>OZ002744.1:121793033-122525533 GCA_963924295.1 Dioctria rufipes
CACAGTATATATCATACAGTAGAATAGCTTAGAACTAACTACTGAAAAGTGAATTTTAGAATTTCAATTAAAAAAACATAACCTTAAAATTTCTCCCACAAGAGGGAACTATTAAGTATGATACGGACATAAATGGGCGAACAGTAGCTAGCTGCACGACCGTTGACGGAAGGTTTAGTTTTATGTATGTACACATATCGGCAATCGGCGATAAATGTATTGTTCCATTACTAAACAGCTGTTTGACGGTAAAGTGGTGTCATTTTGCCTCTTTCCCTCTAGTAAAAGTTTAAGAATGCCATCAGTTCTCTTTTTTCCACTTTAGATTTACATAGGAATCCATGTATTAAAAATTGACTAGTGTGTTAGTTAAAACTGTTGAAAGAGAAAGTATAGTCTCTTTATAGAAGCATCCTACTCACTTGACAGTTTTGACAGAGCTGGGCTACTGTATGATATATACTGTGACAATACCATGCGAGGTTATTGTTTAGCAATTGCTGATTATTTCGCTGTGATGCCTTTGGCTGCTAGAAGAATCTTCCGCATATCGGGCCATAACAGTATTATAACAAAAGGTATAGTAAGGTATGCATTCATCCCGATCATAGTCTTGTATAAACGTTAAAATATATTCATTTAAGACTCTGTGGTTTCTCTCAATTGAACGTAACGTTTGGTGATGATATAGTGTAGATGTTCTATTCTGTTCTGTTTTGTTTTTATCGTTATGAAGGTACCATATTTTAATATAAACTTTTCAACTAATGCTCTGGCAATTGTAACTACCTCCTTGTTTTCTAATGGTATAGCTTCAATATACTTGGTCAGTTCACACTGTATAGTTAGTATTGCCTAATCTACAATGCATGGTAAAACCACGTCGTCAAAACGATATGGATTTTTGTGTTTGCTTCCCAATCATGCATTTGAAAGTTCATGCTTGCAAAAATGTCTTCTCTCTTTCATTCATTTGACGACATGGGCACGAACTTGTGCGTAGTAGTTAATCAGCAAAAACGATGTAGTAATACCTCAGGTGTACTCAGCATAATTTAGAACAATGTAGGGGAATTTAGAACAAAACAGCTGTAAACTGGAACTTGCACTTTCAGTATTAAAAACAAAGTTTTATATTAATTTTCTTGTCCCACTGCACTCTACATAACTTTTTAGTTTTCTATAATCATATAGTATAAATTATTGAGATCAAATACTTCCTTTGATATAATTCTGTAATGAAATCGAGGAAGTAATTACATTTATAATAATTGACATTTCGTGTATTTATATGCATTATTCAGCAATCGATATCGTTTTGACGACGTGGTTTTACCATGCATTGTAGATTGGGCATATGTATCCAAATTCTTTTAACTTTTTTAGAGGACCAACAGTATCTACAGAGATTACTTCAGAACTTTTTTCTGGAGTGTCCGTTATCACTAATTTTTCTCTAGTGTGTTTTAGGATTTTATTCTTTGCACACAATTCGCATCTGTTTATATAGTCTTTAGCCATCTTATTTAGATTCTTCCATATGTATCTTTGTTTTATTTTGTTTATTGTCCTTTTGACACTTGAGTGTCCACCGTGTGGTGAGTTGTGGAATTCCTTCATTATAATATCTTTTATTTGAGTTGGAGGTTTATATATTATGATTTTGTTTCCCTATTATTTATATTTCGTTTTTTATTATGCTGCAGCATGTTAAATAACTTTTTAAATTCGTCGACGCTTATATAATGAAATATGATGTCATCTTTCGCTAACGACAGTGACTCTGTTTTTATTTCTTTCATTTTCGAAACAGTGTCTCCAAGATCAAACCTAAGTCGTGATAAGGATTATTGTTGATTTCAACTATCACTCCCTTATTATTTATTATTATATTTGGCAAACTATTATTTTTTTTTATTAGCGCTTTATTCCTGTTGAGCTCAAATTTTACATTTTTTATCCTACTTACTTCATTAATGGAAGTGCATTCCCATGCATAAAGGTGATCAGTCTCTATGTTGGCTGGGCTGCTATCCTGGGATTTCTTTTTATTTTATTTTTCTATTTTGTTGAACATTTCTCTTGTAGTTACTGTTATGCTTGCAGTGGGAATCATTGCTCTTAATATGCCAGAATCGAATTTTATCCTTGATAAGGCATCAGCATTCGCATTCATTTTACCTTGCTTATAATTAATTTCGAGGTCGTAGTCGGCTAGTTCTAATCTTGTACTTGTTAATTTGGAAGATGAATTTCTATGGGTAAAGAGACTTACTAAAGGTCTGTGGTCTGTTACCATGATGAATTTTCTACCATATAAATAAGGTCTAAAGAAATTTATTGCCCAATGAATGGCTAATAATTCTTTTTCAATTATTGGTTTATTAAGTTCATGTTTTGTTAGCGTTCTGCTAGCATATGAAATTGGTAAATCAGATCCTATGTGAGCTTGTGATAATACTGCTCCAAGAGCAAACTGTGAAGCATCTGTTGTCAATATAAATTTTGCATCAAAATTGAGATATTGTAGAATGGGTGAATTTGTCAATTTTGACTTTAAACATGAGAATGCTTTTTGATAGAGAATTTATTGGTGGGATATTTCAACACAGTGTCATATTTTTTAGGGTCTTTACTAATACCATCTTTTGTTATTAGATGTCCCAAATACGTTACTTCTGTCTGTAGAAATCCCTATTTAATTTTAAATTATATTTTCTCAGTCTGTTAAATGTTGTGATCAAATTTTGATGGTGATGTTTTAGGCTACATCCAAAGATAATAATATCATCCACGTATAAGAATGCTTCAGAATCTACTCCAGACAAAGCTTTTGAAAGCATTCTTTGAAAACTATTGGTTGAAATTTTTAAACCAAATGGCAGTCTTTTAAATTAATAGTGGCCTTTGTTGCTTGTAGTCAATGGCCTAGAATTCTTATCTAACTCGATTTGATGAAAGGAACATGTAAGACCAAGTGTGTCTAGTACATCATCAAGTCTTGTTAAAGGAAATTTATCATCTAAAATTTTTTTTATTCAGTTGTCTGAAATCTTCAACAACACGCCACTTTTAGGGCTCCGTACCCAAAGGGTAACAACGGGAACGCTATTACTAAGACTTCGTTGTCCGTCCGTCACCAGGTTTTATCTCATTAACCGTAACAGTTAAACAGTTGAAATTTTCACAGAGTGTATATTCCTATTGCTGCTATAACAACAAATAATAAAAATAAAATTCAAAATTAAAGGGGGCCCCCATACAAGAAACGTGATTTTTTCGGCGTTTTTTTCCTCGTTTTATTCTCATTCATTATTATTATCATAAGTAGGCATTTTTTTTTCAAATGATTTTCAAATGACAGCATTATTATTATTTTTTCAAATGACAGCATTATTTTTTCACATGACGCCTACTTTCATTTGAAAAAATAAATAAAAAGTACATAGTGTTAAATTTGGACGATGGTACGGGACCCTTCGTGCGCGAGTCTGCTCGCACTTGGCCGGTTATTTTTTTTTTTAATTTCCATTGTCGGATTTTTTTGCAACAATTAATAAAGGAGAATTGTATGGACTTATTGAAGGTTCAATCACGTTTTCCTTTATTAGTTTGTCTACTTGTTTGTTTATTTCCTCGATTTGTGTCTAAGGAAGTCTATAATTCTTGATATATACTGGATTTTGATCTATAGTGGAGATCTTTTGAATGTAGAAATTATTTTTGGTTAATTTGTCACCCGGTAAATGAAAAATATCTGAAAAATTCTTGCATGTTTCTAAAACAGAATTTTTCACATATTCATCTAGATTTTCTAGTTTGAGTTCTTTTAGAAGTTTAGTGAATCTGTTGTGTTTTTTATACTTTGTACTAGTGTTTATTATGTAATAATTATCAAGAAGTTCTATTTTGGGTTTGAAATTTTTTAAGATAATTTCTCTATCTAGCGTATTTAAGATTTTGACGTAGGAACTTTAGAATTAGCTATGAAAATTCCTTGTTATACATATTTCTTCGTTTAGAACTACACTATCCTGGTCATTAATCTTGATTGCTAGTATTATTTCTTTTCTAGGTGGGATCTTTATTAGATTTAGATTTGGTAGTTGTGTATTCATTGGAAGTATAGATTCTATCTCATTGTGGGAGATCAAAGTTGTAAAATTTTCATAATCAATTTTGCATATATTCTGAATTAAGAAGTCTCTTCCTAGAATTCCACTCGTCAAGATTGGAACATCATCATCTACTATATGAAATTCTTGTGGGATATCTTGACCTTCTATTTTTAGATCTGCCTTTAAAGTGCTTAAAGAGAATGATTCTTACTGAGTAATTCCCGTTATTCACATTTTTTGTGTGCTTGAATTCCATCATTTGTTTTCAATTCATTGAGTTTTAGAATTGACATATCGGCTTCAGTGTCTATAAGAAATGACTTTTGGCCGAATGATACATTATAAAGTTTGGTTAAGTGTTTTGTAAGACTATATATTTTTAGTTGATTTCTTAATCTGTTTCCCCCGAATCGGTTACTTCGGGGATTTCCCCGTTTCCCGATTGCGTTAAGTTAATTCTTTTATTAGATAAATTTCGAGGCTGGTTGCCATGTCTATACTGAATATCGGATTGGTTGTAGCGTTGGTTTTGATTTGGAATTTTATTTATATCGTCCAAAGTTGGTAAATTGTTGACCTCGTAGATTGAATGAATTCTGTGCGTGATGGTTTCTTCTGTAATGATGGACATATGCTTTATATAGTGCTTTAGGCCTTGCGGCGAAAGTTGTCGCCTTTATGGGCTCATTAAGTCCATTCTTAAATGCATTCAATTCTATTTGGTTATTGAGTTTTGAAATTATTGTTATAATTTCCTCACCTTGCTCTGTTATTTGTATAGAGTTTAATTGTGCAACCAAATTCTCTATTTTTGTTGCGTAGTCTGTAATTGTTTTATTAGACTTTGTTAACTTCGTTTGTATGCTGAGTGGAGTCTTCGTAGTCTTGAAGATATCACGCAAAGTTTTCTGTAAGGAATCATATTTTTTTCAATCGATATCTTACTAATTTTGTTCTTGAATGCTGCTGACTGTCTTGTTTTTAGAACAAAGTCTATTAGCCTTTCCTTTTGCGTGCTGTCCACTAGATCATTGTGCAAAAATTGTATCAGATTTAGGAAATTGTCCAGATTTTTTAATTCTCCATTAAATATTGGAATAATTTTTATGGCTGTAACTATATCGAACGATGCCATCTCTGTTTATGTATTCGTATTTCCTAAAGAAGTTCAATTTTTTGAGCTAGGATGTCATGTTATTGCGATAGTTTGATTTTTTAGGTATTCAGTTCTATAAAAACATTCAAAATTACGTTTTATATCTCTAACTTGCGTTATTTTCGCTAATAAATATGTGGATGTGTAGGTTCTATATGGGTCTTTCTAAATTTTTTTACTATTCCCTCTAATTGTGAAATAGGTTCTTGTATACTCATTACTGTCTAATTATACTTTGACAATTGCTATCTGTCTATCTATTCTTTTAATAAAATATTTTTTTTAATTTTAATTGCTATTAAATATATGATAGCGAGAATCCCTAAGATGAGTAATATTAACTCCAAATCTGAAAATAATCTATTTCCATGATCTGTATTATTTAAAGCACTGCCTGCATTATTGTTTATTGTTAGTTTTTTTCTTTAGGTGGTTTCGAATATTTATTATCCATGCTGAGGACAAAAGAAATTCAGTATTGAATATGTGTGGGATGAAAAGTGAAATAATACTGAGGATAATAAAAGAAAACAAAATATTTTTTTTTTATATACAGAGTGTACCGTCGGCGTCAAGCCGGAATCAGGTGATAGACCAAATCATGATAGTTACCAGAAAAATATAAAAAAAAATCTAAGTCATGTATTTTTTTAAATTATAGACATTCTTTTATTTTCGAGAAAATGTACACCCTATGATGGTTTTTTAGCTCCTGTTGCTACAAATCGTTACTTTTATTCAATTTTATTTTTCTTATGTAATCCCGAATAGTGCTTATGTAACCTGCTGCTTTAAATTCTAAGCCAACTGCTCCAGCTTGGAAGAAAATGTCACATTTTGCCGAACCAAGAATAGAAAATTTATACTTCATCCAACTTTAACTAACTGTACTGAAAAAAAAAGGTGTACTACCACAGTTTGACAAGTAACTTTAAAAGTTGGCGCATTTAATAAGGATTCTAAACTGGTACAACACTTGCTTCTTTATTTCTTAGATTACGGAAAAAAAATTGTTTTCTTCAAGAAACCCAGTTTCGAAAAATTTCTTGTCAACTACTAAAAATGATTCTAGTGTACCCAAAACTTGCCTTAAGACCGTAACATTAAGATTCTAGTTTGCCTTACGAGGACGTAGTACTTCAGCAGTTGAAGAATAACCAAGTACTTCAGTACGTGCAATCCAGGAAAGCGCAGGAGTATAGCTCACCAAATTTTACAAAACATGAGCACCAGAATAACGGAAGCAGTTGAATTTGTCAACAACGGAAGACTTACCCGTCTGATAACCCGATCTTTTTTAAGAAGATGTCGAACTTGTATTGCAACTGAAGGAAGGCAGTTTGAACATCTTTTGCAAATAATAAATGTTAGCATCCAAATAATTGGTGTTTAATTTTAAAATTAAGGAAAATTTGTCCCAAATTTAACAAAAAGTTAGCATCTCTAATTTGAAAGCGTCTCACTCACACTCATGTAATGACTCTTCGTCTCACTCAAACTAAAATCTTAAAGTCATGATCTTACGTTAAACTTTGGGTACACTATAATCATTTTTAGTATGTAAAAAGATATTTTTCGAAACTGGGTTTCTTGAAGAAAAAATTTTTTTTCCCGTATTCTAAGAAATAATGTATACCATTTTAGAATCCTTATTAAATGCGTCAACTTTTAAAGTTACTTGCCAAACTGGCGTAGTAAATATTTTTTTCAGTACAATCAGTTAAAACTGGGTGAAGTATTAATTTTCTATTCTTGGTTCGGCAAAATTGACATTTTCTTCCAAGCTGGAGCAGTTGCCTTAGAATTTAAAATAACAGGTTACATAAGCACTATTCGGGATTACATAAGAAAAATATAATTGAAAAAAGTAAAGATTTGTAGCAACAGGAGCTAATAAACCATCACAAGATGTACAATTTCTCGAAAACAAAAGAAATGCCTATAATTTGAAAAATACATGACTTAGATTTTTTATATTTTTCTGGTAACTGTTACGATTTGGTCTATCACCCGGTTCCGGCTTGACGTCGACTTACGGGACACCCTGTATATTCCATATATTCTCTGGCTTATTTATTGCTCCTTTTTTTCTCTCTTCTTTCTATTTTCAGTTGAGCGATTTTCAGAAGGAATTTCTTCTTTTGCTCCCCTCGAGGAATCACTACTAAACGGTGGTACTCGCCAATTTCTTTTCTAAATCTCGACTCGAAACCAGCTCTTCTTTTGTAGTAATTTCCATTCCTTTAATTTTGCATGGCACTGTTTGTTTGAACAGGACATATGTACATACAGTCATGACTTGACTGTTGTATCTATGACCCTTGTAGACTAAAATTGAAAATATACCAAAATTAAGTTCATTATTAATGTATACCACGCGATTCCTTGAGGTAAGCTGATCAAAAAATTGTTCCACATACCCCCCCCCCCCCCCCCCCCCGCCCCTAGAAACACCTTCCTTTAGGAGCTATGGCCGGTTGAAGATTTCGCCAACATTCGTGAGTATAAATGAATATAACTTTTGAACCACCCTTTAGATTGTGGTTATTGTTGGCTTATTAAATAGCCAAGAATATTAGCTGTCGAAAAGTGTATTACTCTGTATTTTTTAAACAACTATCTTTAAATTAAGTGCAACAATTTTTTGATCAGCTTACCTCAAGGAATCGCGTGGTATACCGGAAGGTATCATGTTCTGAATCACCCTGTATATGTATATTTTATTTGATTTATATTTTTCTTTTTGTTTTAATTTAACACAATAAGAATTCAACAATTTCTTACCTTACAGCTACTATCATTACCGTATTTCGTTTTATTTTAACTTAAAATTGTTCATACCAAAATTTCTTCATAATATTCATATTTTTCTCTATTTTAGCCCCTTTTTCTTCTGGTTTCATTATTTTTTCTCAGCGACGAATCGGCCAGCAAGATTTACAAAAAAATTTGAATAATATTGGCATTGTACTATCCTTGAAATTCTGGATTCAATAAAAATTCATGGCAACTTTGTGACGAGGAACGTTAAAATTAATTATTAAAAAAAAAAATATGCCATCACACTCTTGGATTCTCCATTCGCTCTTTGCACATTATTGTTTTATTTAATAAATCTTTTCTCTCTTTTGAACAACACTTTTACTTGTCTTACTTTATATCACTGGTCATGACTTTACTTTTGTTAAAATCAAGCGTGCGTTGATTTTTCCATCTTTTTACGTTTTCTCATTTTTCAGATATTTCTTTAATAGTATAACAAAACTTTTGCTTCTCAATACTATTCACAGGCGACTTGTCTTGTCAAGCCTTCAGGTTCTTCTTTTCTCATCATCTAACACGACGATTACATCATCCCTTCATTAACACAATATCTTTCTCTCTTTCACAACGCTAGTTAGAGAGACTGTGACGGGGATCTCATTAAAATAGCCGTCAGCCGTTCTATTCCTGATTCATATTCCACTCTAAAGCGGGAATTACATTAATGAATTACATTTATTCCCTAGGGTAGTTGTATTTCAGGTTGTTTCCGATTTTTATTCCGGTACTCCTCAATCGTAATAGGCCTTGGTCCTTTGGTGGGTTGCCGTAAAGCTGGTATAAGAGATTCTTTTAAATCTTTCCACGGTTTTATAATTTCCACATAAGTTCGGTCCGCAGGGTCGCCATGTAAATGTGTGTTATCGCAGTAGAATTACCACAGTCGGGTTGATGACGTTCTGTTAAAAAAAAAAAAAAGTTAATAGGAAGAGAGATATTAGCGATTTTATATTCTAGAGCTAAGAAGCTAAATCCTTCGAAAATCCACCAAGTTAAACTCTGAATCTTTATTTCCAGTAGCACTACTACTCTATGTAAACAAACATAACATTTCTTAAATACTTGCATTACAGTCTTGTCTTATTGAAAGATTGCTAAGTGAAATGGAATAAAAATAACATACAGTCACCAGTTGCGTCATTGCACAATTACTTGTTTTTTCTATAGTTCACTGAGTAATACATTATACGCCACGGTGACTAGTGATGATCATATTACTTTTCACAACTCTTACTTTGATATTTCATGAATGGATCGGAGAATGGCTATTCTGATCGTATTTCTTTTGCTTATTATGTTTCCTTCTTTCTTTCTTTATTGTTATTTATTGTTGAGGTGGTCATATATGCATTTATCGTTACGGCATGTAGGTCATGTAGGTCATGTAGGTACAAAGCATAAATGAAATAATGATGATTGGTCCTCAATTACAGTACCATTTAGTATCTATATACTGCTGAGATGGAGCAATCACAAAATAGTATTTACGGCGGACATTGAAAAAATGTACCGTCAGATTAAAATGATATTAGAGACCTAGACTACCAATGAATACCCTGACGAGAGTCACATATGGTACAGCATCGTCACCTTTCCTCGCCATTCGTACGCTTCAGCAACTAGCCAAAGACGGAGAACGTACTTATCCTATAGCTTCATAAATTAACATGGACATATGGACACTATAGACCCAAAATAACATTGCGTCGGGACAAGAAACCCTTGTCTCACTATAGAGCAAATCATATGAGATATGGGCGTATGCTCGGGACAAGAAACCCTTGTCTCACTATAGAGCAAATCATATGAGATATGGGCGTATGCTCGGGAAAGTGAAAGTTGGTGAGACTAGAGCAAAGTTTACCTAATAACTAGGGTGAGCCCGCCGGCGATGCCCGGCGAGAGGGTGGGGATGGGTGCGACGTTTTCCCATAGGTAGGGGGAGGGGTTGGCTATCATTTGAGAGAAGAATGAAGAGAAACGGTCCAGAGGGTGAGGAGCAATGGACAAAGCAGTGGAGGCATATCGGAAATTTTTTTTGAATGTAGACTGTAGATTGGCATGGTGTGCTTCGCGAGAGTGTGAGGGGAGGAACAGATGATTGCCTCTTTGTAGAGAGAGGGGTTGGCTACCATATGCAAAAAGAATGAAGAGAAACGGTAAGGAGGGTGAGGAGCAATAGCCAAAAGAGTGGAGTCAATTCTGGTTTTTACTCCCACCCTCCCCATCTTTTTCACTAAATTATATGGAGGGGGTAAAATATTTTTACATGTTCATAATACACTCATCGAGACCTTTCCAATGAGTGGTCATACGCTAAGATTGGATAAAAAATAGTAAATTTATGATTTACCACTTACATACATACATAATGTATGGAACGTACACCAATCCCCAATTAGATAGGGGCTTAAATACTTTGAATTTTGATATCTCCTGAACGCTGAAAGCTAAGTGAGTATAACTTTCTCCTATATTGGAAGTCTCGATATTTCAAGGGAGCGCCGCGCCGATATAAGGCCATCTTCTCAGGTACATGAGCGTACCCCAATGTATATAGAATTCATGTTATTCCCATTACGAACCATGTTCCACCATTAGATGATGTCATATCGTGAACTCTATAGGAAAGCACGGTACAGGGAACACAATACGCTCTCTGATCTCTCTGTCTTTCCTATAAACATGCAAGTACATTAGTCACACAATTACGTCACAGGCTATCAGCTTCAATGTGTCAAAATTCTAATGGGAATACTTGTCGTGTATCTACCTTCAGCGTAACCAAAATGCCGGCTTATCTGTGCGTGAAGTTCGGCCATATTAGAGCCTGACTGTCAAATTTCAAAGCGGGAACTTGGCACTTTGGTACTTTTGTTTATCTTGTTTGGAAACTGACGCATGAACGTAGTAAGATACAGGAAAAATAAAAATTTCCAATTAACTGAGTTGAAATTTTGCACACTGGCTTTAAAAAAAAACAAATCGGGTATCTCTTTCATGGCGCTTTCTTTAAAAATTTAGTTTTTCGCTATATGTTTGAGAATATTTGAGAATGCATCTACGTAGTGAACTGAAATTTTGTATACGAATTTTTTTATAGGCATAGTTCACTTAGAGCGCTGAAAGTTAGCAGACGGCCTTTTTCATAAAAATAGTAAATAAAATCACAATGGACCAACTCTAATCAATATTACTATCAGTTGTAAAAGTGGACTTGGTTCACTTTAGCAATAAACCCGTCATATATAAAAAAAAATAAAAAAAAAATAAAAAAAAATAAAACCTGCCATTGTCAACAATTGAACCCATACCTGCCCTACTCGAGGACTTTGACCTACCGCCCTACTGACTGAGCCAAACTTCCTTATTCTATAAATGTATATTTAAACCGAATTGTGTTCGATCTCACGGGTGTATGCAGACGCGTAAAAATTAATCGTGAGATTTTATTTTTTTTTAATAGAAAAATAAAATCTAGGAATATTAAAATTCGGTACAGACAATCCTTTTATGATAACAATTGTAGGAAAAAATTAAAAATTGGAATAACCGTTATTTCATACAATAAAATTTTCAAATCACTTTTCAAGGTGGAAATTTGGCGCTCAAGAATTTCTGATTACGCCACGTTGTTCGTTGCAGGAGTTTGCAGAAAATTTCACAATAACAGAAAATCGAAAAATTTCTGAAATAAGTGAATAATTGTAGGAGATACACGTGCTCAAACTGTACGCGCAGTATAAATAATTCCTTTCCCCGTCTTCCTTTTCACTAAATTATATGGTGGGGGTAAAATGTTTTTGCATATTCTAAATGTACTCGCCAAGACCTTTCCAATGAGTGGTCAATCGCTAAGAAAGGATGAAAAATAGGAAATTGATGCTTTATCACTTTTCATACATACATACCTACATGCACCAAGGAACTCCCTAATTATATTGGGACTTGAATACTTTGAAATTCGATATCTCCTGAATGATAAGAGGTAATGACTTCAAATAAATTTTAAAAATTAAAGGACATAAGTAGCTATAATGGCCTTCTATATTGGAAGTCTGTGTAGTGGAGGGGGGAAATTTTTGTTATTTCTGTAATCTACTCATCGGGACCTTTCCAATGAGTCCCCACATGTTGGGGTAGGCTCAAAAAATGAAATCGTGATATTTTGAGATTTTTTGATGGGCAAACCCCTTACAAAATGCTTGATTTCGCAAATCTTGGCTGGACTTGTCGAAGTGAAATTCTTGTAGAATTTGAAGGAAGTAACCGAATTGGCTCAAATAAATTTTAAACGATAAAGCAGGAATGTCGAAAGCCACTTCTTGAAATAGTTGGTCCAGTTGCTTTCTGTGGCCCCCACCAGGAGTCGTCTAATGGACCTTACATTTCCAGGACATTTTAATTTTTTTAAATAGGAAAATAAAATCAGAGAATGCTAAAATTCGGTATAGACAATCCTTTTATGATCACAATTGTAGAAACAAATTAAAAATTGGAATAATTGTTATTTCGTATAACGAAATTTCCAAATCAATTTTCAGGACGCTGACTTCGGGCGCCAAATATTCAGATTTTGTCACGTATGTCGGAGGAGTTTGAAAATATACTCAAAAAATCAGAAAAAAATCATAATAAAAATTAAGCTAAAAAAATTAGCATATTAATTAAAAAATACTGTGATTTTTAATTAATTCCTTAATATGAACATGCAAATTAAATGACATATGAAATATTTTAAAGAGTTAATCGGATAACGTTAAAAAAAAATACAATAAATT
This sequence comes from Dioctria rufipes, assembly GCA_963924295.1. Taxonomy (NCBI): domain Eukaryota; kingdom Metazoa; phylum Arthropoda; class Insecta; order Diptera; family Asilidae; genus Dioctria; species Dioctria rufipes. The sequence continues at coordinate 121,805,912 of OZ002744.1, forward strand.
AGGGACAGTAGTATATTACTTTTACATTTATAACAGGACTTACAGGATTGCGAAAAGTCCCGTTAAAATTAAAACATTTCAAACATACGTCAAATTCCCAATATATAAATGAGTAACGAATCTAATTAGAAACTAATTTAGCGAACCATGCAAACTTATTTGGTTAGTTATTGCTAAACGGCTTTGAATAATGTCTTGTAGTTTATTTTAGATAAAAGCGAGTGGATTAGAGATAATGTTAAGAGAAAAAAAGTGGCTTAATTGTTGCAGGATATACAAAAAAGATGGCGCTGAATGTAATGTAATGACCGATGAAAGATAGTATCATACAAAACTCATCGGCGAATCAGTAATTAGAATCGCATCGAGATTTAGTAAAAAGATTTATTTTTAGGACATAAAGTTAAATCTAATTAGTTTTCCGATCGGCCTAATAGTTTAGAAGAAAATATAATAAGAGTAGAACAACCTCCTGCCGTGGAAATATGTAAATCAGGGTATATATACAGGTTATGTAATCATGGGTTATACGCAGATTATTAAAAGTTATTTTGAGTTTTGCATGTCCGTCCATCCGGGGTAAAAATTTGCAAATGGGCTTTAAAAAAAAAAATTAAATTTGAATGTTACATTTCACATAATAATATGAAACCTACATAGCAATCTTCCAAATCCGTCTCATATATCATATTTTTCTTTATTTTTTTCCATATAGGTACTCTAATAATAAATAGGCCAACCTTGCTTTATGTTGAAAAAAATCCTCATAATAAGCATCAAGTCTCACTTTTACTGGTAAATTTATTTCCAGTATAAGTACTGGTACCAATTTACTTGAATATCATACAGCTCTAAGTAGCCGTCAAGAAAGGGATAAACCAAAAGCTTGAAAAAGATCTGTGCAATGAACCCGCCATATACATAAAAAATAAAATATTAAAAGAGATTCATGCTCAACACTCGAACCCACAATCCCTAAATTCTCTGACTTAGCGCCCTACTGGCTAAGCCAAACTATCTTACGTGGTTAGCGCTATAAATGCATATTTCAATAAAATTGTGTACTTCTTAGCTCATATACAAATGCTTACATACACAAGTGAAAATTGGTTCCGCATTATAATATATTGAGGGGGTGGGCAAGAACCCTATAACCCGGTACCCTACGAAATTCGTAATAGTCTTAAAAAATCAGAAAAAAATCACTAAGATGAATTTAGTAAAAAGAATTTTGAAAATCGGTTGGAATTTGCCCGAGATAAAAAGGGTGGTAGTTTTCAGTAGCACACCTATGTACGTATGTGTGTTCATCAAACTAATTTAGCTTGCCTCGCAATGTAATTATCGGGATGAAATTTGTTATTTTGGGAACAGGGTGATTAAATGGGCCCGTAGAAGCCCTGCCCGGCACCGGAAAAAATTGAAAAAAATCCATAAGATTCCCAGGAGTCATAGTTATCAAGAACTATGAAGATCCGGTTAAAAATAGCTAAAATAAAAACAAAAGTATCTCAACAAAACGGCTAAATTAAGGAAATGCCGGTTTTTCATGGCGTTTTCTGACCGTTTTGGTCGTTTTCAAAGTTTTTATTTCTACTATTACTACTTAATTATACACTTTTTGAGTATAATGTCAGCGGATAAAATGAAGCCTGTTTTGTTGGGAACGTTTATTTCCAATTAGTTTTCCGCTCGGGCTGATAGTTTAGGAGAAATAATAATAATAATAGTAGAACAACCTCCTTTTACGACGGCTTTTTGCCGCTTTTTGCCGTGAGATGATGTAAAAATTTACAATTTCTCTTTACGGAATAACGGTGCTTCGGAGAAATTTTTTTGTAAAGATAAAAAAGTTTCGTAATCGAACACTAATGCCTATGGTTGAAAAAAAATTGGAAAAATAACTCATACGTAGTAATGGGGTATATGGGACCCAGATGAGGAAAAACTTTGAACTTCGGGAGGAAAAACTCAGTGAGAAAATGTCTCAAATCACAAATGAAAACCTTCTAATGGATAGAGAATTTGGTTACCTTTAATTTGAATATAAAATTTTTTCTCTACGGGCATCCGTTATGATGCAGGGTCCGACAAAGTGAAAAAGTGGTTTTCAGGTAAAATGTAAGAGGGTGAAAAAAATATACTACGAAGTATACTCAATTGAAATTTAAAAAACGCCATTCGATAGAGCTCGGCGGGGGCTTTAATTAGACACCCCACATGCCAAATTTGGGGCTTGTGGAGGGTGGAGGTAACAACCCCCCACCACAAAATCCCCCCACCCCAAATTTTTTTTTTCATAACTTTAATCCCTTCATTGAATTAAAGACGAATCTGAAGTTAGTTTTTTGATCGGGCCCCCATTCTCCCCGCAAAACAGGTTCGAATATTGAAAATAATTAAAGCAAATTTCTGAACTTCAAATACTATTATTAAGTAAATAAGGGCAGAAAAAGAAAATCAATCACACCAATTTGTTTTTCGCTGATGTTTTATTAAGTTTTCCAGAAAGTTTCATGCTCTTTGATGCGCTATTACTTATGTTTTGGGATCCCAAATTTGCAATAACTTTTTTTGTGGGGTAGCACCGTGATGCGGGTAGATGTAAATTGAACACCCTGTTAAATCAACCCAGTACCACCCTTAATCGATATTAGTGCACAAATCGATAGTCCTCGAAGGGATCTTTCATTTAGGGCATTCAAAATTTTCCTCGGACACCCCCCTCCCCCGCTCCACCCCTTAACATTTTATGTTACGTTTTACCACCCTCCACCCACAAAGAAGGGTGGAGGGGGGTGACATTTCAGATTCGTAAATTTTGAAGTGTTCTCTTTCCAACGATACCCCACTCGACCCAGTGGAGTTGGAATTTCACTTGTTATAAGCCGGGCAAATGACCCTTACGTTTTTCGAAAATCATCAATTTTGTATGAAAATTTTTCGAAATTCGAAAAAAATACCATCATGCTATGGTAAATTTTAAGTGGAATTTAGGTGTAGAATTTCATCCCCATGTGATAAGAAGTACGGAATCTAGGACGATTTTCGTGATAGCACCCTTCACCCTATTTCCCCCTTTTCCGAGCGTTTCGAAAATACCGTTTTTCTAAATTTTTGATATTTTATAGCCACGCCCATAGGCTTTCCAACGAATCTTAAAACATCTCGCTAGACCCTCAGGAAGTGGAGAAATAAAGGAAAATCTGAAATGACGATTTGAAAATTTCAACTGCGTGAATTTCGAAATCTGTTTCGAATTTCGAATATTTTCGAAAACCAAAAGATAGCTTATCAAAAGATCTATAAGGTGTATAAATTTCATCCCCCTACTCCTTAAATTACTCAAGTTAGAGTTAATATCGAAAATTCCCCCCACCCTATTTTTCTCCCCACTCAAAAGTCCAAATGAACTAAAACTTGAAAAAATTGGTTCAGAATAAAAAGATCTTTCAAAAAAGTGCTATAATTAAAAAATCGTACGATTCAAATAAAAGTTATTCGATTTCGAAAATGTCTAACTTTAACCATTATAATGTAAATGTTCGAAAATGAATTTCGAAAAAATAAAACCCTCCAGGACAAGAGCTAAATGTTTTCAATATAAATAAAAACAATTCATAAAAATCGGTTAATTAATAAAAAAGTTTTCATTCAGAAACCTTAAGCATGTTTTTCACTCAATCACTTTTTACTTTAATGTAGATAAGTTAAGAAGCTGTAGAGCAAAATGGGAAAATTTCTGGTGTTTTTTAGAATGAAACAAGTAATTTCGTATACTTTCGTCTTTTGCATAAATGGGGGAAAAGTACTTGGCTACGTATTATTGAAGTGCAACTGAGACAACTAGTTGGAATCAAAAATCGAGAGAATGTAGGATTACCCGAACGACAAAATCTTATTAAATCCCTCAAAATTCTTTCAACCTATTCATAATAACGTACTTCGGGCCACACTTCCTCCCATTTTTAAGGAAAAGATAAATTTCGCTTTGGCCCAGATGCTGAAAGAGATGTAAAATTCCTCTCAAATGAAATTCTCATTTTTCCCGAAAATATCAGAGAATTCAGCATGAGTTCCCCCACTTAATCTCTTCATAGCAAAACGAATGTAAACAGAAACACGTGCTGTTCAAATATCATAGGATTACAGCAACAACATGTGTCCTTCTACTAGTCCTTTTACAACAACAACATGTGTCCTAACATTATCAATATTTCATGAAAACCGGTTTTCACAAAAGAGCGGGTGAATTTTATGAGAGTAAAACGTGAAAACTCCGGTCCTTCTCATTTATTTACGAAAATGAAATATTTGCCATTCTGTTTCGGTGCATGCAACTTGCGCTTTCACGTTTTTTATCTTTATTCATAAAATTTTTAAAGAGAGTTTGATTTTTTTTCCATTTTTTTTCTTTCTTCCTTCCTTTTCTTGCCGTGTGCATTTTAAATGTAAAACACTCGGATATCTCACCAGCTTCTTAACTTATTATTAGGTAAACTTTGACTAGAGTTGCTTTTTGTACCACTTATGTGTAAAGTAAATGGCGGAATTGGAAACAACTTCCAGAATATGGAGGTGTGTTTATACCGTGTGACACTATTGATCTGAAAAAATGAGAGTAGAGTTGCTATGTTCGGACACATGTGAATACATGCAGTATACCTGCTCAAGAGGTGGGTTTATATTTTTCGCGTTCGGATTTCAAATTAAAGTTGTTTTTTCAGTGACAGGGCCTTGTTTCCTTGGGAGAACCATAGGGGGCAAAGTTTTGTTTACGTAGGGACGATCGGGGCAAAGTTGTTGTTTACACTCTGTTTTCGAGGGGGCCTGCTTGGGGCAAAGTTTGTTGTTTATATTTTTTGTGTTGAAAGCGAAAGTGGCTGGTTATAGAGAAGCGGTGTATAAATGTTGGGTTAGGTAAGTTTTTGCGTCGTCGTTTCGAATTAATGCGATGATCTGAAAAAAGGTCAGGCGAAGAAATAACAGACGTGGTTAATAGCAGTCAAGTATTTTGATTACAATCGATGAATATTTTTTCATGTCTCCATGTCTCTACTCGTTAAAACAATAAAATAATTTTGAATAGAGTTGATTTCATCCAGCTGTTTTTGCGTTTTTATTTTTTCGGAGAATCGATTTGGAAGGTATATATGTATATGAAGTACCATCCAGGTAAACCGTTAATTTATGGCCGTACTGCGTTTTCACGTACTTAAAATAGTTGATTTTATATTCCTTATCAGTTTCCAGCTCTGCAACTCTCAAAAGTTTATACGCTGGCTCGTTTCCGATTGTCGTCAACAATTCCGATGTGGAGTTTGCCTGAATTGGTTAATCATATTATTTTATTGACGTGAAAACTTTAAAACTATTATTTTTGACTCACCATGCTTTACAATAATATTATTTTAAAACTATGACTTTACGAATATTTCTTAAGAGCCAACAACTGTTGATATAAAACTGAAAAATTCCGTTTTATATACAACAGCGAAAGTAAAAAACAATTGGATTGGATTTTATTACTTTGTAAGCAAGACATACACTTAAACAGGAGGAGACTAGGGTATATAAAAGGTAGACGAAAATACAGTAATTTATTGAAAGCGAACTTTTATAAGCAAACGTTGTGTTTATCACGAAATCTTGTACGTATTTTAAAATCAAAAGCTGGAGTTTTATTAATCCTAGGTAGTGCGCAGAGAAAAAAAGCAAAGAGACATAATTTTGGCAGTAAATTAAAGTGCTAGTTTTTAATATATTGTTTTTGTTTTTTGTTACCGCAATTTCTCAGCAGTATCACCAGCCTAAATAGATTAATAAAATAACGGCGTCATGTCAACAGATAAGTTTTTAAATATTTTAGAACTAGTTGTAGAAAAGGGTGAAGAGATTTTCCCCTGTTTTTTAAGATCAGGGTTAAACCAAATGTTTGAAAATAATGTTGTTTTAACAACAAAATATATTTTAAAAGTACATAAAATTATTTTTAAATTTCTTAAATTTCTAATAAGGACTGCTTCCAAAACCTTTCTGTTCAAGAAGCTCTTTCTACCTTAGAAAAGGTAAGCGTTTTATCCAGCCAAAAGAAACCACACATTTCCGGCATAGTGGATATTTGTGAGTCTACTGTCAGCACCAAAGTATTATTAAATACGGATGATGTGGCTATACCTTCTTCTAGTATCAAAATCAGTGAAGTAGTGCAGTCAGGTGGTGGGGACTTTATTAAAATATTATCAAAAGAAAATAAACATTTCATGAAATTTAAAATGGATGTGTTGTGACTCAGGTGCCCAATGCCCCGAATCACAACCATAAGGGCAATACATCAATATATTGTCCTATACAATATATTGATGTACCTCAAAAGAACCTGAAAATAAAAAACTAATTCATTTTAAAATTTCAATATAAATTCAAAATGCATTTAGAAATGCATTCCCACATTATAACAAAATGCAATTTAGCATAAATTGCATTTTGTTATCAGACACACATTCCACTCACACGGTATGCACACTTACCTACATACAGTGTCTTCTTACTTTTTTTCGGTATGTGTTTAGAATCAGCAACAACTGTCATGAACAACTACAATACGTCGATTCATACAAGCATTAGCGACCATTACATCATATGCACATCCAGTCATTCACCCTGCTATGAGAATCAAATTAGTTCAAGGTTAAATTATTTTGTACTTGCAGACTATTGCTATTTTTATCTTTTCTTGCTTGAAATGTACCGCTTAATTTTTTGTAGCTTTGTCAATAAAACCGGTCTCGTTTTGAATTCAGACTCTCGTTAAATTTTACATGCACCGAATCTAGCAGTGCATTATTCAATTGCAAATTTAATCACTTCTGCTTTGAAGCTAGTAAAGAGAACATTGTCCAGCTGTGGAATCAATTTTGTAATTATTAAAACTTTATTAAAACAAGCTGAGTTTTCATTATAACGTCCCTTGACATTCAATCGTTAACATTTTGGTCCTTCAAACCGGATAATAGTACCGACGATCGGAAATATATAGTGCAAGTATAGTGAGCATACCGGCATTTCGGAACATGTAGACTTAGGCAATCTGCCTCAGAAATAATAAACTGTGAGAAACGTAGAAACTTTAGTGAAATTGTGATTCATAAGAAGCAACTAAACTGTGAAAAACTGTGAATTCAGTGATTGCATAAAGCATAAAATAATTAAAATTATAAATTCATGTGAACACGTATTCACATTGTGTCACGAGGGAACTGCATGGTCGGCATATGAAAGTGTTGGATAATACTACATCTGTGTGAGTAAGACAGATACATACGTTCATTGCTACTGCCGGCACCATTTGGATATTGGTTTATTGGATGCTTATCAAATTACCGTAAGTTCGTTCCTTTTGTTACTAATCAGCATGATTGCATGATCATAGACAAGTAAAACTTGGAAATTTAACTATATTGTTTATTAACAATAAAAATTGTGTTATATATTTAAACTATCGCAAACCTACATACGTCTTAAAAAAATAGTCAGAAATTTCAGTGTATTGCGTAAGACTGTGCGGAATACAAATAGCGCAGAAACGAACCCTCTCTAATAAAACGGAATTACCTTGCGTAAAGTGATTGCAAATAGCAACATAAAGGACTATTACTACATATAGATATACATATATATATATATATGCCTATCCATTACGTTCAACCACGAGTAGGAAATTCTTAACTTGCGGGAATTACTAGTATTGAAAATGGACTCGCTTAAGCTTAAAGTTACGACTAGTGCGGGTAGAATATCAAAATTTATATCTAACGCAAAAAGAACTGGCAAAGAAAATAGAACGGAGCAATTCTTAACTGCTCGTATTCAGTTGCTCGAAAACTATTGGGAAAACTACCAAAAACTTCATGAGGAATTAGTTGAAAGATCTACAGCTGAGGAAATAAAAAAGGATCCATACTTTTCAGAAGATGTATTTTCTGATATTGAGTGTGCATACATAGAAGTATCATGCTGGCTTAACGAAGAGTTAGAGGTCTTACGTCCAAACGTTTCCTCTCAAAATATTTCAAGATTGAATTCCTCAACAAGATCTAGTGTAGATGTGCAAATGTGCCAGCAGGTTAAATTGCCTAAAGTTAATTTACCTACGTTTACGGGATCGTATCTCAATTGGCAAACATTTAATGATACATACACATCTCTTATCCATACCAATACTTCACTTTCCGACATACAAAAAATGCATTATCTCAAATCATCACTATCTGGCGATGCAGCAAAGCTTCTCAATCATCTTGCAGTAACTAGTGCTAACTATCCAACAGCATGGAACATTCTAATCAATCGTTATCAAAACACAAGGCTTTTAGTCAATTCAAATTTAAATGCATTAATGACCATTCCTGCAATGTCAGCGGAATCGTCAAATGAATTACGGCGAGTTCTAGATCTATTTATTCAAGCAGTTCGCTCCCTAGAAAACTTGAAACGTCCTGTTACTCAATGGAACGATTGGCTAGTCTATATTCTTGCAAATAAGTTAGACCAATCTACGCGCAAGGATTGGGAAACAACAACCAGCTCATCAGTTGATATACCGTCATTTGAAGAGTTGAAAACATTTTTAGAAGGAAGATTGCACACGTTAGACGCGATTCCACAAGTATCTATTCCTGATCGCAAATCGAGTCAGTACAACCGCTTCATTAAACCAGCTAAAAGTAGTCATCATATTGCTTCTTCAACTAGGAGTTGCATTAATTGTCGAAACAATCATTTGCTTATGTTCTGTCCCAATTTTAGGGCACTGTCGATCAGCGAACGAAATGTGTTCGTGCAACGTAACAAATTATGTCTCAACTGCCTGAGATCTGATCACTCAGTTAATACTTGCTCGTCACAGAATTGCTGCAAACATTGCAGTGGGAAACATCATTCAATGCTGCATCGTGAACAAAACACTCGTCTGAGTGTCCAGCCAAGAGAACAAGCTGAGGCGTCATCTTCGAATGGTGGAACCGCGCATAGCAATTCACCTTCGTATAGTCTAAATGAATCCGTTACCCAGAACAGGTCAACAACATCAAACCATGAGGTGACAAACGCACATTTATCAAACAACGGTCCTTGGTCCAACTTTGTATTACTAACCACTGCAATCATTGTAGTCCAATCACCAAATGGGAGAACTGTTCGTGCTCGTGCCCTACTCGATCAGGGATCAGAGTCCAGCTTTATAACTGCGTCACTGGCAAACCTTTTGCGATTGCCAAAAAGAAAGGTTCGAATTCCTATTCTTGGTATAGGTGGAAGCGAAGCAAGGGTAGCAGAATCGTATGTTAAGCATACCATTATCTCGTTAATCGAACCCGACAAAATCTTCGAAGTGCAGTCGCTAGTTTTACCTACACTCACTCACTTGATACCATCTCAACCAATTCATAGGGAAAATTGGCCACATCTCAAAGGACTACAGCTGGCTGATCCAGATTTCGACGTACCCGCTCGAGTGGATGTTATACTTGGTGCAGACGTGTACTCTCGAATTTTGCTAAATGATATTCGCCAAGGGCCGATTGGAACTCCATTAGCTCAACGAACAGCATTAGGGTGGATCTTATCAGGCGGTGTTGTGAAAACTCAGAAATCGCATATCAGCACGGCTAACTTTCACTGTTCTGTTGACAATGACCTTCACATACTTATGCAGAAGTTTTGGGAAGTTGACAGGATTCCTGATACAACTCATATCACTCCTGAGGAAGAAAGTTGTGAGAAGTTTTTTCATGAAACCCACAGGCGAGATGAATCCGGGAGATATATCGTAAGGTTGCCAATGAAATCTTGTGCTTCAACATTGGGTGAGTCGAGAAGTGCAGCTCTATCTACATTCACAAAACTGGAGCGACGTTTCGCTCAAAACGCAGATCTTCGCACTATGTACACAGCCTTCATGGAGGAATATTTGAGACTGCATCATATGGAGCTTGTGCCTAACGAAACGAACGCCGCTTCTACTAATACATATTATCTTCCACATCATGCCGTGCTGAAACCTACCAGCACCACTACTAAATTACGTGTAGTGTTCAATGCGTCGCAAAACACAAACACTGGCGTCGCTCTTAATGATCTGCTACATATAGGTCCTAAATTGCAGAAGAACGTATATGAAATTCTCATGAAGTGGAGAATATACCCTATCGTGTTTTCTGCGGACATAGAAAAGATGTACCGCCAGGTACTTGTCGAATCACAGGATACCGATCTGCAGCGAATTCTTTGGCGAAGGAACACATCCGAGCCTCTTGAATGCTACAGGCTCTTAACTGTTACGTACGGGACTGCCTGCGCACCATACCTTGCCTGTAAAGTTCTACAACAGCTAGCAGACGATTATGACTCGGAATTTCCTACAGCAGCAACTATACTACGAGAGCATTTTTATGTCGATGATGCATTGTTTGGAGCTTTCAATCAAGACTTAGCCTTACAAGCTAGAGATGAACTTCGTACCTTGTTATCACGAGGCGGCTTCAATTTACGAAAATGGCAATCTAATTGTACGGAAATGCTCGTCGGAATACCAAATGAGGATAGAGAGATACCGTCCACGTTGCGAGCTATGACTGATGAAGAGTTTAAAGCCTTAGGCATACTTTGGAGCCCGCAGCACGATCATTTCACTTTTCAATTCCATATGGCAGATACTCCGTCAACATCCAAAAGGCAAGTGCTTGCTGATATTAGTCGTCTGTATGATCCACTAGGGTGGCTCTCCCCTACGACTATCAGAGCTAAAATTTTCATGCAGAAAATCTGGCTGTCTGGATGTAATTGGGATGATGAGCTTCAACCAGATATGTTGACTGAGTGGTTAAATTATAGACGTGACCTTGATGGATTAAGCATAATATCTGTTGATCGCTGGATTGGTGTTACCAGCACAGATGTCGCCATCGAGCTGCATGGATTCTCTGATGCATCGAATGCAGCATACGGAGCCGTAGTATATCTACGCATTCTTCACGACATTACTAATGTACAAGTGTCTCTACTTGCTGCAAAGACTAGAGTTAGTCCTCTGAAAACAATATCTCTTCCTCGCTTGGAGTTGTGCGGTGCTGCGTTGTTAGCGGAGTTGATGTCATCTGTACGCAAAACATTGAATTTAGGCACAGTATCCATGCATGCTTGGACAGATTCAACCATCGTGCTTGCATGGTTGAAGGATCATCCATCAAAATGGAAGACTTTTGTGGCAAACCGTGTGTCAAACATTCAGCAAAATCTCAGTAGTGCAACTTGGCGGCACGTATCGTCTGAAGAAAATCCTGCGGACTGCATCACGCGAGGAATCAGTCCTAATGACTTGAAAACGTTTAAACTATGGTGGTTTGGACCTATTTGGTTGTCTCAACACTCGACTTGTTGGCCTAACAAGTTACCTCAGTGTAAATCTATTCCTATGATAGAAGAAAGGCAACAAGCAATCACTCATGTGAGCCGAAACCAACCCAATACGCTTGAAAATGACCTATTGCATCGATATTCAAACCTAAACAAACTTCTAAGGATTACTACGTATTGCCGAAGATTTGCTACAAATTCGGGAAAAGGAAATGCTCAAAGAGTTGTTGGACCTCTCAAAAGGGCTGAAATCGCTACTTCACTCATAACATTGATCAGATCGGTACAGCAAACGTTCTTTGGAGCAGACATGAAAACCTTGTCATCCAACACGTCATTGTCAGGTCATAGTCAGCTGCGCAAATTAAATCCGTTCATCGATGATCAGAATATCCTACGTGTGGGTGGTAGATTAAAGCACTCGCTCTTATCGTTTGAAGAAAACCATCCGATAATCCTACCCAAAACCAGTCATCTAACACATCTACTAATAGATTATGCTCATACAGCAACTCTGCATGGAGGTATACAAATCACACTGCATTATCTTCGCAATAAATACTGGATTCTTCACGCGAGAAGCAAGGTTCGACAGTTTATACGTCAGTGCGTTGTATGTTATCGATATCAAGCAAATGCCAAGAGTCAAATAATGAGCGATCTTCCAGCAGACAGGATTCGACCATCTAAACCGTTTGTGAATAGTGGCGTGGACTTTGCTGGGCCTCTCGTGGTAAAACCTATAAAAGGGCGAGGAAAGACAGCAGTCAAAGTATATGTCGCTGTTTTTATTTGTCTATCTACTCGTGCTATTCACTTGGAACTTGTAATGGACCTATCATCGGATGCCTTTCAAGCAGCATTTAAACGATTTGTCTCTCGCAGAGGTCGCTGCTCGAAGCTCTACAGTGACAATGCGACTAATTTTGTGGCAGCAGATAAAGAGCTAACCCATCACTTACGTCAACTTTGTAAGGAGGGCACCACTTCTATACAACAGGAATTAGTCAACGATGGTACCGAATGGCACTTCATACCGCCGTCATCTCCGCACTTTGGAGGCCTGTGGGAGGCCGGGGTTAAGTCCCTCAAACACCATTTAAGACGAATTGTGGGCAATCATGTCCTTTCCATTGAAGAAATGTTAACATTGTTATCGCAAGTGGAAGCTTGCCTAAACTCCAGACCGCTGCATGCCATCAACGATGATCCAGACGATTTTTCAGCGTTGACTCCAGGACACTTCCTAATGGGAGAAAGTCTCATTTCAGTTCCTGATCCTAGTCTTACTGATGTCCCCATAAATCGACTAAACAGATGGCAGCTGGTGCAACAAATGAAGGAAAATATATGGATCAGATGGCAAAGGGAATACCTACATCATTTGCAATTGCGAAATAAGTGGTGTAGACCAAAAGATTCCATCAAGATCAACGACTTAGTACTTATACGAGAAGATAATCTACCTCCAACCAAATGGTTGCTAGGGAGGGTAGTAGCAGTCCATCCTGGGACTGATGGCCACATTCGGGTTGCGACCATAAAACATAAGAATGGGTCATTCTTGAGACCTATAACTAAACTTTGTGTCCTGCCTCTCAATAATCCAAACTAATATAAATTTTACTTAATTCTAGTTGCAATAACGACATTCTTGGTCGGAGTGTCTACAACTTCGGCATGGCGGGCGGTGGAACTACAAGTTCGTGTCAACACGAGGCGGGCGGAATGTTTAGAATCAGCAACAACTGTCATGAACAACTACAATACGTCGATTCATACAAGCATTAGCGACCATTACATCATATGCACATCCAGTCATTCACCCTGCTATGAGAATCAAATTAGTTCAAGGTTAAATTATTTTGTACTTGCAGACTATTGCTATTTTTATCTTTTCTTGCTTGAAATGTACCGCTTAATTTTTTGTAGCTTTGTCAATAAAACCGGTCTCGTTTTGAATTCAGACTCTCGTTAAATTTTACATGCACCGAATCTAGCAGTGCATTATTCAATTGCAAATTTAATCACTTCTGCTTTGAAGCTAGTAAAGAGAACATTGTCCAGCTGTGGAATCAATTTTGTAATTATTAAAACTTTATTAAAACAAGCTGAGTTTTCATTATAACGTCCCTTGACATTCAATCCTTAACAGTATGTACAGTGTACATACGTACATTACTTACTTCTTCCAATCTACTTGTATGTAGATACATACATACAATTATCAGAATTATTCGCGCCCTCTTAAAATTAATATTTCAAGACGGGCGTACAAGTGCATATCGGATTACAGTTTTGCATAGATGCATATAGCTTGCATCAAATAGTTTTGTACATTTTCTCACGTACGATTTTTAACGTCGTGAGAAAGCAATAAAATATAAAAAAGCTTTTGAAAGTGATCGTGCGTACCTGGGTGCAATATCGCCCATCCTCGGAGAGTTTTTCTTCTAGACCCGTCGCGTAAATTTCGAGTGGACATAAATTAAAATATTGTGCTTTGAAAATCCTACTAGGATCGGATGAAAAAAGATTTGAATAATAAATTAAACTAAGATTTCAAATAATTTAACCAAGAATATTGTGTAAAGTTCGAGTGGACATAAATTAAAATATTGTGCTTTGAAAATCCTACTAGGATCGGGCGATAAAGAACGAAAGTATATCGGGAGTTTAGAAAAAAGGAAACGCTTTTCATTGGAAAAGTAAAAAAAAGTTAATGTTAATAAAATCAGGAGTTTCGAAAAAATAAGTGAAAGTTTGAATTAAGGAAAGTGTTATATTTAAAGAGAGGTGTAAAAAGTTCATTCAAAAGGAAAAAAGAAAAAAGGAGTTTAATAAAATTTGATTAAACAAGGAATATTATATTTATTCTATTTTTTATACATAAACCCTTACGCACGCTCTCTCCCTTGAAGCACGGAGTGCGTTCAACATTACATTTGGTGGCAGCGGTGTTCCTACCCCATACCAGTGCTAAATTTTTTTTTAAATATAAATCTACATTACATTTGGTGGCAACGGTACCTCAAATCAGTGCCAGTTAAAATAAAAACACTCAGTGTAGCATTTGGTTGCATCGTTTTTTCTTCACGAATCAGTGACTTAATCATCGATTAAAATAATTAATAAATAAATAACAATTAATTAAAGAAACAAACGAAACAAAAAAGATAAAAATCAAAAGATTAATAATAATTAAAAAAAAAGAAGCCCGGGTACTCTTTATATAGGGTACTTAGAGGAAAAATAAATAAGTTTAGAGGGAATTTAGCGAGGTTTCATACCTGCCTCAATGAGACGATTCCCAAAGGAAGACTGCCAGAAATCGTCACCCAGGATGCGTGACGTATTATCATTATCTTCATCCTCAACAACATTCAGCATAAACGCAACGAAATCATCAAAAAGAACAGCAACAACACGTTCACCTTTAATTTTAAATCTGCAAGAATACGTCAGCCTGGACACTCGGCAAATCATACCAACACCAACAACAACTTCATCGATAAAGGTCATCAGGCCACACGACCAACATAACAATCATTGTTCTGCACAACAACGAAAAATTGATTAATTGGACTAAAATCGAGGTAGAAGTAGATAAGATTGAACCTTTTTTTATATATTTTTTAACCATATATATATTTACATAATACTTTCATTTTTCCATAATAATACAATTAACGAATGCTAAAACATATTCAGTGATCAATAATAACAATAAGGTCCACTCTTCCTAGAAGCGACCTCTGCGGTAAGACCCCGTGAGCTTGCTGGTCAGCGGACTTCGATTGAAATCAATAATCGATCACTTGCGATAGGACTTCGATAGTCTACCGTTCAAGAAAAAGATATTGGTTGGAAGAGTGAAAATTATCTTAGTTATCACTTCTCGAATTTTTTTTTTATCCTTGTTCTGATGCATTTTTTTTGTGAATGTGCGATTTTTGCAACAATTCGTTTCCTTTTTTTTGTGAATATTGTATTGAAGTTTCTTTCTTTAGCAAATTCCAGAAATAGTTCCATCATATTGATACATTTTTTTCCTCTTTCCTTACATTAAACGTCAATTTTATTTAAACAAAAATATTTACACATTATTATTGAGAGTCCTAACCAGTTTGTGCACTAATTTTACCACGCCCCCTTACTGTGACCACAGATATATATATTAGATATATATTTAATTATAATAAATATATTTAATCCATATGTTCTGCAGTATACATAATATACATATACGGACATTTATAAAATCACAAATTTTTTTTTTATTAAAATTCATACTAGCTCTCATTACCTAACATCAATGAATATAATTACTTAAAAACAACAAATTCTGCAAAAAAAAAAAATTTTTTTTTTCACAAATTTTTTCCTACCAACAAATCTAACAAACAAATCAAAAAATAATAATATTAGGTTTTAATTAACTGAAAACTTTATTAAATTTACGCTAAAAGAACTCGGAGACCACTTTATCTTTAGAGGCTGTCGTTGCTGACTGACGCCAAGGTTCCTTCTCCATGTAAAATGGCCACTGTAATTAAAACAAAACGTGGTATGCGCACACACTAGCTCAGTGAGTATTTATTATCTACTGCACAGGCATTCATCACTCAAACTCTTTACTGTTTGCTACAGTTACAGCTATGAGTGTGAGACAACACAGCCATAGTGTTCACCGACACCATCGTGACCCTCCACACACACAGTTCCAGAGTCCTCACAGTATCTCTTCTGCCAGTCGCGTCCACTACTACAGCTACAGCCATGGATGTGGGACAACACAGCCATGGTGTTACAGACACCACCGTGACCCTCCACACACATGGCGGCTCCAAATAACCATTACCAGCCGTGACCTAATTACAACACAGACACCGGTAACATTTGCTATTGCCCGTACGCACGTTTTCACTTTCATACGCACTTCATTACTTTCATACCAAAATAAGCTATGATAGGAAATTAGACACTAAACTACCCAAAACTTATACCAAGCACTCACCATCGCTTCCGCACGAACTATTCTTTGCTCCACTTGCACTTAGACTAAACTGGTCGCTGAGTTACCTCAGCCTACCTTTCCCTCACCACCAACTATATACATGTGTATGTGCATGAAGCCTATGAGAGAGTAAATGTATCTTTCGTCCTTACCAATAATATTTGACAGCTCGACCATCCTGACAGCATCCTCGCTCGAGTTCACGCCACTGTTTCGTCCTCAAACCCTTCGAAGTCCTCCTCTGAACTCGAGCGTACTTCAGTCATTTGGTTTTGCGCCGCATCTGATTCATCATCTGAGTCTGATTGTCCACCTTTGGGCACCCATGGTTTCAAATGATCCACTGCTTCAACGCTTTCATACTTCTTTTTATTGCATCTATATGAACCTGGTATTTCCATTACAACATATCTGTCTCTTGGGAGGGCACGTTTTATTCGAAAAGGTCCTTTGTATTTTGGCATTAATTTCTTACTTTGTCCTTTTCCTGCCATTTGCTTTTTCACCATTACTAGATCATTCTCGTTATACTTCCGTGCCCTTAAACGCCGTTTATCGAAACTGCCGTGTCCCAAAAAGCAATCCCGTAAAAACAATTAAAGACTAATAAAAACTCGCGTAATTCAATTATAAAACTTTATTTACGTTAAATTACGTTAACTTAAACTTCCCCTTAAACTCTCTAATTACTAATTGGAGCTACCACTCCGTCTAACCGCTCGAATTACTACTGACTGCCCTTTTGAACACCGAACCGTTATCTTTTATCAAACTGAACTAACTTCTAACTACGCAACCCAATCTATCGAAACGACCGTGCTTACCTCCATTCAACCAGGCGGAAGCGACTATGACCCAGTGACCAGCGCAATACCTTGCAATCATAATTACAAAGTATTACGCTAATCACTGCCGACAGCGGGAGCCCCCAATACTGTATGTAAACAAACAGTGAGCCCAGCTGAGTATTTCACTATGCGAAGTGAATTACTTAACCATGACTCAATGCCCAGTTACATACAGCAGTGAATGCGACAGTTTATAAGTAAACAATTCGCAATCGCCAAGCATTTTACTGTGCGAAGTAAAATGCTTAGTTATTGCAAATCGTTTAATTACTTGTGCATTTGCTGCTAGCTCGAGTCGTGATGTCACAATTTCACCAATTGAATATTGGGTACGACATTCCTCCCCCCTGAGAAAAACTGATTCCCAAGAGGAATCAGATCGGGGTGCTCAGTTAGGTTAGAATATATAACTTAACTAATTTATACAAAAACTAAGGGACAATATTCACTATGATCTAAACAATTTTTATAGCTATGGTTCGGTATACTTACAATTTCTGTTTTATTCTTCTATTTTTTTTTATTTTTTGATACATAATTTTTTTTTCTTTTACATTTCCTTCAATTACTATATAGTATCTGTTTCTTTTCTTTACAATGTTTGCTATCTAAATTTTCTTATTTACCTTTTCTTACATTGTTTCATTTTTCGCGATTTCTCATTCAATTTCTATTTTTATTTTATTATCACATTTCATTTCTCGTTTTCTTCTCATATTTAATATTTCTATTTACATCTCATCTTTAAATTTTTTACATTTCATTTCTTACAATTTGTTTTTCAAATTATTTAACTTACTCTGCTTTTTTCGTTACATATTTCCTATCCTAATAAGTTAATTATTTCTATTACATATTTCTTTCTAAACTTAAAAATTTTATTATTAATAAAAATACTTAATAAATTTACATGCATAATATTATCAACTATCAAAAATACCGTTCTTTTTACACTCAATTACAGTAACCAGAATACAAAAATACTGCCATAACAAAATTCTTTTCTACCGTAATTACAATTTTTACAATCTTCTAGCCTTAAAGTTATTCTTCCTATGGGTGCCCAGTAGTTAAGCTATAAGAGTTCTGGCTCACTTTTTTGAGCCTCCAGGATTTCGCCACAGATGGCGCCACCGTCGCTAGGTGGTTTGAGCCCATACTAAATGTAGGTTTGTGTCTTGGCTGTATTGGTTTGCGCCTTGGATACTCCATTGTGTCTTGGGTGCACCATTGCGTCTCGACTGCACCCTAGCGGGATTAATCGGTACTACCGGGATGTGTCATTTGGTCTTGACTGCGCTCTAGCGGCATTAGCAGGTACTACCAGCATGCTCCCCATTGTGCCTTGGATGCACCATTGTGTCTTGGGTACACCATTGCTTCTCGACTGCACCCTAGCGGGATTAATCGGTACTACCGGGATGTGTCATTTGGTCTTGACTGCGCTCTAGCGGCATTAGCAGGTACTACCAGCATGCTCCCCATTGTGCCTTGGATGCACCATTGTGTCTTGGCATGCCTTGGTTTTGCTAGCGGGGGAGTTCTAGATATCGGCATGACGTCATCATGGTTTTGCTGCACCTAAATAAGTTTTCTTAGCAGGGAAGTTGTAGATATCAGCATCATTCGAATTTCACAACATGACATCACCATGAACAGTATTGGCGGGAGAGTTCAGCATCATTCGAATTTCACAACATCACATCACCATCAACAGATTCTAGACGATGTCAGTGAGACATTAGCCGATACTACCAGCATGCTCCGGTACTACGGTTCCCTTGGAAGTTTTTTCCTTCACTTTTGGCCCACACGTGGCAGCATGCTACGGTTTTGGGAAGTTTTTTGCTTCACTTTTGTCCCACACGTGGCAGCATGCTACGGTTTTGGGAAGTTTTTTGCTTCACTTTTTTGGATGTGTGGTGCGCCTAAATGTAGGCTTTTGTTGTTTTCAAGTTTTGCGCCTGGTTCTGAATTAATATTAGTAATAATTGATTTTTCTTGAGCGCCTAAATGTAGGCTTTTGGTTTTGAACTAATAATTAAAGTTAATAGTAGGAAATTTTTGTTCATGCCAATGGATTCTAGATGGTGGGTTTGTGGGGGGGGGGGATAATAAAGATAGGGAGGGGGGGTAATGAAATTTTCATCAGAAATGCTCTACGGGCTCTGGTTTTCGAGATATTAGCGTATTAATAATTCAAGTTATTTTTGCTCATGGAAATGTATTCTTGGCGGTGTGGAGTGGGAGTTTTCATCAGAAATCCTCTACGGGCTTTGGTTTTCGAGATATTAGCGACATCTGTTTGAGCGCAAAACGCCATTTCTTGAGTAAGGTACCCTAGCGGCCTTAGCCGGAACTACCACCATGCCTTGGTTTTGCTGTTTTCTGTTATTAGTGGGAGAGTTCTAGATATCGGCATGACGTCATCATGGTTTTTCTGCACCTAAATAAGTTTTCTTAGCAGGGAAGTTGTAGATATAGGATTGTATGGGTGTGTTGGATTGGGCTACGTTACCTGTTCCAAGGCTTGGGTAGAATGTGGGTGTGTGTGTGTGTGTGTGTGTGTGTGTGGCTTATCATATTATGAGAGGAACGATGGGTACTCTACCATGGGGGGCATTACTCCATTTCATCAGATCAACAAGTGGTAACCGCTGAAAGAATCTAAGTCTAGTGTAAATAAATTATGTATTATAGTTTCAGTTTCATTTAATAAAGTAATTAAAGTATTATAATTATAAAACATCTTTTTTATTGATCCAAGAATTGTGTTTTGATGAAAATCCAGAAAAACATATAATCTAAGGCTAGTCTAAGATATGTATTGTAAATAAAAATTGTATTATAGCTAAAACACCATTTAATGAAATAGTTTGTTTTAATTGTATTATAGTCTAAGATGATGTACACTATTGTAAAATAAAGGAAAATATTATAATTATAGGGTAACCGATTTAAGGAAGCCTAATATAGAATGATACCTTAAGAATTAAATGTTAATCTAGAATGATACCTTAAGAATTAAATGTTAATATTTTTCAATTTATAATAAATCAATAATAATATTTTATATATGGTATTCTTTTATTCAATTTCCCTACTATGTCCAGAGCTCCCGAATAATATTTGCCCACTACCGTGAGCTCCTAATCGGGCGGTTGAGCGTTTTACCCAGAATGTTAGGATGACTTAAGAAAAAAACATTTACACGTGGACTCGACCTTGACTCCGGCATCACCTTTGAAACCAGAAGGGAGTCTGATCTTTGACCTTCATCCGGAAGTGTATTATATATATATAAGTGTATAATCAAGCATTTCATGGGGACTCCATATTGCTTTTCAAAACAGGTTAGATAACAGCTTAACAGCTTTTTAAACAGGTCTGATAACAGCTTAACAGCTTATAAAACAGGTCTGGTAACAGCTTAACAGCTTTTAAAACAGGTCTGGTAACAGCTTAACAGCTTTTAAAACAGGTCTGATATCAGCTTAACAGCTTTTAAAACAGGTCTGATAACAGCTTAACAGCTTTTAAAACAGGTCTGATAACAGCTTAACAGCTTATAAAACAGGTCTGATAACAGCTTAACAGCTTTAAAACAGGTCTGATAACAGCTTAACAGCTTTTCAAACAGCTCTGATAACAGCTTAACAGCTTTTCAAACAGCTCTGATAACAGCTTAACAGCTTTTAAACGGCTCTGATAACAGCTTAACAGGGTTTTGAACTAATAATTAAAGTTAATAGGAGGAAATTTTTGTTCATGCCAATGGATTCTAGATGGTGGGTATGTGGGGGGGGATAAGATAGGGAGGGGGGGTAATGAAATTTTCATCAGAAATGCTCTACGGGCTCTGGTTTTCGAGATATTAGCGTATTAATAATTCAAGTTATTTTTGCTCATGGAAATGTATTCTTGGCGGTGTGGAGTGGGAGTTTTCATCAGAAATCCTCTACGGGCTTTGGTTTTCGAGATATTAGCGTGTTAAGCTGTTATCAGACCTGTTCGAAAAGCTGTTAAGCTGTTATCAGAGCCGTTTAAAAGCTGTTATCAGAGCTGTTTGAAAAGCTGTTAAGCTGTTATCAGAGCTGTTTGAAAAGCTGTTAAGCTGTTATCAGACCTGTTTTAAAGCTGTTAAGCTGTTATCAGACCTGTTTTATAAGCTGTTAAGCTGTTATCAGACCTGTTTTAAAAGCTGTTAAGCTGTTATCAGACCTGTTTTAAAAGCTGTTAAGCTGATATCAGACCTGTTTTAAAAGCTGTTAAGCTGTTACCAGACCTGTTTTAAAAGCTGTTAAGCTGTTACCAGACCTGTTTTATAAGCTGTTAAGCTGTTATCAGACCTGTTTAAAAAGCTGTTAAGCTGTTATCTAACCTGTTTTGAAAAGCAATATGGAGTCCCCATGAAATGCTTGATTATACACTTATATATATATAATACACTTCCGGATGAAGGTCAAAGATCAGACTCCCTTCCGGTTTCAAAGGTGATGCCGGAGTCAAGGTCGAGTCCACGTGTAAATGTTTTTTTCTTAAGTCATCCTAACATTCTGGGTAAAACGCTCAACCGCCCGATTAGGAGCTCACGGTAGTGGGCAAATATTATTCGGGAGCTCTGGACATAGTAGGGAAATTGAATAAAAGAATACCATATATAAAATATTATTATTGATTTATTATAAATTGAAAAATATTAACATTTAATTCTTAAGGTACCATTCTAGATTAACATTTAATTCTTAAGGTATCATTCTATATTAGGCTTCCTTAAATCGGTTACCCTATAATTATAATATTTTCCTTTATTTTACAATAGTGTACATCATCTTAGACTATAATACAATTAAAACAAACTATTTCATTAAATGGTGTTTTAGCTATAATACAATTTTTATTTACAATACATATCTTAGACTAGCCTTAGATTATATGTTTTTCTGGATTTTCATCAAAACACAATTCTTGGATCAATAAAAAAGATGTTTTATAATTATAATACTTTAATTACTTTATTAAATGAAACTGAAACTATAATACATAATTTATTTACACTAGACTTAGATTCTTTCAGCGGTTACCACTTGTTGATCTGATGAAATGGAGTAATGCCCCCCATGGTAGAGTACCCATCGTTCCTCTCATAATATGATAAGCCACACACACACACACACACACACACACCCACATTCTACCCAAGCCTTGGAACAGGTAACGTAGCCCAATCCAACACACCCATACAATCCTATATCTACAACTTCCCTGCTAAGAAAACTTATTTAGGTGCAGAAAAACCATGATGACGTCATGCCGATATCTAGAACTCTCCCACTAATAACAGAAAACAGCAAAACCAAGGCATGGTGGTAGTTCCGGCTAAGGCCGCTAGGGTACCTTACTCAAGAAATGGCGTTTTGCGCTCAAACAGATGTCGCTAATATCTCGAAAACCAAAGCCCGTAGAGGATTTCTGATGAAAACTCCCACTCCACACCGCCAAGAATACATTTCCATGAGCAAAAATAACTTGAATTATTAATACGCTAATATCTCGAAAACCAGAGCCCGTAGAGCATTTCTGATGAAAATTTCATTACCCCCCCTCCCTCTCTTTATTATCCCCCCCCCACAAACCCACCATCTAGAATCCATTGGCATGAACAAAAATTTCCTACTATTAACTTTAATTATTAGTTCAAAACCAAAAGCCTACATTTAGGCGCTCAAGAAAAATCAATTATTACTAATATTAATTCAGAACCAGGCGCAAAACTTGAAAACAACAAAAGCCTACATTTAGGCGCACCACACATCCAAAAAAGTGAAGCAAAAAACTTCCCAAAACCGTAGCATGCTGCCACGTGTGGGACAAAAGTGAAGCAAAAAACTTCCCAAAACCGTAGCATGCTGCCACGTGTGGGCCAAAAGTGAAGCAAAAAACTTCCAAGGGAACCGTAGTACCGGAGCATGCTGGTAGCATCGGCTAATGTCTCACTGACATCGTCTAGAATCTGTTCATGGTGATGTGATGTTGTGAAATTCGAATGATGCTGAACTCTCCCGCCAATACTGTTCATGGTGATGTCATGTTGTGAAATTCGAATGATGCTGATATCTACAACTTCCCTGCTAAGAAAACTTATTTAGGTGCAGCAAAACCATGATGACGTCATGCCGATATCTAGAACTCCCCCGCTAGCAAAACCAAGGCATGCCAAGACACAATGGTGCATCCAAGGCACAATGGGGAGCATGCTGGTAGTACCTGCTAATGCCGCTAGAGCGCAGTCAAGACCAAATGACACATCCCGGTAGTACCGATTAATCCCGCTAGGGTGCAGTCGAGAAGCAATGGTGTACCCAAGACACAATGGTGCATCCAAGGCACAATGGGGAGCATGCTGGTAGTACCTGCTAATGCCGCTAGAGCGCAGTCAAGACCAAATGACACATCCCGGTAGTACCGATTAATCCCGCTAGGGTGCAGTCGAGACGCAATGGTGCACCCAAGACACAATGGTGTATCCAAGGCGCAAACCAATACAGCCAAGACACAAACCTACATTTAGTATGGGCTCAAACCACCTAGCGACGGTGGCGCCATCTGTGGCGAAATCCTGGAGGCTCAAAAAAGTGAGCCAGAACTCTTATAGCTTAACTACTGTGCCCTAAGCAATTACATCATTACAATAAAACTACTTTACTACAGCTGCTTAACGAAGGGGGAGGGATGGTCTGGTTTCGCTGCAAAGGTGATATCTATAATGTCAATGGTAAGGTCGAGCCCGATGTCTGCTTCGACTTGTTGCTGTTCTGCATTACGAATTTGGAGTATGTTGCCCTATAGTGGGTAGAACATCTAGTCTGTTGCTGTTGGCCTGAACTTGCTGTTTCTCGTCTGTCTTAAAAGATGTTTTCCAAATTTCTACTGCCAGTGATTTTATGCTACACTTATTCCAGCTTTTGTAATATTTCCTGCATATTACACACATATTTACATCTTGTAATGCAGCAATTTTCGATTCGCATGTTAACCATTTTTTCATTAATATCATTATCAATGTATTTTTATTCTCACTGAATCGAGCATTCCAGATCTTAGTTCCACATTAACATTTTCAGCGATATTTATACATCGCTTTTCGTTACAGAGCATTCTCTAATTTTATTACAATAGACTGGACAACAAAAATCGTTGCTCTTATTTTCGACGTTTTAAGAGGATATTTTGTTCCAGGAGATGATTAACACTTAATGTAGCAATACTCTCGATTATCTAATTGCCTCGATGGTTGGTGGATTGATAATAATATTTGTAAAAACTTATTTATATTTTATTGATTCTCCTTTTGGCACGATGGAGTTCTCCCAATTATATTGAGAGTCCACCCGTACTTAAAGAAATATTTTTTAATTTCTGCATCACCTATGTATGTAAATACATCATATCCCAAGCTCTTAACAGGAAACTGTATGCTAGTCATTCCATAATGTTATTAATTCTCGACAAAGCATTTTCCTAGTGTTTAACTATCCTTTCCGGGCTTACTTCCAAATTTTGCATCCATATCTACACGAGTTAAATAATCCAGGGCTCCGTATAACACTGTTTTTCCTCTCATTCGCTGCGTATTGGCTTTTCCCCCTCTGTTACCGTATTATATCCCTCGTTGAACTTCTAAGGCTAGCCCTACACTAAATACATGCAATCTTCCTTAACATCTAACTCTTAAGGTATCTTATTATACATAGTAATCATTATTGTTCTTTAATTATAAACTGCGATATCTAAACATTATATTTTCGAACTTGATGACCTTTTCTTTTAACTTGTACGAACTTGTTAATTGTCAATCATTCTATGCATTTACAACATATTCACCTTTCTTGATATTTTTTTTTAAACTTCTCTTTTCTTTTTAATCTCTTAATTCTTTTTTATTTTTCACGCTTCTCTTTATTTTAAAACTCTTATTTCTTCCTTTTTATTCAATTATTCTTGCAACATTTTCAATTTTTCCTTTCTGATTCACTTATTCTTATAAAAGCTTTATTTTTTATTCTTGTTCTTCTATACGTACATATATATATTTCTTTTCAAACATCTTCTATTACCTTTTTATCTGTAAATTTACCTTAAAATGCGCACTGGATTTTCTTTATACCTCCTTTCATATCTTCCTGTCAATATCAAGCTCCGCTCATCGAACTTCTCCTGAAATTGGAGAGAATTTGGTTTAAAAAAATCTTTAGTTAAGTCTCCCTATTCCTGGGTCATAACCATTACTTACCTTGTACCATCCGGCGAAACTTGGCGTAATATTTTCCCTTTCGGTCCTATTTCGGGCTGGCGCTACCGTTTTTATCTGACGAAGATATTTTTGTAGCTTCAACTTACCCTTTTGCGACATCTCCTGAGATCGCCGTCGTTGCAGATGGAAGCTGTAACTGCCCTTATGGTTCCATACTGGTCGTCTGGAAAATTTACGAGACCTCCGTTGTCTATGCGTAGAATTCCGGGTTTCTACGAAACAGGCGGTGACATTAGCAATTCTTACGAATGACCTTGCATCCTCTATTCCGTTGTGCCCATAACCTTTCTGTTGTACCCTCCCTTCTTCACAAATTTTTTTGGCTCTTACATTGTCCAATACCGCACTGTCGTAAGCTATGGTCCAAGTCTTCTCCCCTTGTTGTGGCTGGACTGGCTCATCCAATATGGGTATACTTTTCTCCCCCTGTCCTGAGGCTTCCTTTACATTACATTTTATATTTTTCCGGTTGCTGTCTGTGTTACTGATATCTGGTCTGTTGTTTTCTGCCACGTTCCTGTGAGCCTCCTCTATTCTGGCGTGGAACTGATTTCTAGGACTGTAATTATTGGATAATTTCTAAAAACGGAATTTTCTTTCTGCACTTCGTTGGCATCTTGAATCCACAATTTCCTATTTACACAATCGATCACAGCTTTGTCACTGAGGAAATCCATTCCAAGGATACCATCGGCGGGAATGGAGTCAGTGTCACCAATGACATTAAATTGGCAAACCTGCTGACCGTTATCTATCAGTAACTTTGCCTCACAAGTACCTATGGAGCTTTTCGTGTTTTCAAATAGTCCTCCAATTCTTATTTTATGTTGTGTGTGTATGAAGGTATCTCTTTTTATCCTATTGAGCTTCATTAAGCTACATGTGGATCCCGTATCTAATAAAAGCCTAAACGTACCTTCTACAGCTATATCTGATGCGACTGTGATGATAAATTTGCTCTTAGAATTTAATTTTTCCTTTTCCTTCTCTGCCAAGTACTTCTTTACGCAGATATCCGTGTAATGGTCCCATGTTTGGCAAAATTGGCAATAAAGCCCCTCTCTTGCTGAATGGAATTCATCTTGTATGCCAGCTGCACAGTTTGCCACTCTGACGTGATGAATTCGGCAATTGGATACCTCATGTCCATATTCCTGACATTCAGTACAGAAGAGAGCTTGTTGCCTCTTGCATCCAGTTGCATCATGTCCATATATCCGGCATTTTGTACAGTAAGGCGTCTGTTTCCTTTTTCTACATTCCTTAGCAAAATGTCCCCATTGTCCGCACTGAAAGCACTGAATAGGTCTTGGCTGCTTTGTTTGACTAGGAGAACCCCTGTGCATTCCCGGTAAGGCTGGCCTCAATTGCGGTCCCGTCCTTTTAGGTTCCTCCTTGCTGAACCTACCAGCACCCCAGCTGCCTGCTGCCATTCCTCTGTTGTCTTCCTTCGTATAACTCCGCAGTCCTGGTTCCTTAATTTTAAGTCTCCTAGCATCCATCTCGAAGTAGTCTGCCTCCTCACGTGCTTCATCCAGAGATCGAAATTTGCGTCCCGTCAAATAAAGCTGAGTAGTCTGCTGCATCACACCTGCCTTGAACGTTGCCACCGCGTCTGCCTCAAGTTCCGCTATCAATCCCCCGTCTTTGCCTGGATACTTAGCCGAAACTGCCGCCTTGATTTGACACAATAGCTCATTAAGTCTATCCGCATAGTCTTTTATGTCGTCACCGGGCCTTCGAACGCATGCTATCATTTCAGCTCGCAGCTCATAGTACGATTTTTTTGGCATATAGGCAGTTTGAATTATCTGCTGCAACGCTTCAAAATCCTTCGGCTCCTCCGAGCTTACTAGATAATATGCGTCGTCTAACAACCGATATCTTACACATTTCATGAAGATTGGCTGTTCCTCGGCCTTTAAACGATCGTAAAGATCTTTGCAGCAGCTCAGGAAACGGTGAACTTCCTTCGACAGTTTTGGCGTTCTTTCTCCAGAAAACGTGGGTATGTATCTGGATACCAAGTCCATGACTTTATCATAAGCATCGGCCATGGTTTTCCTTGCTGGTTTCTCTGAGTTTTTTTCTTTCGGCACTTGGTCTTCACTCGTCTTTGCTAAGGTCTGCTTTTTAGCTTTCAAAATTTCTTCTTGTCCTGAAGTACTCGCTCTTTCTTCTCGCTGCCGTTCGTGGAATACTAATTTCTTGGGTGACCACTGCTTAAAAATCCCTCGAACTAGACCCTCTTCTTGTGATAATGGTGCGACTCCTAATTCTTGCTCTAGTTCAGTGGCAGTCTTTTCTGCCTCCTCCAATTGCCTTTCTAAAGACTTTATAGTTCCTTTTAAAGCCCTGTTTTCCTGTTTGCACTCATCCAACGCTTGATCTGTTTCTTGCTCAATTCTACCAATAACTTCAAAGGTAGACGTTATCAACAAATCTAAGGTTTCTCCCTTTGTGCTTTTCACTGTAGCCTCATTTAATTCCTCCAGAAACTTATTTACGTCTTCACTCGGCAATCGTTTCTTTAATTCATCCGTTAGATGCTCTTCTAGGTACCGCCAATCCTGTTCATAATGTTGTAATTTCAGCTGGCACTCCTTCAATTCCTGCGTTCTGGTTTCCAATTCCTTTTCCTGATCCTTAACTCGTAACAATTCTTCCCTCGTTAGCACGTTACTTCTTCCCACTGACATTTATAGTCATTACGTAATTTACCCTTAACTCTCAAACACTATGAATTAACTAACACTCAGACCATATAACCAAAAACAATCTCAAGCAACAACAATCACCACAATTTATACCCCTTTTTTTTTAATTTTTTCCAATACTTTATCCTGAAAAGAGTAACCTGGAGTAGCTAAAAAGCATAACTCCTACAAAACAAAAAAAATGGAGTAGCTAAAAAGCATAACTCCTACAAACAAACAAAAATGGAGTAGCTAAAAAGCATAACTCCTACAAAACAAAAAAAAATGGAGCAGCTAAAAAAGCTTTACTCCCACACTTCACAAAAATATGGAGTAGCTAATAAGCTTTACTCCCACACTTCACAAAAATATGGGGCAGCTAATAAGCTTTACTCCCATAAAATACAAAAAAAACTAAAAATGAAAAGAAAAATTAATTATTACACTGAAAAAGAAAAAAAAAACTTACCTACTCTTTATCCGGCTGCGCCAATTTGTCGTGTCCCAAAAAGCAATCCCGTAAAAACAATTAAAGACTAATAAAAACTCGCGTAATTCAATTATAAAACTTTATTTACGTTAAATTACGTTAACTTAAACTTCCCCTTAAACTCTCTAATTACTAATTGGAGCTACCACTCCGTCTAACCGCTCGAATTACTACTGACTGCCCTCTTGAACACCGAACCGTTATCTTTTATCAAACTAAACTAACTTCTAACTACGCAACCCGATCTATAGAAACGACCGTGCTTACCTCCATTCAACCTTGCAATCATAATTACAAAGTATTACGCTAATCACTGCCGACAGCGGGAGCCCCCAATACTGTATGTAAACAAACAGTGAGCCCAGCTGAGTATTTCACTATGCGAAGTGAATTACTTCACCATGACTCAATGCCCAGTTACATACAGCAGTGAATGCGACAGTTTATAAGTAAACAATTCGCAATCGTCAAGCATTTTACTGTGCGAAGTAAAATGCTTAGTTATTGCAAATCGTTTAATTACTTGTGCATTTGCTGCTAGCTCGAGTCGTGATGTCACAATTTCACCAATTGAATATTGGGTCACGATCAAACGCTGTTTTTGTTTCGTTTGATCAGCCGTCATCCTTTCAGAAACTTGCTTCCATAGTGTGTCTCGATCTTCTACCATCTGTCTCCTTGCCTGCACTTCAGTCGACAACTGAGAATCCGCTGGAGCTCTTGGTCTAAAGCCGAATAGTAATTCGCTCGGTGTTGTTTTTGTCACGCTGTGCTCTGTATTGTTCATTGCAAATTGAACCTTCTTCACCTGTGTATCCCAACGGTTATCGTCTTGTCCGGTAGTTGCCAAAGCAGAGAGTATTGTGGAATTATAACGTTCTACTTGGCCATTAGCTCTAGGTGTTGCCACTGCATTCTGTATATGCTGAATTCCTTTTTGATCGCAGAACCTTTTGAATGCCTTCCCGGTAAAGCAACTGCCTTTATCTGTCACAATTCGGTTTAGCGTACCGTAAGTGACTATAATTCGATCCAGAAGTAGTATCACTGGGTGAGATTTTGTTGATTTGACGGCATTCAGAAATACATATTTAGTGAAACTTTCGACAACCACAATTAAATAGCGTTTTCCTCTAGTGGTGGTAATAAACGGTCCCAGATGATCGATATGTATTGTGTAGAACGAGGTCGAAACTTTTTCTATTGGGTTTAAAAATCCATGTGGTTTACCTTTCGGCTTTTTATGATAAAGACAGGATATACTCGTACAGCTGTCTATAAATCTTTTTACGTATCTTCTCATTTGCGGAAACCAGTAGGTTTCCAGTAATTTTTTTTAGCGTCTTCTCCAAGTCAAAGTGACCCATTTCATTTGTGTGCTGCTCTGACGATCTCGTGTCTCATGCCTTTCGGTACAAGCCATTGTCTTCCATTATTTCCCATTTTATAGATACGTTCATTTTCCATACAAAAATCCCTATGTATGCTACGCTCATAATCAGTGCACGGTTTCTTCTTCAGGATTTCATGAATAAGTTTGACTTTTTCGTCCGTCATTTGACTAGCCAACACCCAATCCGCCATTTCGATTCTAAGTATACCGTTCTCCTCTGTTATCGGTTCATCGTGTACTGCATTTTGGCTTAGAGCATCGACGTTTGTCATTTTCTGACCTGGTCTATATTCGATGTCGAACGTAAATTCTTGCAATAGTAGCCACCATCTCTCAATCCTTGGGATAAGGTCTCGCTTTTTCGCTGCAGCTTTAATTGCATTGCAGTCTGTCACCACTTTAAATTTATTACTCAATAAATATACACGGAATTTACGGAGACATTTAACCACAGCAAGGGTTTCCAGTTCGTAGGAATGGTAGTTTTCTTCCGCCGATGTAGTTTGCCTACTGTAATAAGCTATTGGATGTAATTGCTCGGTAGTTGGGTTATTTTGTAGGAGTATTCCTCCCAGACCATGCTTACTGGCGTCTGCATGTACTTCTGTCTTCGCATTGGGATCATATATTGCAAGCAAGGGGCGTTGAGTTAAGACATTCTTCAAGTTAACAAATGCTTGCTGCTGTTTATTTGTCCAGATCCACTTTTGATCCTTTTTTGTCAGCAACGTCAACGGTTTTGTGATCAGGGCATAATCCTTAATGAATTCCCTGAAAAAGCCAGTCAAACCCAGGAATTGTCGTATTTGATGTACTGTCTTCGGTTCCTTATTTTGCGTTATGCTTTTACTTTTATCTTTTCCTGGTTGTATTCCGTTGATACTAACTTCAAAGCCCACGAAGGAAATTGTTTCATAAAAGAACTTACATTTTTTTGGATTAAGCGTAAGTCCGTACACGTCAATAAGTTTCAGTACTGTTTCTAATTTTTTCCTGGTGCAGTAGAAATTCCAAAAGGCATTCGGTTAAATTCGTACTGCCTGTCGCAGGTTACAAAAGAAGTCTTTTTCTTCGAATTTTCCTCAACTGGTATTTGATAATACCCAGATGTCATGTCCAATGTATTAAAATATTTATAATCTCGTAGTTGATCTAACTGGTCATCGATTCTGGGTATTGGGTACTTATTTTGCTTGATCTTTGTGTTTATTTTCCGATAGTCTATGCCAGTGGCGGACTATCATACAACTTCCAACCGCAATGCAACAGGGCCCCGCGATTTTGGGGGCCCGGGCAAACAAAAATGTCAGGATGAAAAAAAAATTTTTGTCAACAAATTTTTTTTTTTCCTAGAGCAAAAAAAATAAAACAAAGACCAAAACAAAAGTATTAAATATACCTATTTATTTTCAAATAGCATATTTAAATCACAACTTTTCTGTATTTAAGAGCTACAAATTTATCTATAATTTCATCGAATTTCAACTCGGCCAAAAGTTCGCTTTCAATAGAAAGAACCGCCAAATCGTTAAGACGTTCATCAGTCATAGTATTACGCAGATAACTTTTGATTAATTTCAGTTTTGAAAACGATCGTTCATCTAGAACATTCGTGACAAACATACATAAATACATACGTAGTAGAATGTCGAGGTTTGGAAAAGTCGTACAAAGATTATCATTGAACATAGTTTTGTACATCGATTCGTGATTTAAACTGTCGAATGTGAAATAATGTTTGGCGAATTGACATTCTTGAATCAGTTGTTCTTCACTGAGATCTTTTGGGTATTTTCTTTCTTTTCTTTACAAGAAGTAACAATCTCTTCGTCGGTCATTGAATTAAGATTAATTAAAAACGAATACTGACTATCAAGTTCTTCATATATTTTAGCACGCTTCTTCAGATTGGAAATCAAAGCCCTTAAAACAGGTTCGAACAACGATTTTTCAAGATTATCTTTCTCTTCCTCTGGATGAGATGCATCAAACATTGACCGAGTTTGAGTACTATCAATTTGAAAATCACAAGAAAGTGTATTGAAAATATCTGAGGCTTCATCAAATATTTTGTTGTAGTCTTTACTTTCAAGGTCTGCTAGCAATGAATCGCAAAGTTTTCTTGTCACCGAAAGAGTTAAATTGGATTTCTGTAATGATCGATTTACAAAATTGAACTTAGTTAATACACTTTTCCAAAGGACGAGCATCAAAATGTTATTATTATTAAATTGACATAAATTGTGTCCTTCTCCAGGCCCCGCAAAGTTGACTTTTTTTTTTTTTTTTTTTTTTTTTTTGCTCGCACATTTTTTCACGGTAAATTGTTTGATGGGGGCCCCCACCACAAATTCGCGGTAGGGCCCCCGAAACCCTTAATCCGCCAATGGTCTATGCACAAACGATGCTGTCCATTTTTCTCTTTTACCAGCAATATAGGTGATGAAAATGGAGAAGTAGATTCCCTAATTATTCCATGGTTCAGGAGCTCGTCTACTAGTTCTTTTGTCTTCAATCTGTCAACAGGAGACATACGATATGGTCGGTACACAACAGGAGTTTCATCTTCCATTTCAATTTTTAATTCTGCAGCAGTCGTAAATCCAATACCTGCTACGGTAGTAGCGAAAAAGTTTTCGATATTCCTCAGCAAAGAGATAAGTGTTTTTCGTTGCCAGGGTAATAAGTCATTACCCATGTCAACATTGTACACAAAATTGACGTCTGATGGTTCTGATTTCGTGGACTGGATGTGCAATATCTTCTCTGTTGTTTCTTGACATAGTTTCCCACGTACAAAAATATTTTTTGAATTTATTGTTACATCGTGTTGTGCTAAGTTTGTTACTGGGATTACTACTTCGCCGCTTAAATTTGCGGTTACAATGCACCGTGGTAAAAAGTATTCATTATAAGGAATCATTCTAAAACTTGCATCTAGGAATATGTCGCCGTTGAATTCTGTGCTACAAACTACATTAGTGGTATATCCGGGAGGGATAACTACAGCTTCTTTTGCCCAAACAGGTATCTTGATTGATGGTAATTCAGCAAGGTGTGCTAGTGAAAACATATCATTTTTCAATATTCGAAGTGTATCAGAATCTTTAAATACTGTAATATGATTTTGTTCTGTAAACGGTTGACCGATAATAATAGGAATCTCTTGAATATTATTTGCGACGACTTTGAAATCAGTTTTCGCTTCTGCTTGATCAACTTTAGTTTGAACACTTCTTGCAACCCCGAGACTAGTCACTACAGCGCCACCAAATCCGGTTAAAATACTTTTCTGCTTATCATAAGCCTAATTGAAGTATTGTATCTAATCTTATCGTGTTTACTGTTGCACCCAAGTCGATAAACGCATTCACACATCTACCAGCTACTGATATCTCAAAGAAATATTTATTACCTTTATTTTTGTCCAAGCTCCCGATGGTTCTGACGTCTTTGTGAGAACTGGTTGATGACTTGTAGCATTCGCCATAATGATCTCGTCTAGCTTGACCGCAGGTGATCTCGACTTCCGCATTCATAGCACTTTCTTTTGCTTGTGTTGATTCGATTTGCACTACTCTCCTTTATTGCGTGGTTAGTTTTTCCCGGAAATGTTTCATGCAATTTGTTCTTTTTATCACCGAATTTCATTAGAAACTTTAACAAGGATTCAGGTTCTTCAAAGTCTGGCGCTTTAGCGGATGCCTGCAAGGTAACATCTGGAATTCCAGCAATGATGCACGAGACTGCATCCTTCCCTGTGATTCGAGTCAAACTTAACAGTGCCAACTTCTCGTAATAGTATTCCAAAATGCTCTCAGACTTGTTCCATCGGCGGTTCAGCATTTTTTCCAAGATTTCTGCATAATCTCGTTTTGGGGGGAACGCTTTTAAAAGTTTAGATTTCCACTCGTCCCACGAGAAACTAACAGTGAGTAGGCTTTTATACCACACAGACGCCAGGCCCCGTAACTTACTGGTAGCGTAATAAACGGTGGTTTTTTTCATTCCATTCATAGACGGTTCGAAGCTCGTCTATTTTTGCTAGCCACCTTTTTATATTGTCGTCCTCATCCTCTGGATAGAATGTAGGAACGGTTTCACAACCAATAACCTTAGTCGGCAGCTGATTTTGTGACATCGTCCGCATAAATTCTGCAAGTTGATTCCATAAGTCACCAGAACTTTGATTCGTCGGTGAGTCTATATCTGAAGAACTTGGTGTTTCACTTAAATGCTGCCTTTTCCGGAGAACCGCAGTTAATTTCTTCGACAGCCCAATTTACACTTGACATTTTTTTTGTTTTTTTTTTACTCTAATTATACTACAAAAATGTTCTAAAAGGAAATATTGCTTCGAAACTCACTGAGCACGTGTGTCCCTATTATCCCATTTCTGAGTTAATAAAATAATAATATTAGGTTTTAATTAACTGAAAACTTTATTAAATTTACGCTAAAAGAACTCGGAGACCACTTTATCTTTAGAGGCTGTCGTTGCTGACTGACGCCAAGCTTCCTTCTCCATGTAAAATGGCAACTGTAATTAAAAGAAAACGTGGTATGAGCACACACTAGCTCAGTGAGTATATTTATTATATACTGCACAGGCATTCATCACTCAAACTCTTTACTGTTTGCTACAGTTACAGCTATGAGTGTGGGACAACACAGCCATAGTGTTCACGGACACCATCGTGACCCTCCACACACACAGCTCCAGAGTCCTCACAGTATCTCTTCTGCCAGTCGCGTTCACTACTACAGCTACAGCCATGGATGTGGGACAACACAGCCATGGTGTTACAGACACCACCGTGACCCTCCACACACATGGCGGCTCCAAATAACCATTACCAGCCGTGACCTAATTACAACACAGACACCGGTAACATTTGCTATTGCCCGTACGCACGTTTTCACTTTCATACGCACTTCATTACTTTCATACCTTATCAGACGCAAGGTCATTAATTCCCAACTTTAATGGAAATCCCAAAGATCTTCACAAATTCATTTCAAGCTGTGATGATATATACGCGACGGTAACGACGGCGAACGTAAAGCACTCCGTCCTTAGCTTAATAAGGAGTAAATTATCAGCAGAGGCATATGCTGTATATAGGTACAATAAATTTCAGATTGGCCCGAATTGAAATCAATTCAGCAACACACTTTCGAATTAAAAATTCCCAAATCTACTCTGCAATCTCAATTAAATAATTGCAAGCAAAGAACAGGAGAAGATGTAAAAGATTTTCTACAAAGATTTAGCACAACTCTATCCAAACTAAATGAGGCAACGCACTCATATACAAGTGATAAAATTCTTTTAACATCTCTTTTAAAAGATAATGAATGTCAAGCAGTGAGAGCTATAGAAGATGTCCAGTCATACAACGCTCAATGCAAAATTTTAACACAATTCCAAGAACAAACTCGCAATTGCAACGTCCTTCAGATTTTAAAAATGCCACATCTCCGTCACAGGTACCATCTTGTCGATATTGTCATAGGATGGGACACACTATCGAAGAATGTCGGACAAGAGCTGCGAACAACAGTCGTTCTAGCTACAATCAGGGAAATCAAAATAATTTCCAGAAGGTGACCAATACTCCACCAACAAACACGGCTGACAGACAGCCTCAAAATAGGAACTGGCAGCAGCCAGTATTCTGAGAAAGTCGAACTTCACAGCCGAGATATAATAATGCCAATATCTCCGCTAGATCGCAATCTCCAAAGAGGAGAAATAGCAAAAGTCCATCGGCATCCAGGCAGGGAAACTGGATGCAGCGGGGAGGGGGGGGGGGGTAAATTTCGGCAACCCCTCGCAGATAGAAACAACGGCACAGATTCATCGAAAGCCCGAGGCAATATCGACAGGGAATTAGACTAAAATGAATCAATACGTATCACCGTCCAAATAAATAGAAATTTACTAACGGTTTCCTTGCCTGTAGACATCTGCTCTGCTCCAAAACTTACATTTTTAATTGATACTGGAGCAGAGATCAGCTTAATTAAACTCCATCCATTAAAACCAGACAGTATCTGCTACAGAGATGCTGTCTGCAATGTCAATACGCTATTTACAGAGTACACTTCTACAGAAGGACTCATCTTCGCGAAATTAACTCTGGAATCTGCGCAGAATAACTCCATCCTAGAACACCCATTCCAAATAGTGGGAAATAACTCCATCCTCTCATACATTGGCCTGCTTGGTCATAACTTTTTATCTCGATACAATGCTAGTATCGATTATAAAAATAAATACATTTTTTTAGAAATAAACGATTCAAATAAATCTTATCCGTACGAAGAGTATTATTCCAATTATCCATATGTTTATTTGAAAAGCGAAGACCCAGAAAAAAGGTCTCATACTAAAAGTTTACTGTATACGGAGATAACATTCTCCAATAGTAAAAATTATAAAAATTCTTCTCTATCAATTGCTTCACAAAGCAATAATAACATATCTCCATCTAATGCTTCACAAGAAGTGAATCCTAAAGTTTTTTTTAAATGAAAAACTATTTCCATCAGTAGTTCCAAGTAAAGTGGAACCAACATACAAAGAAAATCTATCTCCATCGACAGCTTCACCAGAGATGAAGCACAAAGGTAAAAGTATATCTCCATCTACAGCCGCACAAAAGGCTAAATATAATAAAATTTTATCCACTTCATCAAAAGATTCACAAAAAGTGAAATCCAAAAACGAATCAAAGAAGTCAATTTCGCTAAATGTTTATCTCCTTCAAATTCTATCGAGTCGGAATCATCGAATAACTCCTTCCAAATTCCACAAAAGTTGGAATCATATCTCCTTCCTATTAAAAATCCGAAAGAATCGGATAAATTAAATAAAATTCAAATTCCGGCTCGATCAGAGTTCATTATTGAAATTCCAACTCCTTCTATTCATCATCAATCGGTCTGTTTTAAGAAGGTATTAAGTCCAGGTTTATTTCTTGGAAACTCAATCGTCGAACCAGTCAACGGTATGGCAAAAGTCCTAATCCTCAACACAAATGAGGAGGACGCCGATCTGGGCCCTTACGAGGTGAACCCCGTTTACCAAGCCTTGGACGACTTTGTGGTCATCTCCACAGACTCTGACAGAGATCCAATTAAGGGCAGAATAATGAAAGTGCAAAACCTTATCAAATTGGATCACTGCAATTCGAAAGAATCTGAGAGTATTCGCAATATCTGTAGGGACGATCTCTTCTTCATAGAAGGGGATTTCCTTTCATATACAGATGCGATTACCCACAAAATCGAGACATTCCAAGACAAACCGCCAATTTATACCAAGCCTTATAGACTTCCTGAAGCAAGCCGAACTGAAATAAATAGGCAAATACAAGAAATGCTTGAGTCGGACATCATCAGACCTTCCCATAGTCCCTGGAATTCTCCACTTCTACTGGTTCCCAAAAAACCATATGAGAATGGAAACAAAAAGTGGCGAGTGGTGGTAGACTTTCGTCGTATTAACGACATTACTATTGGAGATGCGTACCCACTGCCTAATATCACTGATATATTAGACCAGTTGGGGAAGTCGAAATATTTTACCACACTCGACTTAGCCAGTGGATTTCACCAGATAAAAATGGATTCGAAGGACAGGGAGAAAACTGCCTTTAGCACTCTCTATGGCCACTACGAATACAATCGTATGCCATTTGGTTTAAAAGGAGCCCCTGCAACCTTTCAGCGAGCCATGAACAATGTTCTATCTGGCCTTCAAGGTATTTATTGCTTCGTATACATGGACGATATTGTAGTCCATGGATACAATCTTAGAGATCACAACACAAGACTCACAGCAGTATTTAGCCGCCTTCGTGATTTCAACCTCAAACTTCAACCAGACAAGTGCCATTTCCTAAGAAAGGAAATTATGTATTTAAGGCACATAATTACAGAAAATGGAGTCAAACCAGACCCTGCAAAGATCAAGTCAGTTCAGTCCTATCCCAGACCCAAGAAGGAGAAAGATATTAAAGCCTTCCTTAGTTTCGTCGGCTACTATCGCCGCTTTATACCAAACTTTTCAAAAATAGCTAAACCACTTACATCTCTTTTAAAGAAAGATATCCGTTTCAAGTTCGACGCAATTTGTGATGAAGCATTTTGCGAATTACGCAATAAACTTATTTCAGACCAATTCTATCGTATCCCGATTTTGGCAAAGAATTTTTTGTCACCTCTGATGCCAGTGACTACGCCATCGGAGCAGCTTTTCTCCAGTTGATGATCAAGGAGATCACCCAATCGCCTACGTGAGTCGAGTTCTCAATGGTGCGGAGACTCGTTACTCAACTATAGAGAAAGAGCTCTTAGCTATCATTTTCGCAGTTGAGCAATTCAGATCATACGTTTATGGCAGACAGTTAATTATAACTGACCATAAACCATTAGTATGGCTCATGAATCTGAAAGATCACTCCTCAAGACTGATGAGATGGAGAATACGTCTTGAGGAATACAACTATAAAATAGTCCATAAATCAGGTAAACTCAACACAAATGCAGGTGCTCTCAGTAGAGCAATTCCGGAAAATTCCGATCATTCTGCAGAACCAACCACCTCCGTAAATGTGGTAACTAGAAATCAAGCCAGGGCTCAGGTGAATATAAATACACCCAACGCAAGTGTAACTACTCCAAACCCAACTCCATTACCTGTAAACAATTCCTCAGTCATAATAACTGAGACAAATTTTCCTCTTCTACTAACTAAGTATGCGAATCCTAAATTTTTCATCTTTCCAATGCAAGATACAGAACTTGAAAGAGTGTTGGTTTCGAAACTCAAATTTTCTGATAAATCTTCATCTTTAGGAAAGGAACTGATCTTCTTCAAGAAAAAAGACTCCACAATAATCATATCAAAAATTAATTTACCTTATCGATTCCAAAAAGATAGATCAGACCTCGAAAAGATTTTAACTGAAATCTGCTCATACACAGAAGCAAATCAGTTAAAACAAATAAATATCTCCTTCCCAATTTTAGATCCACAGAATCTAATAATTATTAAAAACGGTTTTACCCAGATCTTCGCTAATCAAGAAATAAACATCAAACTCTATCAAGATTCGATAAAATATTTATCCGATAAAGATGACATCGAACAAGTTTTGAAGGATTTTCATTCACTACCGACGGGAGGCCATCAAGGAGTTTCCCGTACTATTAAAAGAATTAAAAAGCAATTCTACTGGCCTGGCATGTCAGACGATATTATAAAATACGTAAGGAAATGTAAACTTTGTCAGGTAAACAAAATATCTAGAAATCTAAAAATTCCTATGAAAATCTCGAGCATTAGCTCCAAACCTTTCGAAAGAGTGTACCTAGATGTTGTAGGACCTCTCCCAATTTTTCATTCTGGAAATAAATATCTCCTTACATTTCAGGACGACTTTTCAAAATTTTCTGAGGCTATTCCCATAGTCGACACCGAGTCTAAGACATTAGCGAAAGCCTTCACGACAACGATAGTTTGTCTACATGGTATTCCAGAAAGTATCCTCACAGATCAAGGTTCTAACCTCATAAGTGGCATGTTCGCCGAGATATCTAAATTACTGAGAATTAAAAGGCTCAAAAATACTCTATATCACCCTCAAACGAATGGTGCATTGGGGAGAAGCCACAGAACCTTAGCAGAATATCTCCGATCTTATGTAGCAAAAGATCCACAAGACTGGGATGCATGGATTCCTTATGCCATGTTTGTATACAATACCACCCCTCATTCGAGTACTAATTATACTCCACGCGAACTCCTTTACGGATTCCCAGCCGAAATTCCAAACAATCTGAAATCAGCTCCAGCCGTTTGCTATAATTATGACAATTATGCAAACGAGTTAAAAGCGCGTCTACAACATAGCTTCAAAATAGCTAAGGACATAGCCATGGCAAACAAAGAAAAATCCAAACTTCAATACGACAAAAACTCCGTCCAAAAATGATTTAATACTGGTGACAAAGTCTTACTAAAAAGCAGAGTATGAGATAACAAGTTCTCACCACTATGGTCAGGTCCGTATCAGATCATGGAGACAAACTCCCCTGAAAATTCAACTATACGAATGAAATGACCTAAAACATTTTTCGGACTAATACAGAAAGCGGCATAAGTCATGAATCGACCACTGTAACCACAAAGAGCACTATTCAATGCAGTAGGCTCAATTTCCAAAGCACTTTTCGGCACATTGGACGAGGATGATGCCAAATTGTATGATGAACAGATTCGTAATCTCACCCTTAACCAAAACTCCCTCCTATCAAACTGTAATAGTAGAAGAAACAGCTCACATATTTAATAAGACAAAAGCCGCAATTGAGAAGGAATTCCTGTATATGCATAAAAAACAATAGCAGTACAAATAGCTACATCATTAATGGAAAACAGAACATTGGATAACAAAATATCCATTGAAATTGAATCACTTATTTCCCTGGTTTCGTTAATGGCATTCAGATACCAAAATGCCCAGTCGGAATTAATAGATCTTTTAACAGATTCCAAGCATGGAAAATTCCATCCTTCACTAGTATCACCGGAATATATTGAAGATCTTTTATCAAAGATCAGGCAAGAATTACCAAATTCACTGATGCTTCCTATAAATTTCAGAGACAATATTTTATCACAAATTTACAAATTAAGCACAATATCTGCAAATATTTTCAACAATAAGATAATTATTGAGCTCCGAATTCCACTTCCGTTCAAGGAACCATACCAAAAATTCAATGCAATGCCGTTACCGACACTCCTTAACGAATCGTTCATATATATCAAACCATCGAAGGAATACATATTAATAGACTAGAATCGCGAACATTTTGTTGAATTAACGCTTCAGGATATTCATACTTGCGCAACGTTGGACTATATGCATTTCTACTGCAAAATTTCATCTCCCATCCCTTTATATATGTATACAAATATTTGTACAAATTCTAGTTTACTTAATTAGAAAGAAAGTTTTTCTTCCAAGGAGGAATAAAACTTTCTTTTCCCCAGGGGGGAGGGATGTTGTGACTCAAGTGCTCAATGCCCCGAATCACAACCATAAGGGCAATACATCAATATATTGTCCTATACAATATATTGATGTACCACATAAAAGACCCTGAAAATAAAAAAAACTAATTCATTTTAAAATTTCAATATAAATTCAAAATACATTTAGAAATGCATTCCAACATTATAACAAAATGCAATTTAGCATAAATTGCATTTTGTTATCAGACACACATTCCACTCACACGGTATGCACACTTACCTACATACAGTGTCTTCTTACTTTTTTTCGGTATGTACAGTGTACATACGTACATTACTTATTTCCTCCAATCTAATTGTATGTATATATATATACATACAATTATCAGAATTATTCGCGCCCCTCTTAAAATTAATATTTCAAGACGGGCGCACAAGTGGATATAGCTTGCATCAAAAACTTTTGTACATTTTCTCACGTACGA
Organism: Dioctria rufipes; assembly: GCA_963924295.1. Classification (NCBI taxonomy): domain Eukaryota; kingdom Metazoa; phylum Arthropoda; class Insecta; order Diptera; family Asilidae; genus Dioctria; species Dioctria rufipes. The sequence continues at coordinate 121,847,620 of OZ002744.1, forward strand.
TTTTTAACGTCGTGAGAAAGCAATAAAATATAAAAAAGGTTTTGAAAGTGATCGTGGGGACCTGGGTGCAATATCGCCGATCCTCGGAGAGTTTTTCTTCTAGACCCGTCGCGTAAAGTTCGAGTGGACATAAATTAAAATATTGTGCTTTGAAAATCCTACTAGGATCGGATGAAAAAAGATTTGAATAATAAATTAAACTAAGATTTCAAATAATTTAACCAAGAATATTGTGTAAAGTTCGAGTGGACTTAAATTAAAATATTGTGCTTTGAAAATCCTACTAGGATCGGGCGTTAAAGAACGAAAGTATATCGGGAGTTTAGAAAAAAGGAAACGCTTTTCATTGGAAAAGTAAAAAAAAAGTTAATGTTAATAAAATCAGGAGTTTCGAAAAAATAAGTGAAAGTTTAAATTAAGGAAACTGTTATATTTAAAGAAAGGTGTAAAAAGTTCATTCAAAAGGAAAAAAGAAAAAAGAAGTTTAATAAAATTTGATTAAACAAGGAATATTATATTTATTCTTTTTTTATACATAAACCCTTACGCGCGCTCTCTCCCTTGGAGCACGGAGTGCGTTCAACATTACAGATGGCGTAAGGATGACTTTTCAACTGAAAGATTCCTCACATCAAGACATTGATAATTAAATTGAATGGATGGAAAGTGCATTTTCTGAAATGATTAAAGAATTAGTTCTAAATAGCAATGAGGGAAGTCAAATAGCCTTGTCACTTTCTTTGCCCAATAATCCAGAAGTTAAACCGATATGGATTAGCATGAGACCGGTAGATAAGATTAACGATAAATTGATCGCAAATCTGATCTCTGATGTTAATCAGTCAAACTCCGTATTTTTTTCGGCCAACCCATTTTGAGCGGAATAAGAAAATTTATCTTTATTTTTCTGAAACGGAAAACCATTTTTACGTTATCAAATCTCCGACGGGGTTTTTTTAATAAGAAATATCTCTGTGTTTTTTGTGATAATTTATGTGATCATAAGTTTTACCATAAATGTGAAATGAAGTGTCCATATTGTTATGTATCTCCCCCATGCTTATTTGTGCAAGAAGTAATAAATTGTGAAAAATGTAAAAGATCCTTTAGGCGTACCGTGGTTACAATAATCACTTAAAAAATATTTTGAATAAAGAAACTATTTGCAAAACTTTACAAGTTTGTAAAGATTGTGGTAAATTTGTCGATTATTCTAAACTATGTGCTTGCTTGCATTTTTGTGGCGGTGCTTGGTTGACCCAATATTCTTTCTCAATTCTGTAATGATATTTCTGTGGGGCAATGCGTGATTGCCTCATAAGCAATATGTTTTGTTTATTATTTATTGAGATCGCTTATGGGTTCACCACAATGTATGCCATTGACGCAATGAAGACAGATGAAAGGGAGACCTTCTGCACATGGTACGACAACCAAATTAAATCCAAGGTAATTTTTAATAATCAGGTCGAATTAATAAGTTATTGTCGAAACGACGTCAACATTTTACGAGAGAGTTGTTTAACTTTTATGAAGGATTTTTTAAGAATAACACAAATAAATCTGTTTACGGAAGCTCTTACAATTGCATCAACAGTAATGATAGTATACAGAAAAAACTTTTTAAAAGAAAATTTGTTAGGTATTATGCCTAAAAACGGGTATATTAGAAATTCGAATCAGTCAATTATTGGTCTAAAATGGCTTACATTAGAAAACAACAAAGTTGGGGGGAATATTAAGCACGTAGAAAATTATGGTGAAGTAAAACTACCAAAATGCGACGGGTTTAATCCGGATACCTGGAAATACAAGAGTTTTTGTAATTTTGGGTAGGATGTAGAAAAAAAAAACCAATGTGGTACTATTATCACTGATTAATTTTATTGAACTTCCAACAACGATAGATTTTATGTTTAACGTCTGAGCTCTAGAGTGCAAGTGAGGCTTGCAGTTCTTAGATGCCCTTAACATATTGAAAATTGAGATAAGCAACGATAAACGTACAGTTATTCTTTTTTTTTTCTTTAGGTGTATTAATTTCGAGAGAGGTTAAATACAATATGTATATGTGTGTGAAATACAACTTTGGAATAAACTATTGATTGTTTTATATAATATCTGATACAATATATTTAACTGTAATCAAGCTAGATGGTTTAACATGCCGCCCGCCTTGACGACGTTACAAAGTTGTCTTATGTGAAGGTAGTGGTGCCAATTTGTGGACAGCTCGACGTATAACTCCTGCCTTGGTACGTATATCAGCTACCCGAACTTTACCGTCTCTTCCTTGCATTATGATTACTCGACACATTAGCTACTTTTGAGGAGGAAGGTTATTGTCTGAAATGAGTACAAGTGAATTAACTAGAACGTTTGGAGAAGAAAATTTTCATTTATATCGTTGTTGTAAGGATGAAAGGTATTCGGAAGCCCACCGCTTCCGAAAATGTTGCTGCAGTAATGAAATTTGTCGAAACCGGTTCACTAGTAATCCATTTTGGGAAGTAAAATCTGGTTCTAATATGACATTCAGTGGTGCTTGATTCCAGAAATGAGCAGGTGTGAGGACTTCTTCGTCGTTTCGGTCGGAAGAAAGTTGACAAAGCGGACGACTATTTAAAATTGCCTCAATCTGGCAGCACACAGTTGTCAATTCCTCAAATGTTAACAGCGAATTTTGAAGAGTTCGAAAAAGAACGTACCGCTGCTTCCCATATCCCGCCAAAATGAGGAGACCTAGGAGGGATGTGATGAAATGGGATGCTCTCTTCCGCACACCAGTATTGTTCAAGCCTAGCCTACCGCTTTAAGGTTGAGTACCCTAAGGAATTCAAGGAGGGTTATGAAGCCATAAGAGAACAAATTTCCAACACGATTCATGAACTGCTTCAAGAGGAGGTTCAGCAATCTTTACCATCTCATGATACGGTCTTGAATCCCAATAAAGATATTCAACATCAAGATGAGCAGCAAACGCGAAAGCCAACAGATGAAGTGTCAAAGGGTGCCAAGCCCAAAAACTCAATTGCATCAAAAACTCATGTTGATAACGTCAAGAGTTCGTCATCAGATGCATTACGAGGACTTGTCCGCAAACAGCTGGCAATTATGGCTGCACTGAAAAGAGTACTGGAAGGTGTCAATACACAAGAATCATCAGGAGCATATTACAATGTTAAAAGCAATACAATCAATGAGTACTGGGCACAACTAAGGACTATCAACCAATCCATTTGGGAAGCTGCAGAAGACATTTATGACTGCTATGAATATGACACAGAAGAATATTATAGAGTTGAGGAAGCCACGCAAAACATGCTGGCGAAGTTACTGCAAAGGTCCGAAGAGATCTTAAACTCAAATATGGATCAACCCAGATCAACAATATCAACACAGATGAAATTGCCAAAGATCTCGCTGCCACAATTTGATGGTGACTACGTCAGATGGAAACAATTTCATGACTTGTTTTCACAAATGGTTCACGAATAAGACATTGGAGGAGCTCAGAAAATGTGGTTTCTCAAAACCAATCTAACTGGTGAAGCCGAACGCCTAATCAGACATTTGCCAATATCAGATGCAAACTATTCAACGGCTTGGGATACGCTTACAAAACGATACAACAACAAAAGGTTGCTGACCAGAACATTGTTGGAAAAATTGTTAGGACAACAAGTAACCACACCAGACTCTTCTACATCAATAAAGAGGCTACATGACACTACAAGGGAATGCATCTTGGCATTGAATAATCTTGAAATCCGGACAGACACATGGGATCCAATATTGCTACACTTGCTTCTAAAAAAGGTAGACAAATCAACCCATGTTCTATATGAGCAAGGATTACAGGCACCCAGAGATCTACAATCAGTAGAAGAGTTCCTGAAGTTCTTGGAACTTCGGTTCCAGGCTCTAGAGACACTAGGCTCACAGAAGGCAGACGGTAGACTCATCAACAAATCATCAGTACTGGTCACAGGAGCCAGCCCTACCCTTTGCAAGGCTTGTCAGAAGCAACATGGATTATTTGCATGCCCCACCAAGTAGCATGTTCCCACCAAGTAGCAGATTGTCCGGCAAGAGGGTGCTTAAAATGTAATCAGAAGCACAATACATTACTTCATCAACAAATTCAATCTAAGAGATCTGACGATCAGGCAGTTAAGAGCATCATCGTTCAACCAACAACAAGTTCCAAGGGGCCATCAGCAAGCTTGGCAACAAGAACGAAAACACTCAAGAGAAATTATGTTCTGCTTGGAACCGTATTAATAATGATACCAAATGGCAAGGGCGAAACAATCCGATGTAGAGCGATTCTTGACTCAGGTTCGCAACTAAACTTCATAACAGAACGTTTGTCAAGTAAACTTGGTCTACGAAAATCATCAGAAACGATGCTCATACAAGGCATAGGAGAAATAAAGCAACGCACCCAACATAGAATAAATGTACAAGTCATGTCACGGATCAACAACTTTACAGCACGAATCGAAGCCTTCGTTCTTCCGGAAATAACTTCCACACAGCCAACTTACGAATTAGATACGGAGTCCTGGTCTATTCCTCGCAACATAGAATTAGCGGACCCAAGTTTCAACTGTCCAGGCAAGATAGATCTGCTCATTGGCGCGGACCTTTATTATCAACTTCTGTCGGTTGGTCAAATAAGACTTGGAACAAACTTGCCTATTTTACAGAACACTGGTTTTGGTTGGGTAGCTGCAGGAACAACACCCCAGTTATCACAACAAACTTTAACTTGTGGGCATCTCTACAACAGAAGATATCAATCTAGAGACACAAGTGGAAAAATTTTGGCAATTAGAAGAAGCACAGTCAGTTTCCTAAACTCACAGCAGAACAAGCTAGATGTGAACATCATTTTCAAAACACCATCAAGCGTGATAACACTGGGCGTTTTATTGTCAAACTACCCTTTAATCGAGACACCAAGGAATTAGGCGAATCAAAAAATGTAGCTCTGCGCCGATTTCTAGCCATCGAACGAAAATTCGAAAGGAATCCATCATTACATACACAATATATGGACTTCATGAAGGAATACATAGAACTCGACCACATGAGATTGACTTCAACATTGTCACTAAGCCATATTATTTCTTGCCACACCATGCTGTGGTAAAACCAGACAGCACAACAAGAGTAGTGTTTGACGGCTCCTGCAAATCATCATCAAACATTTCGTTGAACGATATTTTGTCAACTGGCCCTACCATACAAAACGACTTATTTTCAATATTGCTTCGTTTCCGCATCCCACGGTTTGTCTTCACAGCCGACATCGAAAAGATGTCCATCAAATATTAATGGATCCAGAGGACCAGAAGTTTCAATTAATCTGGTGGAGAGACAACAGCACCAAACCTATAAAATGTTTCAACCTGCGCAATGTTACATATGGCACCACATCAGCACCATACCTTGCGGCTAGATGTCTTCAACAACTAGGAAAGGAGTTCAAGGCGATTTTCCACTGGCATCTGAAACAATTGAAAGAGACTTTTATGTGGACGACGTAATGACGGGGTCAAATAGTTTGGTTGAAGCATTGCAGTTACAGAGGCAGTTGCAAGAAGCTCTAAGGAGTGGCGGATTCGAGCTCAGGAAATGGTGCGCCAATCATCCCCAATTATTGAAATCTTTCTCAAGAGAGGACAAGGCTCTGCAATTCGACATTTACGAGTCCGAACTAGGCATAAAAACATTGGGCCTGACATGGATACCTCACTCAGATGAATTTTGCATCAAAACATTGTGCACTGAGCGTAGCAGGGTGACAAAGAGAACAGTTTTATCGGACATTGGACATTTGTTCGATCCGCTGGGCATCTTAAGTCCTGTGCTAGTTTCTGCAAAGATTTTCCTTCAAACCCTATGGCGTCTTAAACTTGACTGGGATGCTGCGCTCCCTATGGAACTACACACATTTGGGACAAAATTTCATCAAGAACTGCCATCACTCGCTAGAATCAAATATCCAAGACATATGTTTTCTGCAGCAGTTCCATTATCAGTACAACTGCATGCCTTCGCTGACGCATCTGAGAAGACCTATGGTTCTGCAATATATTTACGTTCCATAAACCATGAAGGCGTTACAATCGTGCGACTCCTATACTCTAAATTAAGAGTAGCTCCAGCCAAACCATTCACTCTTCCACGACTAGAATTGTGCGCAGCAAAACTGACTGCAGAACTAGCTAGCCGAGTCAGATCCGATCTAAACTTGAAGGACGTCCAATGCTATTACTGGACTGATTAAAAAATCACATTGGACTGGATCAATTCGGATCCGGCATTATATCATACATTCATCGCCAACCGGATCGTGTCTATTCAAGAAATATCATCACCAGACCAATGAAGGCATGTAAGCTCAAAACAGAATCCGGCCGACCTTGTATCGCGGGGAGTACATCCAGAAAAACTAGCTTCTCAGAACATTTGGTTTTATGGTCCTCTATTCCTTCATGGCACAGAAAACCACTGGCCTCCACAATACATCAAATCATACACGGACCTGGAAAAAAGGCGCCCGAAAACTATTCTAACAGTCTTTAGTGAAGATTCACACTTTGCAAACACAATAGAACATCAGAATAACTTCAGTAGATGGCAACGAATTGTTGGTTATGTTTTGAGATTCACACGAAATTGTCGACCTGTCCATCACTGTCGCAACAGAAACCAGCAATTAACAACAAAGGAACTTGACGAGGCTACCACAATCATCATCAAATCAATTCAACAAAGGGAATTCAGGGAAGAATTATCACAATTACATCGTACGGGGTATGTCCATAACAGCAGTCCTATGAGCAGCTTGTCTCCAGTCATAGACAACCAAGGCTTAATCAGAGTAGGAGGGCGATTGGAAGCAGCTAATTTACCCTTGGATGCAAAACACCCAATACTACTTCCATACGCAGATACCTTTACTAAGCTATTGATGACACATCTTCATGAAAGCAATCTACACTGTGCACCACAGACACTCCTGGCCACAACGCGCCAAAGATATTGGCCCATCAAGGATAAAACTATCGATCGATCAATAGTGGGGAAGTGCATCCGATGCGCCAAGGCCAAACCAAAACTCCTCAACCAATTCATGGGGAACCTTCCTGCACACAGAATACAACCAGCACGACCTTTTACAAACGCTGGAGTAGACTTCTTAGGACCTATTTGGATTCATATATTGCAGTCTTTTGCTGCTTTGCAACCAAGGCAGTACACTTCGAAGTTGCAAGTGATCTGAGCACAGCAGCATTTATAGGATGCCTTAAGCGTTTCGTTGGAAGGAGAGGAAGTTGCAGCAACCTGTACTGCGACAATGCTACTAACTTTGTAGGAGCAAAGAACCAGCTCAAGGAACTTGAAGAAAACCTTCACCATGGAAACTCACAACAATTAATAACCTCATATTGTACAGCCAAAGGGATTCAGTTTCATTTCATTCCACCTAGAGCTCCACATTTTGGCGGCTTGTGGGAGGCCTCAATGACATATGTGGAACTTGAAACACTTATGATCGAAATTGAGGCCATTCTGAACTCTCGGCCATTAACGCCATTATCTAGTGACCCAAACGATCTAACCGCTTTCACTCCTGGACATTTTTTAATCGGAGAGCCACTCACGACCGCTGCAGATCCAAACGCACAACCTTCAAAGAGCAGCCTCTCACAGCGATGGAAACAAGTGTTCATTCTAAAAAATCAGTTCTGGCAAAGATGGTCCAAGGAATACCTCAGCCAGTTACAACATCGTTACAAGTGGAAACAACAATCAAATAATGCCCGTCCGGGAATGATGGTGGTGATAAAGGAAGAAAATCTTCCCACAACCCAATGGCAGCTAGGTCGAATCATAGAATTAGTCAGGGGACAAGATGGTTTGGTGAGAGTAGCAGACGTGAGAACGTCATCAGGCATATTACGAAGACCCCTACATAAACTAGCACCATTGCCCGTTGAAGATGGCAGTGATTCAACTCATCAAATGCTAGGCAACTCTTTGACTATCGAAGACTCCAAAGAACAAACGTCGCATTCAAAACACACGCAGAAACGCAAGACTTCGCCAAACGCTTCTTCAATAACATCAGCATCCACCTCAGAAGGTGCAACATCAGTTGCCTCAGAAGGTCCAACGGTATCTATCTCAGAAGGTGCAACATCCCACAAAAGAAGACATCGTCAGAGTGGTGCAACAAGCTTGTTGCTATTTACCTGCTCAATCTTGCCAGTATTCAGTCAAGTACGAATTAAAGAATTCAAATCTAAACCAGGAATATATTTTGAGCCCATGGGCAACGCTCACCTCATATCCAACGAATGGACGCTCGTAGTGCACTACAACATGAGCCCAGTTTGGGAAGAATACGAAACTATACGTTGTGGCATAAGCAATTTGAGTAATCTTTGCAACATAATTACTGACAAGATATCCTGCGAGCCTATCCTAAAGCAATTTCAAGGTTTCCTAACCGAAATGCAGAATGGTAATGAGCTCCTACTTCATAGTCATAAAAAGGTGCGATTGAGATCAAAAAGAGCTCCCTTAAATATTATAGGCAGTCTGGCCAACTCCTTATTTTTGGTTTTAGATTCAGAATATGCCAACCAGATGTCTGAAGTAATTGAAAATATGAAGAGCAATGATCACTATCTTCTAGAGCTCATTAAGAACCAAACCTCAGTAATTGACTCAACTGCCAATGTAATCAAAAGGTCACAAGAAAGGACAGAGAGCCAGTTCATGGAGTTTCATAAATATTTCAATACAACCATTCTCAACTCAACAACCTAACACATGAAGCCCACCAGCTAAGAATAACACAAATATTTACAACACTTTCACAATAATTATCAACGGATCCAATCAAATCTGTGGGACGTACTAATTGATACTCATCAAGGGAAAATATATCCTTACCTATTGGCGCCAAGACAGTTCAATAAGGAGCTCGGTCATATTCAAGAGCATCTGACATTATCACTGAGATTTCCGGCGAAACCTGAGGACTTGATAAAATTGTACAGCATCATGTCAGTTGAAGGACGAGCCAGTCCTAGCCACATGATCTTTCGGTTAACTCTACCATTATTTACATCTGAACAATTTGAAATGATGCACTTGGTGTCAATACCATTTTTAAGGAACAACAGTCTCATGATGATTAAACTATCAACAGAATTCTTGATAATCAATCTCCATAGAGATCAGTATTATCCTCTACAAGAGAACGAACTAAGATCATGCCGAGTAGGCGAATCAGGATTCATCTGCAAGCAACATCATCCGATCTATAACAAGCAGTCCAATCATAGCCTGTGCGAGATCAGTCTGCTGACACAATCAACACCAAGAAACTGTTTTCTTACATCAGCTCACTCCCTTCGATGGATACAATTAGCCACCCCCAATCATTGGATATACTTGATGCCAACACGAACAACCATAAATATTGTTTGTGAAAGGTCAGTTCATCAAGAAGTCCTCGAAGGTTCTGGTATATTAGAATTAAGCCCACAATGCTCTGTCCGAGATGAATCTACCACTATAAGGGGCCACAACATTATCTCCAGCCACTCAGAAGGTCAATTTATTACCACACCAAGATTCACCGACTTTATCCGTACACTAAACAACACCAACACCGACCTCGCATTGAAGGTCTCCCCAGCACAAGGCATCATGCAAGACATCCAAGAACTTCAAATGAGAATAAACTCACTCAAGGAAATGGAAAGACTAGCTCCCAAGGACATCAACTTTCATGATACTCATCAATACACCATTGGCTACACAAGTTTGCTATTAATATTGGCTCTCATCGTATACGTGACATGGAGATATAAACAACATACGTTTGGACATCAAACAATACACCCTAGACCACCCGTACCATTGCCAAGAACCACTTCCCTGGACCTATTACAGTCAGAAGATCTTGAGCCAGCTCAACGCGGGGAGAATGTTCAAGCCTAGCCATATGCATAGTATTATAGCACATTCCTTAGCTTTACATACCAAAAACTTAAATTTCATTAATTGTAAATCTGCTTACAATTGATTTCTCACCGCTGCCCATCACAATTCTCATGAAATCGTCTGCACTATGCAAGTAAACAAGATCATATTGTATGAGAATTGTGATAACAGAAGGCGCAGTGACAATTATTTTGTAGGTAGGTAAGCAAAATACATATATCTGATTTCATGTGACTATGGGAAGAAAATAATTTAGAATTGTTGCTAACTTTGATATTTTTGGATTTTCAGTAGATAATTTTGTATAAAAAAGGGACTTTTCGAGAAAATAAATTTTTAGTTGTTCGTCCGAAGTCGAGAGTTTTTATTTAGCGAATTTTCATCGATAAACGTATTAACCTTCAATACTTTACAACTGTTTTCTATTGAGGTTGAGTACCTTATAGCTTCTTGATTTTTCCTCTAAGGGTGAACTGCAGCTATAATTTAATTTGTATACTTATATTAAATTATATACAAGTATAATTTTATTATAAAAAAGACAATTTATTTTTTTGTTTTTAATTTTCAACAATTTTTATTTCTACGATTTTAAGGACGCGTCTATTCTGCTAGAGATTCCAACTTGTCATGTTTCTTTTGTCTTATTAAAAAAGAATAAAGAATGAGACGCTTGCTTTGGTTATAACAAAAACCGCTGTCACAAAACATTCTAGAAGTTTAAACAGTTTTGCCAATTTTATGTCAGGTGATTTTTCATGACAGTTTAAGAGTTGACTGCTACACTACAGATCAGAAGGTTGCGTGTTCAGATCACGTCGGGGTCACCAATTTATAGCTTCTTGATTTTTCCTCTAAGGGTGAACTGCAGCTATAATTTAATTTGTATACTTATATTAAATTATATACAAGTATAATTTTATTATAAAAAAGACAATTTATTTTTTTGTTTTTAATTTTCAACAATTTTTATTTCTACGATTTTAAGGACGCGTCTATTCTGCTAGAGATTCCAACTTGTCATGTTTCTTTTGTCTTATTAAAAAAGAATAAAGAATGAGACGCTTGCTTTGGTTATAACAAAAACCGCTGTCACAAAACATTCTAGAAGTTTAAACAGTTTTGCCAATTTTATGTCAGGTGATTTTTCATGACAGTTTAAGAGTTGACTGCTACAACCTCAATACACTTCGCCAATAGAACTACCGCTTTAAGATTGAGTACCTTAAGGCACAAATTCTATTAAGGTTGAGTACCTTAATATACCACGTTAAGGAAGTCGCGGGCAAGCAAAAGAGCTTGGTCGCATTATAAACAAGTATGTTATCTCTTGCTGTATTTGCTGACTGAAAAATTGTTCTTTAAGCTCGTTCAACAACCGCCTGGCTCCAACGAAATTGGTCGCGTTATCACAATATAGGTGCTTACACAATCTTCGACGACTAGTGAATTTTTTTTAAAGCAGCGATGAAAGCTTCTGAAGATAAGTCTGTTACAAGCTCAAGATGAACTCCTCTTGTTAGAAAACACACAAAAACTGCAATATAGGACTTATATGGACGTTTTCCTCTGATTTTATACGTTGTATAGAATGGTCCGCAAAAGTCTACGCCAACATTTTCGAATGCTTGAGATCCCTTCACTCTAGTTTCAGCTAAATCTCCCATTATTTGATTGAAGAGCTTTGGCTTGTATTTAAAACAATGTATGCATTTTCTGACCACGTTCCTAGTATAGTTTCTTGCATTGACTATCCAAAATTGTCGACGAAAGAGTCCCATTAATGCTTGTGGTCCCGCATGGAAATTTCTTAGATGAAGGTGTTCAACATATGCTTTGACGAATGCATTATTTTTTGGCAACAAAATGGGATATTTAGTTTTATAAGGAATATCAGCGTTTCGCAATCTTCCTCCTACTCGTAAAAGCCCTGATTCGTCGATGAAGGGATTCAAACTATTTAATGAACTTTTATCCGTCACTTTATCTACTTTGCGCAATGAATTGATGTCCTCAATGAATTCTTTTTGTTGAATGGCCCAAACAATTTTAGTGGTTGCAGTTTCCAATTCTTCTGGTAATAGTGGCCCTGTTCTGACATTTAATTTCGTGTTGCCAATTTTTTCTTTCAAGTTATTAATGAACCGCATCATGAAAGCAGAGACGCGACGCGTTTTGCTGAAATTATATTTATACATGAGTTCGAGAAATGAAGTTGCCACTGTACATGCTAGCACTGTCTTAAATTTTTTCCTTTCCGGTAATTCGCTTGTCCTATGAATCTTTTTGACTGGCCATGAATGATGAGCATCGTATAAAAAGTCCGGCCCTGTGAACCAGCAGGAGTCATTTAGCTCATTGACAGTAGTACCTCGAGAAATCAAGTCAGCAGGATTTGATGTAGTGGGAATGTGTCTCCAGCTATCGTTAGCCGTTAATTCTTGAATTATTGATACTCTGTTGGCTACAAATGGTTTCCAATTAGAAGCGTGAGATGAAAGCCAACCTAAGACGATTTGCGAATCAGTCCAAAGAAATGTCTTGCTAACAGATTTGTTAAAATATTGCTGAACTTTGGCTAATAATTTTGATAGAAGCTCTGCCCCACATAGTTCCAAGCATGGCAGTGTCCTAACTATCCTTGTTGGAGCTACTTTCGATTTTCCAGTCAGGAGATGGACAGATATATTTCCCAGGTTGTCCATACTTCGCAGATAAATGTAACCACCATAAGCACGAGTCGACGAATCATAAAATCCATGTATTTCTATGCCATTGAAATCACTGCAGAGCACAAATCGAGGAATACGTATATTGCTGATCTTTTCAAGATCATCTAAGTATCTTATCCAAGATAAATGTCGCTCCTGTGGTAACGATCCATCCCACTGTAGATTTAGCAGCCACAACTCTTGCAAAAATATTTTTGCCTTAACTATGATAGGATTGATTAGTTGTTGTGACTCAGGTGCCCAATAACCCGAATCACAACCATAAGGTCAATACATCACTATATTGCCCTATGCAATATATTGATGTATCGCAGAAATGACCCTGAAAAACAAAATTAATTTCATATAAAATCTCATTCAAATTTTAAAATGCATTTAGAAATGCATTCCCATATTATAACAAAATGCAATTTAGCATAAATTGCATTTTGTTATCAGACACACATTCCACTCACACGGTATGCACACTTACCTACATACAGTGTCTTCTTACTTTGTACATACGTACATTACAAACTTCCTCCAACCTAATTGTATGTACATACATACATACAATTATCAGAATTATTCGCGCCCTCTCAAAATTATTATTTCAAGCCGGGCGCACAAGTGCATATCGGGTTGCATTTTCTACATGATGCATATGCATCTCAACATAAATAATTTGCATTCTCTCACGTACGAATTTAAAATCGCCGTGAGAAAGCAAAAAGAAAAAAGCTTTTTCAAAAAGTTTTTCGTGGGTACCTGGGGGCAGCTAGCCCAAACCTCGAGGGGTTTTTCTTTTAACCACCGGGCGAGTAGTTTAGGAAGCGGGTGATGTTAGGAAATCTATCGAAATAAAACATAATTGTGAGGTATCAAAAAATCAATCGAAATAAAATATAATTGTGAAGTATCAAAAAATCAATCGAAACAAAATATAATTTTGTGTGAAGTATCAAAAAATCAATCGAAATAAAAATTTAATTGTGAAGTATCAAACAAATCAATCGAAATAAAAATTTAATTGTGAAGTATCACCGAATCAATCGCAAGAGAATTTAATCGTGAAGTATATCAACGAATCAATCGAAATAGAATTTAATTAATTTAATTGTGAAGTATCAAGAAATCAAGCAATATAAAACATAATTGTGAATTATCAGAAAACGGCCTGATAAAATTGAAATTGTAAAAATCAGAAAACGATCTGATATATTTAATTTGGAATAAATTAGAATAGATCAAATACGGCTAATAAAAACTAAAAGGAATTATTGTGCTGAGTTTTCTTTATAAATATACCCGCGCGCGCTCTCTCCATTGGAGCACGGAGTGTGCGTAAGATATAACAACTGGTGGCAGCGGTACCCGAAAAAACAATAGTCAGTGCCTACAAAAGTTTAGTGAAATAACATAATAATTAAAAACTGCCATAGCCACAACATCCCAGCAGCACCAATTCTATCATATCCCGATTTTGACAAAGAATTTTTTGTCACCTCCGATGCCAGTGACTACGCCATCGGAGCTGTTCTTTCACAAGTTGATGATCAAGGAGATCATCCAATCGCCTATGTGAGCCGAGTTCTCAATGGTGCAGAGACTCGTTACTCAACAATAGAAAAGGAGCTCTTAGCTATCGTCTTCGCAGTTGAGCAATTCAGACCATACGTTTATGGTAGACAGTTTACAATTATAACTGACCATAAACCATTAGTATGGCTCATGAATCTGAAAGATCACTCCTCAAGACTGATGAGATGGAGAATACGTCTTGAGGAATATGACTACAAGATAGTCCATAAATCAGGTAAGCTCAACACAAATGCAGACGCTCTCAGTAGAGCTATTCCAGATAATAGCGAAAATTTCGCAAAACCTACCACCTGCATAAATGTGGTAACTAGAAATCAAGCCAGAGCTCAGGCGAATATAAATACACCCAACGCAAGTGTAACTACTCCAAACCCAACTCCATCACCTGTAAACAATTCCTCAGTCATAATAACTGAGACTAATTTCCCTCTTTTACTAACTAAAAATGCAAATCCTAAATTCTTCATGTTGCCAATGCAAGATACAGAACTTGAAAGAGTCTTGGATTCGAAACTAAAATTTTCAGATAAATCCCCACTCTCAGAAACTGAACTGAACTTCTTCAAGAAAAAAGACTCCACAATAATTATATCAAAAACTAATTTACCTTGTCGATCCCAAAGAGATGGATTAGACCTCGAAAAGATTTTAACTGAGATCTGCTCATATACAGAAGCAAATCAGTTAAATCAATTAAATATCTCCTTCCCAATTTTAGATGCACAAAACCTTCTAATAATTAAAAGCATTTTTAACAAGGTCTTCACTGCTAAACAAATAAACATTAAACTCCATCAAGATTCTATTAAATATTTATCCGACATTAATGACATCCAACAAGTTTTGAAAGATTTTCACTCATTACCAACGGGAGGCCATCAAGGCGTTTCCCGTACAATTAAAAGAATTAAACAGCAATTTTACTGGCCTAGCATGTCAGACGACATCGTAAAGCATGTAAGGAAATGTAAACTTTGTCAGGTGAACAAAGTATCCAGAAACCCTAAAATTCCAATGAAAATCTCAAGCATTAGCTCCAAACCTTTCGAAAGAGTGTACCTAGATGTTGTAGGACCTCTCCCAATTTCTCATTCTGGAAACAAATATCTCCTTACATTCCAAGACGACCTTTCAAAATTTTCTGAGGCTATTCCTATAGTCGACACCGAGTCTAAGACATTAGCGGAAGCCTTCACGACAACAATAGTTTGTCGACATGGTATTCCAGGAAGTATCCTTACAGATCAAGGTTCTAACCTCATAAGTGGCATGTTCGCCGAGGTATCTAAATTGCTGAGAATTAAAAGGCTCAAAACCACTCCATACCACCCTCAAACGAATGGTGCATTGGAGAGAAGCCACAGAACCTTAGCAGAATATCTCCGATCTTATGTAGCAAAAGATCCACAAGACTGGGACACATGGATTCCTTATGCCATGTTTGTATATAATACAACCCCTCATTCGAGTACTAATTATACTCCCCGCGAACTCCTTTACGGATTCCCAGCCGAAATTCCAAACAATCTGAAATCATCTCCAGCCGTTTGCTATAATTATGACAATTATGCAAACGAGTTAAAAGCGCGTCTACAACATAGCTTCAAAATAGCTAAGGACATAGCCATGGCAAACAAGGAAAGGTCAAAATTGCAATACGATAAGAACTCCGTCCAAAAATATTTTATGGTAGGCGATAAAGTCCTACTTAAGAGCAGAGTTCGAGAGAACAAATTCTCACCACTATGGTCAGGTCCGTATGAGATAATGGAGATTAATTCCCCCGAAAATTCCACTATTAATATCAATAATAAAAACAAAAGAGTCCATAACAATGACCTAAAACTTTTCTCAGAATAAAAACTTCATAGTCTTCAAATATCATTCAGAGATATTAACATAGTGTCATCTTCCAGGTTCCCAAAATGATGCATACAGCATTCATTTTAATTTGCATCCCTTTCGTCTACGGCTCAGGGATAGAAGTCAATCAGCTAAATGCTACTGCAGGCATTTACTTCGAAGAGATTGGCAGAGCCAATCTCTACACAAACGAGTGGAAGATAGTGACATTCTACGACCTGGCGAATTTTAAATCGGAATTCAACAACATTCAGTTCATAGCCCAACAAATTAGAGCGACCTGCCTGAAACTGGACAAATACGCAGCCTTGAGCCACACTTGTAACGGTACGTTGTTACAAATTAATCTTATATTAGCAAACATAGAATATAAGAATATGTTACTTGTGACCCAAAATAGAAAACACAGAGCACTTTTCAATGCTATAGGTTCAATCTCTAAAGCTCTCTTCGGCACATTGAACGAAGATGATGCCAAGATTTATGATGAGCAAATCCGTAATCTCACCTTAAACCAAAACTCCCTCCTATCACTTATGAAAAGCCAAACTGCGATAATCGAAGCAACCACAAATATTTTCAACAAAACTAAAACCGCAATTGAGAAGGAATTTCTGGTTATGCATAAAAAGTTAATATCAATTCAGATAACTATATCATCAATGGAAAACAGAACGTTGGATAACAAAATATCAATTGAACTTGAATCCTTAATCTCGCTAGTCTCGTTAATGGTATTCAGGTACCAAAATACCCAGTCGGAATTAATAGATCTTTTAACAGATTCCAAGCATGGAAAATTCCATCCCACACTAGTATCACCGAAAAATATTGAAGATCTTTTATCAAAGATCAGGCAAGAATTACCAAATTCAATGATGCTTCCTATAAATTTCAGAGACAATATTTTATCACAAATTTACAAATTAAGTACAATTTCGGCAAATATTTTCAACAATAAGATAATTATTGAGCTCCGAATTCCACTTCCGTTCAAGGAACCATACCAGATATTCAAGGCAATGCCGTTACCGACACTCCTTAACGAATCGTTCATATATATCGAACCAGCAAAGGAATACATATTAATAGATTACAATCGCGAACATTTTGTTGAATTAACACTTCAGGATATTCATAATTGCGCAACGTTGGACCATATGCATTTCTACTGCAAAATTTCATTCCCCATCCTAAGCACAAATACAAGAACAGATCAATGTGAAGTGAATCTACTAAAGACGGAACCTATTACACAAAAGTGTAAAATTCTGATCTTGCGACAGGATTACTATTGGACGCAATTATCGCAGCAGAACGCCTGGCTTTTCTCCCTAAAAGGATCCCTCCACATAGACATTATTTGTGAAGATTACATTAATTCACAAACCCTGCATGGAATAGGAACAATGCACATCAATCCCGGTTGTTATGTTCGCAGCAAGGAATTCATCCTGCACGGGCATAACGTAAAAATGTCCAAATTCAATTCCCATTTCATCCCAACACTAAACATTTCCAATATAATATGGAATATGACGTCTTCTCCCATAGAAGCGCTTATAGAAACAAATCCGTTAAATATTACAACAAACACGGATCTGGAGAGCCTTCTGGAATCCATCCATTCCCAAAAAGAGCAGGAATTAATTCCGCTCAATCCAATAAGCAATCATCACATTCACCACTATACTATATCATATGTGACTATTGCTTTAATCATCTCTATGGGCTGTGCCTATCTGTATATTAAATACAACACAAAAACCCGTAACTCAAAAAAAATAATACTTCCTGAACATAAACAGGAGAATGCGCCTACTCCGGCACCGAGGGAATCAAAATTCAAATTGACTCCATCACCTAAAAAGAAAACGCCGGAAAACGTCTAAAAAATCCAACTCTAACAGCAATAAACCCAAAATGAAACAATAAATTCCAACAATCTACATAGATTTCACACCATCTACAATGGTACAAAGACAAATTTTGTTCAAATCAAATTCGACATAATTATAATCACCTTACTAATATTTCATTTTATTAAAAAAAAAAAAAGCCAATTGAGACATTATGTCATATCTGCCCACGAGTAGAGACATACAACAAAACCAAAACACCAAAATATACACAAAAGAAGAAAACAAGTGCCAACAAATACTTAGATATCCAACTCTAAAAGAGGGCCAGAAAAGGGAATACGTAGAAAAATTGACAACAACATCTTTTGTCTGATAAAACAATTTTTTTTATTTTTATTTTTTTCAATCCGTATTGGGACACGTAGGAGGGAAAGGAGATTAATAAGAAAATAAAAGATCAAATATAGAATAAATTTTGTTGTCGTCCGAATTACTCAGCCTCGGGATCGGGACCCACCAGTGGAAAATGACCATCCATGGGACTCGGCGTGGGGCAGTACATTGACCGACCAATCAATACCAGGTTGGCCCCTAAAACAGAAAGAAAAAGAAAATTTAATAACTAAGGAAAATTAATTAATCACAGGAACTTACCCAATGCCGACAAGGCCATATTATATTGAGGCCACAAGGAAAAGTTCCATACATGGTACTGCAGGGCACGGGGTTCAGCCCCCCAAACAGTTAGCGTGTCCCGGCCCGGACAGACAAAGTTGAGCCGAATTGGCCCCTTCCAACGGGCCCAAACCGACTCAACATAGATCCCGTCGATTGCAATTACGTAATCCGGCGGAGCCTTGTATGGAGTCCGTGATATGGCCACCGCAAAAATCATGTTGAAACTGAAGAAACTAACAAAACTCCCATCCTACCGATGTACCACAAAAACTGCATCCCAAGCAATTTTTATCATTAAACAAAATATCAAGCACGGCTCCGCAACAAAACCAAACAAAAATTTTCTTCCTAACCCACCCACATGATATCGAAATTAAACAAGCCATTCTTATCAGAACGGTTAGATGTGTTTTTTCCTTATCTCGCATCTCGCATTCAAACTCTATCAACAAACAATCATTAACAGGTTGATGCTTAATGATTTTCTTATATTTTTTTCCCTTTCTCTCTCTTTCTATTTTTGTTTATTGTTTAGATAGATCCATAACTCTACACCTACAAAATTCTACACAAACAGATACGTCATACAGACAACGGACAGTAATAACTCCTCCCTTTCCCAAAAAAATTTTTTTTATCCTCATAACGACAAGCAAGAAAAAAAAAAGGGAATTCCCCTTTTTTTTACTCGTTAAACGAGTGTACAATTAAATATACTTAAAATAAACAGAAAAAATGCATACGATTTTTTTTTTAATTAGGAGAACCTGAAGATTACCTTATATGCCAAATATCTTGCAGAAATATATCTATTAAATGTACATCTTTTTCTAAAGAAACGATAATACCAAGTAGGTAAGACAGAGGTATAAAAATAAAAACTTGTAAATAGTTTCTCTATAAAACAATAACCTTTACGTATAGTAAAATAAATAAATAAATAAAAAAAGAATAGGTTAGTTATAATATCATATGTACTTAAATTAATAATAATACTTACTACCTTTATCCAGCCTATACGAAATATTTTAGCATACATCATTTTATGAATTAAATCATTCCATTCACAATGATAATAATTATCAAATAGACAGTATATATATACCTACATATAAATATTAAGGTATCAAAACTACTATAACTTAGTAGTTACGTATAGTTATTAGTAGTAATAAATAATCTCACTCCCCATTAGAAATTAAGATATGTAAGTGTAAATGTATTTCTTTTTACCATATGTTTTTTTTGTGTAAATAATTCAAAGCTAAACTGCTACGTACCATTTCCTTTTGCTATACATATTTAATTTTCTTTGATGAGAAAGAAAGTTTTCTTCTTGGAAAGAATAAAACTTTCTTTCCCCCAGGGGGGAGGGATGTTGTGACTCAGGTGCCCAATAACCCGAATCACAACCATAAGGTCAATACATCACTATATTGCCCTATGCAATATATTGATGTATCGCAGAAATGACCCTGAAAAACAAAATTAATTTCATATAAAATCTCATTCAAATTTTAAAATGCATTTAGAAATGCATTCCCATATTATAACAAAATGCAATTTAGCATAAATTGCATTTTGTTATCAGACACACATTCCACTCACACGGTATGCACACTTACCTACATACAGTGTCTTCTTACTTTGTACATACGTACATTACAAACTTCCTCCAACCTAATTGTATGTACATACATACATACAATTATCAGAATTATTCGCGCCCTCTCAAAATTATTATTTCAAGCCGGGCGCACAAGTGCATATCGGGTTGCATTTTCTACATGATGCATATGCATCTCAACATAAATAATTTGCATTCTCTCACGTACGAATTTAAAATCGCCGTGAGAAAGCAAAAAGAAAAAAGCTTTTTCAAAAAGTTTTTCGTGGGTACCTGGGGGCAGCTAGCCCAAACCTCGAGGGGTTTTTCTTTTAACCACCGGGCGAGTAGTTTAGGAAGCGGGTGATGTTAGGAAATCTATCGAAATAAAACATAATTGTGAGGTATCAAAAAATCAATCGAAATAAAATATAATTGTGAAGTATCAAAAAATCAATCGAAACAAAATATAATTTTGTGTGAAGTATCAAAAAATCAATCGAAATAAAAATTTAATTGTGAAGTATCAAACAAATCAATCGAAATAAAAATTTAATTGTGAAGTATCACCGAATCAATCGCAAGAGAATTTAATCGTGAAGTATATCAACGAATCAATCGAAATAGAATTTAATTAATTTAATTGTGAAGTATCAAGAAATCAAGCAATATAAAACATAATTGTGAATTATCAGAAAACGGCCTGATAAAATTGAAATTGTAAAAATCAGAAAACGATCTGATATATTTAATTTGGAATAAATTAGAATAGATCAAATACGGCTAATAAAAACTAAAAGGAATTATTGTGCTGAGTTTTCTTTATAAATATACCCGCGCGCGCTCTCTCCATTGGAGCACGGAGTGTGCGTAAGATATAACATAGTCCCAAGAGATCAAACAATCTGGACATTTCGGATAGTACTGTCCTCTTTGTAACTTTCATGTTTCTAATATTATCGTAAAGGGATTTAAATTTGTAAGGAATTCATCAGTCTTAATAACATCTGAGCCGTCCATATTGATAGGCTTCCCTCGATCTTCTATAGGAATTTCCTTTAAGAACAGATTTGCATTCGAATACTATTTTCTCAGGGTAAACTGACCAGCTAATAGAACATTTTGCACTTCTGTTTTTATTTCAGATATTTTATTCAAGGTATCAGCCCCTGAGAACAGATCATCTACATAAAAGTCGTTCTTTATAATGTTTGCAGCGCGTGGAAATTGTTCCGAATTTATTTCTGCTAAATAATTGAGGCAGCGAGTTGCCAAATATGGTGCAGATGCCGTACCGTAAGTGACAGTTTTCAATTTAAAAGTTTGAAGCTCACTTGTTTCCTCATTTCTCCACAAAATATATTGAAAATTGGTGTCTTCAGGATAAACTAGAATTTGTCTATACATTTTTGACACATCTGCAGTGATTGCGTATTTCCAACAACGAAATCTTAAAAGAATCGCATACAATTCATTTTGTACGGTAGGTCCAACTAAGAGAATATTATTCAACGAAATTTGAGATGAAGTAGGGCAAGATGCGTCGAATACCACTCTAAGTCGTGTAGATGTACTATCAGGACGAATTACACAGTTGTGAGGTAAGTAATAGTGTACAGGGGAGATGGCCTCATTATTAACTACTTCCATGTGTCCCAAACGGTGATATTCATGTAAAAATTCTGTATATTCTTCTTTCAGTTCAAAATTATGATTTAATTTTCTTTCTAAGGATGCCGTGCTTTGTCGAAAGAATTCCCCAGGATACCTGGCGGTTTCTTGAACGGTGATTTTACCATGAATCTACCATCGCTCATTCTTCTTATAGTGTCTATAAACAAATCTTCACACAATTGCTGTTCGTAACTGTATTTGGAATAGTTCGTGTTTATATTTTCAATACTCCAAAATTTCCCGACTAAAGTTTTAAGTTCGGAGTCAAGGCTCACTGGTTCCGTGACAACAGAAGCTAAGGTAAACATTTGTTTGACAATTTGAGTTTTTTGAAGAGCTGGAAGATTTTCATTCAATCGCATTTGTCCCACTGAAAGTAATTCAAAAAATTTGTCTGCTCCAATTAACAAATCAATTGGTTGCGGTTTATTGAAGGTTGGATCAGCTAGTTCTAGGTTGTGTGGAATATTCCAACTTGATATATTAATCTCTTGTTCTGGCTGCATTCCTGTGATAGAGGGTAGAATCCACATATTCGCATCTGAGTCAGTTGTACGCGATTTCACAGTGGAATCAACTACATACATTACTTTGGCTGAGACATCTCCAATGCCACTAATATCTGCGTTAATCCTTCGACGTTTTAAGCCCGGCTTTTGAACTAAGTTAGCCGTAATAAAATTCAATTGGGAAGCTGAATCCAATAAAACTCGAGCCAAATGATAGCATCCTTCCTTATCCTTAATTTTTATTACAGCAGTGGATAAAAACACATGAGCTGTAGGCCCCTTAACAGCTGAGCATAAACTAGATGCTCCAGAGACACTTGGGTATTCAGAACTCACTGCGCTTTGCGATGGATTTGCATTTATAGGTGAATTTGTACTATTTTTAAAGATCAGTGGCGCTACACAGGAGTGTGGAGTAGAATCCATAGATGAAGGATATCGGTGTAGCTTTGTATGATGAGGTCTGAAGCAAACTCTGCATTTTGAAGAGCGGCACGATTTGACAGTATGGCCTTTTCTCAAACAATTGATGCATAGCACGAGCCTCTTAGCTGCTTCGAGACGCTCTTGCACAGACAAGTCGTTAAACTTAGGACAAGCCCCAATGTTCTGATGAGATTCGGAACAAAACGTACAATTTTCTGTTGTAACCTTTAAGGTGGTTAAGATTTTGTGTGATGTTGGCCTAACGAATTTCGATTTATTTTGAGTGCTATTTGTAAGGATAGGTTTCCTTTCCCTTCCTTCAAGGAATTGACATCGACGACTAAGTATCCGTTCACAATCATCTCAAGTGGGAAATTTACTGTAATCAATTGCTTCTTCCCAACGTGTTCGCGATTCAGAATCTAACTTGGAGTTTACAATATGAACCACAATTGCATTCAAGACTTCAGTGTCGGATCCAAGCGCACGTAACGCACTAAGGTGAGAACTAGTATTATCAACGAGAGCCCGTAGTTGCAATGCAGACTCTCTTGGTACCTTTGGTAACTCCACCAACTCACTAATGTGCTCTTGAAAAATCATGACCTTATTATCAAACCTCTCTTTTAATTTGTCTAATGCTTGTGTGTATGTGATTTATGATTTACCCAAAGATTCTATTGCTCGAAGAGCTGGACCAGAAACGCAATTTAATAAATGATTGTATTTCTCAGTAATTGATTTTTCTGGGTCGTCGTGTACTAACTTGTTAAAAGTGGCAATAAAATTGGGATACTCGGAATATTTGCCCGAAAACTGTGGTAATTCTAATGGTGGTAACTTGGCATTTGATGTGGTATTCTGTAAGACAGTAATATTGCCATCTGTTAAGCTAGGCGCAGACCGACACGGTGGTGATGGCGGAGGCGGTGGCGGTGGTAAGGCGGTTGGAGTAACGAAGCGGTAGCGGTAGTAACCACTCACACTGGTGCGGTCGCGATTGCGCGATTTTTATTTTTTAATTTGCAGCAACGAATGGATTTCTAGAAAAATGGAAATTTCCGAACTGTGTCGGAAGCATAGATGGAAAGCATGTTACAATTAAGTGTCCTCAAAAAAGCGGATCTATGTACTTTATTTATTTGAAAAAGTTTTCTATTGTTCTATTGGCTATTGTTGGACCTGATTACAAATTTATATGTATAGGTGTAGGCGGGTACGGAAAAAACAGCGATTCTGGCATTTTGGATGTATCAGTTATGGATAGAAAATTTGAAAATGAACAGCAAAATCATTACCGAATCAAACAACAACTACTCCTTATGTATTGATTGGTGACGAAGGTTTTCCTTTGAAATCATAACTCATGCGGCCATTTCCCTACAAAGTTTCCAGATATAATCCAGAAAAACAGATATTTAATACTTGTCTCAGTACGGCTAGACGTGTGGTGGAGAATGCATTTGGCATTCTTTGTCAAAAATGGAATGTTTTTTTCAGGCCGTTAGAAACCAATGTAACAACGACAATAAAAATAGTTCAAGCAGCTTGTGTATTGCATAATTTTTTAAGATCTAAAACTTATGAAGACAATTATTTTGCAGTTTTAGAACCTTCTGAACCTCAAATGAAAGCTTTTTCAAATTTTGAACAAGATGCAAAAAGATCAAGAAATGAGGCTTTTGAGATCCGTTAAAACTTTGTAAAATATTTTAATATAGAAAAAAAAAAATAAGTACATTTTATACACTAAATATAAATTGAATGTTACCAGTTTTTCTCGCTTCCTTTCCAATTTCGTCCCATATTTTATTCTATTTTTTTTTAATTTTTATAGTCTTCATGACGCAAATCATACAAATTGGATATTTTCTCACAATTTCAATCACTTGTTCACATTGCATTCTGCACCTGCTACTTATCTACTTGCGATCACGCGGTGAAATGGTGCATGCAGCGGTTGGTGGCGGTGGCGATTTTTAATCGCCGCACCACCGCTCATCGCTGTTCAGCAAATCGCATCAATGTATGCTGACACATTTGAGAGCACATGCAGCGATTAACCGCCTTACCACCGCTACCGCCATCACCAGTCAGTCTGCGCCTAGCTTAATACTTGCGCGATTTCGTGTAGGTAGTAATGACAAAATTTTTGACTTAGTTTCACAATATAAGTCTTCCAAGTCCCCGCGAACAACGCTATTATTTAAATCATTTGGTGAGAGCTTTTCAATTGAAGTTTGATGAAAAAGAATGAGCTTCCAGTATGATTCGAGAATACCTAGTCTGCATTCTAATTCAGTAGCACTTAATGTGTATTAATAAATGTTTTAATTCGCGTAATACAACCGCGTGTATTTGCTCGCTGAAGTTTTGAGTCATCTAATTGTTTCGTCATTACGGCATCCTCTTGTCATTTTGCAGTGATCCCCACGAAATTGATAAAATTATAAGAATTTCGATTCAACAACCAAATTGATCAAGAGTTTATTTTAGAATTCTTTTTTGTAGCAAGAGAACCTTTCAGATAATCCAAATGTCAATGATTCAGAAAAGCCCGATCTATGCGATATTTCACAACAGTTGTATGAATCAACGAAATAATTATGTCGTGAGCTGCTTCTCAAAATCTGTATAATTGCACGAAAAAAAATTAAGCGGGAATATTCATTACTATGTATGTATGTATTGGCAGTAATAATGCTACAGTTCTTAAGTATGACTTGCACTCTAGCCTAGTAACTATTTAGAGTTCAAAAACAACAACACTTCACGAATTATTCTAGATAATTTCATTTAATTCATCCAAATTCTTTATTAATTGTTAATTTTTTAATTTCATATATATCTTGATAAAAAGCACAAAGAATTTCGCACAGAATACCGGTCGTATATTAGATTATCTATATACAGATGTATGTATTTATGAGTGCTTATTTCAGCGATTGTCCATTTATATGTATGACATTGTATACAGAGCATATGTACTGTTCAAAATTCAACTGTAATTGCAATTATCATATGCCGCCGCAATGCATGCAATTCAATTTCCATCAATAGAGATTTGATAATTTTCAACTTTTTTTTTTTTTTTTTAATAGTTAGCAGCAATAAAATAAAGAATGTGACTATTTTGCGCTGTTGTTCATAAAAAATATCATCACACTTATCATAATAGATATGTACATACCTATATACATATGCGTATGATGTACTGTTCTCAACGATATACGATTAATGTTACCTGAATTTTTTTCCTTGAAAATTATCTTGCGATGATATTATGTGTAGCAGCCAGTAATATCCATGATTCGATTTTTGATTATAAATTGCAGATTAATTGAACTTATTATGCACCCACATATATACCCACATATATTCACTTAGAAGTTCAGTTACGGGTTTATAACAGTTCTCGATTTTAATAGTCACTTTATATTAGTTTTTAGATTTTTCACAATTATTAATTAAACATTAGTCCTGTCACGGTCGCCAAAATGAAAATACAAGAGTTTTTGTAATTTTGGGTAGGATGTAGAAAAAAAAACACACTTGGTACTATTATCACTGATTAATTTTATTGAACTTCCAACAACGATAGATTTTATGTTTAACGACTGAGGTCTAGAGTGCAAGTGAGGCTTGCAGTTCTTAGATGCCCTTAACATATTCAAAATTGAGATAAGCAACGATAAACGTACAGTTATTCTTTTTTTTTTCTTTAGGTGTATTAATTTCGAGAGAGGTTAAATACAATATGTATCTGTGTGTGAAATACAACTTTGGAATAAACTATTGATTGTTTTATGTAATATCTGATACAATATGATTAACTGTGATCAAGCTAGATGGTTTAACAATACCAATACTGTTTATGAATTTTTTGGATGTTTCTTCCATGGCTATATACTCGTTTCAAAAACCGGACTTCAAATAAACTTCAATTCCAGAATCTTGATCATCGATATGAAGACACGTGTAAAAGAATTGAACTAATCAAACGTGCAGGGTTTAAATTAATAACTCTGTGGGAGTGTTATTTCAAACAGTTTTTAAAAGAAAATCCGGAAATAAACCAGTCTTTAGATAACGAATTAAAAAGTCATGTACTTTCCCTTAATCCGCGGGAAGCTATAACAGGAGGACGTACTGAGCTATTTGCTGTTTATTATAAAGCAAGGGCTGATGAAAAAATTAAATATTTGGACTTTACAAGTCTCTATACTTACGTAAATAAATATGCACCTTATCCTGTTGGGCATCCAAAAATATTAAAACGTGGGGATGTGCCTTCCGCGGAAAATTTAATAAAAATGCATGGGTTTATTAAATGTAGAATTTTGCCCCACAAAATATTACTATCCCAGTTCTACCTCTTAAAATAAACAACAAATTATATTTTCCTCTTTGCAAAACATGCAGCGAACTTAATTTTCTTCATTAATGCCCACACACTGAAACTGAAAGAATGTTATTAGGTACTTGGGTAATTCCTGCAGTTAAGCAAGGGTATGAAATAAGAGATATTTTTGAAGTTTGGCAATATAGCTACACTCAATATGCTCGTGAAACAGGACAGGGAGGTCTATTCTCCGAATATGTTAACACGTTTAACAAGAAGCTAGCGGTTGGCCTAGTACACGTAATACTGAAGATGAAAGAGAACTGTATATTCAGCAGAATGAAAAATACGAAAATATTCTTTTAGATAAAACAAAAATCGAAAAAAATTCCGGGCAAAGACACGAAGCAAAACTATATCTTAATTCTTTGTGGGGAAAATTTTCCCAAAGAGGGGACAAAATGCAAACAACTGTTGTAACTAGTTTTAAAGATCTTTCTGATTTTATTGAAAGTCCGGGAATTGAGTTATCTTCCATTTATGTAATAAATAATGATACATTATGGGTTAACTGGTGACATATTCAGCAAGATCTAGATGTAATTGGTCATGTGAATATTCCTATAGGGGCATATACGACATCTTATGCTCGTATGAAATTATATGGAGTACTAGAAAAAATCCAAAATCGTGTTTTATACTGCGACACTGATAGCGTATTCACTGAAAAAACGAATGAAAACATGTTTGAAACATCTGAATTTTTGGGTGGACTCACAAACGAGCTGGAATGTTATGGAAAAACGCGTACATATCTGAGTTTGTAAGCATTGGAGCTAAATGTTATAGTTTGAAAATTAAAATGTCTTGGTTTTTTGAAAAGGTGTAAGAAATATTTCAGCCCATCTACAAGTCCTCCTCTACAAGTCCTACATCAGACCTAGAATGGAATACAATTCCCATATCTGGGCCGGGACTGGTCGCACAGCCTTAGCTTCATTGGATATTGTCCAAAAGAGAGCCTGCAAGCTCATTGGCGATGTGGCAATTACTCGTCATATCAACTCGCTCGAGCACCGTCGCAATGTTGGATGCCTTTCGCTCCTTTATCGCTATATGCGTGGCCAATGTTCTGATGAAATATCTAGTCTGATCCCTTGTAGAATAGTTCCTGCACGCAATACTCGCGCTGCATCCCGCGCTCATCCTTTTACCCTTCAAATTACCCTCGGCCGTACACTAAAATTCCGTGATGCTTTCTTATCCCGAACTGTGCGAATGTGGAACAGTCTACCATCTTCTGTCTTTCCTCCGGCATACAACCTGCAAAAGTTTAAGGGCGACATACATCGGCACCTCCGCCGCTCTCCTTATATCCCTTAATCCTTTCCCTCTCTCCTTCCTGCCACGCTGTGCTTTGCATCATAGGGTATCCCCTGAGCTTGGCTTAATAATATAAAAAAAAAACAACTAGTGGTTTTGAGTATGTCACCAATTGTAAAGAGGTTTCGTTAAACTTTCAAAATTCTCAAATGATAAATTTTTGATAAAATGAAGAAAATTGTTTTTGAAGAAACCGAGCCTGTAAAAATAGAAAATAAATGTAAAATTAAACGAAAATTACATGGTGTGATTGTATCTGAACCGGAAACAAAAAGAATTAGATTTACATTTGATAAAAGAGTAGTTAAGCAGGATGGTTTTTCTTATCCTTACGGTTTTAAGAGCACCAGAATGTAATATTTATAAGATTTGAATAATTTATTGTAATTAGGCAATAAAATATTTTTAGTAAATGCAAGAATTAAAATAATCATAAATATGACAACTGTGTTGAAAATTGTTATATTATTTTCGAGAAACCTACATATATAAGGCCTTAAAACGTATATTTAAATATCTGTTTGGTATTTCCTTTCTGCAGTAAAAGTCATGAGTTCGGACGGTGTTGTTTTAGATATACAGTTTGTCAGCGGAGTTAAAGGCCAGCTGTTTGCTAAGGAGTTATCGTTCTTACAACACGGATCGCTTAATCCAACCTTATATTATTTCAAACCTCCATACCCGTATAATCAATTGTCAGCAAAAGCTCGTTGGCAGGATGATTACAATTTCAACCGAATAAACGGGTTAAGATGGAACGCTGGTACTATTAATTACAACAATCTACCTGAAATATTGACGAAATTATCAAATTCAACAATTTATGTAAAAAGACTTGAAAAGGAAAAATTTATTCAGCAATACATTCCTCAAGCTAAAATAAAACAACTTGAAATACCAAAACTAAACAACCTTATACAATTTCAAGTATATTGTGAAATTCATGGAAATTTATCTGCTGTACGTTGTGCTGTTAAAAATTGTATTAATATTTATATATATTTGTTAGTGAATAAAATAATTAAATAAAATACTTTTTTTATTTATTTTATTTCATTTATTAATCAAAATTCATTGCATCAAAAATTAGATTTGCTAGACAATACATTGGTATTTCATAAAAAAGTCTGGAATAATTTAAGTGTACATAAGAAGTTCGACTGGGAATAAGAAAATCTTCACATGGTAATTTTAATACATTTTGTTCTTTACATTTGTCGGCATACTTTTTATAATATTCCTTAAGAGCTTCAGAAGGGTTGATATTGTGAAACATGACAATATTGAAGAATTTCATCATTTCAAATATTATATAAAGCTCCGACGGGGATCGTGTATTCTTTTTTTGGTTCGACCTGATTCGGTGGAAGCATCTCTTCCAATTTGGTTTTTAAATCGTTGAGATTTTCGTAAACTACTACCCAGCCGGAATAAGGTGTAGATATCGGAAAGAGGCCACACTATTTTCGCTTCGAACGATAAAGGTCAAACCCCAGTATTACTTTCCGGTTGTGGCAATCGTCCAAATGGTACGTGTAGTTTAACAGAAGATTTTCACCAGCTACTTCTGCTGTATATTTAGACAATTTCCTTTTTTCTTTTACGGCTGCTTCAGCTTTGGACAACTTCATTTTACCTTTTGTGGGAGTCCTTTGTTTTTTACGTGATGGTTCCATCTTAACCAAATCACACTGTTACGCTGAATACAAAAACAGCTAGGGTTTAGGTTTTTATAGGTTTGATCTCAGGCCTGCAAGACTGGCTACAAAAATCCCCTCCAGATTGTGGATACTTTTTTTTTAGATATACATATGCTACGGTATAAATTAACAGTTTTGTTATCATTTAAGCTTAGATCGTTAGAATCAAACTGTTTTAAAAAAGTCTTAAAGCTCCGTCCTCTGCATCGAGAATATAGAAATATACAACAATAATGTCCACAGGTTGCTGAAAACTGGCTTTACAGTAGTTTTTTATTACTACAAAAAGAGCTTGAAGTAGCTAATATAATTTTCGAAAAAACCTGTTGGTGAGATACTTTCCAAAAGAGTCAAAGTACTCTGCAGGGTCTTGTTTTGGGAAATAAAAGGCGACCCAATGAGTTCCGCCTTTATGTGCAGGATCAGTGTTAGCTATAACACATGCAGGTTTTTTTATTTTTTGTGGTAGATGATTACATGGAAAGACACCTCTAAAAAACCTGTTTATTTATTAACGCCTTTGCAAGCTCAATCGTGTTCATTCTTGTTCAGCAGAAATGACGGCTTCCACGTCAAGGACTTTGGTGTGAGATGTAACGTAGTTATTTATAAATTCCTTAGTTGTATGTCCACGAACAAATACGATGTTAAATTTTGATAGAGTTTTTATAAGATCTTCATCCAAACGCTTGAGCTCAAGATTGCCAAATTTACTTAATTGTTCAGTACATTCTGTACTAGATGTAGGATACTTGAAAATTATTTCTTTCGCAAAAGACTTATTTTGCGCAGCGAATCCAGCAAAGGAAACTCTTTTTAAGAAGGTTAAATGGCCTCCGGAGAAGTACTCCACATTTACCAAACAGTAGGTCATTACAGATTACGTATTTAAACACAATGGTCACTTAACCTACCTTATATAGGCTTTTAGAAGCTGGTGTACACATTTTTTTCTTTAGCTATATCAAGGCTGCTATCATATTCTGCATATACAATACATATCATGGTTGTTTTTAGTGCTTCTTTAAATCTTCCTTCAATTCTAACCGTTCCCTGATTCAATAGATTTCCACATGTTGAATTATATGAGAGATCTGTTGTTAAATCAAAAGCAAAAAACATCCGTTGTCAAAGAATTTTTTTGAAATTTGGTGTCCTTTATCGAAATAATGTATACTGGTTCCTTTAAACAATCTAATATACTGTTACGAGCGTGTCTTTTGGTTCGTTATTTAAAACACAATATTAAGTATTTAATATACAAGTTCTTTATTTCACTCTAATCTTATACAATTTACACACTTTCAATTAATCAACTCAACTTTAATTATCGCTAATACTGATATTTCAATTATCGCAATCTAATTACAACACTTTCGCACGTTTATTACTTTCGCTTGTTCACACAGCAACGTCTAAGACAAGACTCTTTTTTTGGCGGTGACAACTGTTATATTTATACCCTAGAAACTCTCCAGATTAGTCTGGAGTGTTCTATTCGAGAATCCTCTTAACTATTCTATTCAATATATTCTTGAACCTTCCCGAAGAGTCTATCATCGATTCTCCGGACCTGAAGTTGTTTACTCTCCATTGCCAGTAGATGTCACCAGTTTGCTCTTTCTATTGCACGTAACACTGCCCCCTTCTTAAATTTGTTCGTCCCGAACAACAGGTGGTACACGGTCTTGATACTCGTAGTACTGACACAAGCGGTCCAAATGAACAATTTTACGCTTGCCTCTTGTGCCACGCTGAATCCTGTATACCACGTTATTAATTCTAGTTACTACTGAATACGGCCCCTCCCAGTATTGTTGTAGTTTTGGAGAACGTCCCTTATGTCGTTTCTGGTTGTACAGCCAAACAAGATCACCTGAGGAATTAGCACGTAAGTCATAGCGGGTTTTCATCCGATCAGTATTTGCTGCTAATTTCGTTCTCGTGGCCTCGTGCACATCAGATAGTTGTTGTTTGAGTTCCGATACGTAGTCTTCTGGTAACTTTTGTTCACCTCTGGGGGTATCAAATTTGAGGTCGCTAGGTAAACGCATCTCCCTCCCGAATATGACCTTTACTGGGGTTTGTCCAGTAGTGTTATGAATGGCTGATCTATAAGCCATTAGGAATAGAGGAATATGTCGATCCCAATCGCGTTGATGATATCCAACTACTTTCTTTAGATGCTCGATCAATGTTCTGTTGAAGCGCTCAACCATACCATCAGATTGTGGGTGTAGAGGAGTTGTTCTGGTTTTTCTTATTCCCAACATTTTACACATCTCCTGCAAAGTCCGCGATTCGAAGTTCCGTCCTTGCTCCGAATGAAGTTCGTGAGGCACACCAAACCTACTGACCCAATTCGTTATTATTTGTTCCGCAACTGTGGTTGCCTCTTGATTAGGGATTGCATAAGCTTCAGGCCATTTACTGAAATAGTCAATGGCAACTAATATATAACGGTTACCGCCATCCGTTTCTGGAAAAGGTCCAGCGATGTCTACAGCTATCCTTTCAAAGGGGGCTCCGACATTATACTCATGCATTTCTCCTCTGCTTCTGTGTTGCGGCCCTTCGCAAGCAGGACAGACAGTGCATTTGCGGCACCACTCCTCCACATCTTCTCGCATATGTAGCCAATAAAACCTTTCCCGTATTTTGGAAATTGTTTTGTTCACTCCCAAATGTCCTCCAGAGGTTCCACCGTGCATTTCTTCTAGAACATCTTTGACGTTTGATGCTGGCACGACTATCTGCATTCGGAATGATTCGCCGTTAGGTGCTTCCCATTTGCGTTTTAATATACCACATTCAACATGAAGAGAGTTCCATTGAGCCCAGTAACTTTTCAGCTTCTCGCTCCGTTCCGAAATATGTTTCCAGTCTGGTCTTTCCGTGTCTTCTTTCCAAGCGAGAATAGGTGAAATGTCCGGATCTTCTCGTTGTGCTGTTCGCAAGTCCTCGTTGTCCCAACCTGTAGATGGTTCCACGGTTGCCAACTGTATAGTTGCTGTTGTTTCTTTTTCTTCCACCCGGGCTCAATGTTTGCATTCAAGTTTGCATGGACGTCGTGAAAGGGCACCTGCATTTCCATGGATACGACCTCTTCGGTGTTGGATTTCAAAATCATAAGCCTGGAGTCGCTCTATCCATCTCGCCACTTGTCCCTCAGGGTTTTTAAACTGCAGAAGCCATTTAAGCGCTGCATGGTCGGTGCGAAGGATGAATTTCTGACCGTAGAGATATTTATGAAAATGTTTTATTGAACTTACAATGGCAAGTAGGTAGCTAAACCAAGAAAACTCCGTAATTGATGTTTGTCCTTTGGAACTGGCCAATTTTTGACGGCTTCTATCTTCTCTGGATCCGTTCTTACTCCTTGTGATGAAACTATGTGCCCTAAATATTTAACTTCATCTTTGAGTAGAGCACATTTACTCGCACTGAGCTTCAATTTTGAATCTTTGACGTACGTCCCGTAAGTTGTTTTTATGTTCCTTGAATGTCCTTCCGATTACTATTATGTCATCCAAGTAGACAAGACATGTTTTCCAGGTTAAACCACGTAGAACACATTCCATTAGTCGTTCAAATGTGGCTGGAGCATTACATAACCCAAATGGCATTACTTTGAATTGCCATAAACCACTGCCAACTGAGAAAGCAGTTTTTTCTCGGTCCTCGGGATGTATTTTCACTGTAACCACTCTTTAAATCCAGCGTGGAAAACCATTGCGCTCCGGAAAGGGTATCCAACGTGTCATCAATCCTTGGTAATGGATAGCTATCTTTTCTCGTCACGTTATTTAGTTGGCGGTAGTCTACACAGAATCGGGTGCTGCCATCCTTTTTCCTAACCAGAACAACCGGCGAGGTCCAAGGGCTGTTAGATTCCTCTATTATTCCTTGTTTCTTCATGGAGTTCATCATGTCTGACACTTCTGGTTGTTTGGCTAATGGTAATCTTCGTGGTGTCTGTCGAATGGGCCTGGAATCTCCTGTATCGATCCGATGCTGGACAAGATTTGTTTTACCATAGTCATCATCATTCATTGCAAATAATTCCGAAAATTCATCGATCACCTCTTTGGCATCGTTGTGTTGTTGTTCACTTAAGGCATTGGACGAAAGAAGTTTCTGAACCTGTTGGGTAGTAGCTGATATAGGTTTTATCTCCTTGACATTATTACCATTATCCAAATTGACGATTTGGTAAACGGGTTCACAATTTCGAATTATAGCACTTTCTTTTAATTGTACCTCATTTTCGGATGTGTTAAGCACTCTGACTGGTATTAATGTTGCACCTTCTGCTTTCACTAAAGTCTTGCCAACAATGATGTTCGATGTAACTTTTGTGGGGTTAGGCTCCACCAGATAGAATCGGCAAGTCCCGTTGCCATCAGTAAGCTTTGTCCATACTAGTGTCTCGGAGCATGGCGAAAGAGTAATATTTTCGCAGATCATCGTCCTTACTTTCGCAGGATGATCTGCTCCTTCTCCTAGTTTCATAGGAATTTCTATGATCCCGTATTTGAGAATCCGCTCTCCGACATCCAGATTTAATTTGTATGTGGTCATGAAGTCTATTCCAAGAATGCATTCATCCTTTATGTCTGAAACCAGGAAAGTGTGAGGAAATAGTAGTTCGCCTAGTTGAACATCTAAAGTTATTTCTCCAAACACCCGTGCTGCTGCTCCAGTTGCTGTTCTTAGTAGATATTTGGTTTTGTGGTGAAGCCATTTGTTCTTAACAAGATCTGCTCTAATAATTGATCTTGAAGCTCCAGTATCGATAGTGACTGCGCAGTCATTTTTTCCTACACTTCCATATATAACAAGACTGCTATTATTTCTCTGCAGCTGGCCTACTTGAATGATGACTTCGGGGCTGTCGATTCCACCAACCAACTTCTGCCCCACAAAGTTGGTTTTTACTAGTTTTCCGATTGCACAACAGGAGAGGTGGCTCGACTAGTCGCTGTTTGATATCTAGTCTCTCCACGAATAGCTTGTTCCCTGGCTCGACATCTTTGGCATTCTTCTTTTCCCTCTTCTTCAGGTGATTCCACACGTCGACGTTTTCTGCAGTCTCTTTGAAGGTGCCCTGGTCTATTACAATTCCAGCATCGAAGGACACCACGTGAAGGCGGGCTCTGTCATGATTGCACTCTGTTGCAAGTACATTCTTCCACTGAAATTTCTCTCACTCGTACTGCACTCCGTGAAGATTGTCCGGCGGATTCATACGCTAATGCATAGGCTAGTACTTCTGCTGTTGATTTCTTTCGTGCTAGTCTTAACGCTTGTTGTAAATTTTGATCTGCAATAGCGTTCACAAATGCCTCCGTCGCCACTTCATTAAGGAAATCCGCATTTACGCTGGAGTATGAAAGATGCGCTAATCTTTCCACATCAGCCTGCAATTGTTGTAGTGATTCGTCATGCTTTTGAATCCTGTTGCGCAACTGTAGGCGATATACTTGCTGCATATGTTCATCTCCGTAACGTAATTCTATCGCCTGTACTAATGAAGTATAATCACGTTGCTTTTCAATCGGTACAGAACTCTTACAGTTCTGACGCAGGACCTCGAAGTGCTAACACCAGAGCTATAGCTTTGTCTTCATCATTTCATCCATTTACCTCTGAAGCTGCCTCGAATTGTCTCTTGAAGATATGCCACGACTTTTGTCCATCAAATATTGGAGGTTTCATTCTACCTGTGCCAGATAATTCAGCTGCTACGTTTAGAGGCTGACGATGCCTTATTCTTCCCAGATCTGCTTTAACGTTTTCAAGTTGCTCGGCGACATTTTGTTGAGCTTCCGAAACCTTTTGTTGAAATTCGTGCTCAATTCCTTAAATTTTCAAATTTTGTTCTTCTAAAGAACTTTTTAGAAAAGTTTTCTGATCCTCCAAGCGAGTTTCAAGACAATTCTCCAGAGAACTCTTTTGTTCGTCCAAGCTGGTTTCCATAGATTTCTTCTGCTCATCTAACCGGGATTCAAAAGAATTCTTTTGTTCCTCAAAAGCATTCTTTTGTTGCTCAAAAGCATCTTTTTGCTCGTCCAGACGGGTTTCCATAGATTTCTTTTGCTCCTCGAGAGAATTCTTTTGTTTCTCGAGAGTATTCTTTTGTTCATCATCTTTTGTTGCTCAAAAGCATCTTTTTGCTCGTCCAGACGGGTTTCCATAGATTACTTTTGCTCCTCGAGAGAATTCTTTTGTTTCTCGAGAGTATTCTTTTGTTCATCAAAACGGGCTTCCATTTTGCTCATTAAAGTACTCAGAAGCTGTTCCATTTTCATCGTAGGCTCTTCTTCAGCTTCGGTTTCTTCCAAGTTCTCTTCGAAAACAAATGTCTCAGGATTCTTTCCTTCCTCTATCAAAGCTTGTCTAAGTCGCTCGACTAGA
Source organism: Dioctria rufipes (assembly GCA_963924295.1). Lineage (NCBI taxonomy): Eukaryota > Metazoa > Arthropoda > Insecta > Diptera > Asilidae > Dioctria > Dioctria rufipes. The sequence continues at coordinate 121,884,428 of OZ002744.1, forward strand.
ACTTTCTTTGCACCTGTCGTTTGTATTGACCGGTTTCCTAGCTCCACTTTCAAATCCTGTATTCGAAGCTCCTCGACTTTTCGCCCCATTACTTTAGTAATTCACTTAAAGTTGAATATAAATTATTTTCTAAAACTTTCAAAATTTAACACAATTTCACAAAATTAATCACACTTTGAATTTTTAAGTCAATTGCCACCATTTTATTTCACTTCTGACACCAGTTGTTGCGAGCGTGGCTTTTGGTTCGTTATTTAAAGCACAATATTAAGTATTTAATATACAAGTTCTTTATTTCACTCTAATCTTATACAATTCGCTAATACTGATATTTCAATTATCGCAATCTAATTACAACACTTTCGCACGTTTATTACTTTCGCTTTTTCACACAGCAACGTCTAAGACAAGACTCTTTTTTTGGCGGTGACAACTGTTATATTTATACCCTAGAAACTCTCCAGATTAGTCTGGAGTGTTCTATTCGAGAATCCTCTTAACTATTCTATTCAATATATTCTTGAACCTTCCCGAAGTTTCTATCATCGATTCTCCGAACCTGAAGTTGTTTACTCTCCATTGCCAGTAGATGTCACCAGTTTGCTCTTTCTATTGAACGTAACAATACCCTCGAGTGCTGGCAGGATTGTCTTTTGAATAATCAAATTCTAGAGGTTGATTTGGCACCTGTACCCCGTTCACCGATAAGTTAAACCTGGGGCCGGATTCTGTAGCACGGAGAGTTTGGGAATTTGGGAGATGAGAATTGCGTTTTCTTAGAATTTTTAATTCCCTAATTCTCCATTCCCAATTCACTAACATGGTTGGAGAATTAGGGAAAACGTAAGAAATGTGAAAAAGTGCGAATCGCCTGGGACGATTAAGGGTATCAATTTTTGTTGTAGAGGGTTGGACTTTTTTCATATGTGAGGTACATCTGCCTATTACCTTCCACTGTTGAAATAAATTTAAATTTCTTTTTTGTTGGGGTAGTTTTTGAGGGATGTAGGAGGGTAGGTTTTTTCAAGTTTTTCCGGGATAACGAGAGAATGGAGAGTAGAAGGAAAATGTATGTGGTAACAAAAAAAATGGGAGCTCAGCGCGAACAAGATAGGTTTAGGAAAAGGGGCGGGGAGAGTGCGTGGTAGAAATGGGAGCTGATTAAGGGAAATTTAAAAAACATTAAGACAATATCAGGAGCTGCAATAATTCGCAGGGGTAATCTCAGGATCTCTAAGCCCAATAAAAAAAAGTAAGAATTCTCTTTGGTAATTAGGCATGCATGGGTATTATAGGCTATATTTTATTTCGATTAACGGTAATTTGCAGATTTGAGCGGCCTATTCACGGGCGCCTAACTCTATGTGGGAGGGCTGTAGAGTATTGGATTTTTTTTGATAGATTAAGGGTTTAGAGTACAAAAATATAGGTGAACAATTTTTGTGGCAGGGTGTTTGGGGGGTTGGGGGTCGTACGACCTTGTTATTGGCACAGGTAAATGAATTTAGCGTGAAATTTTTACATATTGAACTAAAATGAAAAAGTTATTTTTCAGCACTGAACAACTATAATCCCTTATATGTATAGGTACTTACCTTTTACAGTTAAATGCTATAAAAATCATTTTTATACTTATTTTACGACTTGATATTACATTCATATTTTTGTACTTACCTTTTACAATTAAATACTATACTGTATCACTTATATACTTACCTTTATGACTAGACAGTAAGATAAATATCATATCATTTTCATTGCTTTTGATTCCAGTATCTAGCATAAGTTTTTTAACAAAAAAAAAAGAGTAACTCTCTTCTCTTTGTGGTAAATTGCACATTTTAAATTTTTGATTACACATTCGAATTTTAGGTTTTAATCAATTATATCAAGTACATATAATTATAAAAAAAAAATCAATCACAACAAGACTATCCCGACGCGATCGCTATTACCAGTAAGTATATGAATTTTCCTTTTCATATTTGTTACAAAAAAAGAAAAGAACACTTTTCATTAAAAGAAGCTCGGATCTTGATTATACAGAAAATTCGTCACCCCTCAGAGGAAGGGATGTTGTGATCCCAAAATCACAACCACATACATATTACCTTCTGTGCATTTTCCCTAAAATCAAATATATTCATATTGTGGTCTCAAAATACCACACCATATGTCCTCAAATGCCTCAAATGTATAAAATCCTAAAATCACAAAATCTTATTCATATTACTTACCTCCCATGAACTTTCCTAAAATGCATAGATAAATATGCACAAATATCTACAATTGCATACCAGGCATATTCATAATTACTTACCCTCATAATTCTCTTAACAAGTCATAAAATGCACAAAATGTACAAATATTCCTTTTTCCATAAATTACTTAACGTAGCATAAATAGCCCACTTACGAAAATGAACAAAACGCTTGCTCGACATTTTCGTATACACATAACTCACGGAGTTAATGTACTGCATATTGCGCATCGGTCCAGATTTCAAGAGCAAGATCGAATTACAAGACCCAAGCCAAGAATGTCTTGCTGATTCTTATCTTTTTCCGGCTTTCTGTTTACTTTTTCGTCTGATTGGTCAGTTAAGTGAACCAATCATACCAATCATAAAAAGTACTAAGTATATACTTTTATATACTTTTGCTGACGCGAGGGCGTCGACTAATTTCAATGATAAAATTATGTGACAACGTTAACAAAATCGAAGTTCAGGATCGACTTTGAGAACGATAGCACGAAATCTTAGTTCCGAATAAAGTTTTATTAGTAGAGTTTTTATTAGTGCAAATAATTGTGAATTCAGAACCAATATAAAGTTTTAAATAAAATATTTTTATCAGTGCAAACAATTGTGAAATTCAAAATCATTATAAAGTTTTAAATAAAATATTTTTATCTATTAATGATTGTTCTGAAATTCTTTAATCCCTATTCTGAACGTCCCCCTGTACTGCTCTTCTCCGCAAAAGGAAAGCACGGCGGCAAGACGTGGTTACAACAGAATGGAAATCAACTTGACTTTGAAAAGGACAAAACAGTCAAAGCACTAGGTGTACATTGGAGCCCAACTTCTGACAACTTCAAAATACAAGTTAAGTTCACGTAAACGTGAATTATTGTCAGAAGCCGCAAGAATATTTTACCCTATTGCACTTCTGGCACCCGTGACGATGAAAATTAACCGGAAAAATTGGTAAAGAATAAAGTCAGAGCTCCCAGGCTTGCCACAGATTGCAATTTCCCAATGGATTGGCTATACAGTCAAGTACTGTAAGTGTGAATTGCGTGGATTCTCAGATACATCTGAAAGAGCATATGCTGCTGTAGTAGCGGGAAGTAAACGCCAAACAAATATCAACGAGGCTTATTACTGCGCAGACAAGGGTTGCTGCACTGAAATCACAGCTATCCGCACCCAAATTAGAGCTTTGCGGTACAGCATTGCTGGTGAGTCTCATCAAGGAAACCCAAAGGGGTCTGAAAATCGAGAATCTGCGTTGCTATGCCTGGACAGACTCCATTATAGTATTCGCGTGACGAGTAAAAAAGAAGGAATAATAACTCAGCTACTTCAACGATGCTCTTCCTTGGGAGAACTGCAACGCATAGATCGTACTGTAATCATTTCATAAGCAATGCAAGGGTGACAACAATTGTGAAAAACACGGAATCATTATCAGTCGATGAAATCAACAAGACACTAACACACGCAATAAAATTTGCACAAGGGATTCACTTTCAAAAGGAAATAAGCAAATTATCAAAAGGTCTAGAGCTACATAAGATATGCAAACTATATACAATTTCTCCTTTCAACTACTCCGAGTGGGTGGCCGATTAGAAAGCGCAAACATTCCTTATGACAAAAAACACCCAATAATAATATCTTGTAGTGGCGAATTAACGACACTGATAATTAACAAGTCACACAATGATTCACATCATGGTGGAAATTCTCTAACGTTCGGTTTAAGGCAGTAAATGAACATATCCACAAATGTCATCGATACAAAGCACAAATGTCAACACAAATTATGGGTATGTTATCAACAGCCAGAGTCGTACTCAGTCCTGCATTCACACATTGGGGTGTCGATTTCGCCGGATCTTCGAGATGCTGCTAGCAAAAGCCAGAGGCAGTAAAACTCATAAAATCTACATTGCAATATTTATATGCCTCACTTCAAAAGCGATAAACATAGAAGTAGTTATTGACCTAACATCCAAAGCAATCATCGCAGACTTTAAACGATTTACTAGCCCAAAAGACCAGTAAAATATCTTTACAGTGACAATGCCGAAAAACTTTGTGGACGCAAATAGAATATTAAGTGATCTTCATAAACTTAATTCGTATAAGACTGATGTCAACACAGCTCTACAGGAAGTCCGGACGCAGTGGCATTTCATACCTCCCGCATGCCCCCCATTTTGGATGTATTTGGGAGGCTGGTTGCATATCTATTAAATATCACCACTTTGTCTACTCTCAGAAGACCCAGGAAGCCTTGAAGTATACTCACTCCTGCTCATTTCATAAGGGGTTTTCCTATACTGACAGTTCCAGAAAATGGTCTTCTAGAAATAAATCTAAACCTACTAGATAGATGGGACCTCACACACAGAATGAAACAGGAGTTCTAAAAAAATGGTCCATTTAATATTTAGGAAGGCTACAGCAGACGCAATTGGGCTCAAGGGCAAGAAGATTAAAAAAAAATAAAAATTTAGTGTTGATAAACGACGAACAAATGCCACCGTCAAAATGTACACTTGGTCGAATAATAGAAACACATCCTGGAACTGATGGTCGAACTAGATTTGTAACACTATAAATAAAGAGTACGTCCAATAAAAAAGTTCTCATTACTCTCAATAATCGATAATATGATAAGAGAATTAGTTGATTACATAGAAAAGTCGGATTTGCTAAATTCAGAAGGTATGTCAGAATAGGAATCAGAGCAAATCAATAAAATCACGCATGTAGTTAACTCCATCACTTTAATAGTATCAGCTGAAGAACCAATAACGGCACACAATCCCAAAGAAGAGAGATATCAAAGAGAACCTATAATTAGAGCCACACCACGAGGGTACAAGTCAAGTAGATTAACATATTTATTCATATTCGCTTTCCTATTATTCATAGCTCATTGCTCAGGAAATCAAGGCCCCTTACCAAATAAAGAAATTGGACAATTAAGAAGGAATCTATTTCGAGGACATCTCTGAAGTATAATTATATGGCAATGAATGGAATCTACTAATATACTATGATTTATCAACATATTGGAAGGAATTTAAAGGAATTATAAAACTGGCAATACGTTCTCTGCGCAGTGAAGGAATACAAAAGTGACCAAAAAGTTATGCAGTGCCACTATGCTACAACTAAAACATTAAATTCTGGAGTGTGAATATATCAACGAGGTTCTCTATCAATAAAATGAGAATGCATGAACTCGAAACAAAAGAGGCGACTTTAGATATGGTTGGAACTATAGCAATTAAGTTATTGGGCATACTCGACCAAGACTTTCCTGATAAATATGAAAAGCAAATTGAGAGTATCACGGAAATCGAAAATATGTTCCATGATCTCCTGAAGAACCAAACATCAATTGCAGAAAGCACCATTAATGTTTTGAAGAAAAACCATCAAGCGATCTAGCATCAATTGAACGTTGTCGACACATAAATCAAAGCACTTAGCAAAGGCTTCAATCATTCTCAACAAGAGATAATGGTAATAAAAACCTTCACTTCTACAGCTGTTCTCATAACCTTAGTCAACTTTTAACACATCGTCTTTTGAATGAATGGGGGCACATTTTATAAGAGTAAAATCTGAAAATTCCGCCCCTTTTCATTTTTTTACGAAAATGAATCATTTTCCATTCTGTTTTGTTGCATGTAATCTGCGCTTTCACATTTTGTATCTTAATCATAAAAGCTTTAAAGAGAGTTTAATGTTTTTTTTATTTTTTTCTTCTTTCTTACTTTTCTTGCCGTGTTCGTTTTAAATGTAAAATACTTGGAAATCTCGCCTGATTCTTAACTTGTTGTCAAGTTAACTTTGGCCCGGCCTGTATATCAACCACCCTACACTACATATCAACTCTAACAACAAACTATCGAGAAATATATACACATCATTCATTCTAGACGAGAAAGTTATTTCAAACCATCTCAACCTAAGCACTCGATCACAATAAGTAGTCCAGTATCCACAAGTAATTAAAGAAGCAAGCAGTATCAACTTAGAAAATTAAAAAAATGCAATAAAACTTCAACAGTAACGCATCAACAGTATGCCAAAGCTAACCACCCATGACCTTCATCATTATACTAGCGTGTACATCCTACTAGCCATTATACTCATGCTCGGCGTATACTATTGCTGTTCACATCACAACAAACTAAAGCTACAAGGGAAGACGATCAAATAACCTCAACCAGTTCTACGACATCTAACACGAGGGGATAATCAACCAGACCTGCCGTCACTTTACCTTGAAGAGGGAGAATGTACAGAATATATATTATGATGTACATATTTATATGTATATACCTACATTAATAAGAAAAACATTTTATATTAATCATTTTCAAATTAATCATAAATAATAACAATATTGCTGCATCATAATTTCATTCAATTTACACAATTTCATAATGCTCAGTGTTTGCACCTCAGGTGAGTGAACTTATGATGAATACTTTATTTACCATATATGTCGACATAATTTTATGTAGCAAGCACTTTTATAGAAATTAACCTCAGTGCTTAAGAAAATAATTTATGACATGTATAAATAGATTGAATGAAACAATAAAAAGTTCAGTTTTTGAGTAAAGACGATACGGTCATTGAAAACGTCAGGCACAAAGAATATTCTAGTCGAGCGACTTAGACAAACTTTGGAAATGGAAGGAACGAATCCTGAGACATTTATTTTCGAAGACATTAAGTTCGCAAGAACCTGAAGCTAAAAATAAAACCGGCGATGAGCATTCTTTTGGGTAGGTACTTTAATAAGTAAATTGGGGTTATCAGTTCTGCAGATGAAGAATGCTTTTGTCGAACGAAAAAATCTCTGGAAACTCGTCTGGAGGAACACATGAATTCCCTGCAAACATGTTTAGAAGACCAAAAGAAATTTCTGGAAATCTGCTTGGACGAGCAGAAGAGAGCTTTGGATGAACAAAGGAATTTTCTTGAGGCACAAATAAATCTCTGCAAACATATTTAGAAGAGCAAATCGTATTTGGATGAACAGAAGAAATTCCTGGAAACCCGGTTTGACGAACAAGAGAGTTCTTGGAAAATTGACTAGAAACTAGTTTGGAGGAACAGAAAAATTTTCAAACAGACCATGACGTGCAAATGAAGTTTTCGTGACAAACGATAAGTGCCGTTTACTTAACCGAACAATGATATTAATTTCACCAGAGACCAAATAAAAGTGAGCATGAACACTATTATATTGCAACATTTTTGTGCACATGTTGAGTAGTAAACTAATGTAATTAATTAAATTTAATTATTAAAATATGAAATTAAGAAATGTTCAAAATTAAAATTCGTTGCAAATTAACTTAAGTTTAGGCACTCGAAAACTTTTCGAAACAGCTGTCTTAAATAAGTTCTCTTCCAGATTAGTATTTCTCTGTATACACAATAATTAAAAATTTATCACTTGTCCATTGATTATTATACTAAAAATAAGTAAGTGATATTAAATACGTCTTTTATTTCCCGCCTAACGTGTTCGCAGTTTTACCTTACCCAAAATTTCTTTGCCGGTACTTTATCACTCATGGCTTTCATTATATTAAAATTAATAAGTAAACAAGTAAAAAAGCTGGAATTGGTAAGACCAATTCCTATGATACTCTAGATGAATACCCTTATATTATTTTATATGGTCGGTCAGTGAGCAAGTCGACCTTTGAGGTGGTTTTTCGCGTATATTTCTAGAACCGTACGTCGCACAGTAAAAATGACCATAACCAATGTTATAACATTTCATATTCTGAAGAGCTTTTCAGTACAATAAAAACGTTTAGGACTGATGGTTTTCACAGTATACGTAAAAAACCTAAATTTTTATATGACAACACCAAGAAGGAGTTGCCCGATTTAGCCCATTTTTTAAATTTTCTTTACTATTTTCATGAAAATATCAGCTATGTACGTCGACATGTTCTCAGGCAGTGTCTAAATAAATAGTGATAAACGAAATTTTTATATGACAACCCTATGAAAAAGTTGCACGATTTGTCCCTTTTTCGAACTTAAATGTACAATTTTTTTAAAAGGGCCATGTCAGAAATGCAGCTCTCTAAGTTAATGTGTTCTTGAGTTATCGTGAGGACGGACAGACAGACAGGCGGGTAGATGGTCAGACAGACGGACGGACATGTAAAAATCAAAATAACTTTTAATATTATGCGTATGTGTCTAATCCATTTTGTTCTACCATCATTATTTCTATGCGTTACAAACGGAATGACAAACTTAGTAATCCCCAAATTAATTATCTTTTAGACCAAAATAGTAGTTGTTTTATGCGGATTCTGGCGCTCACTTTTTCCTTCCCTTGTGCCCACACGCAGCAGCAAAATGCTCCCGTGCTACGGTTTTGCTGGGGTGCTGCGCCTAAATTTAGGCTTTTTTGGGAATACGAGATCACTTTGGGGATACGAGATCACCTTTAGCACTCTCCATCATAGGAATATAGCATAGGATTTCGATTTTGTTTCTGGAGCTCGCTTATTTTTCATCTAGAGTCTTGGGGATACGAGATCACTTTGGGGATACGGGATCACTCTCACCACTCTCCAGCATAGGGAAATAGCATAGGTTTTCGATTTTGTTTCTGGAGTTCGCTTATTTTTCATCTCAGACTCGTAGCCTCTAAGTTGACATTCAGATTTTTCATCTCGAGTTATGGGGATACGAGATCACTTTCAGTACTCTCTAGCATAGGGAAATAGCATAGGTTTTCGATTTTGTTTCTGGAGTTCACTTATTTTTCATCTCGGAGATTTTAGCTCTAAATATTGTGAAGGGGTGGGAACCTTTATTGGTGGAGGTTGCTGGTTAAGTTTGACTGGTCTTGGAGGCTACAAGTTGACCTTGAGGTGCCCTTCCTGTGTCTGGGTACTGGAGATTGGCTGAGAGCTTTAGTTGCAATATCTAATACTATGACTGCCTGGGGTGTGTTGCACTGGGCTACGTTACCTGTACCAAGGCTTGTGTAATTCATATTAGTAGCTGAAAAACAACAACAACTATAATCGAAGTCGTGGATTAAAGATTTGATGATCTTAATCTCTAGGTGTCTTTTACAAACATTGCGCCATGTGATGATATATGTATCTAAAAATAGTTCAGGCAAAGCTGATTGGGGCGAATGTAGGTAGATATGTTCACTTAGATAAGTAATGCAAATTAGTAAATGTCTAATTGTGCTCTTCAGCTGGAATGCGTCCAATTTGATTCCTTGCATAAACAAATTCGCACAGTCCAGTAAAGTAAACAAATTCGCACAGCAGCCGAGTAAAGTAAACAAATTGAGCCAATTATGTTTTCTAATGTAAGATTCCCAATTTCTTTAGCTGAAAACAACAACAACACCTGATATTAATATGTACGATATTATGTCTTGGATGAGTAGCGGAAGATATAATTGAAAATTTCTTTTGCTGAAAAAAAAAACAACAACAACAACTATAACGTAAGTTGTCGTTTGTAGGTGTGTTTTATAAACAAGAGTGATCATGTTATGATATTCGATGTGTAAAAATAGATCGCGGCTGCTTGGGATGGTAAGACACATGAAATCATTAGAAGTAATGGAAATTAAAGCATTAGAAAAGATGGCCAGACAGCTGGTAATTTGATATCTTACATAAATAAATAAAGCTGAGTAAAGCAGACAAATTGAGCGATTAATGTTTTTTGTATCCAGGGGTTTGTATTGAAAAATCTTACATTTTATGAAGAATTTTTTGTATTTTCAATAAAATTTCTCAATCAGATACGCTGTTTTGAGATTTGATTGACCCCGATATCATAGTTCACGTGAAGCTGATAAGCATATGATAATTTTATCTTCATACAATTGGGGTGATTACATTATTTTCTTATCATTAGGTTCAGAGTGGGTTTAATTAAATGTTTTGATGAAAGATGGTGGTGTTATGATATTATTGCAATATGATATCTTGTCTTACAATTATATGACTAATGGAAGTTGTTTGGGAGCTGTGAGTAAGGAATAAAAACCTTATCAGCAAGGTGACTTCATATTTATCTCCCTAAAGTATCATACAAATGGTGTTGTATGAAGCAAGAAAAAATTGATAATTCTTCAAGTCCATAGTGAAGATCGTGGTGGAGGTTGAGAGTGGGTGCTGTAAGTTGTGTATTAAATTGAAAGTTTTGATGGATAGTTTCTTGACATTATATTAATCTAGTAGGATAGGAAAGCTTTAGTGAAGAGCATGGAAGGGGATAGTCTTATTTGTGTATCTTTAAATCTTAAGGTTTAAACTTTTTAGCCTCCACCAGGGATCTTAGGAATATTTTTTTTAAGCTGACTGACTGTTGTTAATTTCATGTTCATAATATCATCTTGTGGTGAGCATACGAAGGTAGCAGAGTTTTTCATAAATTAAGCAGTTACGCTGTTATGAGATTTGAATGACTCCTATATCTAAAAAATAGTTCACATGAAGCTGATAAGAATATGATAATTTTATCTTCACACTATTGGGGCAGGTACATTAGTAGTTACGCTATACAGGCACCAGAGTAGCGTTTTAGCTTCCACGATTTCACCACAGACAGTGCCACCGTCGCTAGGTGGTTGAGTCCATACTAAATGTGGGCTCGTGTCTTGACTGTATTGGTTTATGTCTTGGATGCACCATTGTGTCTTAACTGTAGTGGTTTATGTCTTGGATGCACCATTGAGTCTTGACTACGCCCTAGCAGCATTAACCGGTACTACTGCGCCCTAGCAGAATTAGTCGATACTACAAGCATGCTCCGGTACTACGGTTTTCTTAGATGTGTGTGGATGTGTCATTTGGTCTTGACTGCATCCTAACGACATTAGCTGATACGACCAGCATGCTCCGGTACTACGGCTTTCTTGGATGTGTGGTACGGATATGTGAAGTTTTTGTTTCACTTTTGCCCACACGTGGCAGCATGCTACGGTTTTGGGAAGTTTTTGCTTCACTATTGCCCACACGTAGCAGAATGCTACGGTTTTCTGTGCCTACACTTAGCAGCATGCTATGGTTTTCTTGGAAGTGGGAAGTTTTTGCTTCACTTTTGCCCATACGAGATAGCAAAATGCTACGGTTTTCTTGGATGTGTGGTGCGCCTAATTGTAGGCTTTTGTTGTTTTCAAGTGTTACGCCTGGTTTTGAATTAATATTAGTAATAATTAAAGTTAATAGTAGGAAATTTTTGTTCATGCCAATGGATTCTAGTTGGTGGGTAGGTGGGGGGGGGGTCTATAATCTAAGATACGGAGGGGGGTAATGAAATTTTCATCAGAAATCCTCTACGGGCTTTGGTTTTCGAGATATTAGCGTATTAATAATTCAAGTTATTTTTGTTCATGGCAATGGATTCTAGGCGGTGTGGGGCGGGAGGGGGAACGAAATTTTCATCAGAAATCCTCTACGGACTTTGGTTTTCGAGATATTAGCGACATTTGTTCAAACAATTTGCTAATTGGCAATTACATATTTTCTAATTGGCAATTAGCTAATTGGCAGCTTGGTTGGTAATTAGCTAATTGCCAATTAGCTAATTGGAAATTAGTAATGTGGTGTGATGCGTTTTACTGGAATTCTCATAAAAGAAACAAATTTAAGTAATATCAATACTTGCTGCAAATATTTAATAAAGAACTTCAAGTTAAGGGAAAAATATCGTTGCTGTGAGGTGTATTGATACAATTTCTTTTGCTGAAAAAATGTTGTCAAACCAAATGAAATTTCAATATTTATTCACAGCAAATTAATTATTTATTTCTAAATCTTAAGTTATAAACTTTTCCCTATGTTTTATATTCGAAAGAGGTAGCAATATAAGTTAAGTTCTATGAATCCTATCTTGGAAACGAAAGCGGTCTAGAGCATATGTCTCCCAAGGTCCTTTTCTGGGCTCAAATTCAATTATATAAACTTGTGGAGCACTAGTACTAAATGTAACTTTCATTATCACTAATAATTTAGAAATATTAATAATAATAACTACTTTCACATTATTAACTTTTATTTATCGGTTATAATAATTAATTGGATACAAATTTTCATCATGCTGAACAAATTCAATTTTGTATGAACGTCCGATTGCTCCTTTATTGATTACATAGAAGTCTCCCTTGGTGTTTATTTCATTCAAAGAGTCCTCTGAAACTCTGCTGTACCTCGAAGGAAGAAAAAGATGGTAGTTTTCCAACTCGAGAACCACACGATCTCCAAATGCAGTTTTGCATCGTCTTGCTGCAACAACTTTATATTTTTGGCTCAGCTCCATTTGGATGTATTCAGGGTTGGTGAGTATTGTTCCAGCTTCTTTAGTTCTTCCATTGCGCCAGCCATATTTTTACTCTAAGTCGTTGTTGTTTCCTTGAATTCCAAAATAAAACTGATTGCAAATCTGATTCAGCTCCTCAATTTATAGTCATGATTCCAAAACAAGTTTAATCCTGTTTAAAGCAAATTTTCAATATCAGCACATTAAGCTGAATGATTCATGTAATTTCATAACACACTTCCTGCAAGCAACCCAATTCCAAGAATTTTACTTATCGAAACGTTTCATTGGAATTTGTAAACAAATGTTCACATTCTGTTGTAAACAAATTTAAGCAATATCAGCACATTTAGTCTTTTCATGTAATTTGATATCACACTTCCTGTAAGCAGCCCAATTCCAAGAATTTTACAGATCGAAACGTTTCATTGGAATTCGTAAACAAATTTTCACATCCTGCTGTAAACAAATTTAAGCAATATCAGCAAATACCACACTTCCTGTAGGCAGCCAAAAATTTTATTTTTCCAAGAATTTTACCGATCGAAACGTTTCATTGGAATTCACATAAAGTAAACAAATTTTCACATTTTCTGGTATGCATTCATGTAAACAATCTTATTTGCAAATTCGACCAGCAGAATAAAGTAATCAAATTAATTTGAATGATTTTTTTGTTTATCGTGTAATTCGATATCATCCCAGCCCGTAAGAAAATTCGTTGGAATTCATCCTGTGCAATGATTATTGTAGTAGCAGGATCATTCATATTTACAAACCGTTGCTATAAAAGCGCAAGCAAAATCTTGGGGAGCCCCAGTCAAAGTTTTTCATTAATTAAGAAATTGCGAGAAGATGTGTTGAGTTGTTTAAGTGATTCAAATTTTGTTAATAAAAACAATATTAGTAAAGAGTGCAACAGAAATATTCGTAAATTTCAAGCAGCATTTCGGAAGTGTAATAAGAATTCTATGAAACGACATTTGGACAGCTGTATTGCTCAAATAAAATCGTTTAGAGTGTTAATCAAAGCTCCCCATCGAGGCGGAGGAATTAATCAACGTGTAATAAGAAGTGATTTTGTTAAGTGGGAAGAAATAAAAACAGCATTCGTAGGTAGAATAAGGACAGGTGTTAAGATGCCTCCAAATTACTTGCTCGCCGCATTAAGAATATATTTAAACAACAATTTCATGTTAAAGTTGCTACAACCTTTTGCGGTGAGTTTATTAAAGAAACTGGTGATAATGAAGTTATTAAAGACATTAAGTATTTCCAAGCAAGTACTGCCTCAATTAGTGTGGAGAATAATTTGAATGAGTGATATAAATTAAATATATACACTCAATACTCACTAAGCTACCAGAGTTTCAAGAGAAAGATAGTGGTTGGGCACTGCATTCTGTAATACATTTAGCGGTACATAACAACAAGTTTGAGCCGATTCGAGGATCGTTTTATATACCTCTACCAAAGGAGATTGCTTTAAAGCAAGCTTGCATTAATGTGAAAAATAATGATGAAGCATGCTTCGCGTGGGCAATAACATCAGCGCTATATCCTGCAAATGTTCATTCCGATAGGAACGATTTATCAATTCATCCTAGAGAAAGAGCGTTTCTTCACCACAGTTCCAATTAGACTTACGAAATACAGGATAGAGCGACATGTAAATCTCTTAATGATTCAAGACGACTATGATCAGGATGATGATGATGAAGTTCATAAGGATGATTATGTGTAGCGTTCTGCCCTTACGCTACCTTTTTGTTTGGCTTCTCTACTTCTGTAGAGAAACCCCCCCATGATTTCCCAGAGGTACCTAGAAAAAAAATAAAATTTAGATATTTTCGAGAAGTAGCCTTATGCTACTTCTCCATGTTACAAAATTCCTGAAATTTTATTTTTATTTTTTCGGCTCGAATGTACACCAGCTGTGGTGAGAATTCGTGTTAGAAAACGAAAAAGACTCGCCTGCCGGTGGCTGTAGAAAAGGCGGCTGCGAGCAAGGTTGCCAACCGTACCATAATTATCGTTTTCGTACCTTAAAAATTGCACTGGACACATGAAAATTTCATCATCCCATAATTATCGATTCGTACCATATTTTCTCTAAATTTATCACTTAGGCAATTCATGTAGGTTTGGCAGCACCAATTTTACAAAACAGAACAGAAATAGAGAAGGAAAGTGAAAAGGAAAAGTGTAGGTACGCTGAATACTGTTACTGACTGACAGTCAAGCACATTATACACGCGCAGGCACTCTGTGTATAGAGTGTGTGAATTCTCGTTCTATTGAAATTACATGCGGATGGTTGCTTGTTTTGTAGATGCAATATTGATGATTCAGGGTATTTGTGCTGTTTTCTCTGCATTTTCCTTCGTAGCCTGTTTCGTTCAAGCGTTTCGGGGAATCACCATCTCCCTCAAATTACATATTTCATTCTATTTGATGGATAAAAACAATGAATGGAAGTACGAATCATTTTTGAAGTAAGATAATTATTGAAATTATTGTTATTATTGTGAAAAATGAGTACTAAAAGTAACTGTAGCAGTTATAGTGAGAGTGAGCCAATTGAAATGTACTGTTGTAGCCCAAAGAAATTGTTTAAATCTGACTTATCCAAAAGAAAGCAAAAATTTCGTTCCGACTGGAGAAAATGTGATGATTTTAAATCCTGGCTTGTTCCTGTTGAAGGTATGTTCTCTGATTTCGTTTTTACTTTATTTAATTGTAAGATATTTTTCAAGGTGATAATGAAAAAGCTTTTTGCAATAAGTGTAGCAAAAAGATGAAAGCCGATATTACTGTGATTAAAAATCATTTGAAATGTAAAAGTCACCAATTAGCTATAAAAAGTTTATCTGGATGTTCTTCGGTAACGAAATTTTACTGTAAAGAAAAACAAAATTCCATTGACGATAGAAAAAAATCAGCTGAGATAAAACTGACAGGCTTTATGGTAGAGCATAATATTTCCTTCAGAGTTGCCGATCATTTAACTCATTTGGTAAACAACTTAGTTTTGGATTTGAAAAATATTGATAATCCAACGTTAAAGTTAGGTAGGTTTTCCTTTCCAATTAAATGTTTGAATATTTTCTTCATAGTGCACAATTTTAAGGAAGAACAAAAGCTACAATGATTTGTAAAAATGTCATTGGTGATACACAATTTGAATATGTTATATCCGTAATGAGGGTTTCTAGATTCAGTCTTCTGATAGATGAAAGTACGGATATCAGCAACTCACAGCAATTATGTATTTGCGTTCGATTAGTTTTAAATGGAAAAATTCAGACACTCTTCCTTAAACTTGTTGAATTGCATACTGAATTAAATTATGATGCGCCGGTTAATGCTTCAGCAATATACAAAATACTTGACGACTTATTGATTAAACATCAAATCCCAAAAGAAAATCTTGTTGGATTTGCCTCAGATGGTTGCAGCTTAATGATGGGGAGAAATAATTCAGTCAAAAGTAGACTATTGAATGCATATCCGGGTATACTTTATTTTTATTTATATCCTTTAAACACAGTTTATGAATATTTAATTTTAAGGGATCTTTATTCAAACGTGCATTTGCCATTCGCTGCATTTGTGTACAAGTGATGCTTGCAAGGAACTACCCGACGACATTGAAACATTTGTTCGAAATGTTTGCCATTATTTTAGTCATAGCGCGAAAAGGAAGCACGCTTTGGAAGAATTTCAGAAATATTGTGGTAAAGAAGTGCATGCTATTCTAAAGATTAGTTCAACGCGCTGGCTTTCAATGTACGCTGTTATTAACCGACTATTAGAACAGTGGGATCCTTTGAAACTCTTTTTTATATCTGAATCGTTAGATAAAAATATTCATTCTGCTAAACTAATTTGTGACCAATTTACTTCAAAAAAAACTCAAACTTATTTACTATTCCTTGAATGGGTCCTTCCGAAAGTAGTTAAAGCCAATGAGCTTTTTCAGAGTGAAAAAGTATTAATACATTTGTTATATTCGCAAATGAGTGAGATACTCAAAGACATTCTTCAATCGTACATGGAATTTGCATATGTTAAAAACACGTCACCTAAAGAACTTAATCCTAATGACATCCAGTATTTTAAACCTGTTAAGGATATATACATTGGTATAAAAGCGGCATCAACACTAAAATTGCTCGATGAAAATGATCAATTAGAAGTACTAAATTCATGCGCGGCCTTTTTAATTAGTTGTTGCAAAAACATAAAAGCTCGTTTTAATTTTGAAGATGAATTTCTAGAAAATATTCAAATAATAGACCCGAAAAAAGTTTTATCATTTGAAACATTAATGCCATTGTTACAGAAATCAGAACGATTAGTGCCACAAACATTATTTCAAATAATTGATGATCAGTGGCGACACTTTCGCGCGAATAACTTTAATAGTTTCGACAGCACTATTGAAATAGATAAGTTTTGGGAATTAGTGCAAAAATCTAAAGATGGCTCTGACTGTTATATATATAAAGAATTATGTGATTATATTTTTTCAGCTCTTGTTTATCCGCACTCCAACGCTTCATGCGAAAGAATATTTTCTCGCATAAATTTAGCGAAAACAAAGATTAGGAATAGATTGTGCACAAACACAATTAATGGAATATTATTGACTGGACAACATATTTGTTATTCCGGAGGTTGCACAAAGTTTGAGCCAAATAAATCAATGTTAAATAAATTAAATGTGAACGCATATGATTTTAAAAAGCCAGAATATGTTTTGGATAACGATTACGATGAACATGTATTATTATAAATTTTTATTGGCTGGAGAGCTCTAAAATAAAGCCTTTGTTTACTCGAATTATCTATTATTTCCTTGTACCATAATCGTACCATAATTTTAGGCCCGATTTCCGATAATAACTTTCCAAAGGTTGGCAACACTGGCTGCGAGGCTGGCAAGCTGAGTGAGTCGGGGAGTCGATTGTGAACAAGCGGGGAGTTGATGACGAATCGTCGAGTACGGTGGCAAGTTGTCGCGCGGAGAACTTTCCTTTGGGTTTCGTTTGCTTTGTCTATCATATCGCCTCAGTGAATTACCGGATTTTCCGAGAAAGAAATATTTTTTTTTTTGTGGAAATTGTGTTGTTAATAATTCGTTTTTTATATTTACCTGCATTGGCAGTGAACTGTGTTAAGTGATCTCCACATAATTCCCTGAACTGGAAGAAAGGATTATTATTATTAAATTGTGTTAATAATAGTTAGTTTGTTATATTTACCTGCACTGGCGATGGATTTTATTCGTTCTTTACATAATTTTTCGATCTGAAAGAAAGGATTATTATCAGTGGAAATAGCGTCAATAATACTTAGTTTTTTATATTTACCTGCATTGACAGGAAACTTTATGGATTTATTCTCCACATCATTTCCGGAGCTGCAATAAAGTTTTATTAGTGAAAAGGAAGCTATAGTGTTTCAGATACTTACCTGCATCGGCAGCAAAATTTCGTCTTATTTGCTCTTCCCGCATTTCTTCAAACTGGAAGAAAGGATTATTACCAGTGGAAATTGTGTTAATAATAGTTAGTTTGTTATATTTACCTGCACTGGCAGCGGATTTTATTCGTTCTTTACATAATTTCTTCGATCTGAAAGAAAGGATTATTATCAGTGGAAATAGTGTCAGTAGTACTTAGTTTTTATATTTACCTGCATTGACAGGAAACTTTATGGATTTATTCTCCACATCATTCCCGGAACTGCAATAGAGTTTTATTAGTGAAAGTAAGTTTAGGTTATTTTTTTTTTTTGCAAATACTTATCTGCGTGGCAGAGACTTTATCCAATAAATCTGAGTTTCTGAAGTAAAAGGAAGAGTGTTAAAGTTTAGCTTATTTTTTTTTTGCAAATATTTACCGGCGTGGCAGAGACTTCATTCAATAAATGTGAGTTCCTGAAATAAGAGGAAAAGCCTTAACATTTAGTTTAGTTTTTTTTTTGCAAATACTTACCTGCGTGGCAGAGTCTTCATGCAATAAATATGAAAATTATTTAGTTTTGTTTTGCAAATACTTACTTGTGTTGCACAGTGTAAATTTCCGCCGCATAAGGGTATGAACCTGTGAATGGGAAAGGTATTTTAGTGAATTTAGTTGTTAAATTTAGTGGATTACCTGGTCGGCTAATACGTTTTTCTTGTCATGAAGACGTGCCTGTGAATTAGTAGAAAAAAATCATATTAGAGACTTTAATTTAAGTTATAGCGATTACCTGCGTGATGGAGACTTTTCTCAAATTAATATAATTTTCTGTAATCGAAAGACAGCGTGAAAATCTAGACTCAGCGTTTTCCTTAAATACACACGATATGAGCGGATTTTCCGATGCCTGTTTTTTATATACATAATTTCTTTATGTGGCAGCTTAGACAATGTTGTGCACGGACTGTTCCAGTCACTCACCGTCAGAAAATAGCGATGTTTGTATACTAATAAGCCAAATAAAAGAGGTCAATGTACCCAACTAAACAATGTCATATTCGAAAGCACCCTAAAGAGGTGAAAAGAATAAATAAATAAAAGAGGTCAACTTAACAAGGTGATATTCGAAAGCACCCAATAGAGATGAAAAGAATAAATAAATAAAAGAGGTCAATGTACCCACCAACTCCAGCTGCGCATCAAAGGATTGTCCAAACAAATAGTGCACTCTTCCAGCCATCGTGGGGCTTCTTCCGCCCTTTCCGTCCGGGACGGGGCTCCAGGTTCAGTACACAACACTACCACTTACAGCTGTTAGAGCATTGTCGAACATCACGTGCGTTTACGCATGTATATTTTTTGTTAATCATATTTTGTTTTTTTTTTTGCATATATTCAATTCTCTTTAAACATTTTTTTCTTTATTTGTCTTTTTATTTGATCATACTTTTGTTTAGCGTAAGGGTAGCTAGCAGGGTCTAGTTTAGTGTAAGAAGTAACCAAATGTACACGAATATATCTAGTGTAAGTGATGCACGGGAACAGAACCGATAACCTTAAACCGTTTGATCATGTGCTTAGTGGTTCTTAGAAGAAATAAAAGAAAGATCTGACGAACAGAACTTTATATTTGCTGAACTTGATGTCTGAGTCTTAATTACTTTACTGTTGGTGAACCAGCTCAACTAGTGTTCGCTGTCTTTGGCTTTCGCGTGGTCATATTACCACTTCATTCTTTTCCATTCGGTGGTATGGCCATGGCGCCCTCAATTAATGGTTTCAGGCACGGCACGATGGAATAATCTAATAGAGGGTGGAGGCTGACGTATCAACAAGGTGGGGTAATTCCGTAACACACATACTATCACCGGGAGTCCACTCTCTCTCTCTCTCTCTCTCTCTCTCTCTCTCTCTCTCTCTCTCTCTCTCTCTCTCTCTCTCTCTCTCTCTCTCTCTCTCTCTCTCTCTCTCTCTCTCTCTATCAATCTCACTTGTTCGGCGTTGTTGAGGTCTTCTGTTCTTCTTTTCTTTGCAGCATTTATTAAAAAAAAAAAATGTTCTTCTTTTTAAGCTTTCCACATGGAGAAGGAAACCTGCATAGATCTTTTTTTGTTTTGTTGTCTGTCTGTCCGTCCGCAGTCACACTTACAAGTTCTTCTTTTTTTTACTGTCCGTCCGTCTGTCTGGTCAGGTATTTTGACGATTTTGCACAGCTTAACAAGCATCCATGGATATGGGTGGCAAGAACCACCCCAAGCCGGCTGATCGCTAGCGGCATATTTGCTGTGCAGCCACCAACGCTAATCCAGCGATGATTTTGTAGCAAAGAGGTATCGGATGCAGTGTCTATCTATATCCAGGTAAGAGTGGGCAGATCTGTCGACTGACAAGCTCTTCGTTACAGATGATGATGAAGATGCTGGCAGATATCATTTCTGTTGGATTAAAGATCTTTCGCGCCTTGTATCGAAACAAACTTCACAATGTAACTATAGAGTGTATATATGCAACAGATGTTTGTTCTACTTTTACTCTGCGGAAAAATTAGCATCAAACACACCCGAATGCCAGAAGCAAAATGATTGCAGAATTATGTTTCCCTCAGAGGAAAAGAAATGGCTGGAATATAAAAATTATAACCATACGAATGCAGTCCCGTTTTGTGTGTATGCAGATCTTGAGTCAATATTGAAGCCGATTCAGGCAAACGATCAAAATACACAGCGAATTCAATACTTAAATACATAACTTAAATATATTATATATATATATATAAATAATTTATATTTAATGTATTAATATATATAAATATGAAATTTTTTAATATTATTTTTAATTATTATATAATTAAAAATAATATATAAATAATTTATATATATATATATTATTTATAAAAATTATATAGATATATATATATTTATAAATTATTTATATATATATATATGTTAACTTAAATATATTATATATATATATATAAATAATTTATATTTAATGTATTAATATATATAAATATGAAATTTTTTAATATTATTTTTAATTATTATATAATTAAAAATAATATGTAAATAATTTATATATATATATATATTATTTATATAAATTATATAGATATATATATATTTATAAATTATTTATATATATATATATATGTTAACTTAAATATATTATATATGTATATATATATAAATAATGGAGCATGAAGTTCATAGCATAGGATTCGAATTCCACTGCAAACAAGATGCTAAGCTCTCATATTACAGAGCATATCGAGGCAAGAATTGCCAACAATGGTTTGCATTAGAATTGCAAAAAATTGCATCCAAAGGTGTCTTCCCATATGATTTTATTGATAGCTGATAACCGACGTAGATATACTGCTATCTATAGAGAGAGGCATTCGAAGTGGTATAAGTCAATGTTCGAACAGATACAGTAAAGCAAATAATAAATATATGGACGATTCTAATCCTGAGGAGAAAGAGAAATTGTCACAGCATTTACCAACCGGAGGATTCAAATGGGTTGATGTTCCCAATATTGACGTTTCCGAAATTCCTGATGATTCTCCAACTGGATACATATTCGAAGTTGACTTGGATTATCCTCAACATCTACATGATAAGCAGAAGGACTTACCGTTTTGCTCTGAGCATGCAGCACCATTTGGAGCAAAATTAGAAAAGCTTTTGACAACATTACATCCTAAAACTTAATATGTCATACACTACCGAAATTTGAAACAATGCTTATCACATCGACTTATCCTGAAAAAAAGTGCACCGGGTTCTTCAATTCGACCAATCAGCTTGGCTTAAACCATATATTGACTTAAATACTACCAAATGGATGCAGGCTACAAGCGATCATGAGAAGGACAGCTATAAGAAGATGAATAATGCAACTTTTGGTAAGACTATGAAAAATGTGCGCAAGTATAGCGATATCAAGCCTTGCGTAAAGTGGGAAGGTCGCTATTGTGCAAAAGCTCGGATTGCGGCACCCAACTTCCACAGTGCAACGATATTTGATGAGAATTGAGTTGCTGTGGAATTAATTCAATTATTCAATAAGCCTCTCTATATTAGAATGGCAGTTGTGGAAATTTCAAAGATATGCCTCTACGATTTCCACTACAGTTTTATGCAGCGTGAATTTGGAGATAAATGTAAAGTCATGTATACAGATACAGATTCTCTAATATATCAACTTTAAGAGAAAAATGCATATGAGCTTATGGCTGAAAATATAAACAAATTTGATACAAGTGATTACCCAGCAGATAACCAGTTCAATTTATCGCTCATGAATAAAAAGATTCGTGGTCTAATGAAGGATGAGCTGAATGGGAAAATCATGAGCGAATTTGTTGGCTTGCGCTTAAAAATGTACAGTCTGCGTATAAACAATGTTAAAACTGTAAAGAAAGCAAAAGGAGTAAAGGCTAATGTAGTACAGAGGCATATCAATTTCGAAGACTACGTCGAATGTTTGAATAACAAGCGAATATTAACTGCTAACCAGAGCTCCATACGATTCGATAACCACAGCGTTTACACTGTCAGTCAAAAGAAGATCGCATTGAGTCCTTATGATAATAAGCAACATGTTATGAGCGGAACGACGGAGACTCTACCATGGGGGCATTACTCCATTTCATCAGATCAACAAGTGGCAACCAAACAGCTGTGATAGCAGCTTAACAGCTTTCCAAACAGCTCTGATAACAGCTTAACAGCTCTTAAACAGCTCTGATAACAGCTTAACAGCTTTCCAAACAGCTCTGATAACAGCTTAACAGCTTTTCAAACAGGTCTGATAACAGGTGAACAGCTTTAATCTACTCAGCAGGTCCACAGGATTCGGTGTGCTTTCCGCTGGGGTACCACTTCGAGTTATGAATATTTCGCATGTTTCATCCTTTTATAGTATAATGAAGGTTTCAAACCCTTTACGGTAGCGCCCCTTGTTTAATGAGCTATCCTTATCAATCATCAAGAAACCATATGAATCCTTCCAACACTCATCACAGGCTCTTCGAAATTTATTGATAACAGCTTAACAGCTTTTCAAACAGGTCTGATAACAGGTAAACAGCATTTGTTTATGCAAGGAATCAAATTAAAAGCATTACACCGGCAGAGCAAAATTAGGCATTTACTAATTTCCATTACTTATCTAAGTCAACATATCTACCTACATTCACCACAACCAGCTTCGCCTGATCTATTTTCAGATGTATGATTACATGGTGCAATCTTGTTTATAAAAGACACCTACAGATTAATATTATCAAATCTTTAATCCACAACTTAGGTTATAGTTGTTGTTGTTTTTTCAACTACTAATATTAATAACGCCTGAGAGGACCCTAGTACTAAAACTATTGGCATGAACACAAAAAAAAATATCCTAGGATTAACTTGAATTATTACTAATATTAATTATACCTCAAAAGGTAAGATCGTTAATATTTCGAAAATGATAGACCGTGGAGAATTTCTGATGAAAAGTTTGTCCACCCTTAGAACTAAGACTCCCACTGACACCTTCTAGAATATATTGACATGAACAAAAATATTCTAGGGTTAACTGAATTATTACTAATACTTATTATACTAATTCACTTAGGGAATTTCACAACTTTCTTCAGCCACCAAGTAGCCCACCCCAATATATCACAGGCACTCATACTAAAGTAAACAACTAACACCAAACTCAAGCTGACAAGTATACAGCCCCGATATAAATTCGCTTAGCTTAATTCACATCAATACATAAGCCGCATACAATCTACCTTGGTACAGGTAACGTAGCCCAGTCCAACACACCCAGGCAGTCCTAGTCATAGTATCAGATATTGCCACTAAAGCTCTCAACCAACCTCCAAAACCAAATCAAACTTAACCAGAAACCTCCGCCAATAAAGCTTCCCACCCCTTCAAAAAATGTTTAGAGCTACGATCTCCGAGATGAGAAATAAGCGAACTCCACAAACAAAATCGGAATCCTATGCTATTTCCCTATGCTGGAGAGTGCTGAAAGTGATCTCGTATCTCCAAAGTGATCCCCAAAACTCGAGATGAAAAATAAGTGAACTATGGAAACAAAATCGAAATCCTATATGCTGGAGAGTGCTGAAAGTGATCTCGTATCCCCAAGCCCGAGATGAACAACATAGGTAGTACCGGCAAATGCCACCAGGGGACCTTGCTAAAAAAAATGGTGTTTGCACTCAAAAGAGCAACTGTGACTTTTCAATACACGCACCTCCAGGACCCAATAATAATAATAATTTGCTAAGAAAACAGCAAGCCAGGGTGATATCATGTTGTGAAATTCGAATGATGCTTATATCTACAGCAGCATTTGAAAACAGAAAAAATCAAGATGACGTCATGCTGATATCTAGTACTTCCCCGCTAATAAAAGAAAACAGCACAACCAAGGCATGCTAGTAGTTCCGACTAATGCCGCTAAGTAACCTTACTCAAGAAATGGCGAACCCATAGAGGATTTCTGATGATAATTTCGACCCCACTCTCACCCTACACTGCCTAGAATCCATTGCCATGAACAAAAATAAATTGAATTATTAATACGCTAATATCTCGAAAACCAAAGCCCGTACAGGATTTCTGATGAAAATTTCATTACCCCCTCCTTATCCTAGATTTTAATACCCCCCCCCCCCCACCTACCCACCAACTAGAATCCATTGGCATGATAAAAAATTTCCTACTATTAACTTTAATTATTACAAATATTAATTCAAAACCAGGCGTAACACTTGAAAACAACAAAAGCCTACATTTAGGCGCACCACACATCCAAGAACACCGTAGCGTTTTGCTGCCTAGTGTGGGCAGAAGTGAAGCAAAATCTTCCCACTTCCACGAAAACCGTAGCATGCTGCTACGTGTGGACAAAAGTGAAGCAAAAAACTTCACATATCCAAGAGAACCGTACCACATATCCACAAAAACCGTAGTACCGAAGCATGCTGGTAGTATCGGCTAATGTCGTTAGGGTGCAGTCAAGACCAAATGACATATCCACACACATCCAAGAAAACCGTAGTACCGGAGCATGCTAGTAGTATCGACTAATTCCGCTGGGGCGCAGTTAAAACCAAATGACACATCCCGGAGCATGCTATAGTACCGGTTAATGCTGCTAGGGCGTAGTCAAGACTGAATGGTATGGACTCAAACCACCTAGCGACGGTGGCGAAATCCTGGAAGCTAAAACGGTGGTCTGGTGCCTGTATAGCGTAACTACTTACATTGTTTACTTACAATTAAGTTGAGAGTGGGTTAAATTAAAAGCTTTGATAGAGGAACTCTGTGTTTTGATATTAATGTAGTATGATATGTTGTCTGAGGTTATTAGTGGGTGTTGTATGGGAGCTATGAATAAGCAGTAAAATCCTAATCAGCAATCTCGCTTGATATTTATCTCCTCTAAAGTATCACCAGAATGGTGTTGTATGAAGGAAGAAATAGTTGATAATTCTCCAAGTCCATAGTGAAGATCGTGGTGGGGGGTTGAGAGTAGGTACTGTAAGTTATGTATTAAGTTAATAGTTGGATGGTACTTGGTATTTATCTCCTCGAAATGGTGTTGTACGAGTATCAGGAAGGTCGAAAAAAAGTTGATAATTTTTCAATAGTGAAGACCGCAATGTCGAGAGTGGGTATTTGGAATGATATAATTCTAGTAGGATATGGAACTATTAATTATTTACTTATCTTTAAATCTTACCATGAAAGTATTAGGTTGGGAGTGGACTAAATTAAATGTTTTGATGAAAGAAGGTGCTGTTATTAAATTAACATAGTATAATATGTTGTCTTAGATGAGTACTTGAGAGCTGTGAGTGATATGCGGAAAATGTTGTAGATGAGTAGTGCAAGTTCAAAATGTAAGATTTTCAATTCCTCTACTGAAGAAAAACAACAACTCTAAATAATATATAGCAAATCAATTTTGCACACAATATTTATTCACATCAAATTCATATTTATTTTTATATCTTAAGTTATAACCTGTTTCTCTTTGTTTCACATCCAAAAAGCGATCCAGAGCAAATATCTCCCATGATTCTTTTCTGCGTTAGGCTATGAGAGTTCGGCAGCAAAATCCCATGTTATTTCTTATGTAGGTCCAAATTTACTTTTGCTACTATCTCGCTTCAGCACATTAGGAATCTTTTGTGAATACCATAGTTTGAAACCATCTCACTCTCACACAACATCTGTCCCTTTCTAATACAAATGTTAGAAAGAGGGACTTGGTCATATACTTGTAAGCTGTGTAATAGAAGAAATTTCATGGGTGATATGGGAATTGAATCGATGTATGTTAGATTGCCAGATTGGTGGTATATCTGCTTATTTGATTGAAGCAAAATAGTTTCACGGCGTTCTGACCAAGACTTAAATATAGTTGAAATTCCTAAAAATGTTGAATCGATGTCAAGAACATGTTAATACTTGTTTTGAGCATGAACAAAGGAAATCGTGATCATTGCAGCATGTTATGAAATTCGATATCTAAAACTAGACCACATGAAGGTTATTGTGGTGGAAAAAACATGAAAGCATTAGGTTGAGACTGTGTTCAATTTAAGGCTTTGGTGAAAGAAGGCGGTAGTAGACATTAATGTAAGATAGTATGGGGCATCAGTCAATTTTGGTGAGCCTCAGCGATAGGTCAAATAAAAAATTAAAATGTCAACTGCGCTAATAAAAGAAAGTTTTTCTAGTAAAAAGAGTGGTGCAAAACGGCATATGGAGAGCTGTATTAGACAGAGTAAATCGCCGAGAGTGTTATTGAAAGCCACCAGTCGAGGTGGAGATATTACTCAGCATGTAAGAAAAAAATGATTTTGTTAAGTGGGAGGAAATAAAATCAGTATTCACAGACAGAATTAGAACTGGAATTATTGTAAATATGAACCATACAGATCCTAAGCTATTTATACAGGATGCTGGTGATTTATTTATACGCCGTATTAAGAATATTTTAAAACGCCATCTCAAGATTAAAGTTAATACAAAGTTGTGTGCTGATTTTGTTAAGGATATCAGTGACAATCAGTGACAATGAGGTTATAAAGGATATTAAATATTTACAAGCAAGAACTGCTCCAATCAATGTGAACGACAATTTAAATGAGTGGTATAATGTTAACATTTTGGATTCAATACCCACTCAGCTTGATGAGTTTCAGGAAAAAGACAGTGGCTGGACATTGGACTCCATTATACATTTAGCAGTACATATCAACAAATTTGAACAGCACCGAGGATCTTCGTACATACCTCTACCGAGGGAGATTGCTTTAAAGCAAGCTTGCATCAATGTAAAAAATATTGATAAAGCATGCTTCGCTTGGGCCGCAACATCAGCGCTATACCCTAGAAATATTAACTCCTCTAGGACATCATCATATCCACATTATTCTACTGTGCTAAATTTAACTGGAATAACATTTCCTATGACGCTTAAAGAGATTAAACAATTTGAAGACCAGAACGATATATCAATAAACGTATTCATCCTAAAGAAAGAGCGTTCCTTCACCACTGTTCTAGTTAGACCAACGAAACAAAAGGTGAAGCGACATGTGAATCTATTAATGATACAAAATAATTATGAGCAGGATGATGATGATGATGATGAAGAAAGCAACAGGTTTCATTTCTGCTGGATTAAAAATCTTTCACGGCTTGCACGGAAACAAATTTCAAAACATAAGGCTAGATTGTATATATTCCATAGATGTCTGTTCTATTTTTATTCTGCTAAAAAATTGGCATCACAACCCAGCCCAACCATAGCATTAAATGTTAATAGCACAATGGATACTCTACCATTGGGAAACATTACTCAATTCCATCAGAGCAATAAGGAGCAGCCGCAGAAAACATATGACCTAAGTCTAATGTATTGTAAAAAAAAAATGTATTACATATAGTTATAGTTCCATTTATTGAAGTAATTTGTTTTAATTGTATTATAGTCTAAGTCTTAAGTCTAACATATACATTATTGGAAAATAAAGAATATATTATAGTTATAGATATATTGAAATAAGGAAGCCCAGCCATACAATCATACACTAAGAATTAAATGTTAATATTTTTTAATTTATAATAAATCAATAATGGTATTTTATATATGTTATTATTTTTATTCAATTTCCCTACTAGGTCCAGAGCTCCTAAAGGTATTCTTTTATAATATTTTCCTACTACAGAGGGCACCTGTTCGGACGGTTGAGCCTTTTACACAGACTGCACATTGACACGTGGGATTGACCTTGGCCTCTGGCATTACCTTTGAAACCGGAATGGCATTTTGTCCTTCACCTTGATCCAGAAGTGTGTGTCTTGGAGGCTACAACCTTAATTCTCCATAATCAGCTACGCCGCAGGGGATTCTAAACAGCTTTTTAAACAGGTCTGATAAAAGCTTAACAGCTTTTCAAACAGCTCTGATAACAGGTAAACAGCTTTTAAACAGGGTTGATAACATCTTAACATCTCAATGCTGTTCGATTGACAAATTTTGTCAGTGTTTTCAGACTTGTGGATATCTATCGTTTGATGCATCCTAAGACTAGATCACACACGAAGAACTCGCGAAATAGCCATGGAAATCTCACGGGCTCGAGAATTGATAGACTTTACGTCCCACCTGGAATATTGGAACATTTCGTTGGCGTCAATCATGAAATGTGTTCGATCATTTTATTGTAGTGGCAACCATCACTCTAGTTGAAAGAAGAACTGTGTACTGGCTATTTGAGTTCATTGAATTCTGGCACGATTGGCAAGAGAGGAAAACTGACTTCATTTTCTTAGTCAATGGTGGGATGTTGGTAAGCTCCAAATTCGATCCTTTATCGAAACGAATTTCAACCGAACTGGGTATCAAGTTTCCAGATTGATGGCCGAAGTATATGGGGTGGCAGCTCTTCTCCCAACTCAACCGAAGTTTATTCTTTATTTTAATAGAATAAAGAAACACTTGGCAGCACTAACTTACAAGCACAGCATGGAATTTGTGCTGCACAGCCACTCACGCTGGCTGAGGGAAGGCGAATCTCTTAACAGCTTTCCAAACAGCTCCGTTTTTAAAAAGCTCAGATAACAGCTAAACAATTTTCAAACTAGCTTGGTCGGCAGACGGATAGTCTGGGTTGTAGTTGATTATGAATCAAGGTTGCAGCCTCCAAGACACATTTCCGGATCAAGGTCAAGGACCAGATGCCCTCTCGGTTTCAAAGGTGATGTCAGGGGTCATGGTCGAGCCCACGTGTAAACGCTTTTGGTCAAGCCGTCCTAGCATTCTGGGTAAAACGTTCAGCCACCCGATTAGGAGCTCGCTGTAGTGGGCAAATATTATTCTGGAGCTCTAGTAATTGAATGAAGAGAATATCACTATTGATTTATTATAAATTGAAAAATATTAACATTTAATTCTTAGTGTATCATTCCATTGTTGGGCCTCCTTAAATCGGTTTCCCTATAACTGTAATAATACTTTCTTTATTTTACAATATTGTATATCTTAGACTATAATACAATTAAAACAAACTATTTCATTAAATGATATTTTAGCTATAATACAATTTTTATTTACAAAACATATCTTAGACTAACCTTAGAATATATGTTTTCTGAGGCTGCTCCTTGCTGTTCTGATTGAATAGAGTAATGTCCCCATGGTAGAGTATCCGTTGTCCCACTTATAATATACCGCTTGTTATCATATGGGTTCAATGCAATCTTCTGTTGGCTGATCGTGTAGACATTATGGTTATGCGATCGTATGGATCTCTGATTAGCAGTTAATACTCGCTTGTGATTCAAACATTCGACGTAGTCTTCGAAATTGATATGCCTCTGGATTATATTAGTCTTTACTCCTTTTGCTTTCTTTAAAGTTTTACCATCGTTTATACGCAGACTGTACATTTTCGAGCGCAAACCTACAAATTCGCTCATGATTTTACCATTCAGCTCATCCTTCATTAGACCACGAATCTTTTTATTCATGAGCAGTAAATTGAATTGATTATCTTCTGAGTAATCACTTGTATAAAATTTGTTTATATTTTCGGCCATAAACTCAATGCATTTTTCTCTTCAAGTTCATATATTAGAGAATCTGTATCTGTATACATGACTTTACATTGATCTCCAAATTCACGCTGCATAAAACTGTAGTGGAGATCATAGAGGCTTATCTTTGAAATTTCCAAAACTGCCATTCCAATATGGAGAGACTTATTGAATAAGATTTTGAGTTGCCTTAATTCCACAGCAACTAAATTCTCGTCAAATATCGTTGCACTGTGGAAGTTGGGTGCCGCAATCCGGACTTTTGGACCATAGCGACCTTCCCACTTTACGCAAAGCTTGATATCGCTATACTTGCGAACATTTTCCATGGTCTTACCAAAAGTTGCATTATTCATCTTCTTATAACTGCCCTTCTCATGATCGCTTGTAGCCTGCTTTCGTTTGGTAGTATTTAAGTCAATATATGGTTTAAGCCAAGCTGATTGGTCGAATTGAAGAACCCCGTGCACTTTTTTTCAGGATAAGTCAATGTGATAAGCATTGTTTCAAATTTCGTTAGTGTATGACATATTTTGTTTTAGAATGTAATGTTGTCAAAAGTTTTTCTAATTTTGACCCAGGTGATGCTGCATGCTCAGAGCAAAACGGTAAGTCCTTGTGCTTATCATGTAAATGTTGAGGATAATCCAAGTCGACTTCGAATATGTATCCAATTGGAGAATCATCAGGACTTTTTAAAACGTCAATATTGGGAACATCAACCCATTTGAATCCTCCGGTTGGTAAATGCTGTGACATGGCCCATCCATAAAGGTTATTCACATCATAATACATCAAGTACTTCTCTTTCTCCCCAGGCTTAAAATAATCCATGTATTTATTATTTGTTTTACTATATCTGTTCGAGCATTGACTTATACCACCTAGAATGCCTCTCTCTATGAATAGCAGTATATCTACGTCGGTTATTAGCTCTAGTTTCAGTTTGGTGTATTTTAGCATAGTATCCCATGTTAGGCCTAGCATGGTGTAATAATGTGCTGGATCTAAATTGTAAGTCTTCATGCACACTTCTCGAAAGTTCTTAAACACATCGGCCAATAGGAGAACATTCGTTTTTAGGTATAGATCTGAATATTCACCATGTGTTTGTATTTCGAATGTCTGCCAGACCTTTTCAGCATGATTATAGTCCTCAGGGAATATAGCACTGTCAGTCAGTTTATTGTAGAACGCTTCCTGTGTTGGCAAGTTCCGGAAATCCTATTTATCCCATTCATCAATAAAATCATATGGGAAACACCTTTGCGTGTAAGAAGTTTGATAGTGTCATCATCCAATCCCTGCCATACTGATCTTGTAGTGTTTAATTTGTCCATTGGCAGCAATGACGATAGCTTATCTAAAGATTCAGCCATAAAACGGAAGGAATCGATGAATCTGAATTTTATGTGCCTGCCTTCCTTGTGCTTGGTGAACGAGATATATCTTTCCTTGTTAATTGGTAAGAGTTCAACTTTTCCAGGGAAAGAAGTAGCTATATCCGTAATGATGAAGTGGGCATCATATTCAGATAAATTGTGAAAAATTACTGGAACTATGTAGCAATCCTGATAGATGAGGTTATATGCATTGTGCGCTGGTCCTAGATATTTTCCGGTTAAGTGGCAATGGTCCCGAGCTCGTTCCTCATCGGCTGCAAACGTTTTTTCACATAATGGCAGCGAATATTTTCCATCTGTGAACGCCGTTCCTCTTTAGTCAGGGGCTGCATTGGCCTGATGTGCAATTCTAATGCAAACCATTGTTGGCAATTCTTTCCTCGATATGCTCTATAATATAAGAGCTTAGCATCATGTTTGCAGTGGAAATAGAATCCTATGCTGTTAGCTTCATGTTCCTGGATTGGCTGTGTATTTTGATCGTTACCCTGAATCGGCTTCAATATTGATTAAAGATCAGCATACACACAAAGCGGGATTGGATTCTTATGGTTATTACTCTTATATTGAAGCCATTTCTTTTCTTCTGATGGGAACATAATTCTGCAATCATTTTGCTTCTCGCATTCGAGAGGGTGTGATGCTAATTTTTCAGTGAGCGAAAGTAGAACAAACATCTATCACAAATATATCTTCTGCCATCATGTTTCGAAATTTATTTCGATACGAGGCGTGAAAGATCTTTAATCCAGCAGAAATGATATCTGCCGTCATCATCATCGTCATCCACATGATCTTTATCCTTTGTATTATCATAATCATCTTGCATCATAAGGAGATTTACATTTCGTTCCGTCCTGCGTTTCGTAAGTCTAACTGGAACTGTGGTAAAGAAACGCTCTTTCTCTAGGATGAATACGTTTATTGATAAATCTTTGTGGTCTTCAAATTGCGTAATTTGCTGAAGTGTCATGGGAAATGTTATTCCAGTTAAATTTAGTACTGTAGAGTAATGAGGATATGATGAGGTCCTTTCAGAATGAACATTTGTAGGATATAGCGCTGATGTTACGGCCCACGCGAAGCAAGCGTTATCATTATTTTATACATTGATGCAAGCTTTGTTTGATGCAATCTCTTTTGGTGGAGGTATATACGAAGATCCTCGGAGCTGTTCAAACTTGTTAATATGTACTGCTAGATACTGCATCTTTAAGGAATATTCACACAACACCTCCATGGTAAAGCGCATCGGATTTTACAAAACCAAGCGTTCTCGGTTCGATTCTAGCAAAAAAAAATCCAACATTATTATATTAAAAAATCATCTAAGACAAGAGCTTGAACAGGTTACGGGGGCCAGCTAACCAGTTGATGTCATCTCCTGGCCAGCCAGATGGTAGGAAAGGAATTACCCAGGCAAAATAGTTGGAATTATCCGGACGCTTTTTGTATGGAAAAAGTTGGCCAGAACCCGGTCCAGAGCCACCAAAATAGATATAATTATCCGGACACTTTTTGTATGGAAAAAGTGGGCCAAGACTATCCTAGCATAACTACTAGCTTCCTACCTTCCTATGCCCACAACAAGATCATATTATGAAGATGGAATTAACACGTTCCGTTAAGAACTTGTCGACTCGATTTCACAAGAAGCAGTACGTTGCCTGGCAGAAGTACTCGGTTGGAGATTCGCCGGAAGTAGTACTCGGTTGGAGATTCGCCGGAAGTAGTACTCGGTTGGAGATTCGCCTTCTCTCAGCCAACGTGATTGGCTGCGCAGCATAAATTCCATGCTGTGCTTGTAAGTTAGCGCTGCCAAGTGTTTCTTTATTCTATTAAAATAATCAACTTCGGTTGAGTTGGGAGAAGAGCTGCCATCCCATATACTTCGGCCATCAAACTAGAAGCTTGATACCCAGTTCGGTTGAAATTCGTTTCGATAAAGGATCGAATTTGGAGCTTACCAACATCCCACCATTGACTAAGAAAATGAAGTCAGTTTTCCTCTCTTGCCAATCGTGCCAGAATTTAATGAACTCAAATAGCCAGTACACAGTTCTTCTTTCAACTAGAGTGATGGTTCCCACTACAATAAGATGATTGCTGATCGAACACACTTCATGATTGACGCCAACGAAATGTTCCAATATTCCAGGTGGGACGTAAAGTCTATCAATTCTCGAGCCCGCGAGATTTCCATGGCTATTTCGCGAGTTCTTCGTGTGTGATCTAGTCGTAGGATGCATCAAACGATAGATATCGTAAGTCTGAAAACACTGACAAAATTTGTTAATCGAACAGCATTGAGCTGTTAAGCTGTTATCAACCCTGTGTGGTAAGCTTGATCCTTTTTGTGCTCTGGAGCTGTCCATGATTATTGATTAGTTAAAATTTCACCTTTATGTTTAATTTATTAGATAGACAGAGAGCTGTCGCACTTACTTGGGATGGCTAAAGAGCCGCTGTGTTTTTATTTAATGAGGCAGAGTTTTGCCGATATTTATGTGGATGGCAGAGTATGCCAAATTATTCCTTATGGCAGAGTATGCCAATGTTTATTTGAGATGCAGAGTATGCCAATTTATTCCTTATGGCAGAGTATGCCAATGTTTATTTGGAAGGCAGAGTATGCCATTTATTCCTTATTATTATTAGTATGCCGCTGTGACGAGAATTAAAAGAACCTTGTCAAAAGTTAACTTAACTCTGTCTTTATTCAATCAATCACAGGTTATTTATACAATTATTTTACATGCTACGATAATACAAAAGGGGGGCATTATTGCAGAATTACAATAATGCATTGAAACAATCATTTATGTTGTGTCAGATTTTCTGATCACAACATTCACATCGAATTATTGAATGATTCACATAGAACAGTGGAATTTGTAAAGCGCTGACTCCGAGTATGAATATTTTTCTCAATTAAGAATTATGCTTGCATAGCAGAATTTGCTTGCGTTGCAAATTCTTCTGAGGTCGAGTAACTTTGTTTGTTTTTAATTATTTTTCATTTCAATTTCTGTTTATATTTCTTGACCGTGGTCATGGCTCTACATCCTCACCCTTAAGAAAAAAAAAAACTTTTTTTTGTACATGGGAAGAAACAATAAAATTGTTTTTGTTTTTTGTTTGTTTGTTTACAGATGGTTCTTTTTAAAACTTATTTTTAACTGTTTAGTGTTCTACTCTAAATTATGAAAGTCTTTTAAATTTGCATGCCTTATATCTTATTAATTTTATTGGAAATTGAAATAATGCCTTTCTTTTTGTTAATTCTATTGAAATAATTATGTTATTAAATGCCCTAATTAATTCTATTGAAATAGTATCTTATTTAAATTTACATTTTATTAATCTGTTGTTATGCACCTCTTTGGGTTTATTCTTTACTAATACTGTGGAGTTCACTCCTTTTTGTTTAATGATCTTGAAGGGTCCGTCGTGAGCACTTTCCTGTTGTTTTTTTTTTAGAGTTCATTCTCAAATATACCTATACATAGTCGTTAACGTTAAAATCTGAGGGATTGGTGTTTTTGTCTTTAGTTCTTTTTCGCTCTATCTTAGCTTCTTCCAAGTGCTCTTTGCTCTTTTCGTGGGCTCTTTTTAATCTTTCTCTCAGTTCTCTTGCATAGCTGTGTATGCTGTCTATTTGTTCCTTTATTTTTCAGAATTTCTGCTGGAAGTGTTGCTATCCAAATACTAATTCGAACGGTGTGTAATTCGTATCTGTGTATGGTGTTGTGTTATAGCAGAATACGTAGTATGGAATTAGCTCATCCCAATTGTCTTCTTTCGAGAATATTCTTAGATATTCGTTTAGCATTCTATGGTTTCGTTCGATGGATCCTAGCGTTTCGTGATGGATCGGTGTGGATGTGACATGTTTTATGTTTAGAAATTTGCAGATATTTTTAAGTAATTCATTCACAAATTCTGTACCTCTGTCCGTTTTCAGTATCTTGAAACTTCCATATTTCAAGATGAATCGTTCAACAATCGTTTTTGCCACCGAGGAGGCTTCTTTTGTCTCCATTGGGTATGCTTCTACGAATTTAGTTAATTCGCATTGCAGAGTTAGAATATATCTAAAGCCGTTTGACATCCTTAAAGGTCCTACGGTGTCTATTGCGATCGTTTCAAAACTACTGTTTGGTGTATCCGTTATCACTAGAGGTTCTTTTGTGTATTTTTTGTATTTGGTTTTCCCACAGTTATCACACTTGTTTATGTACTTCTTTACCATTTTGTTAAGGTTTTTCCATGTATACCTTTGTTTTAATTTATTTATGCAGCGTTTAATTCCAGCGTGTCCACCATGCATGCAGTCATGGTATTCTTTTATTAATTCTTGTTGTTTCTTTGGACTATCGATCCTTGTCGGGGGTTCATAGAGTACTATCTTCAGTGGTGTTTCCTTACCTCGTTTATTATTTCGCTGCAGCTTATTGAATTCATATTTAATTTTATTTATACCAATATGATTAAATATAGCATCGTCTTTTGTGAGTGCTAATTCTTCAATATTATTCTCGTTCATTTCTTGTATCAGCTTCTCCATGATGTAGTCATAGTTGAACATTGGATTTTCGCTGTACTGAACGGTTACCTCATTTTTTGTTATATTTATCTGTGGCAAACTTTCTTTATTATTCGCATTATTCTGTACATACGCTGTGTGGAATTGTATCTTGTTAATACTTCTTATATCGGAGATGGACGTGCATTCCCGTATATATAGTTGGCCTGGCTCTATACTTTTTCTTTTCTCCGTATCTTTTTGCTGCTTTTTCGCCATGTTATGTGTGATAACATTCATTTCTGCCGGTATTATTGACTTTAATTTTTCAGAGTCTCTTTTTATTCTTGACAGGGCATCTGCGTTTGTATTCATTTTTCCCTGTTTGTGCATTATTTCAAAATCATAATCCATGAGATCTAAACAAATTCTCGTTAGTTTCGAAGACGGGTTCTTATGTGTGAAAAGGCTGACGAGCGGTCGGTGATCTGTTACCACCGTGAATCTGTTCCCATAGAGATAGGGTCTAAAAAAATTGATTCCCAAGTGTATACCAAGCAATTCTTTTTCGATTATCGATTTATTCAGCTCGTGCTTATTAAGTGTTTTACTTGCATAGGCCATTGGCAAATCTCGTCCTATTTCATCTTGCGAGAGCACTGCTCCAAGTGCAAAATTCGAGGCATTCGTCGTTGGGATGAATGGTCTGTTGAAATCAGGATATTGCAAGACTGGTGAAGTTATTAGCTTCGCTTTGAGTGTTTCGAAGGATTTCTTGCACTCTTCTGACCAAAGGAAAAGTGTATTTTTCTTTAGGAGTGCATTGAGTAGTCGTGCTATTTCTGCAAAGTTTTGTATGAAGCGTCTGTAATAATTGCAGAAGGCTACGAATCGTCGTACGTCATCCACATTTTTTGGTACTGGATACGTCTTTATTACGTGTTTGCTTGGATCTGTTTGGACTCCATTCTTCGTTATTAAGTGTCCCAGATATGGTTTTAAGATGTTGCATTTGCTTGGATTGAGTTTCAAGTTATACTGCTAAAGTCTTTTTAATACCTTTTCCAGATTTTGGTTGTGGTTCTTAAGGCTGCATCCATGTATTATGATGTCATCTACATATATGAATGCAGCGTCATCCAAGCCACTTACTGCAACTGAGAGCA
This sequence comes from Dioctria rufipes, assembly GCA_963924295.1. NCBI lineage: Eukaryota > Metazoa > Arthropoda > Insecta > Diptera > Asilidae > Dioctria > Dioctria rufipes. The sequence continues at coordinate 121,921,713 of OZ002744.1, forward strand.
TTCGCTGAAAACTGTTCGTGGATATTTTCAGCCCGAAAGGTAATCTTTTGTATTGATAATACCCTTGATTGGTTGAAAATGCTGTTAATTTTCTTGAGTTTTTCTCGAGCTCTATTTGGTGAAAGGAATTCGTCATATCAAGTGTTGAGAAGTATTTCCCTCGTCCTAATCTGTCTAGGATGTCTTCTAATCTTGTTAGTGGATATTTATCATTCACCACTTTCTTGTTCAGCTGCCTGAGGTCCACAACTAATCTCCATTTCTTTTCGTCACCTAATTTTTTTGGTACTATTAGGAGTGGTGAGTCGTATGGACTCACCGAAGGTTCAACTATATCATTTCAGATTAGCTTCTCGACTTCTTTGTTTATTTCATTGATTTGTGAATGTGGCAGTCTGTAATTCTTTATGTAGACGGGGTTATTGTCTATTGTATTTATATTTTGTGTGTAAAAATTATTTGTTGTTAACCCCTCGTCTTCTAAGTGAAATACCTCCTGATACTTTCTGCAGAGTTCTTTGATTGAGTTCTTCGCATTCTCGTCCAGTCCTTCCAGTTTAAGCTCTTTTAATAATTTATGGAATCGTAAATCGGTTTCACTACCTTGAACATATTGCTTTCTACTTGGTGCTCTTGTTATTCTGTAGTTTTTCACCGGATGTAGGTCTGCTGTGAATGGTTTTAACATTACCATATGGTTGTTCGTATTTAGTAGCTTTACGTGTTGAAATCCTTCCTTTGGTATAATAGTGTATTGTGTTGCTTAGAAATACTCCTTCTGTTAATTCTTCACCACAAACTAAGCTATCTTCATTGATGTTGATTGAAATTGCTTGGATTATTTCTGTCCTAGCTGGTATTTTGATTTCGTCTGTAAGTCTACTTATCATTGGTGTTGTAATATCGTCATCATTCAGATTTGCAGTTATTCTGAAGGTTTCATAATCTATTTTACATAGATATATCATTAGGAAATCTCTTCCTAGAATCCCATGTGTGGTTATCGGCGTTCTTGAATCCACTATGTGGTACCTGTGGTCGTGCTCTTCATATGCTAACTGCAATATAGCTGCACCCAAGGAGTGAGTTTCATTATTCGTTATGCCCGTTATCTTGCATTGGTCACTCCTGTTTATTTCATATTCCAATGTGTTTATTTTACAAATCGAGATGCCTGCACCTGTGTCTTTGAGAAAATTTAGTTTTGCGTTTGAGAGTCTGTCCGTCAGCGTTATGTAGTTTGTTGTACAACTCCTGACGTTGTAAATTCTCGAATTTTGTCTTATTCTTGCTGACCTCGTCCTGGACTTTGCGCATTGTTCGTTTCTTGTAGAAAATTTACCCTTCCTCGTTGGTTTTGCTGGGGGTTTCTGAAAAAATTGCTTCCTCTGTTATTTTGATAGCTATTCTGCCAAACATTACTTCTATTTTGGATATTTCTTTGGTTGTTATTCTAATTGTTATTATGTAGATTTACTCTGTTTTGCCAATGATTGGTTCTGTTCTGGTAGCTATTGTTGTTATTTTTATACCTATTGGCATTGGTAGTTCTTTTGAAGTCTCTGTAATTTCGCATCTGTGTATTATTTCCGTTTTGCCGGTTACGGAGATTTCTGTTGAAACTAAAAATTATTGTTTCATTCGTCAGAGGATGTTCAATTTGATTTGCGAGGCTTGTTGAGTCATTCAGAGTTTTCGGCTGTGCGGCTAGGATGGTTGGTTTTAGTGCGTTTTCAACCCATTTTGAAAGGTATTCAATTCTATCTTGTCATTTAGTTTACAGATCACCTCTCTGTGTTCTTCCCCTATCTCATTTATCTGAACTTTGTTCAGGTCCGTGACTATCTCTAGTATCTTATCGGACAATTCTTGCACTGTCATGTTGTGTTGCCTACAACTTGATAGTTTTTGTTGTAGATTCTGTGAAGTATCTTTTGTTCTGAACGCTTCTGTCAGAACTCTTTTCAGGTTTTCTAGAGATGTCGGTTTGGCTATTGCAGACATATTGTTTCGTACTCTTTCGCTTAGGTAATTGCGGCTGGGCATCAGCCTTTAGCGTCTTGCTATACATTTCTACGTGGCTTAGAAAATTTGACAGCTCTTTTGTATTGCCCCCAATTTCCGGCAATATGTTTATAGCTACACTCAGATCAAAGGTATTTGTGCCCATTTTTACTTCTTTTTGTGTGGTATTTGCCCCTTGATTTGTTTCTTCAGATTTCTAATCTTCGGTGCTGTTTAGAGTTCCTTGTGTTTTCTTTTCTGAGTGACTGTTATTAGATCGAATTCTTTCTTGATCTTTCTGGCTAGAGCTTGCTTTTGTAGCAAATTTCTACTCGTGAATGTTCTCTGTGGATTTTTCGTGAAAGTTTCTAATAATTTCTTTAATTCGGTGAAAAGATTCTCGTACGTTTCCATAAGTTTATTTATTTAAATATATTATCGAAGAACCCAAAGATAGTTAACATTATTTTTAAAGTCATGTCAAATAAAAATTGTTGATTTATTATTCATTTATTTTAAAAGTAATTTTATTGTTCTATAATATCATATTAAATTTACTCTAATGTAATCTAGGACCCACATAACTAACTCTATTCCTAAAAGCTATATTCATAAACTCATAAGTTATAATTATTTTATTATTAAGTGTTATTTAAAAACCTATTGAGAAGAAAAAAAATTTTTGTTAATATTTTATCACTAAAAGCTATTCAATATGAAAAGTTAATTTTAAGATGGCTATGCTAATATATTGCCACTCCCCTAGACGTTAGCCATATTGTTCACACATTCTTGTATGTTTTTGCTAATGTATTTGTGCAGCACTCTTTTTCCGATGTATATTGCGATCGTTATTAGGACTAGCAGAATCGCTATCGTCAAAGCAGTCGGTACGTGTAGAATGTCGTGGATGGAAATTGATTGAACTACCGGACTTGTTGCTGCTGCTGCTGCATTTTGAGCCACGATCACTTCCTTCGATTGCGGCTTTCTCATTTCAGGCTAGTGAGTTTTTGTATTAGCTGCTTCTTCAAGCTTTTTTCTGTTGTGATCGGTATCACTCTGTATAGCTCTGCTATTTGTTGCCTGAGCTTAATAGCTGCGCTGCCCCTTTTTTTCTTTGTGTATTGTGTGTTGTTCTGTTGTATGTGTTTTTTTGTTGGTTGTTGCCTTTCTTTGTAATGTGCGATCGTAATTGCCTTTGGACCTGCTGTTGGATTATTCTGCAATGTTTCTTGAAAGCTAGGCGTTATTTTGCAGCGGTTTAATGAGTGCTTTTATCGTTGTTGGGTAATATTTTAGAATTTCTATTTCTTTTGTTGTGGTAGTAGGTATGTATGCTTCGTGGTATGCTTCTTGCAAGCTAGGCTTTTTTTTGGGCATATTAAGCTCCTGGGTGCTGTTCTCTTACGAATTGTGGGGTCAGAGATCTCCAGTGGTTGTCCAATATGCAGGGTCGCCATGTGGTAAGCTTGATCGTTTTTGAGCTCTGGAGCTGTCCATGATTATTGATTAGTTAATATTTCACCTTTATGTTTAATTTATTAGATAGGCAGAGAGCTGCCTCACTTACTAAAGATCTAAGATCTAAAGATCCGCTGTGTTTTATTTTATGAGGCAGAGTTTTGCCGATATTTATGTGTATGCCAAATTATTCCTTATGGCAGAGTATGCAAATGTTTATTTGGGAGGCAGATTATGCCAATTTATTCCTTATGGCAGAGTATGACAATGTTTATTTGGAAGGCAGAGTATGCCAATTTATTCCTTATAGCAGAGAATGCCGCTGTGACGAGAATTAAAAGAACCTTGTCAAAAGTTAACTTAACTCTGTCTTTATTCAATCAATCACAGGTTATTTATACAATTATTTTACATGCTACGATAATACAAAAGGCGGGCATTATTGCAGAATTGCATTAATGCATTGAAAGAATATTTATGTTGTGTCAGCTTTTCTGATCACAACATTTACATCGAATTATTGAATGATTCACATAGAACTGTGGGATTTGTAAAGCGATGACCCCGGGTATGAATATTTTTCTAAATTAAGAATTATGCTTGCGTTGCAAATTCTTCTTGAGGTCGAGTAACTTTGTTTGACCGTTGTCTGTTTAGCTGTTATCTGACCTGTTTAAAAAGCTGTTCACCTGTTATTAGACCTGTTTAAAAGCTGTTAAGCTGCTATCAGACCTGTTCGAAAAGCTGTTCACCTGCTATGAGCTGTTTGAAAAGCCGTTAAGCTGTAGCAGACCTGTTTGCAAAGCTGTTAAGCTGTTATCAGACCTGTTTAAAAGCTGTTTACCGGTTATCAGATCTGTTTGAAAAGCTGTTAAGCTGTTATCAGATCTGTTAAAAAAAACTGTTTAGAATCCCCTGCGGCGTAGCTGATTATGTGGAATTAAGTTTGTAGCCTCCAAGACACACACTTCTGGATCAAGGTGAAGGACAAAATGCCATTCCGGTTTCAAAAATTATGCCAGAGGCCAACGTCAATCCCACGTGTCAATGTGCAGTCTGGGTAAAAGGCTCAACCGTCCGATTAGGAGCCCTCTGTAGTAGGAAAATATTATAAAAGAATACCTTTAGGAGTTCTGGACCTAGTAGGGAAATTGAATAAAAATAATAACATATATAAAATACCTTTATTGATTTATTATTAATTAAAAATATTAACATTTAATTCTTTGTGTATGATTGTATGGCTGGGCTTCCTTATTTCAATATATCTATAACTATAATATATTCTTTATTTTCCAATAATGTATATGTTAGACTTAAGACTTAGACTATAATACAATTAAAACAAATTACTTCAATAAATGGAACTATAACTATATGTAATACATTTTTTTTATTTACGATACACTAGACTTAGGTCATATGTTTTCTGCGGCTGCTGCTTATTGCTCTGATGGAATTGAGTAATGTTTCCCAATGGTTGAGTATCCATTGTGCTATTAACATTTAATGCTACGGTTGGGCTGGGTAGTGATGCTAATTTTTTAGCAGAATAAAAATAGAACAAACATCTATGGCATATGTACAATCTAGCTTTATGTTTTGAAGTTTCTTTCCATGCAAGCCGTCAAAGATTTATAATCCAGCAGAAATGAAACATGTTGCTTTCTTCATCATCATCATCATCCTGCTCATAGTTATTTTGTATCAATAATAGATTGTTTCGTTGGTCTAACTAGAACAGTGGTGAAGGAACGCTCTTTCTTTAAGACGAATACGTTTATTGATATATCGTTCTGGTCTTCAAATTGTTTAATCTGTTTAAACGTCATAGGAAATGTTATTCCAGTTAAATTTAGCACAGTAGAATAATGTGGATATGATGATGTCCTAGAGGAGTTAATATTTCTAGGGTATAGCGCTGATGTTGCGGCCCAAGCGAAGCATGCTTTATCAATATTTTTTACATTGATGCAAGCTTGCTTTAAAGCAATCTCCCTCGGTAGAGGTATGTACGAAGATCCTCGGTGCTGTTCAAATTTGTTGATATGTACTGCTAAATGTATAATGGAGTCCAATGTCCAGCCACTGTCTTTTTCCTGAAACTCATCAAGCTGAGTGGTTATTGAATCCAAAATGTTAACATTATACCACTCATTTAAATTGTCGTTCACATTGATTGGAGCAGTTCTTGCTTGTAAATATTTAATATCCTTTATAACCTCATTGTCACTGATTGTCACTGATATCCTTAACAAAATCAGCACACAACTTTGTATTAACTTTAATCTTGAGATGGCGTTTTAAAATATTCTTAATACGGCGTATAAATAAATCACCAGCATCCTGTATAAATAGCTTAGGATCTGTATGGTTCATATTTACAATAATTCCAGTTCTAATTCTGTCTGTGAATACTGATTTTATTTCCTCCCACTTAACAAAATCATTTTTTCTTACATGCTGAGTAATATCTCCACCTCGACTGGTGGCTTTCAATGACACTCTCGGCGATTTACTCTGTCTAATACAGCTCTCCATATGCCGTTTTGCACCACTCTTTTTACTAGAAAAACTTGCTTTTATTAGCGCAGTTGAGATTTTAATTTTTTATTTGACCTATCACTGAGGCTCACCAAAATTGACTGATGCCCCCTACTATCTTACATTAATGTCTACTACCGCCTTCTTTCACCAAAGCCTTAAATTGAACACACTCTCAACCTAATGCTTTCATGTTTTTTCCACCACAATAACCTTCATGTGGTCTGGTTTTAGATATCGAATTTCATAACATGCCAATGATCACAATTTCCTTTGTTCATGCTCAAAACAAGTATTAACATGTTCTTGACATCGATTCAACATTTTTAGGAATTTCAACTATATTTAAGTCTTGGCCAGGAAGCCGTGAAACTATTTTGCTTCAATCAAATAAGCAGATATACCAGCAATCTAGTGCGTAACATACATACATCGATTCAATCCCCATATCACCCATGAATTTTTTTCTATTACACTACACAACATTACTTTAATTCACCTCAGTGTCGCATACATATATAGACACAGCTTACAAGTATATGACCAAGTCCACCTCAAACATTTGTATTAGAAAGGAACAGATGTTGTGTGAGAGTGAGATGGTTTCGAACTATGGTATTCACAAAAGATTCCTAATGTGTTGGAGCGAGATAGTAGCAAAAGTAAATTTGGACCTACATAAGAAATAACATGGGATTTTGCTGCCGAACTCTCATATCCTATCGCAGAAAAGGATCATGGGAGATATTTCCTCTGGATCGCTTTTTGGATGTGAAACAAAGAGAAAAAGTTTATAACTTAAGATATAAAAATAAATAATGAATTTGATTTGCATAAATATTGTGTGAAAAATTCATTTGCTATATATTATTTAGAGTTGTTTTTGTTTTTCAGTAAAGGAACTGGGAATCTTACATTTTGAACCTTCACTATTCATCTACAACATTTTCCGCATATTACTCACAGCTCTCAAGCACTCATATAAGACAACATATTATACTATATTAATACAATAACACCACCTTCTTTCATCAAAACTTAAAATTTAATCCACTCCCAACCTAATACTTTCATGGCAAGATTTAAAGATGAATAAAAATAATACTTCCATATCCTACTAGAATTATATCATTCCAAATACCCACTCTCGATATCGCGGGCTTCACTATTGAACTTGAAGAATTATCAACTTTTTTTCGACCTTCCTGATACTCGTACAACACCATTTCGAGGACATAAATACCAAATACCATCTATCAAAACTTTTAACTTAATACATAACTTACAGTACCTACTCTCAATCCCCCACTACGATCTTCACTATGGACTTGGAGAATTATTAACTATTTCTTCCTTCATACAATACCATTCGGGTGATACTTTAGAGGAGTAAATATCAAGCGAGAGTGCTAATTAAGATGGGATGTTACTGCTTATTCATAGCTCCCATACAACACCCACTACTTACCTCAGACAGCATATCATACTACATTAATATCATAACACAGCGTTCTTCTATCAAAGCTTTTAAATCAACCCACTCTCAACTTAATGGTAAGTAAACAATGTACCTGCCCCAATAGTGTGAAGATAAAATTATCATATTCTTATCAGCTTCATGTGAACTATTTTTTAGATATAGGAGTCAATCAAATTTCATAACAGCGTAACTGCTTGATTTATGAAAAACTCTGCTCCTTCATATGCTCACCACAAGATGAAATTATGAACATGAAATTAACACGTTCTTATGTAGCCACCGAATCAACTTAAAGAAAACATTCCTGGTGGAGGCTAAAATGTTTAAACCTTAAGATTTAAAGATAAACAAATAAGACTATCCCCTTCCATGCTCTTCACTAAAGCTTTCATATCCTACTAGATTAATATAATGTCAAGAAACCATCCATCAAAACTTTCAATTAATCCACAAATTACAGCACTCACTCTCAACCTCCACCACGGTTTTCGCTATGGGCTTGAAGAATTATCAAGTTTTTCTTGCTTCATACAACACCATTTGTATGATACTTTAGAGAGATAAATATGAAGCCACCTTGCTGATAAGGTCTTTATTCATTACTCACAGCTCCCAAACAACTTCCATTAGTCATCTAATTGTAAGACAAGATATCATATTACATTAATATCATAACACCACCTTCTTTCATCAAAACATTTAGCTAAACCCACTCTCAACTTAATGGTAAGAAAATAATGTGATCACCCCAATTGTATGAAGATAAAATTATCATATGCTTATCAGCTTCATGTGAACTATGATGATATCGGGGTCAATCAAATCTCATAACAGCGTAGTAGTTGTTCTATGCCGATTCTGGATCACTTTTTCCATACAAAAAGTGTCCAGAAAATTCCAACTCATTTGCGTCTTCTTCTTCGTCTGGAGGTGGTACGGTGAGCAATTTTGAGGTGGTTCTGAGGCCGCTTTTGTACTGAAAATTAACATTATACTGTGACAGTACCAGCTCATTTTTTCCATATAAAGAATTGTTCAGTTAATTCCAACTGTTTTGGTCTACGCCACAGCTGCCTGGGGGAATTCCTTTCCTTCTGGCTGATTAGGTGATGACATCAACTGGTTAGCTGGCCCCTTGTAAGCTATTCAAGCTCTTGTCTTAGCTAATTTTTTCAATAAAATAACGTTGGATTTTTTGCTGGAATCGAACCGAGCACGCTTGGTTTTGTAAAATCCCAGGCGCTCTACCATGAGACCATGGAGGTGTTATGTAAATATTCTTGAAGGAGCGTTTACAATGACAGAGTAGAGTGGAGTGAGCTTTTACCAGAGTAGCGTGCATGCACAATACAGAGTGAGCTTCATTCAGATTTTCGAAATCACATGTAAATTGTGTGACAGATTATCATGTGTTTACATTTGAAATATATTTCAAAACAGATCACAAATGGTGTTGAATTACAAAAAATATTTCTATAATTACACCAGAATGAGCTATGAACGATTTGAATTATCACAAAATACAAATTAACATTTATTACGGACATTTTCGAAATGAATAAGTGGCATCTATATTCCATTGATGAGCGAATTCGAACATAAGAAAATTTTAATTCTTAATTGACTTTATTTTCTTGAAATTCTATCATAAAAATACTAAATACGTTTTTAATTCCTTTTAAGAAATATTTATTTTCGGGTTTTTTGTTATAATTTATTAATTTTCGTTAGTTAAATTTTGTTTTTATCAGTGCAACATCTGTTAGAAACTAGTATTTCGAAACAAATGGTAAAAGCTTTCGAAACTATCAACGTGAGATTGGGAATTGTTCCAATCTGACGCTACTCTGTGAAATCCACTCTGGTGGGTAGCGCGAAGAACTTATATGAGAGTGCAAGCTTGAGTAAAGGATAGGAAATGCAATCTGGTGACTCCACTCTACTCTGCCATTGTAAACGCTCCTTTAAAGTTGCTATACTCGTATATGGTAGAGTTCTGGACCAGAGTTTTTATCTAGAACTCTCACCCGCAGATGGTACCACCGTCGCTAGGCGGTTTTGAGTCCATACTAAATATGTGTTTGTGTTTTGGATGTACATTGAGTCTTGACTGGCTTATGTCTGGGATACACCATTGAGCTTTGACTGGCTTATGGCTTGGATGTATCATTTGATCTTGACTGTGCCCTAGCGGCATTAGTCGGTACTACCAGCATGCTCCGGTACGACAGTTTACTTGGATAGATATGTGGTGCGCCTAAATGTAGGTTTTTTATTATGATTTTTCTTGAGCGCATAAATGTAGGCTTTTGGTTTTGAACTAATATTAGTAATAATTAAAGTTAACGCTAGGAAATTTTTCTTCATGCCAATGGATTCTAGATGGTTGTGGTGGTGGTCTTAGGGGGATAAAATTTTCATCAGAAATCCTCTACGGGCTATGGTTTTCGAGATATTAGCGATTTTACTTTTTCAGATATAGTTAATATTATTAATAATTCAAGCTACCTAGGATAGTTTTGTTCATACCAATAGATTCTAGAAGGTATTAGAGGGGCGGGGGTTAAAGGGGGGATAAAATTTTTATTAGAAATCCTCTACGGGCTATGGTTTTCGAGATATTAGCGATTTTACCTTTTTAGATATAGTTAATATTAGAAATAATTCAAGTTTTTTTTGCTCATGGGGGTGCTGCGCCTAAATATAGGCTTTTCAGGTTGGTTTTGAATTTATATATTAGTAATAATTAAAGTTAATAGTAGGAAATTTTTGTTTATGCCAATGGATCCCAGATCGTAGGGGGATAAAATTTTCATCAGAAATCCTCTATGGTTCGAGATATTAGCGATCTTACTTTTTCTGGTGTAATCAAAATTACTAATAATACAAGTTACCCTGGGGAGTTATAGATATCAGCATGATGTTGCCTTGGATTTGCTGTTTTCTTTTATTAGTGGGGAGGTGTAGATTTCAGAAGTTCTGGATCACTTTCTATGGGGATGCTGGGTATCAAATATTAAATGTATACCAAACATTAGGCATGCTTCCCCTGTTTATGATGTAATTTGATATCACCGCTGTAAACACATTCGCGTTTAAGCTGAATGGTTCATACACACCTGTGTAAAATTAGTGTTTACAAATTCGCATTTTAGCTGAATGAGTCATGCACACCTGTGTAAACAAATTTAAGCAATATCACACTTCCTGCAGGCACGCAAAAATACTATTGTTCCGAAACGTTTCATTGGAATTCGCATAAAGTAAACAAATTTTCTCATTTTCTTTTTATCTTGAAATGCATTCATGTAAACAATCTCATTTGATATTTGCAATTTCAACCAGCAGAATAAAGTAATCAAATTAATTTGAATGATTTATGTTTTTTTTGTTTATCGTGTAATTCGATATCATCTCAGCCTGTAAGCAAATTCGTTGGAATTCATCTTGTGCAATGATTATTGTAGCAGCAGGATCATTCATGTTTACAAACCGTTCCTATAAAAGCCCAAGCAAACTCTTGGGGAGCATCAGTCAGTTTTAGTGAGTCTCCGTGATAGTACATAAAAAATAAAAATGACAACCGCGCTAGTAAATAAAAGTTCTGAAATAATTAAAAACTTGCGGGAGGATGTGTTGAAGTGTTTAACAAATTCAGATAATAAAGACTATATTGTTAAAAAGTGCAACAGAAACATACATAAATTTCAAGTTGCATTTCGGAAGTGCAATAAGAGTGCTAGGAAACGACATTTCGAGAGCTGCCTCGAGCAAATTAAAGCATTGAGAGCACTATGGTCTCATCAAAATTCCCCTCGACATCATCTTCTCCGCCCTCACAAACTTCCCTTGAGGCCATGGAAAAGAGACTGATGGTTTGGTTCAATGTGGTTCTCACCGAAAAGTTCAATGAATTTAAGGAAGATATAAGCTCTGAAATCAGTAAAGTTTCTGCAACGTCTGTTAAAGAATTGGAGAGCCTAAAATCCAAAAATGAAGCTGTGGAACGTAAAATTTCTGCGCTCAGTGATGAGATTGAGGAAGCCAACCGGCTGAGGCGATTAAATGACATCATAATCTCCGGCATTCCGGAGATAAAAAATGTGAGTGCCGCAAAAATCTTTAAAAACATTGCAGCGGTCATCAATCATACCGTGACGCCTTACATAGATGCCTTTAGACTTAAAAGCTCTACGTCATCTGCGAGGGGTACGCAAACACAAATTAATTCTCCTATACTAGTAAGGCTTTCTTGCCAGAGTGAGAAGCACTCTTTCTACAAATCTCTGTCGGCGCATGGTCCATTAAAACTCAATGAAATTGATGTTGGCTTTTCATCTGATAGTTTAATCAAGGTCCACGACAGTCTTTCACGCAACAACCAAATAATTTATCGTGAGGCACTACGCTTACGCTCTTTACATAAGCTGCATTCAGTTCGATCTCGAAATGGTTTTGTTTATGTCCTGAAGAAAAAAGATGACATTTTATTGCATGTGAGTGATATCGCTGCTTTGCATGCGCTTGCGGCTCCAACTTTGATTGATGCCCCTATGACACCTGGAGTTCCAACAGTTGTGAACGGCGATGATTAAACATAATGCTATCTTCTCCATATTGTTTTGTTTTAGATTAGTTAATTTCATAGATTTGAATCTCTTTTCTATCCCATATGAAACATTTAATTTGCTTTGTTGCTTTCTTTCAGTTTATTTAAAAATGAATTTATATTATACTGCTTGCAGCTTAACTATGCTAGTTTTTTTCAGTGTGTGTACTTATAAATTGAATTCTGTAATTTATTTGATGCTTGTGGCGGGCTGTTATATTTTTAATTCTAGATTTAACCTGCCTCTTATATTGTGCTATCACTGGCTCTGTGCAGACATGTTATTTTCATAAATTTTTAGTGGATGAACCAGGTAGGAACTTTGATGAATATCTTCTGCTCCATGGCTCGGGGTCTTAGAGTGTGCTCTATTAATTCGCGAAGTATACGCCCGAAAATTAGCGAATTACAGTCAATTTTTGCTGACTCGGGGGTTGAGGTAATACTAGTCTCTGAGACTTGGCTAAATTGGGATATACCGTCTGAGTTGGTTGATATTCCGGGATATAAGCTGCATAGAAATGACAGATGTAATCGATCTGGAGGTGGAGTTGCAGTCTATGTAAAAGCTAACTTGAAATCGTCTGTGATTAATTACTCACCGCCCAGTCACCCTTTTGAGTTTCTGTGCGTTGAAGTTAGTTCTAGTGCTGACAATTGTGCGGTAGTTGCTGCTTACTGCCCCCCTCATTGCTTTTCCACAGATAATGCATTGGTATTCGAAGATGCTATTACCCCTATCACCCATAGGTACAATAAGGTAATTATTGGGGGTGATTTTAATGTCAATCTGTTGCTGCGTAATGCACTTTCAGAGAACTTCCTTCATCTTATCCAACGGCTTGATCTCAAGCAAGTTAATAGAATACCCACCTTTTGCGGTGTGCCAAATCCTTCCCTACTTGATCTTCTTCTGGTTATTCATGAAGGTGATATAAATTTTTCTAACCAGCTGAGCCCACCTAGTTTTTTGGACCACGATTTACTGCTCATAACGTATAATTTTATTATGGATGTAAGCTCTGACGAAATGCCTAGCTACTTTCGCGACTATAATGGTATACAAGTTGATGAAATGTTGATGGAATCTGCCTCACTTCCTTGGCACGAGATCTATCAATGCACTGATGTTGATGATCAAGTAGAAAAATTCGATTACATCATCCAATATCTTCATGATAAGTACGCTCCTCTCCGTACTAGGCGTACACATAAGCATAAAATTCCTTGGTACTCGGTGGAAATTGAAAATTTGCTAGCCGAGCGCGAGTTCCTTTATCGCAAATATAAACATTTAAAAATCAGTGCAATCAAACTCCAATACAAACGCGTCAGAAATTTAGTAACCAGTAAAATAAGAACTGCGAAGCGTAATTATTTTGGTGCTGAGCTTGATCCTCAACTCCCAGCTAGCAAATTTTGGTCCAATCTAAAACGAATGGGTGTTCATGGCGCACGGTCTCCTGGCTGTGATTTTGATCCTAACGACCTAAATGAACATTTCGCATCACCCACAACATTAATATCACCAGCGACTTCTGATATTGAGAGTGTCACTCCTACATTCGTTTCAAACAATGGTTTCAGCTTTCGCTGTGCTGATTCGGCTGAGGTATACCGTGCTATTCTCTCAATCAAATCGAATGCCTGCGGCCCGGATAACATACCGGGACATTTCCTAAAAAGACTTCTGCCCGTAATATTACCTGTTGTAAACCATATCTTTAACACAGTCTTAACATCCTCTAAATTTCCTACAAATTGGAAAAGAGGTACTGTAATAGCCATTCCAAAAAAGAATTCCCCTAGTTGTATGTCTGATTTTCGACCTATCAGTCTGCTGTGCTTCTTATCGAAAGCTCTGGAGAAAATCTTGACTGACCAAATGCTTGAATATATTGAAGGTAATGCTTTATTATCAACGTGGCAGTCTGGATTTCGTCGCAGGCACAGCTGTCAAACGGCTTTGTTGAGGGTTACTACTGATATTCGGGAAGCACTTGATAGAGATAACTTGGGTATCCTTGTTTTATTAGACTTCTCAAAGGCCTTTGATAGCATTAACCACTTTAAATTATTGCATAAATTGGCAGTGCAATTTAGATTTTCCGCTCTCGCTCTATCAGTCATCAAAAGTTTTTTGTTAAGTCGAACGCAGCAAGTGAAAAGTGGCAACCATCTCTCTGACCCGATATGTCTGTGTCGTGGTGTACCACAAGGGTCTATCCTCGGACCATTTCTATTTAGCCTCTATATTAATGATTTACCAGATGTGATACGCAATGCAAACATACATATGTATGCAGACGATGTTCAAATTTTTCTTTGCTGCCCTGTTGGTCTATCCGAGGATTGTATCCTCAAAATCAACGAGGATCTGCAACGCATCCATGACTGGTCTGTGGTAAATGATCTTGCCTTGAATGCAGGCAAATCAAATTACATGATACTCCATAGGCGAGGCTTGGATCCATCAAACTTTCCCCCAGTTCTCACTTGGAGAGAGTTAGAGATCTTGGGGTAATGCTCAACTCTCGCCTGACCTGCTGCGATTATGTTAACAGCATCCTTGGAAAAGTATATGGTACACTTCGTAAACTTTGGTGCTCAGCGGATTTTCTCTCGGTAGTCACCAAACTCAAAATAGTCAAAGCTCTGGTTGTCCCATTTTTCACCTATGGTAACCTAGTCTTTCCTAGCCTGGATTCTGTCTGCTCGCGAAAGTTGGAGGTAGCTTTTAACAACTGTATTAGATTCGTGTTTGGACTACGACGCTTTGACCATATATCCCTACACAGAAATTCAATACTTGGCTGCCCCCTTAAAACTTACCTTCTGTACCAATCGCTAACCTTTCTACATCGTCTTATATACACCAACAATCCCGCTTACTTGGGCAACAGTATTAGCTTTTTGCGTAGCTCTAGGCACGGCCATATCTTGATCCCTCGTTACCTTACAGTCATGGGCCAACGTTCCTACTTCGTTCACATATCTAGTAAATGGAACTCACTTCCAGTTGATATTCAACGCACAGTGCCTGTTGGCGCATTTAAGAGGCTCTTATACCTACATTTAACTGATGGCAGCTAGCCAAACGCATCTAATTTTACACACACTATTAATATTAATATTTAAATTTAAATAAAATAATAAATTCAAGATTATATAAACTACTTGCATTGTTAATAAATTGTTAGTTAAATTCCTTTTCTTTTTGTCTCTCAGTAGTTTCCTCCAAATAATATATTTTGTACATGTTAAAAAGATTAAGTAATCTTGTTGTATAATACCCTTAATAAAGAATTGAATTGAGAACTCCCCGTCGAGGTGGAGGAATTACTCGCGTAAGAAGAAGTGATTTTGTAAAGTGGGAGGAAATAAAGACAGCGTTCGCAGACAGAATTCGACAAGGTGTTATTGCAAATTTATAACATATCGATCCGAAGCTATTTATGCAAGACGCTGCCAAATTATTTACGCGCCGTATTAAGAACACTCTAAAACGTTATTTTAATATTAAAATTTCTACAACGTTTTGCGGCGAATTTATTAAACAAAGTGCTGACAATGAAAACATAAAAGACATTAAATATTTCCAAGCAAGAACTGCTCCAATTAGTGCAGATGATAATTTGGAGGAGTGGTTTAAATCAAACATTTTGGATCCAATAAAAACTCAGCTGGAAGAATTCCAGGAAAAAGACAGTGGCTGGGCACTGCACTCTATAATACATTTAGCGGTACACATTAACAAGTTTGAACAGCTCCGAGGATCTTCGATATACCCCTACCAAACTAGATTGCTTTAAAGAAAGCTTACATTAATGTGAACAACAATGATGAAGTATGCTTCGCGTGGGCCGTAACATCAGCGCTTTATCCTGCAAATATTAACACCAATAGGACCTCATCATATCCACATTATTCTACTGTGCTAAATTTAACTGGGATAACATTTCCCATGACACTTCAGCAGATTAAACAATTTGAAAACCAGAACAATTTATCAATAAACGTAGACTCACGAAACACAGGATGGAGCGACATGTGAATCTCTTAATGCTGCAAGATGACTATGACCAGGCTGATGATGATGATGCTGGCAGATATCATTTCTGCTGGATTAAAGAACTTTCGCGCCTTGTATCGGGACAAACTTCAAAACATGGTCATAAAGTGTATACATGCGATAGATGTATGTTCTACTTTTACTCTGAAGAAAAATTAGCATCACATACTCCCGAATGCGAGAAGCAAAATGATTGTAGGATTATGTTTCCATCAGAAGAAAAGAAATGGTTAGAATATAAGAATTATAACCATAAGAATCCAATCCCGTTTTGTGTGTATGCAGATCCTGAATCAATATTGAAGCCGATTCAGGGAAACGATCAAAATACACAGCGAATCCAGGAACATGAAGTTCATAGCATAGGATTCTATTTCCACTGCAAACATAATGCTAAGCTCTCATATTACAGAGCATATCGAGGCAAGGACTGTCAACAATGGTTTGCATTAGAATTGCAAAAAATTGTCTCCATAGCTGTACAGGAGAAGCTGAACATCAGGCCAATGCAACCCCTGACTAAAGAGGAACGGCGCTCACATACGGAAAATACTTGCTGCCATATATGTGAAAAAAAGTTTGCAGCCGATGAGGAACGAGTCCGAGACCATTGCCACTTAACAGGTAATTACTGAGAAGCATAATTCAATTCATTTCTTTTCATAAATTCTTTTAACAGGAAAATACCGAGGGCCAGCGCACAATGCATGCAATCTGATGTATCAAGATTGCTCCATAGTTCCTGTCATTTTTCACAACTTATCTGGATATGATGCTCACTTCATTATTAAGGATATAGCTACATCTATTCCTGGGAAAGTGGATCTCCCACCAATAAATAAAGAAAGATATATCTCATTCACCAAGCACGTTGAAGGCAGTCATATCACATTCAGATTCATCGATTCCTTCCGTTTTATGGCAGAATCATTAGATAAGCTATCATCATTGCTACCAATGGATAAATTAAATATTACAAGAGCTGTATGGCAGGAATTGGATGATGATGACTTTAAACTACTTACGCGCAAAGGTGTCTTCCCATACGACTTCGTTGACGATTGGGAAAAATTTGATTTCCAACACTTACCGGCACAGGAGCAATTCTATAATAAAATGACTGACAGTGATATATCTGCTGAGGACTACAGCCACGCAGAAAAGGTGTGGAGGACATTTGAAATACAGACACTAGGCGAATATTCCGATCTATACCTGAAAACTGATGTCCTTCTATTGGCTGATGTCTTCGAAAACTTTCGAGATGTCTGTATGAAGACGTACAATTTAGATCCTGCACATTATTACACCATGCCAGGTCTAACATGGGATGCAATGTTAAAATATACCAAAGTGAAACTGGAGCTGATAACTGATGTTGACATACTGCTATTCGTAGAGAGAGGTATTCGAGGAGGTATAAGGCAATGTTCCAATAGATACAGTAAAGCCAACAATAAATATATGGATGATTTTAACCCAGATGAAAAACAAAAATACTTGATATATTATGATGTTAACAACCTTTATGGATGGGCCATGTCACAACATTTACCTACCGGAGGATTCAGATGGGCTGATAATCTCGATATTGATGTTTTCCAAATTCCTGATGATTCACCAACTGGATACATACTCGAAGTTGATTTAGACTATCCACCACATCTGCATGATAAGCATAAAGACTTACCGTTTTGCTCTGAGCATACAGCACCACCAGGCTCAAAATTAGAAAAACTTTTAACAACATTACACCTTAAAGAAAAATATATTATACACTATTGAAATTTGAAGCAATGCTTATCACATGGCCTCATCCTAAAAAAAGTACACAGGATCCTGCAATTCAACCAGTCAGCTTGGCTTAAACCATACATTGATTTGAATACCTCCAAACTGAAACAGGCTACCAGCGATCATGAAAAAGACAGCTATAAAAAGATGAATAATGCTGTGTTTGGTAAAAACATGGAAAATGTACGCAAGTATAGTGACATCAAGCTTTGCGTAAAGTGGGAAGGCCGACATGGTGCCAAAGCTCTGATTGCAGCTCCCAACTTCCACAGTACGAAAATATTTGATGAGAATTTAGTTGCTGTGGAATTAAGGAGACTGAAAATGTTGTTTAATAAACCACTCTATATTGGAATGGCAGTCTTGGAAATCTCAAAAACATGCCTCTACGACTTCCATTACAGTTTTATGCAGCGCGAGTTTGGTGATAAATGTAAAATCATGTATACTGATACAGACTCTCTCATATATGAAATTGAAGAGGGAAACATATATGAATTTATGGCTGAAAATATTGATAAATTCGATACTAGTGATTACCCTGCAAATAATCAATTCAATATACCGCTCATGAATAAAAAGATTCCAGGTCTTATGAAGGATGAGCTGAACGGGAAAACCATGTGTGAATTTGCAGGCCTCCGCTCGAAAATGTATAGCCTACGCATAAATGATGGCGAAACTGTAAAAAAAGCCAAGGGAATAAAGACAAATGTTGTTCAGAGACATATAAAGTTCCAAGACTACGTTGAATGCCTGAACAACAAGCACCCACACATATAAATTTCTGTTTCATGGCTTTGGAAGTATTCTCGAGGGTTTTGGCTTAGGGCAAAACCCTCGAGAATACTTCCCAAGCCATGAAACAGAAATCTAGATGTGTGCGTTCGGAGTCCGTTTTCTAAGATGTTCTATATTAATACTTATGGAAAAGTGCTAAACATTGGCTTTATGTATGCCACAGAGCCTAAACTACTATCCATATAGGAAAATAGTCTTCTAGTAATTTACAGCTTGATACCTTATCTTCTCAAAGGCTACACTTCCTATATACCATACTTAACAAAATAATAAAATAATTTTGATTACAAAGTAACCTTACCATTTAACGCTCAATACCTCTCAGCTGAGTGATAATTGCATGTGTGTATGTGCAGCCGGAGTCCGAATCTGTAGGCAGCTACATTCGAAATCATCAGCCCACGGCATGCCATGACGGCACAGCGACATAACAATGATTACTCAGCTGAGAATTTTTGTTTGAGAAATCGTAGTCATTTGGTTAAGATTAATTTTTTTAAATAATTTTGTTAGGAAAGGTATGAAAGTTTTATTACGGTTCGGAAGATAAGAAAGCAAGCTTAAAATTATCACAACACCATTTTTCTGTATGAATAGTAGTTTGAGGAGGAGGAGCTATTCAAATCACACTTTTGTCAGTTTTACATAAGAACACTGCAAATATTTTAGAATGTAAGGACTACGTTGGGCCTCGCATGTGGTAGGGAGGGAGTCTGTTTCATGGCTTGTGAAGTATTCTCGAGGGTTTTGCTTAGGGTATTTCACATCAATACTTAAGCCGCACACATTCTATCCAAGTCTTGGTACAGGTAACGTAGCCCAGTACAACACACCCCAGGCAGTCCTAGTCATAGTATCAGATATTGCCGCTAAAGCTCTCAGCCAATCTCCAGTACCCAGACACGGGAGGGGGCACCTCAAGGTCAAATTGTAGCTTCCAAGACCAGATCAAACTTAACCAGCAACATCCACCAATAAAGGTTCCCACACCTTCACAAATATTTAGAGCTACGATCTCCGAGATAAATAATAAGTGAACTCCAGAAACGAAATCGAAAACTTATGTTATTTCCCTATGCTGGAGAGTGCTGAGAGTTATCCCGTATCCCCAAATTGATCTCGTATCCCCAAGACTCGAGATGATGCGAAGAACTTATGTGGCATAATGAGAGCAGTACGATTGACTACAAATTAAAATCTTTAATAACGATATCTTGCATTTTAGATATAAATCCCACAAAACAAAATCCCGCATTTCCAAAATCGCGCATTTTAAATTCTTGCATTTCCGGAATATCCCATTACAAGATCTCGCAATTACAGAAAAACTATTTTTCGAATTTAAAAAAAAAAAAAAATGTTCCTTTTACAACAAAATAGCATAAATAAAAAATGAATTTCTGAGTAAAATACGCAATAAATGTAATGTTTAAGAAATATCAGTGTTTTAATAGAAATACAAGGTAAAGATTACAACAATTGGCGACGAGGAATAAAAGAATATATAAAGTGGTACAGTATGGGAATTGACGATGCAAATAATAAAAATGGCAGTTTTCAACCAATTGCAATTGGAAGCAATTTTGCAGAATTTGCATCGGGGAAGCTGATGAGAAAAGAAAGGCAGCATTTCTATTAACAAAATTACATCACAATGTATTTAAAATTCTCCGAGACAACATTTATCCAACAGAGATTTCTAAAGTAACGTACAAGGAAGCTAAAAATCATCTGACGGAATATTATGGTAAGACAATTTCTGTATTTCTTGAAAGAAAAGAATTTTATAGTTTGAGGCAAATAAACTGTAAATTTGGTGAAAACTTAAGTTCCACGTTAAGGGATATGTTCATAACAGGGCTAAAAAATGGTCCAATATTAGATAGATTGTTAGAGGAAGATGAAAAACTGACACTTGAGAAGGCTAGAGAAATTGCAACGAAAAAGGAAACTGTAATTACAAAATCGGCCGAGAGAAATACTACACAGTCTGCAAACAATAAAACAACCAAATGCAAATTCGCGTAAAAACGAGCAAACCAGAAAGCCATCAGTGCAGTCAGCAAGCGAGCTAAGCAACAGGAAAGGGCCAATGGCAAATTGTTTTTCATCAAGTAAAAGATATAATAATATAGAAACTGAATGCAAAGTATGCGGAAAGAGAGGTCACAATAGCGAGCATTGTTTCTATCGGAATTATACTTGTGACACATGTAAGAGGCGGGGCCATTTAAAAGCGGTATGTAGAATGCGCAAATCGATTAACATGATTGAGGTTAATAATAATAAAGTGAGTGATTACATCGAAATAAAATCACTCAAATACGCGCAAGATATAGATGGTGAAAACAAATGCAACGGTTCCCCTATCACAGTGGATGTGAATATTGATGGAAAATCATGCAGAATGGAAGTTGATACGGGCAGTGCATGCACTGCATACTGCAGTATCAATTATACCAAAAGAATTATATAAGGATAAATTCCCGGGACGCAAACTTAAAGCGTCAACTATAAAATTTCGAGGATATGGTGGTGAAAATATAAAAAACTTGGGCAAAGTATTATGTGAAGTTAAATATGGCGGATATAAGGGTCTGGTTGACATTTTTATGTAACAGAACAAGATAAAACCGGTCTGTTAGGGCGAGATTTTTTATCGGTTTTTGGAATTGGGTTCACTGATATAAAAAAAATTGAAACGTCCAATCTAAAAAACAATGAAATCAATACGGGAATAAAGCACTTAATAGAAATGCATTCAGAAGTCTTCCGTGATAAAGCTGGAAAGTGCAAGTACGAACAAATTAAGCTGAAATTGCGTGATGAAAATGTGACTCCTGTATTTCTAGGACCTCGAACGGTACCATATGCTATTCGGGAAAAGGTTGAAAACGAATTAGATAGGTTAGAACGCAATGGAATAATATCAGCTATAGAAACAAATAATTGGGGGACACTAATTGTTCCAGTCATTAATTGTGATGGCAATATTCGGTTATGTGATGACTACAAGGTTACACTGAACAAGCACCTAGAAGCTGACCATTTTCCCATTCCAAGGATACAGGATATCTTTCAAAGATTATCGGGAGGTACAAAATTTACAAAAATTGATTTAAAGGAAGCTTATTCACAGGTGGAATTAGAGGAAGAAAGCAAGAAGTTATGTGCTTGGTCCACCACAAACGGAATATATTTGGTGAACAGAATGCCATATGGGATTTCTCCTGCTACATCAAAGTTTTAGCGAATAATGACGAAACTTTTCCAAGGCATGGAAAAGGTAACTGTGTTCATAGATGATATCGTGGTAACGGGATCAGATGACCAAGAACATTTAAAAAATCTAGAGTTGGCTCTAAAAAAACTGCAAAAAGCGGGAATGACCGTAAAATTAAGCAAATGTGAATTTTTAAAAAATGAAATATGTTATCTTGGACACATAATTAACATGAATGGTATCAAGAAAAACCCAGATACGGTGATTCTGAAGGCACCCATTCCAACTAATATCAAGCAAGTGCAAGCATTTAATGGATTAGTCAACTACTATGGGAAATACATAAGAAATCTTTCAACAATGATGGAACCGATTTATAATTTACTGAGACAGGGGAAAGTATTTGATTGGACTCAGAAATGCAAAATGCATTTGAAGACATCAAAAAGACTATTGTATATGAAGATATTTTAATGCACTATAATCCTGAGCTGGAAGTAATTCTGGAATGCGACGCATCAGACGACGGAATAGCAGCTGCGTTATCTCATCGTTTAAAAACCGGAGAAGAGAGACCGATATGCTTTGCATCACGGGTTCTCTCTAAATCGGAACGTAATTATAACGTACTCGATAAGGAAGTATTGGCCGTTCACTACGGCGTGCAAAAATATTCCGATTATCTATATGGAAGGAGTTTCATTATTAGAAGTGATCATAAACCTCTGCTTGCTAAATACGGAGAAAATCGTAGTATACCTCTAATGGCAGCTAAACGAATATACAGATGGGCTGCATTTTTGGCTGCTTTTGACTACAAATTCGAGTACATAAAGGGTAAAAATAACAAGGTTGCAGACATGTTGTCACGTTTTACTCATCAAGAAGGTAAGGAAGATAAGGAGTGTAAATACATAAACAATATTATATTAGAAGAAAATAAATTAGATTATAAGACAATCCAGCTAGAAACGAATAAGGATGAAGTTCTCAATAGGGTAAAGATACAGATAAAAACAGGTGGAAAACCTCAACACCAGAGCTAACGGCATATTATAGACGCAGAGATGAAATTGAAATAATAAATGGTATAGTACTATGGGGATTTCGACTGTTCATTCCAGCTTCACTAAAAGGAGAATTCTTAAGAGAGTTACATGAAGCTCATCTGGGAATATCAAAGACAAAAAGCCTTGCACGTTCTTATATATGGTGGCCAAAGCTATATACAGATATTGAGGAAATGATCAAGGAATGTTACGCATGCGGAGGCGAAAATCCTAACCCGCCATAGGCTGAACTTTGTTCCTGGCCAGCAACGGAATCACCCTGGATAAGGATTCATGCTGACTTTGCTAGACCTTTCCTTAGCAAATATTTTTTAATTGTAGTTGATTCATTTTCTAAATGGGTAGAAATAATAACAATGAATGAGATTGGTGCAACATCAACGATCATCAAATTCTATGAGATATTTTCAAGGTTTGGTTTACCAAAACAACTATGCACAGACAATGGGTCCACATTTACGTGCAATGAATTTCAGGAATTCTTACATAGAAATGGCATTAAACACATAACCTCACCTCCTGGACATCCTCAAAGTAATGAATTGGCTGAGAATGCTGTAAAAGGATTCAAGATTGCTATAAAGAAAATATTATCGGATACGAAAATATCATTGCCTATGGCTATATCCAAGTATCTTTTCCATTACCGCAACGTATCACACACAACGACAGGACTAGCACCGGCAAAACTTATGATTGGCAGAAAACTTAGAATGCGGTTGGACCTTGTAAAACCTGAGGAAGAAAAAGATAAGAAGATAGTGAGTAAGATTGAAACAAAATATAAAACAAAGAGGGGAAGATGTGTGGAATTTCAAAAAGGAAACCACGTCCTAGTAAAGGACTATAGGAAAAGCACAGTAGGATGGACACGAGCAGTAATTTCCAAAAGAATTGGAAGTCAAACATATTTAGTGAAAACGACAGACGGCAAAATATGGAAAGGGCACCTTAACCAAATAAAAGAGTGTCGACCTTCAGCTTCTCAATGTAGTACTTCAGGAGAAAGCTGTATTTCTTCAGGAGAAAATGAGCGCATAAAAGATGAAAACAGGTCAACGCTAGAAATCCTGCCCGACCATCTGGTAATTGCAGACTGTTTAGCACCACATCGTAGAGACGAAAGTATTCAAATCGAAGGTCGTACTTACGATCTCCGAAGACGTAGCCATCTTCAACTGCCAAGGAGATACCAGTATTCTATGTAAGCTGTTACTTTAGGCATGTACAAACATTAAGAATATACAAAATCTAGGGATAGGAATTGCTGTATATTAAACGAAGCTTATAGATTGAGCTATTTTATATTTTATATATTGAAATGTACTTACTTGAATTATTCTTATGTTGTATAATACTCTGATTACTTTATGAAGCACCCTGCAATATTGACGTAGATACTAGATTAAGCAAAGAATGTAATAGATGCATACATATACAAAGAGTTAACAAGTGTGTCAGAAGATATAGTTCGTTCTGTTGAGTCCTGAGTAAAATACGCAATAAATGTAATGTTTAAGAAATATCATTGTTTTAATATAAATACAAGGTAAAGATTACAACACTAACGTTCATTTATTGACACAAAAAATAACTTCTTTGCAATTTTTGAAGAAAAATATAATGTTCTATTCATTTAATTCGAATTTTAAAAATAGAGATGCTGTGAGCTATGTTCTGTAAAACAATAAATTTGTGACATTCGAAGTCTTCTAGTTAAAATAATTTTTAAACCCTTATTACGTAAAACAGTTTTATTTCGTTTTTTGCAAGACGATTGGATCTGGAAATTTTCCCATAATTGATTGATTGGTAAGATATTTAACGAAACTATAAAAGTCAATGTGTATTTTATTCATAATGGCATTTAAACGCCTATGCCAGGAGCTTCCACATTATTTTATATCCTGGGAAAGTTTGATGAAAGCGTGTCAACAACATTCCAGAAGAACATTGTATTGTGTATACCATTACAAATAATTTCCTCTAATCTGTTTGACCTGTTATAACGATGTAAAATTATTGCTTCTATTAAAATTATAATAATTGAGAGTTTCATTTTAAAATGTTGGAGGGAAAGTTAAGTTGGAAATACTTATATCGCATGGAAATAAAATATTTTTTAATTCATTTTCAATTTGCGAGATTGAAGTAACAAGATTTTTATATGCGAGATTTTAAAATACGAGATTTAAAAATTGCGAGATTTTAATTTGCGGTCAACTGTACCGAACCCGGCATAATACAGCAAAGGGAGAGAGAATGTATAAAACTTTCTATTAGGGGGCCATTAGGTGGTTTTTATTCGGACCATTTCTTCTTAGGTTTTCATATATAGATGTAAGTTGTCTCAGCTTATAGATGGAATATTCTAATAGCTTAGGATTATAATAGTGCACAAGTCAGTTTGCTATCAATTTATCTACGTAGATACTTAAGTACTTCTATTAACAAGTATCCTTTATAATATGTTCTTTGTAAATTTAAAAATCTTTTTTAGGGCATGGGTGGACAACATAACTACTGGGGTCTATGGCTGGACGCGGAATACGGGAAAGGAAAATGTTCAGAATCATGCACCACTTATAAAAATTACACGCAGATAAGTGTTAATAGGAATTTTGATGTAAGAAATGTGGAAGTCTGGGCAGTTGATAAAAAACCACAGAAAGAGGATGAGGTAAGTTTTAATATGATTTCCGAAGTTAAGATTGATTTGCTTTGCAAGTAGACAACATAAAAAATCGATGTTAGAACATCGGTCAGTGGCATAACACTTATGATTGACTGCACTCGAGTCCCATCATTGCCGCCCACTAATGATCGATGCATTTACTTGCTAGAGTGATATTTCAATTGAAGGTCCAATTACGGAAAAAATATATCCTTGCTCCTACTAGTTTATAGAATTGCATCTGCATTTAATTTTTTTAATCTAAAAACACTTGACAGATTTTGTTGTTTACTTAATCTATCCATTTTTCACAATACTTAAATATAAATGAGAATTTTAAAATGATATTCGTTTATAACACGATGAAAAGTTTCTGTTAGTAGTGATACAATTTTGTTGAATTTCCAAAACGGAAATCATATACGAACTAAAAATTTCCAAACGAAAATTTACTTAAGGGATTGGTTTCCCAAAGCTATCTTAAGCTCAAGATGTGGTTTACACTCTTGCATATTATTACATCCTATCTTGGGGTAACTGAACGTTTGTGCTCAGCCAAAATTTTGAATATCATGTGAAAAAATACGTGTGAAATAATATAATCAAGAGAAACTCACTTTAAATTGTCTTCACTAGTCATTTTAGTTATTTGTCAGTACATTATTTCACAATAGTGAGAAAACTCATAATTGCTGCTATCTTGAAAAAAATATTAAGATAAGATCACAGACCTGGGAAACGCAATTTGGCTTCAGATTCACTTCAGCTATGAACTAAATTTAATTTATTTAAGCTCTAACTGTAAATCCTACCCTAAGCAGAACGAAAACCAGTAACGACTCACTCAAATATAAAATCTTAGATGACGTCAAAATTATAAACCAGAAACGCCTAGCCCTTATATCATGCGATTAAATTTTTTTTTTATATCATAGCTAAAATCATAATTATTACTAAATTTTGCATTCCATTTGTAACACAAAATGGATTGGACACACATTCCTGAAACGCAATATGCACAATCTGGTCTCAGCAGTCAATTACCCCCTATAGCACAAAAAATGTTTTATTTGGAACTTTAACTCTACGAACACTTCAGTTCAGCGCTATGTGAACGTGGTTGCCGTTCCATCTGATCTCTAATCAATTATAAGAGTTAGTGCCATTACTTTCGTTCTGCCACTAAATTTTTGGGAGTGGCATTTGGTCTCCTATGCTACCATACCACTAATTATGAATGATCCTTTAAAACTAGCTATGCTGGGACTTCCAGGAATATTTGGGTATAGTTCCATTAAGGTTGAAGTATTAGAAACGAAAGGTTTTAAATTTTATTACAAGCTTAGAAAAAGTTAACCTAACTTAGTTCAATTTAGTAAATTTTGAAAAGGGCCTCCATCAGTCAGATGGAGTGCAGATATAGCAGAGAGCTTTTTCGTATGGACTTTATTATATAAGTCCTTTATAACTTTGCTCTTGTAATATTTCCTGCTTCTTCAATTCGACTAGCTTTTCTTTTGTGTAAACTTCCTTCCTTCCGTTTTAGTTTTTTGAGCTCTCCTATCACCTCCTGCAAGAATTATGTACATCCTTATCTGAAAGACCCTGTATACATATATTTATTCAGTTTATTAAAGAAGTTAGCTGATCAAATCTTATGTTTAGTGTATCTTGACTATCATAAAATATCTTGTCAAAAAGATCTCTTATCTGTTCTTGTTGTATTAATGAGCCAACGAAAATTAAATACAAATTATATTTTTCCTAGAAGAGTCAATAACTGTACCATTTTTATAATTCTAGCATTAATATGATTCCATACACAGCAATGAAAGAAAATTAATAAAATATTTATTGTCATTTATTATAGGACGATGAACAAAGGCAATCTGTGTTAGATAATTTGGAAGAGAAAGCCATACTTGAACTTGCAGGAAGAAAAATTTACTCTGAAGGGTTAAGAGAAGAACCTAAAGATTAATAACTAATGTCCATACATTTCTGTAAGCTATCTATTATGAGATTTTCTGATTTTCAATGGTGAGAAGCTTTCACTAGCTTAACGTAAGTAAGGAAATATAGATTTTTGTGTAAAAATTTGTAAAATATTATATAATGTATTTTGATTTGATATAATTACACTCGTATACATATATTAAAAACGATTCTACAGTAAATTTAATTAGAACTTCAGATTTTGTAGTTATTTATTTGAAAAAGATTTTGACTCAGTTTGCGTCTAATGACTAGAAAACATTATTGAGAATAAATGTAGATATGTATGTATTTTAACTCTGTAAGATGAATGGACTGTGTAGAATGCAAATAGAAGACGATGTGCTACAAAATACTATAGTCTAAATGAAAATTAATTTAATTTTAAATTATAAAATATTCATGTAATACCTTAAGTAACTGCAAGTTTTTTTAAAAATGTTTATTATTAATTACATTTATCAATTCCATTTATTCTACGAAGTTATATTTACATTGTAGTCCAGTTGATAAGATAAGTGGTATTTGTTGGAGTCCGCTCGAGGCTAACATTTTTTAGCTGCCGTATTTTTTTAATCTGTACCATTTGGTTGCTAGTACAGTCATTGTTCAAGAGTTGCCGTACTTTCCGGCTATTCGGAATTATAGCGTTTTGATTTAAAGCTTTCGGAATTATATCATCTTTTTTTATAATAGCTTATAACTCTAAATAACAGTTGATAACCAGAGTATCAAGGCCAGTTAGCAGATGTTTCTATTCTTATTTTTATTAATAGCATTATTTACGCAGGATATTGTCCCGTATAGTTTCCATACAACCGTTTGAATATGAAGATCCTAGTCTTTAGTTCAAAACTAAATTCTAAACTTACACTATTGCCACGCCATGGGTACATCAGCCAGATACGTTTTCAATGTACTCAATGGTTTCGGAATGCCAAAATCTATATTAATCTCTATAGGTTGATGAATTTTAATGACCTTACTACAACACCACACCATTCTCATATAAAAAACCTGGACGCATTTCTTGATTGCTGATCATTTATTATATTATTATTGCTGACTATTGATCCACTTCAATCCTTTTCTAGAAGTCTGGAGTTAAAATATGTGTGAGTGGATACAGGTGGTACAGGTATGAAATACTCAAAAATAGATCATATCAATCGAAAGTGAGGTTAAAACCAAATCATTTTGCATAATGTTGCGAAATATTACGTCATAATTTTAACTAATAATGGTAGGATAAGATTGCAAAGTGCGAATTTTGAAACTAAATGATGGGGAAGGAATGTTTTGAAACTAATGATAGATAGGTTAGGTTTTACAGTAAAATGCAAATCAATGTAAAAATTCTTTTAATAAATTAACAGAAACGCAAATATAAATTATTAAGCATAATATAACAAAATAGTTTTTTTTTGAAAAAAATTAAGAAAAAAAGTGGAAGGTTTCAAATATCTGATTGTTTTTAGAATTTGTGTGGAGAGGGGGGTGGGGGATTTCAGACAAAATTTACTGTAAAACAGCTGCTGGGAAACTTTTTCCATTTTATATACCTTAGATGAAATCTCATAGGGTACACAAGTTTGTCATTCCGTTTGTAACGCATAGAAATAATGATGGTAGCTCCCTAGTGTACATAAGTCGGAGGTAAAAGAAATGAATAATATTTATGTAACCCCAAGGTTGGCTCGAAGAGCCCTGGTGTTTATAAGTAAACTAGAAAATTACAAGTTAACTATTCCAAAACGCGCTGGATTTGTGTCTCGGCCATACATAACAAGTAATATGACGTTGGTACTTAGAATTTAATACAAGCATTGCACATACACACTAGGGACCACGTTTAATAACACATGAGGGTACATGAGGGTACTCAATCTGTCAACCTCTTTTAAAGTGCCGGCTATAGCTCGTCGGGTGGGCTTAAGTATAAGATTCAGTACCCGAATTAAAAAAAAACGAATTGAAGACTGAACAACTGATAACCATCAATTCAATCAATTGATTACCGTGCAATGCGTCAACGACTAAGGAACCTTTTCTGTGGGGGGAAAAAATTGGTTACATGGCAGAATCGAACCGTGGACCACTATTACGTCTATCATACACTTGCGCTCTGT
Source organism: Dioctria rufipes (assembly GCA_963924295.1). Taxonomy (NCBI): domain Eukaryota; kingdom Metazoa; phylum Arthropoda; class Insecta; order Diptera; family Asilidae; genus Dioctria; species Dioctria rufipes. The sequence goes on from OZ002744.1 coordinate 121,951,572, forward strand.
ACAAACTTTGACTTAGAATGGAAATTGAAAGTTGCTTAATAAACAACAGTCCCAGGCCTCTTGCTTGTAGCTGAAACATTGCTTGTACATTGCCAGCACTCAGAACCGATGATTAGGATGGTGTGCCCTAATGAAACTCACTTATTCAGTCGATATCACTTAACTATTTAATTCTTGATTAATTCGCTGATTTGGCTATTTTAATTCAAACTCAAACAAATTTATTTACTATTTCCTAATTGAGAACATGAAACCAGCTGAAGCAATTGTAACCGCAAAATTCATATGTATATATATATACAACTAGACTGATTAGAATATTTAACGTTCTGTTGCTACCGATTTCTGCGCCTTCTGGCTTTAATTATTCACTCCAATGTAACACTTAATGGTTTCATGCCTTAATTTCTTACTAATTAATTAGGAGTGATTAGGTACACTAGCTGTGACGTTTATGTATTTCATTATCATATATGTGTATATATATATATGTTGGATTCATCTTCGAACCAGACTGTACGTTCGCCCAGCTGATCCCCGGCCACTGACATATAATAAGAATGGACTGAGTGTTCTTGCTTCAAAAATGGCACAAATATTGAACAGGCTGTGAAAACCGTTTATTTCGTACAATTGCACACCGATTTATAATTAGTTATTATTTGTCGATTGGAAACACTAAAGATGTTGAAAAATAGTATTGCATTAAGTGAAAATTGTTTAGGAAGTTAAACTCGTTTTAATTAACACAAAACTTAATTTTTAATATTACTAAAAAATGTGTTTCTCTGCAGATTTGATGTCAAATATGCTTGAGCTTGTAAGAGATAGACGTATATAAATAATATATTTGTCTGCATTTTTATGTCAATTCCGATGCATTCCAATCAATACAGCCGTACTATTTCCAAAATTGGTTACAGTTCAGCGTACATTTTGCGCTTGAAAGAGTCAAATAGATTTTAGCCAAAATTTGTGCCATTTTTCACTATAAGAATTAGATAGGATGGCTCAGTCCATTATTATTATATGTCAGTGTCCCCGGCGTAAACGTAGATGACAGGGGGACAGAGTTCAGTGGATGACAGAACACAAGGCGGATGAAAAGGAACTAGGTTAAAGAAAGAGCTTGTGAAACGATAAAAGTATTATTAAAACTCGTTCAAAATAACCTCGCGATATTGTTTAAATTCATTCAACCCTATCCAAGAATTAATTCAACAATTATTTTGGGGGCTCAACCGGGATTGGATTATAAAATTAACTCCTGGATGGAACTGGATATTAAAATCAAGTTAAAAGCCTGCCGGGATGGAAGCGGATTAAAAGAAGTTTTGTGGCAAATGGGAAATTGACAACATAATACAGGAAAATAAGGAGGTAAATAATTCGAAGAAAAGAAACACTTCCCTCATTGTGAAAGCGGTGATTGAGCATTTGAAGTAAAGTGTACAGCAAAATTACTCCTGAAAACAAAAGAGGTAAATCATTAATAAATTTATAATTGGTTCAGTTTAAATGCCCGTAACTAAGATTTACATACGCAACGAGAGAAAAATATTGAATAATTTTTAGCAATTGCGATTGCAAATGTCATTGAGCGTAAATTACAGACAAGTTAATTAGATTTCCCAAATTGCATACCCTTAGGCTCTGTGGACAAAATACTGTAGAATTTGTAATTTATAAAACAATTTAAGTTGAAAAATAAAATATATTACCTGTGTTCTTTTGTGTCCACAGAACAGAGCAGAGCAGAGCAAAAGATACAGAAAAGAACGCGTCATATATTTTCATAGAAAGATTTAAATAAAGCGAACAGTACAATTAGTTCGCTTCAATCGAAGAAGAATTTGTTCTCTCCAGTATATGGGAGTTCTAGAACAAGGTACACAAAAGAATACAGCTATTTTATAGGACAATATATTAATGTATCGAACTATTACAGTGATTCGGGGCATTTGGTCCTGAGTCACAATAATAGTAGTGTTGTGGAATGTAAGTACATATATCTAAACTAAGAATTATATTAAATTTCCTTTAACTTTACTTGTATATAGACTTAGGCTTAGGCTGCAATAGCGGAAATACTCTTTTTGTATTACTAAAGAGCATCTAACAGAAAGAATACGCATCTCGTATATTGAAAAGTTTTATATGGCGGGTGGTTCCATTACGACCTGCTCTCACAAATTGTATGAAAACCCTCTGCTTGTTAATAACCTGCCCCTCACCGGTGGTGATATTACGATCCGCTTTCACAAATTTTACGAAAATTCTGCTTTGAATGACGGCCTGCCGGCAGTCACCAGTGGTGGCGGGTCGTCAAAGCACCAGCCTTCAGCACAGTACCAGAGCCTGCACTCCGTATCATGCCCATGCATTGCATTGCGTGTTCTCGTTGCTTCTTTTAGCTCTTCTGAAGGCAACCGGTTTTATCATTTACATTGCATTGCAGCAGAACAGAGGGAGAATAGTAAGATGAGCGGATGGGATAGGAATAAGGCCTAAACACAATTGCGACGACCGGCGACAACTATAAGCAGCAACCACTGTCAAAGTCCTTCGTGGTCAAACATGAAACACAATTGCAACGACAACGAAAAAGAAGAAGATATATCTCTAGATATGGTTTGGTTGTCTCGTCTGTATTCACGGTAAAAACATAAGTTCAATTTATAAACGTAATTATGGATAAATTAATGCACATTGTGAGTGTACTAAATATGGTATACACCGCCTACCAAATTTATTTATTATACGAACAATATAGAAAAAGGAGGTGGTGGGTGCGTGAGGTAAATTTATCTAGAGACATCGATGGTTTTTTTGTAAAAAGTTATAAAAAATTAAAAGCAAAGGTGTAGAGCACTTTTTTAAAATAACGAGGATGAGTGTAGCAAAATTTAATATGCTGTTATGCTTCCTGAAAGAACGTCTTGATTGGTATTCAAGAAGAAAAGCGATAGAACCGGAAAATCGACTTGTCCTTACGTTGATGTAAGTCAATAGAAAATCTCTAGGAAAAGCACAAAGAATCACTATTATTTATTATACTTTCAGGTATTGAGCTCACGGAACGTCACCACAAGTGTTAGCCTGGTCTTTTAAAATGGGAGTTTCGACCATTAGGAAAATTATCTATGAAACATGTGACGCAATATGGGAAGAACTCCATAGGATTTACCTTGCACCTCCAAATCAAAATGAGTGGAAAGTAATAGCCGACGCTTTCTTGAACAAGACTGAAATGCCTAACTGCATTGGTGCCATAGATGGCAAACATATTAATATTGTTTGTCCTAGAAACAGCGGCTCAATATATTTTAATTATAAGAAGAGCTATAGCATTGTGTTGCTCGCAACATGTGACAGCAATTACACATTCACTTTTGTGGATGTCGGTGCGTATGGAAGCCAAAGCGATGGAGGTGTATTCGCTCGAAGTTCCTTTGGAAGAAAGCTTCTGAAAAATTTGCTACCTTTTCCGCAGCCTAAAGTGTTACCACATTCAACTATAACCTTTCCTCATTACTTCGTAGGAGATGCTGCATTTCCTTTAAAATGGAACCTGATGCGTCCTTACCCTAGTCGGAACTTATCCGCAGAAAACGAAAATTTCAATTACCGGTTATCAAGGCACGCATCTTGATTGAAAATACTTTTGGAATTTTGGCAAACCGATGGCGGATACTTGGCAGTAATATTCACGCTGCACCACAAAGTGTTGATAAAATAATACTGGCAACTGTGGTTTTGCATAATTTTCTAATGCTTGATCGAGATAGCGGCTATTTTTCGCGCGAGCTGGTAGATAGAGAAGAAAATGGCGAAATTATACGCGGGCAATGGAGAGAAGACAGAGTAGGTCTTCAATCAACTCGAGCTTTTCGCTCCAATCGAGCATCACAAGAAGCTTTTTCGTTGAGAAATGTTATGCGGGAGTATTTAAAAAATCAAATATAACACTAGTTATTATATGTATAAAAATATAATGTATCTTTCCTATGAATACTCTTTCACTATCTACTTTGCTTATTCACATTGCAAGAGTTTTCCATAAAAACTGGTAAGATTCGAGGGAACTTTTGCGTTACTACGTCATTTGGACACAAATGTCATTTCCAGCGAATTTGTTTTGAGTTTTCGGATTACATTAGCTGAAATACGTATCGAATATATTAAAATATTTAACAACACATTAGTTTCTTCGTTTCTTCTTCACTTTGAGAAAAGTAATTATGTACTAGTAGGAAAGCAGAGAAATTTCCAAAATAGATTTTTTTTTCACTGTGATAAGGACGACTGAAATTGAAACGAACATATTTATGACTTTTGTCCCCAAATAAGGCAAGCAATTAATCTACAGATAATTCGGCCATACATTGTTAATCATTGTATCATGTAGATTATTATTGAAAGGGAAAGAATTAAACATCCATTATAATTTATCTCTATTTAATACGTCACCGTCACCTCAGTTTTTAAAAATAAAAAAATTAATAAAACATTTGGAAAAAGTCAAAATAGGTTAGTGCCTATGTATACTCCGCGAATGTTTCATACACAATACGTGTAATTCGCGCCTCTAAATAATTCTAATGCTAGGCGGTAAATTTGCAGCGTCAATTTTCACTGCTAATGCTCCAAGTACCACTTCTGAGCTGCTTTTTGGTGGCGCCGATGGCGGTATAGGGAAATCCCGGATGGTATTCCTAGCCGCCACCAGAATTTCGCAGAACTTCTTCTGGATAGGGTCCGCTTCATCACGCTTTCTCGGAAAAGTTTTATGCGGCTGTGAAATGCCCTCAGCTGATTTCGGTGCAGTTGAAGTGAACACATCTTCCTCGTTGCCGTTTTCATCAGTGTTTTGCAGCTGATCCGATGACTCATCACCAAAGAATTCATCTCCAGCAGTGTCACTTCCAATGGATCTGAAAACGGTAAAGTTTATGTTATTGTTTGACACTGCCATAACATTTATGAAATTTAAAAAATTTACCTTCCAGCATCCGCGAAGTCGTCTAAGATAGTTAGACAGTCAAAATATTTCCACTTCTTTTTAAAGGGCTCCTCTGCACCACTTCCTGATGGTAGTGATTCGTATTTTTTCAGCCTTTTATAGGTATCCCTCAACCCTTTCCAGGGCTTTTTACAAAGATCTGCTGAAATATAATTTTAATTAACAAACAACACTTTTAAATAATTTTCTATTTACTTGTTGACTTTAAGGTTTTCGAAATATCTTTCCATGTTTTCTCCTTTTAATTGGTTCTCCGAAATTGTGGATGATGTAAATTATATAAAAATTCGTGCGGTCGCACGCAGTCAATCAACCGCTCTTCAAAACTCATCTTTGTTTCTTTATTTTGCCGCGTTTTTCCTGCTTGACCAAGCCAAGCCACTGCCACTCAATCACAAATGGCCAGTAATCAGTGCGATAAACTTAAAGAGCTATAAAAGTAACCAAAGAGCAACATTATGTAGTTGGCAGGCCTGCAGTTGGCGATGAAATTAGAAATTTTGCCAATCGCAGCGACGAGCGAAAATGTAGTCATCGCCGGTAGTCGCAATTGTGTTCGATTGGATAGCAAAGTGAAGGCTTTAATTTTTTGACAGTGGTTGCTGCTTATAGTTGTCGCCGGTCGTCGCAATTGTGTTTAGGCCTATAGGTGGGCGACAATCAGTCTAGTCATAATCACTGTCAGTTGCATTGATTCGTGTGCTTGGGCTATACATTTTCATGAATGTAGGTAGCCAAAATATGCTGTGTAAAAGTTCTTATGAAAAATTTTCGAGTACCTAAATTAATAAAAAAACCGGCTCGCCTCTTCAGCTAGGCAGCGTAGGGAAACATAAAACTGTGCATGGCTGCTAGCGTTGGCGTGTGTATAGCTGTGGGGAGGTGGAGAACAGAGAGAACAGAGGAATATTCTCTCAGTCTCAAATCTTGGCTTCTTCACGCCTGTTACCTCCCGACCGCATCAACAAATAACCATACAACTTGTGCATTTTTAAAGGACAGATGAAGCTTCTTGTTAAGTTATATGTTCTTTGGTATAACTTAACATCCAGCGCAGTACAAGTACGCGTAAGGGGTAGGCGCATCAAATTACGTAGGGATACGTATTATTTTAAAATGAGGGCTAGTCTTGCCTCAATCGCAGAGGAAAAGAGGAAATTTGAGAGGCTGGCATCGGACAAGTTAAGGCATATAAATGCCAATAAGAGGAAAAGAAATGAAATGAATGGGCATGTTGGGTTGCCTTTTATTCTTGACTAAGAATTGTTGCCTCGTTTTTCTGTCTCTTTTTGTTTTTAAAGGCCTGGCCGTTATTCGTGAAATTGCTTCAGCCTGTTATTATGTACTGTTACTATTCGTTTACCGATTTGAATAACAGTATTAACAGAGGTAAAATCTTGCACCACGAGATATGGACCTAGCCATATCTGGGAAAGTTTATGTTTTTTAGCTGAGGTTTTTAATAGAGCTTTATCTCTTGGTCTGAATGTTACCGGACGCGCGTGCTTATCGTAGTGTTGTTTTGAATTTTTCTTGGTGTTAAGTAGATCTTTTCGGGCGATAGCATATGTTTTCTGTATTTTGTGTTTCAGGAGGTGACCGTAACTCTCGTGATTGTAAATGGGCTCTGGTTCTCTCATTAGATTTGCGGGAACATCCGCTGTAAATCCAAGCAGACAGTCCATTGGAGTGAGCTTAGTGCCATCGTGTGGGCTATCATTGTATACGAAAGCCGCGGTTGTTAGGAATCTATCCCAAGCCTTTGGATTTTCAGACACAATAGCACTTAAGTACTCTACTTGGGGTCTGTGTGTTCGTTCCAGTGCGCCGTTGGATTATGGATGATAAGCGGAAGTCTGCATTTTTTCACTTTTAGGAGTTTACAGATACGTTTAAAAAGATCACGATATTGGAGCCCTGATGAGTTACTAATTTTTTAGGAATGCGGTAGCGAGTAATTATTTCGTCGAAAAATATTCCTGCTACCGTTTCCGCTTCGCCATTTGTGTTATATAACTTTTATCGCTCACCTTGAGATTGGTTCTGGGTGTCGGAACTGCTAATCCAAGTCTAAGGACAACACTTTTTGCTTTTTCCTTGTAAGCCACCTTTTTATTTTATTTACACCACTTTATATACGACCAGCAGATTGAAAAATCTCACTAAATATGTTTAGATCAATTTTGTGATATATTTGATCTACTTTTATTTTTTAAGACAAAATGAACAGAATCTCACTTAAATTATTTTGATATAATATTCCTTTTTTTTAACAAAACTGACCAAAATCTCACTTAATAGATTTGTATATTATATTCTCCTTTTTTTTAAACTCGATCCAACTCCTTTTAAAAAACGACTCAACTCTTGATCACATTCATCGTGATCAAGAGACGTTGTTCAGGATAGAAAATGCTAAATTGCATTTTCTTATCCTGAGAAGACTTGTTCAAACATGTCCAGAATTATTCGCGTTGAACGATAGCTTCAAAAATGTAATCTTACACTTTTTAAAACATCAGCCACCGTCCCGTCGTTTGAAATCGCGGCGCGCATATACATACAATGTATTTATGTGGCGCGCGTTTCTTATCACGAAAGCTTTTATCGTAATATGTATGTAGGTATGTACAACATATTGACTTTTTCGCGGCAAATCGTACTGAAGGTACGATTTGCTTTTTGCTTTATTTTTTAATTAAATTGTTGAAATGACAAATTTTGCTGAAGGCAAAATTTGTCGTGGAAATTTTTAAGTAAAACGACTTGGGTTGTAAACTGAGACTTTTGTTTTTCCCAAGTTGTTTTATGAGAAAAATTTTATAAATTATGTGGAATGTGAAGAAAATTGCTGATGCAATTTTCTTCATAGATTTAAGAGATAAGCCAACCATGTTTTAAGCATGGTTAGCTTAGGTGAAAAAATTAATATGATTTTTATTTTCTTCCCCTTTTTTCAGGTTTTTTATTGTATTTTATATATATATTTTATATATTATATTATATATTAGGTATATAACAATCCTTCCCCTGAGAAAAAGGGAATTATTCTTTGAAGAGGAATAATTCTCAGGGGAAGTTGTTGTGGGTGCGTTTTTTGGCGGGCGGTTCTTGGTTGGCTTTCGGTTGAGTGTTTATATCTTTTTGTTTTGTTATATACAGTTTTTGTGTCTGTTGTACAATTACGTTATTCTAGTTTTAGTTTTGTATAATATATATTTTACTTATTCTATTTCCTAATTTCTATGGTCCTTATGACTTTATCTTAGCGTCTGCTAAAAATAGAGAATAAGAAATTTTCTGTTTTTAGTGCATTTCTTATCGATTATTTTATACAAGAGTCTCTTTCCTGGCCCCAATTGTTTAGTAAAAATAAAAAAAAATCTGTTTGATAAGGAAAAAATGTCATTTCATTTGGATATTAACACATACATGTCTAAATGAATTCCGTTCGACCGGCTTCTGTGCTCGTAATTTAATACTCGTGCCGCTGATAAGCGAACGACAAGACACGGACTTATTTTTCTACCATAGAGAGAGCGTTTGCACATTGCAATTGTATTTTTTTGTGTTTTTTTTTTTTGAAGGGTCGGTGTGAGATATTGAAATGCATCTTGCATCGGCTTGGAAAGAAATAAGAAAGAAAAAAAAGCGTTTGAGATTTGTGTTTTTGTAGCTACATACATAGTGCGCAAAATGTAACTTGTGTGATATGGAGCTTATTTTGTATGGTTTAAAGGATGAAAGAAAAAAACCGTCTTTAGGTACTGCGGTTGCGTGCGATTCTTCGAGATAAGGGCACAACACAGACTAGGTGCATCTTAATTTTTTCCAACGTTAGCTGTTTTGCCCTTTAAATTGGGTCGCGTGACCGGAGTAATTTATAGTTTCATCATGCAATTTGGAGAAGTGTTAAGTCCGCGTGCTCCGTACTTTTGTTACAGGCCCCACTGTGTGAGGGTGATCGGCATATATGTGCAGAGTGTGGCCCCCCGGTGGCGGGGCTTAATCCGTATTCTGCTCCGAGGTAGATAGTTTGCACAGGTTGGAGCTATGTTTGTCTGCCCATGGCGGTGCATCTTGGATAGCTTTGGGTAAGTTTTGATTATTTATTTTTTGAACAACGACTATTTTTCTATATTCTCTTTTGTCTTTTTCTTTTTAGGGGCGACGCTGGCCCTATCCGTGGAGGTCGGCTGGTGTTGCTGCCTGACGTGCAGGCCGCATCCACTGTACATGGTGCATGAGGACGACGTTGCAGCTTTGGGCACTTCCACTCCTGTGGCCGGCTGGGGTCCTCCGGTAGCAGCATCAAGTCCTTTTCTCGAGAAGAATTGAGACGACCCTGCCCCTGACGACCTGAATGCGTCAGACGTTGAGTCTGGCACGGCCTGGGACCTCCCAGATGAAGGGTCTGGTTCTGCCCAGGAGAATTGGGATCTTCCCGGTGATGCTTCTGGTCCCGCCCAGGGTTAAGCCGAGTACGCTAATCCGTTTCATGGTAACTTATTTTCACTTTTTATTTGGACCTCATTTTCTAATTACTCCCCTTTTTTTTTGTTTCTTTAGAATTTGGGTGTTATTTAGCTTCCTGTACCACCGTAGTTTTTAAAATTTTTTCTCCTTGACTTTTGTAATTAACTTTAACCCCCTTTTTCAAAAATTTGTACTCTATCAAAATTTAGTTTTAATTTTATTCTTCTTATTTTTGTATTTCTTATAAAAAAAATTCTTGGCTAAATGGCGAGATATCGTTTTTCATTTATTAATAAAAAAAGATTTTTGTTTTTTTTTGTGTTCTCCTTTATAGATTTTAAGTAAAAGGAAAAATGGTCTTGACAGTTTTTTGGGTTTGATCATCAATTTCTCTTTGACGTTGATTCAAATTTGGGGTTGGCTGGTGTTAGGTGGCTTTAAGCTTACCGGGTTATTGTTGAGGTCTTTGAGAGAAAAAAAAAAAATTCTATTGGCCTGTTTTTAGTTGGTTTATAATGACTCTAGGATATGCTATTATTTTGTGTGGAGCCAGAAAAAGATTTTTGTTTCTTTTGTTTTTGGTTTTCCAGGTAGTTACATATCCCCGGTGGTTTCGGTGTTGGTAGATTATAATTTGTTGTTCGGCTTAACTTACACTAGAGACTAAATATTCACTTACTGTACGTTACCTAATTATTTCTACGTCGTTTCCTTATTTTACGTCGTTTATTTATTCCTAGTTATTTTCTGAAATTCTAGGGAGTTGTATTTCGTTTTGTCATCTATACTATGGGTTAGTTAGGAACGAGTTGTCTAGTCTAGGTTTTTTAATCTAATTGTTAGTTTGTTCTAATTTTGTTTTTGTTATCTTATTTAGTATATTATCTTATTTTTTTTTTACTTATTTAATTTATTATTTCTACTTTGCTAAGTACTACTTAGGTTTATTAATTTTGTGTTCTTAGGTACTACTAAATAAAGTTTATTCTTATATAATATTAATTTAACTGGTTGCTTTATTTCTTATTTCCTATAAATTATTTCCACTTATATCTAAGACCAGTGTAGTGATAGGGTACTAAGCCAGCAACAAAAGAATGAGACGGGGCCAACCAACGAGTATAGATCTTTTTGATTATACTACTTGTATAGATCTCGTTCTGTGGAGACTTTGAGTACGTTTTAGTTTTTCTTGGGGTGTTGCGTAAACCGGTTCCATAGGAACGTTTTCAGCTGTGGGCTGTTGTCTTCGTTTAGCAACCTATGTCATAAATGCCGGTACGATATATTTTGCTACTGCCACCACTGATGCCATTAGTAACAAGAGTCCGGTCATTGATAAGGATGTGATAGAGAGTATATGAGGGATCTTGGCCTTTGGTCCAAAGTGGATGTTGTTCACTTTGGTACGGATTTCTTCTAGAGATTTTGTATCCAGGTGAATACGTTGGTTTGTATCATCTCCGAGGAGTAACGTTGGTTGTATCTCAGGGTTTTTAGGAGCGGGTATCTTGGATATATATTCTGCCAATTTATCCTGAGTTTCGATTGTGCCTGGGAAGTAGGGTGGTTGGATAACTTTTAACGGATGCGGATTTTCTGCTTCGTAATACAGAGTGTGAGGCCATATTTGCAAGAAACATGGTTCGTTGACTGTCATGATTCCTTGTCCTGCGAGACGATGAGTGATCAACTTTTGTGTACAGGTTACTTGTACTATAGTGGTTTCGGTTAAGGAGTACAGCCACGAATTTGGTCTATTGGGTTTAATTATTGTGTCTCTTGGGGGAACTTTAGCTCTGATGCTACATTGTGGGTGTTCGCCCAGTGGATTGAATAACAGTTTAATAACACATTCATCTATTTTTGTAGCCTTGGTGATTGGTGTATTCAGCCTACCAACCCACGTATCCTCATTGATTCGCTTTGAATCTTTGATCTAACTCAGTTATGATGCTCCAAGTATCGTGGTAAACTGATAGGCTTCCAAGATCCTCAAATAGTATTCCCGTATTATTTAGGGGCGTTATAGTGTAAGGTTCCTACACGAGGGCTCCTATTGTGGTCAGGAACAGTCCGTAGAGAATTATTGACCGCATTGTCATCTAGGAGAGGATAGGATAGGATATTAAAATGGGGTTTTAGTTGACTTTGTAGCTTACATGCTAATATATATGTATCTTAGAATTAATTAGATGGTATTGACACCATTTTAGTCGTAGAAAGGTTTTAGACGGTTGTTATGTACCGTGACTTCTCGTTTACGAATTTTTATTGTGGTGTTTACAGTACTGGGGATACCGGTTACCGTATAGGGTCCTACCCAAATCTGGGAGAGCTTATGTTTTCGACTCTCGCTCTTGAGTAGAACCTTGTCTTCTCTGTGAAATGTCAGAGGACGTACAGCTTTGTCGTAGTAATTTTTCGAGCGCTGTTTACTCATCAGAAGATTTTTTCGTGCCATGGCGTAAGACTTCTGAAGCTTATACCTGAGAATATGGTAGTAGCTCTTGTGATTATACACGGGTTCGGGGTCTCGCCTTAAGTTGGACGGAACGTCCGCTGTAAAGCCGTAAAGGCAGTCCATGGGAGTTAATTTTGGCCCTTCGTGTACACTGTTATTGTACACGAAAGCAGCGGTTCGCAGATAACTATCCCATGAGCTGGGATTTTCGTCCACTATAGTTCGTAGATATTCAATCAATGGTCTATGTGCACGTTAGAGTGCTCCATTTGATTGGGGATGATAAGCTGAGGTCTGCAGCTTATTTATCCTGAGGAATTTGCATACCTTTTTGAATAGGTCACTCAGGAAATTACTTCCCTGATCGGTGACTATTCTTTTGGGAATGCGGTAGCGTGTGACGATTTCGTCGAAGAAAATTTGCGCTACCGTTATAGCTTCCCCATTCGGTATGGCATACCAATCTACAAATTTCGTGAGGTTATCCTGAAACGTTAATATATATTTGTGTCCGGATTCTGTCTCCTCTAGTGGGCCGACTATATCTAAATAGATTTTATCGAATGGTTGTTCTGCTATGTCTGTAATCACCATCGGGATTTTATACTGTGGTGAGGCCTTCATGGTTTGACGTTTGGCACACCGCTTAATGTGCTTTTTGATGTCACTAAGCATGTGCCTCCACCAGTACTTTCTTCGGATCCGTTTATAGGTTTTTATCACTCCCTGGTTAACACCAAAGAGAGAATCATGATAATCCTTTAAGATTAATTGAATCTCCTCTGGGCTTGTGATTACCTCAGGGGGACGAGTTTCGTCTATAATTTGTGGATTGGTACTAGGTGGACTGTCAAGGTCCTCTGCCGCTTCTGGATGATGAGTTTGCTCTTTTTGTTCTGTTGGTTTGGCCTGGCTGTCTGGATTTATTCCACTTTTCTGAATGTTTCGTGTCTGGGCTCTGGTTACTGCATTGCATTGCAGATACTCCTTTTGGTCCGATGAGTGTTTTTCCTCCTCTATATCCGAGTCCATTTGGTGGTGGACTATAGCTTCTACCGTGAAAGTTGCAGTTTCCTTGTCTTTGTTATTATCCCGTGGAATGCGGTTTAAAGTGTCGGCATTCGTGTTGTACTTTCCGGACTTATACTCAATTTTATAGTTGAACTCGGAAAGTTTATGGTGAAATCTCACCAGACGGGATGTGGGGTCCTTAATATTGAAGACTCCCTTGAGTGGTTTATGATCTGTATAGACCGTGAACTCTCGGCCTTGCAGATAACACCTGAAATTTTTAGTCGCCCAACTATAGCCAGTAACTCTTTCGCAATAGTGGAATAGTTACGTTCGGCTTTGTTCAGGGTACGGCTGGCGTAGGCAATTGGCTGGTCACTTCCTACCTCTCCTTGAGAGAGAACTGCTCCAAGAGCCTCGCTGCTGTCGTCTGTGGTAAGGTTAAATGGTTTTGAAAAATCGGGATATATTAAGAGTGGAGGGGAAATTAAAGCGTTCTTAATGCTTTGAAATGCCACTTGGCATTTCTCAGTCCACTTAAACTTTACATCCTTTCGGAGTAAGTTTGTTAGAGGACGTACTGTTTTTGGAAAATCGGGTATTAATTTTCAGTAGTAATTCGCAAGGCCCAAAAATGATTGCACTTGCCTTACTGTCTTAGGAGTGGGGAAAGTTTGGACGCATGCCGTTTTGCTAGGGTCAGGTAGTGCTCCTTGGTTAGAACATTTGTGTCCTAGATACACTACCTCGCGCCTGAAAAATTGACATTTCTCAGGTTGAAGTTTCAGGTTATTTTCTCTCAACCTGTCAAAGACTGCGAAGCTTTTCGTTGTGGTCTGCCAGACTTTTTCCATAGATGACGATGTCATCTAAGTAGACGAAACATTCTAGGCCTTGTAGGCCAGTTAATATGAAATTCATTAAACGCTGAAATGTGGCCGGGGCTCCTTTGAGCCCGTAGTTGGTACTAAAAGCCGTTTTTGCTCGATCTTTCGGATCGACGAGTACCTGATGATAGCCATTGACTAGGTCTAGGGTGGTGAAGTATCTTGAATGGCCCAGTTGATCGAGGATATCCTCAATTCGTGGTAGCGGGAAGGCGTCGCCAATCGTTTTTTCGTTCAACTTACGGAAATCAACGATGACGCGCCACCTTTTCTCACCGTCTTTTCCCGCTTTTTTGGGGACGACTAGCAGTGGCGAGTTCCATGGGCTTTTGCTGGGCTGGACAATGTCGTTGTCCATAATTTCTCTGAGCTGCTCATTTATGACATTTCGCTGTGTCTCTGGTAAGCGGTACATCTTTTGGTTAATAGGTGCTGGGTCTTGCACCAGAGGGATGTCGTGGGTGATGGCGTTGGTATGTGTAAGCCTGTCACCCTTTAAAAAGAATAAGTCATCATATTCGTAACAGAGATTTGTTATTGAGGCTTTTTCCTCAGAATTTAAAGTTCCATCCAGACTGAGTTCTTGCTTTAATCTGGTGAGGCGGGGCTGAATACTGGTGTCTTCTTGTTCGGCATCGTTTGGGAACAAGTACTTTATATGTTGTAGGGTGACCGTCTGATCGGCGCTTATTGCCCTGTTTGTATTGTTCTTAAATCTAGATCTATTATTATTATCCCTAATCATTTTACCTCTTAACCTATTTCTTTGATATATGAGTGGCGCTGGGCCAGATGGATCTGCGGGAGTTGCTACCGGCAGACCGTTTGCATGCTGTCCAGCGCCTGACGTTGGGGTTTTCATGAGGGACCCGCAAGCGTCTTGAAGCTGTTTCTTGTTACTGCTTGGTTGACCTGGGCTCTTATGCCCTATTTTCTTAATCTTAGGTTTAATTATATTTTGATGCTCACCATCGCCACCATTTCGACTCATGGGATTCAACGGATGGACTGTTGTAATATTTTTATCTGGCTCTCGTTTGAAGGGGACGACAGTGTAGTCTTTAATGGGAACCAGCTTTAGGTTCACGCTGCTTAGGACTACTTGTGAACTGCGTGTGTTGAGGATTCCTATAGGGACTGCCTTTAACCCAGCTGAGAGTAAGCTGATTATTAGAAGACTCCGCCGTTTATTTCTTTTGACAGACTGAGCATTTCTTCCTGCAACTGCAACGGAACTTTGACTACGATCTGAGACCTTGCTGGTACGCACACAGGTTCATTTAAATTTACCTGATGCTCGCCAGTCTGACAAGCCAGATTTTTGGTAATCAACTCACCCTTATCGCGTTCTTGTTTATCACAGCCGACTTCTTCTGACTGAGAAGCTTTGAGAACACTTCGGGTAGAAGGTGTATACCCGTCGGGTTCAATATCTTCTACCAGTGTGAACACGGGTTGTCCGATGCGGTTTCTAGTGGAACAGCAAACTCTTCTGGATTGGTTTCCGTGCGCGGAAATCGCAGAACCTTGTTGGGTCCCTCAACATTACAGTTTTTGGCTAGGAAGTCATTTCCTAGCAAGCCGTCGTCGGAAATACCTGGGATGTTTTTTACTACCTGAAAGTTACAAGGTAATTTTCTTTTTAGCATGAAGTTTCCTTGGCAACTTCCTAAGGTTTTTCCAGTGCCAAAGGGGCTTTGAAGCGTTAGTTTTTTGTTGGGGTTTATTAGCTCGCGAGATGTGAGAGCTTTTTTCTTAATTATACTGATCTCAGCGCCGGTGTCCACTATTAGCAGGGTCTGACCATTTAGACCTATGTCTAGAGGAAGTCTGGCGGTGGGCACACTGAGGTCGGGCGGACGAGAAGACCCTTGTTTATTGCTGGTAGGGTTTATAGTCGAGCCGGGGAGTTTTGGGTCGACTCTTTGTAGTTTCCCTGCTTTTTATCCCCCCATTTTTTTGTCGAAATTCGTCGATTTTATGTCCACGGCGCCCACAAAAATCACATTTTTGTCTTATATTAAAGACTCTGGGGCCTTTTGTATTGTTCGGGTCTGACTGTGGTTGATTGTTAGGCGGTCCTCGTGTGAAACGATTTGCAGACTGTGTTTGGTTGTTTCGACAGTCGCGAATGTCATGCCCGTAACTTCTACAGTTAGAAGGGGGTGTTTTTGCGTTTTAGACACTCCGTGTAGGTGTGTCCGCACGGCTGTGTTTTTACTTATATCTAATGGTAACTCTACCACTGAAATGTTTTCCCTTATATGTGGTTTTTCTGTTAGAGAGCACCCTGACGTATTTTGAGAGATTTTATTTAATGTCGAGCCGGGGATTTTTCGGTCGACAGTGTGCCGTTTCCCGAATGTGTGGCCTCCTATCGGCGCTTCTGCTGAATTAACATCTTGCTAGTTGCTACCTACATACATATGTTTCACCACCGGCGCAAAGTCGTCGTATTGCAACTTGAGACTTTTGCGCGCAGGGGTATTGCGACATCTTCGCTGATTTACATGAAGAATATTTGACGTAGGTCAGTGATTGAAATTCTTCATGCAGCGAAAATGATGTAGTAGGTAGGTATGTAGGCACAATGTTTTTAGTTATACGTTGCAATAAATATGTTATCTTCCTGCATGATGTAGGTATATATACGCATGTGCATTAAGTATACTTTCTTCAAACATGATGTAGGTATGTATATGCATGTGAATTAAGAATATGTATGTAACATTCCTTACTTTTTTTTTCTTTTTTCAGCCCACTGCGGGCGTACACAGGTTCGATTCGTTTCGAATGAATCTGGTTTTAAATTTTTTTAATAATAAATTTTTTTCTTTTCTTCCCAATTTTTTTGAACTATTAAATTTTTTCATTTCTTTTCTTTGCTCTACTTTTTCATTTGTTTTTCTAGTCACTCAATTTCGCTCTTTGGGACCTGTTGCTGAGTCAAAACCAAGACCTGAAACTTGTCATCCAAAATAAAATGGGTTATGTGATGAAATAACAAATGAAAGCTTTTTAAATTTTTGCTATATACCGGAGATTGCAAAATAATGCCTTCTTAAACAAATATAAGTTTGCCCCAGTAAAAAATCTTTAAGCGTAATCCATGTTTCGTTTGTTTCTCTTTGGTTGAATATAGTAGTTTTTTGCTTCATATAATTCACACCCAGAATTTATTCTGAGTTTATATGAGATGGGATTAATTTAATCTGTGTGAAGCGTCTGCAGCAGCAAGAAAACCAAGCTGTACCTATTAGTGTAAGGTTTTCTGCTAACTATAAACGCTTATTCTTCTTTTTCTTGCTTTCTGTTCTTTATTTTTTCAGCCCTCTGCGGGCGTCCATAAGTTCGATTCGTTTCGAATGAATCTGTTTTTTTTAATAAACTTTTTTGTTTATATTTTTTCAATTTTTTTGGTATTTTTCATTTTTAATTTCTTTCCTTTGTTCTATTTTTTCATGTGTTTTTCAAGTCACTCTATTTCGCTATTCGGGACCAGTTGATGAGTCACAACCAAGAATTGAAACGTGTCACCCAAAATAAAATGGGTTGTGTGATGAAATAACAAACGAAAGTTTTTTAAATTTTCGCTATATACGGGAGATTCGAAAAAAATGCCTTCTTCAACAAATATAAGATTGCTCCGGTAAAAAATTTTAAAGAGTGATCTCTATTTTTGTCTTTTCCTCTTTGGTTGAATATAGGAGTTTTTTGCCTCATATAATTCACACGCGGAATTTATTCTGAGTTTATATGTGATGAAATCAATTTGATCTGTTTCAGGCGTCTACAGCAGGCAGAAAACCAAGACCACTGCGGGCGTACACAAGTTCGATGCGTTTCGAATGAATCTGGTTTTAAATTTTTTTAACACAAAAGTTTTTTTCTTTTTTCTCAAAAATGTTAAAGAGTAATCTCTATTTTTGTCTCTTCCTCTTTGGTTGAATATTGGAGTTTCTTGCCTCATCTAATTCACACCCAGAATTTATTCTGAATTTATATGTGATGAGATCAATTTGATCCATTTCAAGCGTCTGCAGCGGGCAGAAAACGTAGCTGTACCTATGAGTGTAAGGTTTTCTGCTAACACGAAATGCTTTTTCTTTTTCTGCCTTTCTCTTTTTTCTTTTTTCTATCCATTGAGGGCGTACGTAGTCTCGATTCGTTTCGAATGAATCTGGTTTAAAATTTTTTTTAATAAAAAAACATTTTTTCCTTATTTCTCAATTTTTTTGGTATTTTTCATTTTTAAATTCTTTCCT
Organism: Dioctria rufipes; assembly: GCA_963924295.1. NCBI lineage: Eukaryota > Metazoa > Arthropoda > Insecta > Diptera > Asilidae > Dioctria > Dioctria rufipes. The sequence goes on from OZ002744.1 coordinate 121,969,698, forward strand.
TTGTTCTATTTTTTATTTGTTTTTCAAGGCACTCAATTTCGCTATTTGGGACCTGCTGATGAGTCGCAACCAAGATTTGAAACTTGTCACCCAAAATAACATGACTTGTTAGATGAAATAGCAAATAAACCTTTTTTACCTATATTTGTCTCTTCATTATTGGTTTAATATAGGAGTTTTTTGCCTCATATAATTCACACTCAGAATTTATTCTGAATTTATATGATTTGAGATCAATTTGATCTGTTTCAAGTGTCTGCAGCGGGCAGAAAAAGAAGCTGTACCGATGAGTGTACGGTTTTCTGCTAACACGAAATGCTTCTTCTTCTTCCGTTCTCTTTTTTCGTTTTTTAGCCCACTGCGGGCGTACACAGGTTCGATTCGTTTCGAATGAATCTTGTTTTACATTTTTTTAATAAATTTTTTTTCTTCTTTTCTTCTAAGTTTTTTGGCATTTTCATTTTTTTATTTCTTTCCTTTGTTCTATATTTCATTTGTTTTTCAAGTCACTCAATTTCGCTACTTGAGAAATATTGATGAGTCACAACCAAGCCATGAAGCTTGTCACCCAAAATAAAATGGGTTGTGTGATGAAATAAGAAATTAAACTTTTTTAGTCTTAAAGAGTAATCTCTATTTTTGCTTCTTCCTCTTTGGTTGAATATAGGATTTTCATGCCTCATCTAATTCACACCCAGAATTTATTCTGAGTTAAATGAGATGAGATCATTTGATCCGTTTCAAGCGTCTGCAGCGGGCAGAAAACCAAGCTGTACCGATGAGTGTAAGGTTTTCTGCTAACACAAAATGCTTCTTCTTCTTCCTTTATCTTTTTTCTTTTTTCAGCCCACTGCGGGCGTACACAGGTTCGATTCGTTTCGAATGAATCTGGTTTTATATTTTTTTAATAAAAAAGTGGTGTTTTATTTTTTCTTAATTTTTTGGTATTTTAAATTTTTCATTTCTTTCCTTTTTTTTCTTTCATTTGTTTTCAAGTCTCTCAATTTCGCTATTTGGGACCTGTTGATGAGTCAAATACAAATCATTTAATGGTTAAAAGTATCTCAAATATTCCAATCTTTTGTGATACAAAACTTAGTTGGCAAATGTAAAAGCAAATACTAAATTCATATTAATATTAAACTAAAAAAAAAAAAAAAACAAAGAAAAGACTAAAGCTAAAAACGAAAAAAACTTTGATAAGAAATAGGTAAAGCAAAAATAGAAAATTATAGCAAGGAACAAAATAGAAATTAAAGACCAGCAAAAAATCGAAGATTAATATAAGCAATAGCGACAACTAGTAGCAGTGCAGGGAGGGAAAGAGCAAACAAAACCAGAGGACATAAGTGATGGAAGAGAGAAGTGATAATAAAAATAAAAACGAAAATAAAAGAGCAATATAGAGTGTAAGCACAATGTCATTCCGCCTGACTATCATCCGAGTACAGATGACAAGTCAGCAGTACTCTGAATGAACTGGCCGAGCTCGTGAGCTGCAAATCCGCCGGAAGATTGTTCCAAAGACGAGCAGCATGATCAAGGTGAGAGCGTTCCAAAATTCTATGTTGATAATGGGGAAACCGCAGCATTAGATGCCTGTCAGTGTTTCAGAAGCTGATGTCGGAGCATAGATAGCTGGGGCGCCTGGTGTAGATGATCTTATGAAGAAAGAGCTAAATTGTCAGTATCAGATAAGCATCTAGAGACATACCCAGCAGAGAATTACGGAAGAGAGAAACGTGATCGCATCTTCCTAATCCATCAATAAAACGGATGCAGTCATTGAAAGCGACATTCAGCTTCCGCCCACAGATCGAATCCAAGTGTGGGAAAACAATGCTTCCACTTGTGAAATAAGGCAAGAGAAGAGTCTTCACTAGTTTGCAGCGAAGAGCAGGAGAGAGAATTCCCGTAGACAACCACAACCTTTGAAGTATTCCATAAATTTTACCTAATGTATTTTTAGTATGGTCACAGCAAGTCATAGAAGAGTTGAGGATAATTCCTAAATTTCGAGCAAAGGTAACGTAAGGTAAAGTGGTGGAATTCAAAGTTACAGTTGGAAACTGGTCATGGCTCTTGGACTACTCGAAGATTCTCTTCAAGTCTGAGTTGATTCTCTCGACACAATCCTCAATAAGGTCAACTGGCCTATCCAAATATATTTGAGTCTTCTATTACATTGTCAGAACATTTATGTACATACATAACAATATTGAACCCTAAGGTACCCCACAAGTGAGAGGCAACCTTCTTGAGAGGAAATCTTTGACTTTGACTTGTTGAGAGCGTCCAGTAATAATGCTTCGGATAAGTGCCAGCGAGTATGAAGAAAAACTGAACTTGTCTAAAAACGCGGTGAGGAGCTTGGAATGGCTGACGCTGTCGAAGGCTTTTGAAAAATCCAGGAGTGTCAGGACTGTCAGGTGATTCTTATCAAGAGCTCTACGAATGTCGGAACTTACCTTCAATAAAGCAGAATAGCAGCTGTGTCCAGCTCTAAATCCTGACTGCCACGGGGTGAGCAGTTGGTTTGATTCCAAGTAAATGAAGATCTGTTCGTGCATGAGCTTCTCAAGCACCTTGGACAAAAAACAAAGAATACTGATAGGTCGAAAATCGCTTGGGCCCTCAGGAGATGTGACCTTAGCATGGGGCAGCACAATTGCGCTTTTCCAAATTTTGGGAAATCGCGAGTATGTCAAACTCACATTAAAAATATGGACGATAGGATAAATGAGCCAAGGCAAAATACTTTTAGTAAAACGTGGCGACATTTGATCAGGTCCGACGGCCTCAGACCTAACAGCATTAATGGCATTAACAACTTGGACAGCATCAACACAGCTAAAGCTAAAGTCACCTTCATATGCCAGCGAATCTTCGACCCCAGAAGTGGTAGGAGTAACCTCAGAATTAGCATGGAAAGAGATGTTATGAGAAGTGAAGTACTTATTAAGAGAATCAGGATCAATATCGCACTCTGGGACGCTTTTCCCGAATACGCCAGCAGTTCTGAGGTTTTTCCACATTTTTCTTTGCGGTAGATTCGAATCGAATTTCGCTTCAAAGTATCGACGCTTAGCGGCTCGAATTTTTGTATTGGTAATATTTATAATATGTTTGTAAGCCTCACGGTTAACTTCGGTCTTCTTACGCAAAAATCTTTTGTGCAAAAAATTGCGTTCAACGATCAATCCCTTAATTTCCGCAGAAAACCATGAACAGCCCTTCTGTTTCAGAATACATGATCGAAGGGGAACATATTTAACAGAAAGGTAGGATATAATTGAGTTTAAGAAGGCAATTTGATCATCTACAGAGAGATAATAGCTAACGGACATCCAACCAATACTTGTACACTCTGTAACCAGTGCAGGCATATTAATGCTATTGAAATCTCTGAAAGTGAAGGAAATTGTTGGCTGGATTGGATTGACGGAAAAATTATAAGTTAAAAAGAGAAAGTCATGGTCGAAAGACGATGGAGAACTTAATTGATTCTGAAACAGCATTGCATCCATGTCAGAAGTGGCAAACAAGTCTAACAGAGATGGATTGCCTGTATTAAAGTACGTGGAGAGTTCATTTATAACATTGAGGTGTAGAGAATGTAGAAGAAATATGAAGTCATCAGACCTTGTATTCCTGCAAAGCAAATTAACATTCAAATCGCCGCCTATTATGACCTTGGAGTACCTATGAGTAAGGCCACTAAAAATATTTGCGAATTCCTCGGAATTTCCAACATTAAAAACTTCCGGTGGGCAGTAAATAGAAGATAACACGGATTTATCAAAACCATTGTCAATTTCAACACAAACAAATTCGATATTTTGTAAACTTGAATTAATTAGTTTGGCCTTCAGACAATCTTTAACAAAAATAGCAACCCCGCCACACATTCGATTTATTCTATCATTTTGAAATAGTTTATAACCAGGAATATCTACAAGAGATGAGGGGATATTAGAGTTTAGCCAAGATTCACTTATAAAAATAGCATGTATATCAGAACCTGAAAAAATATCATTTTTGACCTCAGACTGCGAGCATTCAGGCAGCAGATATTTAGACCATTCGACCTACGGCAAAACATGTTAAGAAGCACTCTCACCCTGCTATAAGTCTCACTGGCATTCACGCCGACCACATCGCAGAGCGTAGCCAGTTATAAAGATCATTATAAATAAAACATATGTGGTCACACTCACAGCGCTTAGATTAGAAGGCAAATAATGTAACTTCCCATGTACGGTAAGTCTCCCCAACCCTGCAACTGGCACAAATGAAATTGTTGAATCAAGTAAATAAGACAGATTAAATGAACAAAATGAAATGCAAAAACTAGTATATTAGAAGGGAAAAGTAAAACTAAACAGTAAAATGAAATTGCAAAAACTAAATTACAAGAAAAAAAACAAAACTAACAATAATAAAAACTTAACTAGAAAACTAATCAAAAGAAAAATGAAAAGAAAAATGTATGCATCAATTAACAAACTTGCAAACAAATCCATAAATAGAAGAAAACAAAAGAAAAAAATATGCCTGTTTTAAGCGCCGACCGGTTGGTAGGTGTGCAAATGGATAACAGCTGGTCTCGATTTGTAATTCTCATAGCACGATCCCCCTTCTTAAATCTAATGTGCACAATGCCATCTTTCGTAAACGTGGAAAAAAGATTTTGCTCGGAGCGAAGCTTTATAGCGTCTCGCAGAACAGCGTTAGTTGCAGGGGAAACACTTTCGCTGAAGAGAATTTTGCTGTTTGCAGTGAACGCTTCCAAATCACTCAGTATAATACGACGATTACTCCAAACTGATTCGAAAAACGCTTTTCTTTCAGCAGGGCAAGAAAGCTTCACAATTATGGGACAATCTGAATTACGATGATGTCTCTCCTGTCCTGATCAGTGCCTCAAGCGGAATGGAAATGCATAAGGTGAAAGCTGGTGGCCGATCACTGAATAAATGTTCTGAATCACAACCAAGACTTGAAACTTGTCACCCAAAATAAAATGAGTTGTGTGATGAAATAAGAATAAAACTTTTTTAGCTTTTTGCTATATACCGGAGACGTGAAAAAAATGCCTTCTTCAACAAACATAAGTTTTCCCCAGTAAAAAATGTTAAAGAGACATCTCTATTTTTGTCTCTTCCTATTTGGTTGAATATAGGAGTTTTTTTGCCTCATCTAATTCACACACAGAATTTATTCTGAGCTCACATGAGATGAGATCACTTTGATCCGTTTCGAGCGTCTGCAACGGGCAGAAAACCAAGCTGTACCGATGAGTGTAAGGTTTTCTGCTAACACGAAACGATTCTTCTTCTCCCTTTCTTCTTTTTCTTTTTTCAGCCCACTGCGTGCGTACACAGGTTCGATTCGTGTCGAATGAATCTGGTTTTAAATTTTATTAATAAAAAAATTTTTCGATCCGTTTCAAGCGTCTGCACCGGGTAGAAAACCAAGCTCTACCGATGAGTGTAAGGTTTTCTGCTATCACGAAACGCTTCTTCTGCTTCTTCCTTTCTTTTTTTATTTTTCCAACCCACTGCGGGCGTACACAGTTTTGTTTGATCCACTAGGATGGCTAGCCCCATGCGTCATACTTGCGAAAATCCTCATTCAAAGGCTATGGCTAGGTGGATATGCTTGGGACGAACCATTACCACCCATATTAATTCAAGAATGGACCAAATATCAAAGGGGACTCTAAGATGTCAAATTCATAAAAATGCCCAGATGGATAAAATATGCACCAACCATAAAAAATATGCAGTTTCATGGATTCTGCGATGCGACAACAAAGGCCTACGCTAGCGTCGCGTTCATACGAATAATCGATGAAAATGACACGGTCACAACACAGCTGCTGACATCCAAAACGCGAGTCGCTCCCACAAAGACAACATCAACATCTAAAACAGATACAAAACGACATGAAACTGCAAGACATAACAACCGTCGCATGGTGCGATTCTGAGATCACGTTGGCCTGGATACAAAGCCATGCGACGCGATGGAAAACGTTCGTCGCTAATAGAGTGGCAGAAATCCAAGAGAACATCCAGCCACAACGCTGGCGTTTCGTGCCATCAAAGGGTAATCCCACAGATTGCGCCACTCGAGGATTGTACCCCAGCGAGCTCAGTAACTACGAGCTCTGGTGGAACGGCCCCTCTTGGCTTCAGCAACATGTTGGCAGGTGGCCACAACAACACATAACTAACAAGTGTCTTGAACTTGAGTCGCGAAAAGTCAAGGCCCTGAATGGCACAGATAACCATATCGACTGGTTAAACAAGTATTCGTCATTTCCCAAACTCATACGCATCATCAATTGCCGGACAACTTCAACAAATCACAAGAATGGTTATCTAACATATGATGAACCTTGACAGGCAGAAGCAAAAATTGTCACACTAATACAAAAACAAGCATTTACTGACGAATATGAAAGTCTAGTCAAACGGAAACCAATTCCAAGCAAAAGTCGTCTATTAAGCTTGAACCCATTTTTGGATACCAATCAAATCATTCGAGTAGGTGGCAGACTTGAAAATGCCATCCTAACTTACGATCAAAACATCCGATGACTCTACCCAACAATCATCACGCGTCCAAAATAATCATCGATTACATCCATTTGTACACTTGGCACGGAAGTACGCAACTTGTGCCCAACACCCTAAGAAATAAGTATTGGTTAATTAATGCCAGAAATACGATCAGACAACGAATTTACCATTGCATAACATGTTTTCGAACAAAGCCAAAGATATCAAATCAATTAATGGGGAATTTACCCTCTCCGAGAACAACGCCATCTATGGCATTCGAACACACGGGAGTAGACTATGCTGGTCCAATCAAAATCAAAACATCACAAATACGAAATGCCAAAACTACAAAGGCATATCTCAGTATATTTGTATGTATGGCCACCAAAGCTATACGTATTGAGATTGGGACAGAGCTCCCAACAAGAGCATTTCTCGCAGCCCTCAAACGTTTCACCAGCAGAAAGGACTATGCAGAAACTTATACTCCGATTGTGGTACAAACTTCACTGGAGCTAGCAAAGAACTATCATGTCAGTTGCAAAAACTGTCACTTCGGAGGGCTATGGGAAGCCAGAGTAAAGTTAATAAAAACGCATCTAAAGAGAACACTCCAACATAACACGCTCACATACGAAGAACTATCGACGGTCATATGCCAGGTAGAAGCATGTGTAAACTCTCGACTATTGACACCACTCTCAAATGACCCCAATGACTACAACGTGCTGACACCCGGTCATTTCTTGACAGGACGGAATATCAAAGCTATTCCAGAGCCATCTATAATAGAAACCTGCAATCTACTTAGACGATGACAGTACGCACAAATTTTGACGGAGCAGTTTTGGAAGAAATGGTTTGTCGAATACATCCACAATATGCAACAACGCAGAAAATAGAGAAATACGAAAACCAATTTCAGGATCAATGATTTGGTTTTAATTCAAAACCAACATTACACAAGTATACTGTCGTCCGATCACAAAATTATTTAGATTACCAATGGCAGAAGAACAAAAAACCAGCAACGGAAGCCAGGAGTAATTTACTACCTTGCTGCCCACACGTCGCAACAGAAGAAAAATTACAGCGCCATGTATTCGAACCTTGATAAAATAAAGTGCCGATAATACAGAGCACCAGCAAGAAACAAGCAATTATCTATTTTCATTTTTATTTTTTTTATTATTAGCAAACTCGTAAGTTCTATCGCTTAATTTTCATTTTTTTTCTTGCCTTATAATTTGCTGCACAACTTACAAATTTTCTTTTGCTTGCTTATCATTTATTATTTTTTATTATTTTTGCCTTTATCATAATCCTTAGTAAAATGAATTGCTTGCCTGACTTAGACGATTGCCTAGACATCGACGACGTCCCTGAGCTTGAAAACTCTTTAAGGGACCAGCTCCGAATAACTGATTTGCCCAGGCGACCAAAGACGTACATACCGCCCTTCGAAGCCCTACAGGCACGCCCGAAAATTAGAAATCTGACTGACGAAATAGCCACCAGAAAACCTACAAGGCCAGCTAGACCTCCTACAGGGGCAAGCAAAACAAATCTGCAAACACCAGAACGGCCTCTTGAACTTGTGGCTAGCACGACATCACACAAAAGCACGAATCGTAAAAGGTCAGCACTGACGGCCTTTACCACAACAACAACGGCGGCAGCGACAACGCTTCATGGCATGCGGCACGACATACCACACAAAAGGCCAGCATTGATGGCTTCATCAACAGCACCATTGGATGCATCACAAAAGGGGGCTGCCTTAATGCCTCAAGAGCAACACCCGACTCCAGCACCACCTAAGGCATTTATAAAGCAGCCAGCCAATTTTATTGTCGATCCTCGGCTGTGGGAGCAAATACAACACCAAAACATCCCATGGCTAAAGATTATGGCAGCTAGAAAATGCTACCGAATCCCGACGGAGGACGGAGATACACTTCGTTTTCTGAAATTAGCAACACGACAAATCAGGGTTCGATTACAAGTGAAAACGAGTAAAGTAAGTCCACACAATTTATTTTTTTTTCACTTTCTAACAACAAATGGACTTAGCATAATTCCTCCTTTTTCGAGAGGCGGGAGGATGTTCCGTCGCGGAACAATTTTTAAATTAAAACTAAAACTACAGACTAAAATAAACTAACACTCACAAAAAAAGGCCAAAATCCCACGATGAAATTAAGCACCCCGAAGCAAAATCTAAGAAGAAAAAACAAATACCGGTATTTATAAAATCAACAAATGGTAAAATCTCAGATCATTTACAAATTTGAAACGATCTGAGACTTTACCAAGAAACAAATACTCACTCATTAAATAAGTCAAAAATCCCACGCCACAGTCATTTCGCCACCACCTAAAAAGAAATAAAAAACAGATTATTAATAAAAGTAAATAAAATCAAAATTCAAAAGGTAAACAACTTACCTTCAACTCCAACCAAAAATAGCTGCCGGGAACCACTTTGACAAATTCAAAATGGCAGCTCATAATAGAGAAAAATATTCCGATCAGACTATGATGATGTCACTGGGTGTCTAAAAATTCTACAAACGACGCGAGCGTCATGGCAACGCCACCGGCAGACACAATTCCCATTGTGTTTCTGCCTATAAATAGCGAGTTACTGGAAGTAGAAAATCACTCTCGTTTTGACTGAGCCACAAAGCAGATCGGCAGTACTGAAGCCATATTAAACTTTGACTAAACCAATATAACGGAAGTATTGCACCCTAGTTACTAACTAAATTTATTAATTTATTACTGATTTCAGCATCCCATTGGGAGTTTTATGACCCCAGCAAAATCTATATGAGCAGGTCGTTGACGCTCATTCTGACCAACCCCATCTGTCATTAAATAGATTAATAAAAACATCCCTTTCTATTTGTACAGACTAAGAAGTAAACCACGTCAAGGGAAACCACACCAGTAAAAAATTAAAAACATTGAATTAAAATTATATTTGTAAGTACGTGAATTATTTGTAGAATTAATGAATTGAATTGAAATCAAAGTACCTGAATTTTCTAGTTTATAAGATTTATTTTGTGATAAATAAAAAAGTGAATTTTGTTATTTTGAAGTCAACCTGTCTTATCAATCATCAAACCGGCACCTGCCCCCTGTTTTATGCTAAGCCCTTATTGGGACTTAACATTGGTCCTTCAAGGCCGGATAAGACAGGAAGATTTTCAAAATGGCGGATGTCGCTAGTTTGACATTGTCACTAATAGCTCTTAACGATCAAATAAAGAAAGCCGCCATAAATCACTCCAAGGCGGGTAGTGATGCGAAACAAGGCAAGAAATACTATGCAGCACGCTAGAATCACTTGAAAAACTCTGGAAATCGTTCACAGATCTGCATGTAGCAATCTGGTCGACCAAAAAAAGCGCGCAAAGCGACTATGCCAAAGGAGAATTATATGAGGAGACCGAACTCATATATATATAGAACTCCTATCCATTCTATTAGAGGAATTAGAAGAGTCATTCCCAGCACTCCATCCTAACACAAACACAAATGAATCCAGAGTTCAGTTAGTACGACTCTCAAAGCCAGAGACACTGTTCCCACCAATTCATATACCGGCATTCGACGGTAATTACAAATCATGGCGGACATTCCATGATCTGTTCAATTCATTAATTCACACCGACCTAAACATATCCAAGGTTTAAAAGCTGAAGCTCAGCGTCACTGGCGAAGCCGAACTATTACTACGTCAGTTCGAAGTAACAGAAGCGAATTATAATAAGGCATGGGAATTATTAAAAAAAAGATATGACAACAAACGGGCTGAATTCAACACAAACTTAAAACCTTTACTAAATCAGACACCAATAAGAACAGAATCTGCCCATGCCATTCGTTCTCTCTTAGACCAGATAGAAAAGAGCTTACACGAGCTCAAATACTTAGAATTGCCCATTGAGCACTGGGATGCAATACTAATTTACAACTTAGTTCAACGCCTTCCATCAGAAACGCATCAGCTATGGGAGCAAGACCAAGGCAGCAAAACTGACATACCGACATATGCCGATCTGTCAACTTTCCTAGAGTCACGTTTCCGTACTCTAGAATCCCTTCAAGTGCGTCAGAATTTGAAACCATTAGATTATGGACGACAAGCAAGGTCTCCTAATCAGCAAGAAAATCGTCGTGGTTACAAAACCATAAATGACCATCCGTCATCAACAAAACATACACACAAAGAAGCATATGCATTTATGAACAAATCTTATACATGCGTCAAGTGTAAAATTAACTCCAGCATCAAGGCTGGAATTTGTGCATCAGTTTAAACTTTGCAAAAATTGTCTCGCTTCAGGACACAACATCAATAGTTGTCCCAGCCACAAAACCTGCTTCCTGTGTCACAAACGGCACAACACATTACTACACGTAAATCAATCTCTTGAAACAAAAAAAGAGATAACAAACATTGACTAAAGACAAGCAGAACTGAGGCTTAACCAACCTAGTGGCAGTAGTGAGCCAACCTCACTTTTCGTAACGAATGTCAACCGTGCATTATTGTCAACAGCTCTCATTCACATCGAGGGGCCGAACGGACGAAAACACCAAATGAGAGCACTGATAGATTCAGGCTCCCAAGTTTCATTCATCACAGAAGCGGCAAGCAGACGTATGAGACTCCCGCAAAACCCTATCAAAATCAAGGTAACAGGGTTAGGCAGAACGCAAACAGCTTCCATAAAGGCACAAACGTCATTTAAACTAAGGTCACTCCATACAAGGTTCGAAACAGTTATAGACGCATTCATATTAAATCAAATAACAGATTTCATACCAGCTGCCACTGTCGTGTCAAAAAGCAATCGCACAACGAAAAACTTCTTCTATAAATCATAACACACGAATTACTTGAACATAGGTACTTTATTTTACTCAAAACTGACCTATCCTAATATATTAAACAAAGCTAACCCGAACCGAACTGAATGGAACTTGACACATTAAAACCAAAAAGATAAAACGCGACTGAACACTGAACGGCACTCGCCAGACCAGTCATTGGTCTTTTATGCCCCGATATTCGGAAGTACTTTCTTTGCTCACAACGCGGATGTATACAAACGACAACAACCTTGTCGTTTGTTCTACCGGTTGCAGCACCTGAGTCGCTTAGTAGTAAACAATCGCTTTACGTAACAATTACCGTGCGAGGTTAATTGCTATCGTAATCGTCGATTGCTCCACTAAGCGCTCATCGTAGCCAGCTGTTGAGCTAATCAGCGAAATAACCGGCAGTTGCAGAACAGTACCATGCGAGGTTACTGTTTAGCAATTGCTAATTATTTCTCTAAAATGCGCCCTTGGCTGCATGAAGAATCTTCCTCATATTGGGCCATAACATCCCTCTCCCCTTGGAAAAACTAGTTTCCGCAGGGAACTAGATCTGGAGAATGCAATCAATTAAATAAACTGAAAATATCTCATCTTCGTTCGGTTCAGATTCTTTACATTATTTCATTACATTTCTGTACATTACATTTTTACATCTTTCGAAATTTTCGTATTTCCTTTTTCTAACATTGTTTGATTTTACATCATTTCACATTTCTCTTTTTAATATTTAATTTCTCTTTCACCATTTATTTCTTCCTTAATATTCTTTCCTATGTTCTTTTTACATTACATTTTTTTTTTGCTTTCTGTATTCTATGTTTTTATTTTTCCACATTTTACTTTCTTTTATTGCTTCTCACATTCAATTTTATTTCTAAATTTCTTTAATTTATTTAACATTTTTTCTTTCCTGTATTCCTTACATTTGTTTTCTTAGTTTTTTTTTCACGTTCCTCTTATTTTAACATTTGCTTTTTTGTTTTTTTGTTTTGTTTTTTACAATATAACTTCTTCAAACATCTCACAAAAGAAAAAAAAAATATTTCTATATTTTTATCTATTCCACCTATTTTCTGTTACAATAAACTATAAGCTTGATATATCTTAAATAAGTACTCTAATTTTTAATAATTCCGTCGCCAATAATTTTTTCTCTAATAATGCTTTTTGTTTTCCTTTCATTTTTACCTTAATTACAATTTTAAAAGTATTGTCCAAATCATAAGAAAAAAAACTTCAATAATTTTAATACTTTTTACAACCTTAGCCTTAACATTCTAATTTCTGTGGGTGCCCAAAATTTCCCTAATTATATTATTACAATACAATAATTACTCTACTATTCTAATTGTACCAGCTGTTTCCCGACGACGGTAGGTAAATTTGCTGTTGTTGGAATGATGACTTCTATACTGGATTCTGCTTGCTTGGATACCCTCGATTGGATCGGCCCCGTAAATGGTTTGCTGTTGATCGTTCGAGTCTGTTCACTTTTTTGTCGCTTTAGATGGCACACTACTCCTGCTAGTACTGCTAAGGTGAAGATGCATAAACACCCGGTAGCTGATGTAGCTACTAAGTGGACGTGATGTGGAATAAATTGTCTGCTAGTCTCTTCGTTCTTAATGGCTTCCTGTACTCGCTTTATATCGGCCTCATTGTCTTTCCATGCTTGGTTGCCGTTCTTGGCTGTCAACAGTCTTATCCCAGTCTCTTTACTCTCTATAATTTCCGCTTTCTGCTTATTTGATTTAGCTATGTCTACTTCATTCCAGGCTGGCAACTCCAAACGATTCGGCTGCCAAATTGAGATATTTTTCTGGCTGTCGTCTTCTGCCGCTATCCATAGGTCTCCAATCTGTAAATGGCAGTATTCTTCAATTGATAACACCCCTGTAGATGATAGTTCTCCAATTGTAGTTGGTGAATTTTGGCAGTTCACCTCTAATAGTGTTTTTTCGGATACCACAAATAGCCAATGGTTCCTCGTCATCATTCGAACTAGACTGTTCCATTTCGGTATAACTCGATCTTTACATGATCTAGAGTTCACATTGAAGCTTCGGAAAAGGTTTAATACGCAATTTTCTCCAATTGCTGTGAAGGTCCGGCCCAACTGTGGACAAAGAAATTGTGGCTGATCGGCGGTGATCGAAAGCTGCTTGCACCCTTGATACTGCTGATAACTCATTAGGATATACTGCTGTTCATGGTTGTTAGCGGCTACAAATTCGGCATCTAGATCATATATGTGATACCCGGCGTCGTCTCTTGTAACAGGAATTGTATATATCTTGTGCATATCGAACGCAACTCTTTGTGGCTGTGGAATTTCAATCCGGATCAATATCCCTTGATTTACTTGTAGAGATTTCACTTTTGCAATCTGCGTCAACAACTGGAAGTTCTGGAATTTCTCATCTAAATCCAACTGACGCGTGGCGTTCCTCATTATTTCACTCATTTCCCGTGCGTGAATAATTAATGGATGTTGCTTTCCGACACTCAGAGCGACCAGCATACTGATTATATTTTCCTGCATCTCACTGATTTCTCGTAGATGAAGAGTCATCAGTGCAATTACGTCGCTCATTTCTAATCTGAGCTGCAATGCCGATAATTCACGATATTGACCCTGTTGTGCTTTTACTAATGCTGATATTTTGTTACCTAGTTCCTCTCGTTCTGCTGCCGCTTGTACTCTGGTAGCGTTGAATACGTCGAATGTAGACTTAATGACCGTTATTTGGTCCTTTAACAGAGTGAAGGTTTGGTTCTCTTTTCCGCTAAGATCATCTAGGGCTGCATGGATCTCTTCTGAGTCTGCATGATCCATTGTCCCGAAAAGGTATTTGAATGCTGATCCTAATCCATCAAAAATTGAACGTCTGCTTCGTCGTGGTGATTCACTCTGGGTATGGTGTAGCAGTTCCTCGTTTTGCCTCTTAATTTTCGAGACCCAACTTCTTATCTCCTTGGCAGCTATGGTGCACCTGGATACTATTCCGTCGTGTGTCACCTCCAAACATAACTGCGTAATTGGGTTAGTGCAATTATTTACAAATTCCATGTCCCCTGTTAAATCCGGCATTTCCACCTTGGACAGGATAGTCCAGTGTTTGTTGTAGAAGTTGACTTTTCCAAGATGCTCGAACAACACTCCTGTATGGGGTATCGGTTGGATATTATACCCTGTTTTCTCTGCCTCCAGCAAGGTGATGAGTGCAAATATTACCGTTATAACTGCTTTCATCTTGATAACTAAACCCTATGCTAGTCTATGGCAACCCTTATTTTTATTTTTTCTATATCTATATACTTTAAATTTTAAATCTTTCTCTTTAAATCTTGGTTATTTGAGTTCTCTTTTAAATGTCTTACTTCTTTTGCAAATTGCTCCTTTAAATCTCTTATTTATTTTTTTAATTTCTTATTTAAATTGCCTTAATCTCTTTCTCTTTTTTTTTTATTACTTCCTTTTAATTTTAATTTTTTCTCAACCTTTCCTATATATTTTTTTTTTCACTATACTTACTATTCCTTTAGATCGACTGCCTTATCTTCTCGCCCTTCGTAGTATAATCTTCTTTATGAATCCTTGTTGGTCTTGTACGTGTTTATATTCTGTAATAAAAGAAACAAACTAAGAGGAAGAAGAGAAAAAAAAATTAAATAAATTAATTAGTCGAAATCCGCCAATTCCAAAATTATTGCCTCGTACTGCACTCCTTTTAGGCTTCCGTCTTTCTGAAATGATCCAATTTTATGCTGAAACTATTCATTATATTTCCTCAATCAATTCGTGTGAATCCTCTTGAGGTTTTTTCCTTGAAGGATGGTAACGTTCTCAGGACTGTGAATGTAAATTACTTCATAAGGGCCATTGAAAATTGAAGATAACTTCCCCACTCGAGCTAAATTTTTCACCAGAACTTTATCCCCCAGATGTATGGCTTCTGACCTGGCTGTCTTATCATAATACCTTTTCGCAGATAGCTTGCTTTTGAGTAGGTTTTCCCTAGCCAGTTCAAACGCTTTTTGTAACTTGAAACGCAACATCGAATGATACTTATCAGTGTTGTACACGGGTTCAGGTTTATGCTGTAAGTTGCTAGGGATTTCTGATACAAATCCGAAAAGAGTTTCCATGGGTGTTAGCTTTGTACCAGCATGTACCCTGTTATTATAGGCATGAGCTGCTGTCCTCAAAAAGCTATCCCCGCTCTGGGGTTCCCGGTCTACAAAACTTCTTAAGTAGTTAGCTAACGTAGAATGTTGCCGCTATACCGCATTGGACTGTGGGTGATAGGCGGTGATTTGCAGTTTCTTTATCTTAAGCATTTTGCAAAGAGCCTTTAAAACTTCGCCTGTAAAGTTGGCTCCTTGATCAGTTACTAACTGCTTGAGTAATGAGTAACGGCTAAGGATTTGCTCCAACAAGACCTGCGCTACGGTGTTTGCTTCTTGGTCTGGTATGGCCACAAAGTCAACAAATCTAGTCAGATCATCCATCATGGACAGAATATACTTGTTACCATTATGACTAGTAGGCAACGGCCCCACTAAGTTACGTATACCTAGTCGAATGGTTTTTCTGAAATTTCTGTTACCACTAACGGCATTTTAATCGCCCTGGAGTGCTTATTTCTCTGGCATTTCGCACAACACCCGACATGTTTGTCCTTCTTCATGCACTTCCAATGATAGAACCTTTTTATTCTTTCCAAGCCTTACTTCCTTATTCTCAGTCTCCCTTATTGTTTCCCATTCATCTTCGGATTCCGGAGAAGAATCTTGTTTCCTCTTTCCGTCATTTGTATCTTTTTTAGCCTGTGCTCGAGTAACTGTACAACATGGATATTCCTTACCACACTTTTCCTCCGCTTGCTCTATATCTCTGGGAATTCTACTAAGAGCATCCGCATTGCCATTTTCCCTACCTTTCTTGTAGACAATTTTAAAATCAAACTCCGAAAGTTTTTGGTGGAACCTCACCATGCGAGATGTGGTGTCCTTAACATTAAAAACCCCTCGGAGAGGCTGATGATCAGTTATGATTTTAAAATGTCTTTCCAGTAAGTAGCATTCATAATTGCGTACAGCCCATACAATGGCTAACAATTCCCGTTCCGTGGTAGAATAGTTTTTCTCAGCTTGGTTCAGAGTGCGGCTGGCATAACTAGCTGGCCTACCTTCTTGTTCTAGGACTGCTCCTAGAGATTCTCCGCTCGCATCCGTGATGAGAGTGAACTCCTTATTAAAATCTGGATAAATTAATACTGGCGGCGAAGTGAGAGCTTCTTTAATGACCTTAAAAGAGTTCTCGCATTCTGATCCCCAATTGAACTTCACCTTTTTCCTCAAGAAGTTATTAATTAGAGCCAGAATTTTTGAAAAATTTGGAACAAATTTACGATAGTAGTTTGCCAACCCCAAAAAAGACTGAACCTGTCTCACTGTTTTTGGTCGGGGGAAGCTTTGTACCACTTCTACTAACCGTTTGTCAGGTTGTACACCTTTC
Organism: Dioctria rufipes; assembly: GCA_963924295.1. Lineage (NCBI taxonomy): Eukaryota > Metazoa > Arthropoda > Insecta > Diptera > Asilidae > Dioctria > Dioctria rufipes. The sequence continues at coordinate 121,986,687 of OZ002744.1, forward strand.
TCCGAGCAGACATGCCCGAGGTATACTACCTGCTTTTTCAGGAATTGACATTTAGTAGGTTGTAGTTTTAAGTTATGTTCCCTAAATCTCTGAAATATTTCTCGTAACTTTCCGTTATGTTCATCCAGATTTTACGCAAAAATCACTACGTCATCAAGGTAGACAAAGCACTTAATCCCCTGAAGACCTGTTAATATCCCATTTAATAAAGATTGAAAGAATGAAGGTGCCGTTTTCAATCCGAATGGCAATCTCTTGTAGTGGAAGTGACTGAAGTCTGTGCTAAAAGCTGTCTTTTCACGATCTGCCGGATCCACCAACACCTGGTGATAACCATTTGCAAGATCTAAGGTAGTAAAATACCTAAAATGACCTAGTCTATCCAGAATATCCTCAATCCGTGGTAGTGGATAAGAAAAAGGAATACAGACTTTGTTAAGTTCGCGAAAGTCCACACACAATCTATACTTTCGCTTACCTGCTTCATCAGTTCCCTTTTTCGGTATTAATAAGACAGGAAAATTGAAAGGGCTGTTACTATGTTCGATTATGTCATCCTCCAACAACTTTTTAAGCTGCTCCTGACATTCCTCCCTGTGGGCTTCAGGCATTCTATATTGCTTTTTATTTATGGGCCCGGTGTCGGCCATCAAGGGAAGTTTGAACATTTTCGTCGGAGTGTACGTTAGTTTATCCCCTTCCCTCTCTTCCGAATTCAGCTCATCCCCCAACTCCAGAGATTTGTTCATTACTTGAAGCCGTTGCTGAGCGATTTGCGTTCTACCCTCGGGATTTCTTAATGGTCTTACCAAATACTTAATTAAGCTTTCCAACTTAGGCTTAACATTTTTTATTTCGATTGCCTCAGTCCTAGCATTGACAATTCCTACAAAGGCTTGTCCGTTACTGGGCCTAATCAAGGTATTCCCACAATACACCCCGGGGCATATCTCTTCTGCCATACATACCAGTTCAGAATCGCTCGAGACTTGAATTCTTTCTCCACTGGCATTCTTTCGCAAAGTGTCCCGGCTGTCCGCATTTGAAGCAGTTGACTGCTCTAGGCTGCTGTGTTGCTCTGATTGGAGTTTCTTGCCGGTCTCCGTACTGCTTGGAAAGGCTTTAGAGTTTGTTTCTGCCTGACCTCGCTAAAGTTTCCGGTCTTCCAACTTTCCTGTGGTGTTTCCATGGCATGTTCCGGTCTTTTTCCCAGGCCCTTGGTGCCATGGTCTGAAGTCTTTCCGAATCTTTTTCGAAGTAGAGAGCTTCCTCTCGAACTTCTTCTAATGCTTCGAATTTTCTTCCAGTTATGTATACCCGTGTGTCCTGACTGCCGACACCAGCTTTAAAAGTAGCTACCGCGTCGATCTCTAGTTCTGCTATCAAACCTCCATCCTTATTGGGGTATTTGGCTGATACCGCAAACTTAATCTGGTCCAGCAGCTCCATCATCCGATCCGCAAACTCTCTAATATCCCCACCAGGTCTCTGCCTACAGGCTAACATTTCAGTGCGTAATTCACTGAAAGATTTCCGTGGCATGTAGGCTGTTTTAATCGCCTGCTGCAAAGATGCAAAGTCCTTTGGCTCATGTGAGCTTATTAGATAGTAAGCGTCATTGGACAAACGGTATTTTATGCATTTAATAAAAATGCTTTGCTCTGCTGCTTCCAGTCGATCGTGCAAGTCTTTGCTGCAACTGAGGAAACGAAAAACTTCTTTTGCCAACCTTGGAGACCTTTCCCCTGAAAACATTGGCACGTATTTAGAGACCAAGTCCATTATTTTATCGTATGCCTCTGCCATGTTGCTCTTTAGAGGTGCTTTTGACTTGACAGATTCTGGGTTTATTTCGACCTAGTTCCGTACTGTTACTGGATGTTTCTTGCTGTGTGTCTTTAAACGTCCCAGAGGTCCCCTTTTTATCCTGTTGCTGGTCCCAGAATACTAATTTCTTTGGATTCCACCTCTTACTCGTGCTCGCTTTATTAACTCCTTGATTAGAACCTTCTTGTGATGATTGATCGAATTCCAATTCTTTCTCTAGTTGCGCTGTAGTTTCCTCAGCCTCCTTTAGCTGTACTTTTAGCGAGTCTATATTCTTTAAGAGCCCTTTTTTCTCCTTCTGGATTTCTTCCAATGCTTCTTCTGCTTCTATTTCACGACTCTGGATAACTTTGAATGCTGCTGTCACTAAATGATCTAAAGCTTCACCTCTTGTACCTTTTTTAGCACTTTCGTTCAATGCCTGTCGTATTTTCTTCGCTTCTTCTTCTGTCCACCTTTTTTGTAACTCTCCTAATATATGCTCCCCTATATATTGCCAGTCCTGTTCATAATTCTGCAATATTGCCTGACATTCCTTAAGTTCCTGTATTTTGAGCTCTAATTCTCTTTCCTGGGCCTGATAGCATGCTAATTCTTCCCTAGTTAAGATATTACTCCTACTTGTGGATATTTAAGTTTTATGACCGAGCTATTATACCAATAACATCGATAACCCGGCGAAGAAAGTCTCCTACAGCTCTATCTATGTTAAATATTAATGCGACGACCCGACCAGATTCACATTTCTACCAAGATTATTCCCGATATTTAAAAACTTAACTTAACATAACCCTATTCGAGCCCATTAAACCCGGACAACATGTGGATTAAATACCCTTACTATGTATTAATGAGAGCAGCAAAAACAACGAAAACAAGGCGATAACTCGCCGAAATTAGCTAGTTAATGGCGTCTTACGACAGCCGATGTTTTTTCATTAAACAATTAAAATTAAAATTATTTAGAACAAAATTATTTTTATTAAGTGAAAGGTAAAATACATATAAATTCAAATAATTTTTACCTTATATTTACCGGCTGCGTCAAAATGTCGTGTCCCAAAGCAATCCCACAACGAAAAACTTCTTCTATAATTCATAACACACGAATTACTTGAACACAGGTACTTTATTTTACTCAAAACTGACCTATCCTAATATATTAAACAAAGCTAACCCGAACCGAACTGAATGGAACTTGACACCTTAAAACCAAAAAGATGAAACGCGACTGAATACTGAACGGCACTCGCCAGACCAGTCATTGGTCTTTTATGCCCCTATATTCGGAAGTACTTTCTTTGCTCACAACGCGGATGTATACAAACGACAACAACCTTGTCGTTTGTTCTACCGGTTTCAGCACCTGAGTCGCTTAGTAGTAAACAATCCATGCGAGGTTGATTGTTATCGTAATCGTCGATTGCTCCACTAAGCGCTCATCGTAGCCAGCTGTTGAGCTAATCAGCGAAATAACCGGCAGTTGCAGAACAGTACCATGCGAGGTTACTGTTTAGCAATTGCTAATTATTTCTCTAAAATGCGCCCTTGGCTGCATGAAGATTCTTCCTCATATTGGGCCATAACAACACGATAGACAGCAGCGAATTGCCTTATCTGCAGCATCTACTACTAGCGGATCCTAATTGACATATTACTAGGAGCTGACATATACGCCGACATAATTGAAAACGGAATTATTAAGGGTGCTCCTGGAGAACCCACAGCACAGCACACTCAGCTAGGCTGGATCCTAATGGGTAAAACTAGAAAAACTGACAACATCAGTAACATTAACCCGCTCACTATACAGGTGACAGACAATGACAAGTTGAGTCAACAACTGAAAAAATTCTGGGAATTAGAGGAAATTCCACAAAGAATAATCCATTCCGATGATGAATTATGTGAGGAAAAATACAAAGTGTCACATCATCGTTTAAGCCATGGAGCTTACCTAGTCAAATTACCCTTCAAAATCGAGAACGGACCAGAACAAGGGCAGACCAGACCCATGGCAATAAAACAGTTTTTTCAGCTAGAACAACGCTTGAAAAAACATCCAGAAATGTACACCGAATACAAGGCATGCATAAAGGAATATCAAAGACTGGGACACATGAAAGAAATCCCGTCAAGTCCGATAAAAACTGAACAGAGCATGGCCAGAGCAAACCAAATCCAGCACTATTATTTAGCTCACCATGCAGTTACCAAAGAAAGTTCCACCACCAAGATGAGAGTCGTGTTTAACGCATCAGCCATGTTTTCGAACTCTCAGTCATTAAACGAGCAAATGTTAGTAGGCCCAACAATACAACCCACATTATGGGCCATAATTCTACAATGGAGTCTATATAAGTACGCACTAACAGTCGACATCGAGAAAATGTACAGGATGATACACATGCATCTAAACCATCAGGAATACCAAAGGATTATATGGAGGAATAGCCCAGACGAGCCCCTAAAGGATTTTCGTTTGACAACTGTCACATTTGGAACAGCAGCAGCTCCATATCTGGCTATTCGAACACTCCATCAGCTGGCCAACAATGAAGAGCACAGTTTTCCACTCGCGGCCAAAAGTATAAGAACATAATTCTACGTCGATGACCGGCTGACTGGAGCACACGACATTAGTACAGGCTTATCACTGCAAAGGGAACTCATCAGTACACTAAGCAAAGGAGGATTTAACCTCAGGAAGTGGACAGCAAATAGTCCAGAATTATTAGCTAACATTTCGATAACAGATCAGGAAGTCAAACCCATCCTAAATCTATCAGAAAAAAATACGATAAAAACTCTCGGGCTACAATGGAATCCTATGACGGATGAGTTTAGCTTCACTAGTAAGCCAACAGTAGCAAAAGACAGCTACACCAAACGAGGCATTCTGGCAGAAACATCAGCTTTGTTTGATCCACTAGGATGGCTAGCCCCATGCGTCATACTTGCGAAAATCCTCATTCAAAGGCTATGGCTAGGTGGATATGCTTGGGACGAACCATTACCACCCATATTAATTCAAGAATGGACCAAATATCAAAGGGGACTCTAAGATGTCAAATTCATAAAAATGCCCAGATGGATAAAATATGCAAAAACCATAAAAAATATGCAGTTTCATGGATTCTGCGATGCGTCAACAAAGGCCTACGCTAGCGTCGCGTTCATACGAATAATCGATGAAAATGACACGGTCACAACACAGCTGCTGACATCGCGAGTCGCTCCCACAAAGACAACATCATCATCTAAAACAGATACAAAACGACATGAAACTGCCAGACATAACAACCGTCGCATGGTGCGATTCTGAGATCACGTTGGCCTGGATACAAAGCCATCCGACGCGATGGAAAACGTTCGTCGCTAATAGAGTGGCAGAAATCCAAGAGAACATCCAGCCACAACTCTGGCGTTTCGTGCCATCAAAGGGTAATCCCGCAGATTGCGCCACTCGAGGATTGTACCCCAGCGAGCTCAGTAATTACGAGCTCTGGTGGAACGGCCCCTCTTGGCTTCAGCAACGTGTTGGCAGGTGGCCACAACAACACATAACTAACAAGTGTTGTACTGCCCGTAGTCAGAACGTACACGCAATAAATGATTAAGTGACTGAAATGAATGCACTGGTATAAAGGTAGTGGTTTTATTCGTTTTTTTTTCAAGTTCACTAACTACTAGAACTTGAGAACTACAATATATATATATATATATTTTTTATAATATAAAAAGCTGAAACCAATGTTTAATAAATGATTAATATATAAATTTGTTTTATAAAAATGTTGCAATTGACTTGCACTCACCTGATCAATATATGGCAACTGATTAACTTTACTTTGAGTTGATTGAGGTTGGGAGAGATTAGGATATATTTTATTCCAGTCGATACCCAGAGTAAAATATTTGTATTAATAATTGTTTTATTACAGTCGATACCCGCAATAAAACTCTTTATTACAGTCGCTACCCGCAATAAAGTGATTTGTTAGTAAATTTCTTATTACAGTCGAGACCCGCAATAAGAATCTTTATTACAGTCGATACCCGCAATAAAGTGTTTTGTTAGTAATTGTCTTATTACAGTCGATACCCGCAATAAAACTCTTTATTACAGTCGAGACCCGCAATAAAGTGTTTTGTGTTAGTAATTGTCTTACTCCAGTCGATACCCACAGTAAGACTCTTTATTACAGTCGATACCCGCAATAAAGTGGTTTTGTTAGTAATTGTCTTATTACAGTCGATACCCGAAATAAGACTCTTTATTACAGTCGAGACCCGCAATAAAGTGTTTTGTGTTAGTAATTGTCTTACTACAGTCGATACCCACAGTAAGACTCTTTATTACAGTCGATACCCGTAATAAAGTGGTTTTATTAGTAATTGTCTTATTGCAGTCGATACCCGCAATAAGACTCTTTATTACAGTCGAGACCCGCAATAAAGTGTATTGTGTTAGTAATTTATTCTTAGTGCAGTCGATACCCACAATAAGAATATTTAGTTTAATTGCTATCCAAAATAAATCCTTAATCCAGTCGGTACCCAGACTAAATTCTTTATTCTAGCAGTCAATTAAATAAAGCAGTTATATGTTAATAAAATGTAAAACACTGGGAGAAAACACTAGGAAAATAACACTAGGAAAAATAAGTCGCCAAGTTAATCACTTCACTGGCAAATTATAAAAGAGATCGAGTCAAGTCACACTGCTGTTTATATAGCCATGGATTGCGCACGGCACCAAAGAACGGCATTCAAAGGCGCATGACAGCAATAATTGGCATAGCAGCTGCACTTTGAAATGCAACCACATATATAAAAACAAAAAGAGAGAAAAAAAATTGTTTGTGAATTACTTCTATCCAATCTGGAATTTATTGCCTATTCAAACAACTTTTTTTTTGTAAAAATAAAAAAACTTGATGTTCATGTCGACTTACCAAGTGCAGATGCGCAATATTATCCCGTGTACCGTTGTTTTTAGCTGGCTCACTTTATGCCGTGTTGATAATTTAAATTTCTGATGGATTTTCTGGTTAGGTTAATAAAAATATGATCATGTGCAGTTAACTGGCTTGCTTTATTGCGAAATTGTTTTAATTTCTACGTGATACTCAACCCCCCTTCTTTGTTTTGTTCTAGTTTTTCAGTATATAGGCGTGTTGGTAGCAAGTTTGCTGATTGAAAAAATATCAGAATTCTTGTGAATACTGAACAAGTGTCTTGAACTTGAGTCGCGAAAAGTCAAGGCCCTGAATTGCACAGATAACCATATCGACTGGTTAAACAAGTATTCATCATTTCCCAAACTCATACGCATCATCAATTGCCGGACAACTTCAACAAATCACAAGAATGGTTATCTAACATATGATGAACCTTGACAGGCAGAAGCAAAAATTGTCACACTAATACAAAAACAAGCATTTACTGACGAATATGAAAGTCTAGTCAAACGGAAACCAATTCCAAGCAAAAGTCGTCTATTAAGCTTAAACCCATTTTTGGATACCAATCAAATCATTCGAGTAGGTGGCAGACTTGAAAATGCCATCCTAACTTACGATCAAAACATCCGATGACTCTACCCAACAATCATCACGCGTCCAAAATAATCATCGATTACATCCATTTGTACACTTGGCACGGAAGTACGCAACTTGTGCCCAACACCCTAAGAAATAAGTATTGGTTAATTAATGCCAGAAACACGATCAGACAACGAATTTACCATTGCATAACATGTTTTCGAACAAAGCCAAAGATATCAAATCAATTAATGGGGAATTTACCCTCTCCGAGAACAACGCCATCTATGGCATTCGAACACACGGGAGTAGACTATGCTGGTCCAATCAAAATCAAAACATCACAAATACGAAATGCCAAAACTACAAAGGCATATCTCAGTATATTTGTATGTATGGCCACCAAAGCTATACGTATTGAGATTGGGACAGAGCTCCCAACGAGAGCATTTCTCGCAGCCGGCAAACGTTTCACCAGCAGAAGAGGACTAGGCAGAAACTTATACTCCGATTGTGGTACAAACTGCATCCAAGCTAGCAAAGAACTGTCATGCCAGTTGCAAAAACTGTCATGTCAGCTCCCACATGACATCTCCAATGACATCGTATTGACAGGAACCACTTGGCATTTCAATCCACCAGCAGCTCCTCACTTCGGAGGGCTATGGGAAGCCAGAGTAAAGTTAATAAAAACGCATCTAAAGAGAACACTCCAACATAACACGCTCACATACGAAGAACTATCGACGGTCATATGCCAGGTAGAAGCATGTGTAAACTCTCGACTATTGACACCACTCTCAAATGACCCCAATGACTACAACGTGCTGACACCCGGTCATTTCTTGACAGGACGGAATATCAAAGCTATTCCAGAGCCATCTATAATAGAAACCTGCAATCTACTTAGACGATGACAGTACGCACAAATTTTGACGGAGCAGTTTTGGAAGAAATGGTCTGTCGAATACATCCACAATATGCAACAACGCAGAAAATAGAGAAATACGAAAACCAATTTAAGGATCAATGACTTGGTTTTAATTCAAAACCAACATTACACAAGTATACTGTCGTCCGATCACAAAATTATTTAGATTACGAATGGCAGAAGAACAAAAAACCAGCAACGGAAGCCAGGAGTAACTTACTACCTTGCTGCCCACACGTCGCAACAGAAGAAAAATTACAGCGCCATGTATTCGAATCTTGATAAAATAAAGTGCCGATAATACAGAGCACCAGCAAAAAACAAGCAATTATCTATTTTCATTTTTATTTTTTTTATTATTAGCAAACTCGTAAGTTCTATCGCTTAATTTTAATTTTTTTTCTTGCCTTTTAATTTTTTGCACAACTTACAAATTTTCTTTTGCTTGGTTATCATTTATTATTTTTTATTATTGTTGCCTTTATCATAATCCTTAGGAAAATGAATTGCTTGCCTGACTTAGACGATTGCCTAGACATCGACGACGTCCCTGAGCTTGAAAACTCTTTAAGGGACCAGCTCCGAATAACCGATTTGCCCAGGCGACCAAAGACGTACATACCGCCCCTCGAAGCCCTACAGGCACGCCCGAAAATTAGAAATCTGGCTGACGAAATAGCCACCAGAAAACCTACAACGGCCTCTTGAACTTGTGGCTAGCACGACATCACACAAAAGCACGAATCGTAAAAGGTCAGCACTGACAGCCTTTACCACAACAACAACGGCGGCAGCGACAACGCTTCATGGCATGCGGCACGACATACCACACAAAAGGCCAGCATTGATGGCTTCATCAACAGCACCATTGGATGCATCACAAAAGGGGGCTGCCTTAATGCCTCAAGAGCAACACCCGACTCCAGCACCACCTAAGGCATTTATAAAGCAGCCAGCCAATTTTATTGTCGATCCTCGGCTGTGGGAGCAAATACAACACCAAAACATCCCATGGCTAAAGATTATGGCAGCTAGAAAATGATACCGAATCCCGACGGAGGACGGAGATACACTTCGTTTTCTGAAATTAGCAACAGGACAAATCAGGGTTCGATTACAAGTGAAAACGAGTAAAGGAAGTCCACACAATTTATTTTTTTTTTTCACTTTCTAACAACAAATGGACTTAGCATAATTCCTCCTTTTTCGAGAGGCGGGAGGATGTTCCGTCGCGGAACAATTTTTAAATTAAAACTAAAACTACAGACTAAAATAAACTAACACTCACAAAAAAAGGCCAAAATCCCACGATGAAATTGATTTTGGTCCCGCGAAGCACCCCGAAGCAAAATCTAAAAAGAAAAAAACAAATACTGGTATTTATAAAATCAACAAATGGTAAAATCTCAGATCATTTACAAATTTTAAACGATCTGAGACTTTACCAAGAAACAAATACTCATTCATTAAATAAGTCAAAAATCCGCGCCACAGTCATTTCGCCACCATCTAAAAGGAAATAAAAAACAAATTATTAATAAAAGTAAATAAAATCAAAATTCAAAAGGTCATGCCATGAACCACTTTGACAAACTCAAAATGGCAGCTCATAGCATAGAGAAAAATATTCCGATCAGACTATGATGATGTCACTGGGTATCTAAAAATTCTACAAACGACGCGAGAGTCATGGCAACGCCACCGGCAGACACAATTCCCATTGTGTTTCTGCCTACAAGTAGCGAGCTACTGGAAGTAGAAAATCAATCTCGTTTTGACTGAGCCACAAAGCAGATCGGCAGTACTGAAGCCATATTAAACTTTGACTAAACCAATATAAGGGAAGTAATTTATTACTGATTTCAGCATCCCACTGGGAGTTTTATGACCCCAGCAAAATCTATATGAGCAGGTCGTTGACGCTCATTCTGACCAAACCCATCTGTAATTAAATAGATTAATAAAAACATCCCTTTCTATTTTTACAGACTAAGGAGTAAACCACGTCAAGGGAAACCACACCAGTAAAAAATTAAAAACATTGAATTAAAATTATATTTGTAAGTACGTGAATTATTTGTAGAATTAGTGAATTGAATTGAAATCAAAGTACCTGAACTTTCTAGTTTATAAGATTTATTTTGTGATAAATAAAAAAAGTGAATTTTGTTATTTTGAAGTCAACCTGTCTTATCATTCATCAAACCGGCACCTGCACCCTGTTTTATGCTAAGCCCTTATTGGGACTTAACACACAGGTTCGATTCGTTTCGAATGAATCTGGTTTTAAATTTTTTTAATATTAACTTTTTTTCTTTTTTTCCCAATTTTTGGAACTATTAATTTTTTCATTTCTTTTCTTTGTTCTATTTATTCATTTGTTTTTCTAGTCACTCAATTTCGCTATTTGGGACCTGTTGATGAGTCAAAACCAAGACTTGAAACTTGTCAAGCAAAATAAAATGGATTGTGTGATGAAATCACAAATAAAATTTTTTAACTTTGTTCTATATACCGGAGATTCCAAAAAAAATGCCTTCTTGAACAGATATAAGTTTGCCCCCGTAAAAAATCTTAAAGAGTAATCTCTATTTTTGCTTCTCTTTGGTTGAATATAGGAATTTCTTACCTCATCTAATTCACACGCAGAATTTATTCTGAGTTTATATGTGATGAGATCAATTTGATCTGTTTCAAGCGTCTACAGCAGGCAGAAAACCAAGCTGTACCGATCAGGGTAAGTTTTTCAGCTTCTTCTCCGTTTCTCGTTTTTCTTTTTTCGGCCCACTGCGGGCGTACACAAGTTCGATTCTTTTCGAATGAATCTGGTTTTAATTTTTTTTACTAAATAATAATTTTTGTTCTTGTTTTCTCAATATTTTCCAATTTTCATTTATTTCCTTTGTTTTATTTTTCATTTGTTTTTCAAGTCACTCAATTTCGCTACTTGGGAACAATTGATGAGTCACAACCAAGACTTGAAACTTGTCACCTAAATTAAAATGTGTTCTGTGATGAAATAAGAAATAGAACTTTTTAATTTTTTGCTATATATCCGGGATTAGAAAAAAAAATGGCTTCTTGAACAAATATAAGTTTGCCTCGGTAAAAAAATTTTAAAGAGTAATCTTTATTTCTGTCTCTTCCTCTTTGGTGGAATATAGAAGTTTTTTGCCGCATCTATTTCACACCCAGAATTTATTCTGAGTTTATATGAGATGAGATCATTTGATCCGTTTCAAGCGTCTGCAGCGGGCAGAAAACCAAGCTATACCGATGAGTGTAAGGTTTTCTGCTAACACGAAATGCTTCTTCTTCTTCCTTTTTCTTTTTTCTTTTTTCAGCCCACTGCGGGCGTACAAAGGTTGGATTCGTTTCGAATGAATCTGGTTTTACATTTTTTTAATAATTTTTTTTGCTTTTTTTCTCAATTTATTGGTATTTTCAATTTTTCATTTCTTCCCTTTGATCTATTTTTCATATGTTTTTTCAGGTCATTCAATTACGCTTCTTGGGAGCTAGTGATGAGTCATAACCAAGATTTGAAACTTGTCACCCAAAATAAAATGGGTTGTGTGATGAAATAAGAAATAAAACTTTTTCAGCTTTTTGCTATATACCGCAGATTCCAAAAAAAATGCATTCTTGAACAAATATAAGTTTGCCCAGGTAAAAAGTCTTAAAGAGTAATCTCTATTTTTGCTTCTTCCTCTTTGGTTGAATATAGGATTTTCTTGCCTCAACTAATTCACACCCAGAATTTATTCTGAATTTAAATGTGATGAGATCAATGCGATCCGTTTCAAGCGTCTGCAGCTGGCAGAAAACGAAGCTGTATCGATGAGTGTGAGGCTTTCTGCTAACACGATATGCTTCTACTTCTTCCTTTATCTTTTTTCTTCTTCAACCCACTGCGGGAGTAGTATCGATTGAATCTGGTTTTAAATTTTTTTAATAAAATAGTTTTTTTTCTCAATTTTTTGGTATTTTAAATTTTTCATTTCTATCCTTTCTTCTACTTTTCATTTGTTTTTCAAATCAGTCAATTTCGCTATTTGGCAACTGTTGATGAGTCTCAAGCACGACTTGAAACTTGACACCCAAAATAAAATGGGTTGTGTGATGAAATAAGAAAAAGAACTTTTTAGCTTTTTGCTATATACCGGAGATTCGATAAAAATGGCTTCTTGAACAAATATAAGTTTGCCCCAGTAAAAAATGTTAAAGAGTAATCTCTATTTTTGTCACTTCTTTTTTGGTTGAATATAGGAGTTTTTTGCGTCATATAACTCACACCCAGAATTTATTCTGAGTTTATATGAGATGAGATCAATCTGATCCGTTTCAAGCGTCTGCAACGGGCAGAAAACCAAACTGTAGCGATGAGTGTAAGGTATTCTTCTAACACCAAATTCTTGTTCTTCTTCCATTCTTTTTTTTCTTTTTTCAACCCACTGCGGTCGTACACAGGTTCGATTCAATTTCAATTTCAATTTTCAATTTCAATTTATTTTTTATACTGGTTGACTGTACAACAAGACAATCTTTTTTGTTTGCACAATTAATTTTAGTAACAACAAAATAATAATTTTAATTGAGTTGCAATGTAACAAAAAATATAATTAAAGCTAAGTGACTACGTTACTAACTAATAAGCAAAAATATTAAAATTCAGAGGTAGAATAACGAGAGCAGGAGGTGGAAGAAAGTTAAGAAACCGTGAAGAATAGGAGCAGCAACACACATGTAAACTATAATCATTGGGATATATTTAAAAAGGTTTTTAAATTATTTCTGAATCGGCTGGCTGAGGTCGTCCGTTGAATGTCCGCAGGTAGAGAGTTCCAGATATTTGTTGTATGCACAAAGTAAGAGCGCTGCCCAAGTACAGAGAGAAAGCGAGGAATTAGAAGCTGTCGGTGCCTTTCAGAACGGAGGAAGTTTAAATATTCATAAAGATACCTAGGTTCTTTCGTATATATAATTTTATGCATGAAGATTAAACTCTTGTATGCGCGAAAAGTTTGGATGGAACATCCAAATATTTTGTGCTGATACGGGCTGATGTGTTCAAAACGTCGCAATCCATAGATGAAACGTACACAATCATTATAGGCTACGTTCAGTTTGCGACTGCATACAGAGTCCAGTGACGGAAACATTAGACTACCATAATTAAAATGTGGTATGACTAAGGTTTTTATGAGCTTAAACCTGGTTTTTATAGATAATAACGCTGCAGTCAACCATAACTGTCGAAGACAGCCATAGACTTTGCTGATAAGAGCCTTGATAAAGTCGCAGCAGGTCATATGATCATTTAGCATGACACCGAGGTTCTTAACTGTTCTCATGTACGGTAAAGGAGAATCGTTCAGAATTATCGGAGGTACATCATTTACATCAATGTCATTCCTATATTGCAACATGCAGCACGATTTACTGGCATTGAGTGCCAGATTATTTTCGATTGACCATGAGTGAATTCGTTGAAGATCATCATTCATACGTTGTACCCCATCCTCGATCAAACCAATCGGTCTATTAAGGTATATTTGGACGTCGTCAGCATACAGATGTACTTTTGAATCTTTAACAACACTAGGGAGATCATTTATATATAAGCTAAATAGCAATGGTCCCAGAATTGAGCCTTGTGGGACTCCACAGACCAATGGTAAAAGCTTAGAACAATCATTCTTTAGTTTTACTTGTTGGAACCTATTAGACAAAAAACTCTTTATACTTGCAATGGCTGACGAAGAGAAGTTATACAAATAGAAAAGCTTTGTTAGTAATTTAGAATGAGTCACACTGTCAAAAGCCTTCGAGAAGTCCAACAGGGACAGCAAACCGATTTCACCTTTATCAAGTGCAAAACGAAGATCTGTAGTCACTTTTAGCAAAGCTGTCTCGCAGCTATGTCCACGACGAAAACCAGATTGCCAGCATGCCAGAAAACATGAAGTTTCAAGATGACCAAGCATTTGTGATGTCATAAGCTTTTCCAGAGCCTTCGATAAAAAGCAGAGAAGACTGATAGGACGGAAGTCTGATGGTAATTCTGGCGAGTTCTTTTTTGCAACAGCAAGTATAGTTGCCATTTTCCATTTGGTGGGAAAAAACCCAGAGGTCAGGCTGGTATTGAAAATATGGGTTACAAAAGGCAATATGATCGGGAGCAAGAGCTTCAAGAAGCGGGGAGAGAGATTATCGGGACCAGTAGCATCAGATCTTATTTTGGATATGGCTCTTAGTACTTCATTTTGGTCGACGTTTCTGAAACTAAAGCCATCACCATTTGGCATTGGTGGTACAACATTATGTATAGAAGATCCGCTGGTTGACGATAACGTATTACTAGCATTGATGAAGTATTCATTTAACTCGTCTGCATCGATGTTACAGACATCTACTGCTTTGTCTCCTTTTATCTGAAGTTTACGCAAGTTAGCCCAGAAATGTTTAGAAGACAGATTGGGATCAAGCTTTTCTTGATAGTAGCGGCGCTTTGCACAGCGAACTTTTGATGTTACTAGATTCCGCACATATACATACATCTGTTTTGCAATATTAGTTTTGAGCCTTTTATATTTACGATACAGGAACTCCCTTTCAGCTATTAAAACTCTTATTTCCGTCGAATACCAAGGACAACGATATTTAGGGCAAATTTGACGTGACTGCAAGGGAGCATGCCTATTTAATAAATAATGTATGTTGGTATTTAAGATATCCACTTGCTCGTCAACATTTGTACAGTGGTATATTGCTTCCCACGGCAAGGTTGAACCATCACGCAAAAGAGCGGGAACGTTAAGGTGGTTGTAATCACGGAATTGTATAGTGACAGGATGAGGCCGTGCGCTGATGGGTAGATCATAGGTTAGAAACAATATATCGTGGTCCAAATAACTCGGCGGACTTAATTGGTTGTGAAAAAGTACTGAGTGTAAATCAGTTACTAAAAGTTGATCTAATTGCGAGGGTTGTGTAGTATTGTAGTAAGTAGGTAAAGCATTTACTGTTTTAAGATCCATAGATTGAAACATGTGCAAAAGGCGTCGCTCAAGCCAGAATGTCGTAAGAGGTTAACATTAAAGTCTCCACCTAACACAATCTTGTTATATCGTTGCGTGCATAGGGAGATAGCATTCATGAATTCAGCAGAATTATCGATACTGAAACTATTTGGTGGACTGTAAGCACAGGCTAAGAGACATTTATCATTACACGTTTTCAATTCTACACATATAAATTCAAAAGGTAGCAAAGGTGCGGATAATTTTGTTATTGACGATTTTAAGAAGTCACGTACATAAATAGCTACCCCACCACCGACACGATCAGTTCTGTCATTTCTGTGCAATAAATATCCAGGAATATTAACTAAGGCGGAGGCAATGTCCTTATGTAGCCAGGTCTCCGTGACGAAAATCACATGTATATCGGAACTAACAAAAACCTCCCTTAATTCGTCGATTTTGTTTTTAATACTTCTCGCATCAAAATAGCATATATTAAGACCCTTCGATCGTGCTGACATTATGTTGAGCAACGTTCTCACCCCGTGCATGGTCACGTTTGTGTTAGAAAACACGGGACATCGGACGACCAAAAACCAGCTTTCATTGATTTCCAATGTGCAATGTAAAAACAATGAATAAAAACATTATAAGTAGCTGCACCACCAAACAACAATTTCAGAACTGGCTCCATCCCAGCGCCTGAGTGAAAATAAGCGATGTGAAAGAAATTCGTAGCAACTAAGAACTAAAAATTATTACAAACTTAAAATAAAATAAAAATAAAAGAATAAAAATTTAAACAGAACTTAACTAGGTACTACTAAATTAGAAATGCAAAAGAAATAAAAGAAAAAGAAAAAAGAATAGCTAAATGATCTCAAGACAAAAGATAATAAAAGAAGAATTGTAGGTATTAATTCTGGTTTGCTCCTAAACCTTCATTCTGGCAACGATATATTAACAGTTTGTTCAGTTGCGAAATTTTAATTGGGTTCCTCTCCTTGCTAGGTTTGATAAATACATATCCATTACGTGTATAAGCGGAATGTATGGTTTTTTCCTGATGTTTGAGCCGCTGTGCTTCACGAAATAAGCGGTAATTGAATTGTGTGAGACTCTCAGCAAATCTTATGGTAGATTCCGATGTGAACCCAACACCCAGTTGGTTGAGTTTGATTTCTCCATGCTTATACAATGCTATACGGAACGCACGATTTTCGGCTTGGCTGGGGAAACGAGCAATTATTGGAGCGGGTGATGAATATTTTACTCTTGTTTTGCTGCCATACTTTATTCGAAAAACGTCTAAATAAGGGGTAAGAGAGTGCTTGATAATACCAGCAATGTTATTTAGCAGTTCACTGGGTTTGATGTCATTTATTTGAGGTATACCAGTAATCACCAAGTCATTTAATCGCTGTACCCGGCATATGTCGTCAATTTTACTCTCCATAATTCGAATCGATGACTGCTGCTCTTGATAATGTTTTTTTAGATCAGAGACTTCTGTATGTATGTTGTTGATGGTACTATCGATTTTCGCCATAATGCGTTTCTCAACTTCCTCGAACTTTTCAGACATCAGGTTCCCAATGTTAAACATCAAGCGCTTCTCAAGGTTTTCAATGGCTAGGCTGATATCATTTGCTGTTGTCAGCGACTGAGGCGAGCTATCCGATTGCCCCTTATTTCTAGAAGAGCTCCTTATATTTATTGGTGGGGTACTTACGGATGTTCTCTCCTGCTCAGAACTACTCTTAGGCGCATTTTTCTGTATAGTTGGCTTACCCATACTGATGACAATATTTATGAATTGGTGGAATGAAAACTGCAGAAAACTAACTGGCCTCTTGTATCAGCTATGCAACAGCAGATTCTTTCAAAATTCAACTCAAGGTAAATCTGAAGCGACGATTTAAGCAATTTAGAAAAAAAAAGAAGCGATCACTTAGTACTATTCACGCGGTGAAAAACAACTGGATTAATATGAAAAATAATACGATCGTTCAGGAGCTCACACGAAACACGTCTACTCAGCAGCAGTGAACATACTAGTTCTAGATTCGTTTTGAATGAATCTGGTATTAAATTGTTTTATTATTAACTTTTTTTTCTTTTTTTCCAAATTTTCGGCACTCTTAATTTTTTCAATTTCCTTTGCTTGTTCCATTTTTTCATTTGTTTTTAAAGTCACTGAATTTCGCTATTTGGGACCTGTTGATTAGTCAAAACCAAGACTTGAAACTTGTCACCCAAAATACCTTGGGTTGTGTGATGAAATAACAAATAAAACTTTTTTAGCTTTTTGCTATATACCGGAGATTCGAAAAAATGCCTTCTTGAAAAAATATAAATTTGCCCCGATAAAAATTTTTAAAGAGTAATCTCTATTTTTGTCTCCTCCTCTTTGGTTGAATATAGGAGTTTTTTGCCTCATATAATTCACACACAGAATTTATTCGGCGTTTAAATGTGACGAGATCAATTTTATCAGTTTTTAGCGTCTACAGCTGGCAGAAAACCAAACTGTGCGGATAAGTGTAAGGTTTTCTGCTAACACGAAACGCTTCTTCTTCTCCCTTTCTCGTTTTTCTTTTTTCAGACCACTGCGGGCGTACACAGGTTCGATTCGTTTCGAATGAATCTGGTTTTAAAATTTTTTAATCATTTTTTTTCTCAATTTTTGGTATTTTCAATTTTTCATTTCTTCCCATTGTTCTATTTTTCATTTGTTTTTCAGGTCGCTACTTGGGAGCTATTAATGAGTCACAACCAAGACTTGAAACTTGTCACCCAAAATAAAATGAGTTGTGTGATAAAATAAGAAATAAAACTTTTTTAGCTTTTTGCTATATACCGCAGATTAAAAAAAAATGCATTCTTGAACAAATATAAGTTTGCCCAGGTAAAAAGTCTTAAAGAGTAATCTCTATTTTTGCTTCTTCCTCTTTGGTTGAATATAGGATTTTGTTGCCTCATCTAATTCACACCCAGAATTTATTCTGAATTTAAATGTGATGAGATCAATGCGATCCGTTTCAAGCGTCTGCAATTGGCAGAAAACGAAGCTGTACCGATGAGTGTATGGTATTCTTCTAACACCAAACTCTTGTTCTTCTTCCTTTCTTTTTTTCTTTTTTCAACCCACTGGGGGCGTACACAGGTTCGATTCGTTTCGAATGAATCTGGTATTAAAGAGTTTTTAAATTAACTTTTTTTCTCTTTTTCCCAATTTTTCGGTACTGTTAATTTTTTCATTTCCTTTGTTTGTTCTATTTTTTCATTTGTTTTTAAAGTCACTCAATTTCACTATTTGGGACCTGTTGATTAGTCAAAACCAAGACTTGAAACTTGTCACCCAAAATAAAATGTGTTTTGTGATGAAATAAGAAATAAAACTTTTTTACCTTTTTGAATAATCCTGTTATAGTAAAATACTCCTCTCAATTTTTAAGAGATCGCTTACTACTTGCTTCCAAACTTAGCAAAGATTTAACTGCCAGTATCATAGGTTTCTCAGGGTCTGAAATTATTTATATTAACGAATTTTTAACTAAAGAACTTAAATCCTTATTTTTTAAAGCAAAGCAATTCAAAAGGGACCACAACTATAAATATATCTGGATAAAGAATTCCACTATCTATCTTAAAAAGGATGATGACTCCCACCCAGTAATTATTAAAAATGATCAATGTCTTAATCTTCTTTTTAATAAGAAAACTTAGTTCCTTCTGAATGACACTTAATGTTTACTACCAGAATGTCAGAGGGCTTAGAACTAAAACCGCTGAGTTTCACTTATCGTTATTATCCAATGATTATGATATTGTGTGCCTTACTGAAACTTTTTTGCAAGCTTATGTCTCTAGTACTGAAATTTTTGATGTTCGATACATGGTGTATAGAAAGGACAGGAACTTAGAAGTATCTGGTATGAGAAATGGTGGAGGTTGTCTTATCGCTGTAAATAAATCCCTTAGCTCTTTCTGTTTACATCACCAAGACATCTCAGATGAGGTTCTGTGGGTTGCCGTTAAACTACAAAACCTTACTTTATATGTGTGTTGTATTTACATACCCCCAAATAGCACTTTCGAGTCTTATAATTCCATCCTTTCTAGAGTTGGTGAGAGAATTCTACAGTTACCCAAAAGCTCCCGCGTTATATTCTTAGGGGATTTCAATCTCCCTTATATTTCCTGGTTCTTAGACGGTACTGAAAACTGTATGATGCCTTCAGGTGTTTTTAGTCAGGCAGCCCATTCAATGATCAACAATATGTCTCTATGCCACCTAAACCAGTTTAATTGTGTAAAAAATTTTAATGACAGGATTCTTGACTTAGTATGGACTGATATCAATATGAATAACATTTGCATATCGTCTTCCCTTTCTCCACTTTCACGGATAGATCTTCATCATCCTCCATTAGACATTACCTTGAATATTTCTTTACCTAAGCTTTCTCGTAATGAATTCGTAAAAAAAAGGAACTTTAAGTTGGGGGATTATGTTAGCTTGAATAATTACCTTAGCGGTATTGATTTTTCCACAGTTATTATTCCCGATCCGTTACAGTCGTTTGAGAATTTTTATGAGATTGCAAACACTGGTATTTGTGAATAAATACCATTGACTAAAAAGAATATTAGACATTTTCCGTCCTGGTACAGTCATCAGATTATCAAAGTTCTTCAATTCAAAGAGAGATATCGTCGTATATATAAAGCCAACCAGCACCCAGAACACTACAAAACTTTCTCATATCTTAGGAAGTTGTCTAAGTTTTTAATTAGCCAATGTTTTAAGAAATACGTAGAGGCAACTGAACTTTCTCTTCGAGATAATCCTAAAGCTTTCTGGGCCTTTAATAAACAATTCAGAAATTCGAATACTCCTCCCAAAGAGATGATCTTTAAAGAAATTGCCTCTTCAACTCCCAGGCAAATTTGCGAATTTTTCTCTGAATACTTTTTGTCGGTATATTCTGGCGAAGAATCTAATCGTGATTTTACAGCCTTTCAGAGCTACAACAATCTCGCTAATATTAATTTGGGTTTCATCTCTCCAGATGACATAATGAAAATATTGGATGAGCTTAATTGCAACAAAAACCCAGGACCAGATGGCATACCTAACCTTTTGTACTATAAATGTTCTACTAGCCTTGCGAAACCGTTAAGCACTTTATTTAATTTATCAATAGTCAAAAAGGTTTTTCCACCAACATTAAAACGCGTTTTCGTCACCCCAGTCCATAAAGAAGGCGATCCTAGATGTGTAACTACTATCGTCCAGTATCCATTTCCAATGCGCTAGCTTTAATTTTTGAAAGAGTTATGTATAATCAGCTTCTCCACCATCAAATTCGCAACATGGATTCCTCCCTGGACGCTCGACGGTTACAAATTTGGCGCTTTTTACTGATACCATTGCTTCTGCTCTTGACGAAAATAAACAGGTAGATTCCATATACACTGACTTTGCAAAGGCTTTCGATAAGATACGCCACAGTCAATGTCTTATAAAAATGTCCGAAATTGGTTTTGATATGGACGCTGTTCTTTTTTTTCAATCATACTTAAGAGAAAGGACGGGCATAGTTGTTTTCAACGGTTCTCAATCCAATTCTTTTGAACAAACATCGGGTGTTCCTCAAGGTACTATTCTTGGCCCTTTTATATTCCTGATATACATTAATGATTTACCAGGTGTGATAACTTCGGACACTTTACTGTACGCCGACGACGCTAAAATTTTCAGAGTTATTTCGGACATTCATGATTGCGAGAGCCTCCAAGACGATATTGCAAGGCTCGAAAACTGGTGCAAGAATAATTATTTGGAGCTAAATATAAATAAATGTAAGAGCATAACTTTCTCAAGAAAGCGTGACGCTATCTCATTCCAGTATAAAATTAACAATTTGCCTTTAACTCATGTCAAAGAAATTAAAGATTTGGGTATTATTTTTGATGACAAGCTTCTTTTTGCTACTCACTTAAACCATATTACAGCTAAAGCATATCGTCTTATAGGTTTCATTTTCCGAGTATGTAGATCATTTAAATCAAGTTCTACCTTTATTTGTCTGTACGTTTCATTGGTGAGAAGCACTCTAGAGTACGCATGCCAAATTTGGAACCCTTTTTACTCTTGTTACAGTAATCAACTTGAATCTGTCCAGAGAAAATTCACAAGAATACTACTGTATAATCTGGAACATAGTGAATTAGAGTACAATGCTAGATTAGTTAGATTTAACATTCTGTCCTTAGAACATCGTCGCGCTTATCTTGATACAGTTTTCTTACACAAAATTCTGAATGGCGATGTGTACTGTCCTGATTTGCTTTCCAAAATTGGCATTAATATTCCTTCCAGATACGCAAGACAAAACACTCCTTTCAGATTACCCTTCTCTAGAACTAACCAACGGGAGAAGTCTCCGCTATACCGAATTCAGAAGACTTACAATGTCAGATTTTGTAATATTGATATTTTCAGCTCGGGCCCTCTGACATTTAAAAGATTAATCCTAAACGAGATTGGACACTGATCATAAAGTTGATTATGCTGTTTTTGATTTATTAGCTTTTTTATTTTTTATTATTTTATTTATTGCTTGGTTTGCTCCTTTTTTTCCTTGTTGCATTCCTTTTTGTTTTTTTTTGCTTTGCTTTGCCCATTTTTCTTTTTTCTCAAGTTTTCCTATAATTTTTCACCATTTTTATCTTCACTATTTTTTTTGTTTTGCATCTTATATTACTTTACATTTTATTTTCCTTATTTTTTATCTTTTACTCTTTGTTTGTTTTTGCTTTTTAAATTTTGTACTTAGAATAATATCTCTGAACTTCTGAATTTTTGACTTTATTTTTATTTTTATTTTATTATTTTTATTTAGTTTCTGGCTATTATTATTACCTAATATTTTTATTTTAGAATTTATTTTCTACTTTTTTTTTATTTATTTTTTTTTTATTTTTGCAATGTATAATTTTTATTTCTTACTTCTTACTTATTGTTTCGTTTGAACTTGTTTTTGCTTCTCTTCTTTTATTTTAATTTATTTTATCTAATTAACTCTTAAGGTAGTATCTTAATTGGACTAGTCTGTGCACTATCTTATTAACTAAATCAATATAAATAAATAAATAAATAAATAAATAAATAAATACCGGAGATTCGAAAAAAATGGCTTCTTGAACAAATATAAGATTGCCCCGGTGATCAGACGATCATAACATATAATGACCCCACAACATACCAATAATGAATTCTGAATACCATTGCTGCATTCCAAAAAAATAATCTGCATGAAAATGCAACTCGCGCAAATACTGCAACTAGCGCAATGTTATTCAACTATACAGCAATAAATGCAAGTAAAGCAAAGTCGTTCACATTTGCTTAAAATAAAATATAATATTTAAGCGTAAGCAATTAATATGTATAAGTTGATCGATGTTTTGTAATAAAGTAGAGTTTTTAATTATACGCAAAACGGTAATTACTTTTTTAGAACTTTACTGCGCCCCCACCAGTGGTAAGTGTACTTCACCATACACCGACGCCCCCACAAGTGGTAAGCATCAATTAACCTTTCGGTTCTCCTACCGAACATTGGTCCTTCGAGGCTTTTTACAGCACATCCTATTCGAAGGAAGTCTAACTACTAGCTGGTCTTAGCTTCAACTAAAATTCTCGGCGATTTCTATCAGCATGAAGGAAGTTTACTAGCTGGTCTTAGCTTCAACTAAAGTTCACGGCGATTTCTATCAGAAGGAAGGAAGTCTACTAGCTGGTCTTAGCTTCAACTAAAGTTCACGGCGATTTCTATCAGAAGGAAGGAAGTCTACTAGCTGGTCTTATCTTTAGCCAAAACTCACTGCGCTGGACAATTTCTATAGAAGGAAGACGCTAACAAGCCAGAAGAAAACTTAAAAGAATATCCAACTTCAATATGGATAAAGCGGCATTATTGCAAACGGAATGCCTAGACGACATTCTTAAAATTAAAACTAATCGAAAAAAAGACTCTGATGAGGGCAAAACAAAAATATACCTACAGGCAAGTCTTGACCGGCTTGAAGGTTTGTGGGCTGAGTTTATAAAAAGAGATATGGAAATAAGGGAATTAAAGCGTACAAATCCCAAGCATCAGTATTTCGAGAAGCAAATCTTCAAAAAATCAGAAAAACATTACGACGCGATTTCTGAATTATTGCTGAATAAACTGGAAGAAGTATTGGAAGAGGAAAAATCCATGGTTGAACGTGATACCAGCAAAATGGATGATCACATGAAACTTTTCCGTCTTCAGCAAGAAACAATCCAGTTGTTTAAAAGAATAGTGGAATCTATCAAGGTAGAAGCAGATAACGTGCACTCCAATTTCTATTACCAACATAAGCTAAATACCATTAAAGCTTACTGGGATAATATAGCGATAAATCATACTAATATTTTAGCTAGTCCAACTGAGATATACAAAGAGTACAGTGAAAACAAGGTGTTTAAGGCCACTGAGGACATCTACCAAGATATTGTCATCTTTTTGCAAGAAAAAATAGGCACCTTCCAAAGAAGCGACGATGACATCAAGCTACCAATATTAGCAATACCTATGTTCGATGGAGACTATCAAAGCTGGTCATCATTTCATGATTATTCATCAGGCTCTTCCACAACAACAGCAGGCTGGGAGAGGCTGAGAAGATGCAGTACTTAAAAACTCATATGAAGAGAGAAGCCGCCAGTCTATTACAACACCTCACAATTTCAGATGCCAATTACAAGACTGCATGGCAGTTGCTCAATGATAGATACAATAATAAAAGGAAGCTCTTCTCAGTTCAAGTACAGGTACTACTAGCCCAACCGAAGCTAGACCACGAGACGGCTGTTGGTATTCGCAAACTTCACGATACAACGAAAGAATGCTTACACGCAATATCCAATCTTGGTATAGATACTACCGAATGGGCTCCACTGATAGCTCATCTAGTAATTCAGAAATTAGACCTCGAAAGTCACAAGTTGGATGAGCAAGGTCTAGAAAAGCCACGAGAGCTTCCAACGTATGTCATTCTATTTCGCTTCTTGGAAAATAGATTTCAATCGTTGGGACCAAGACTGGTCCCGTTTCAAGGCATATCATTCTACTATAAATGCGGCAAAATGCCATATCTGTCATCAACCGCACAAAATATACATGTGTCAAGCATATAAAGCTTTATCAATTTATGAGAGAACACGATATATTGAGAATAACAAATTGTTTGGTAACTGTTTAACCCACAAAAACGATGAGAGATGTCACAGCAAGATCAAATGCAGTATGTGCAAACAACCACACCACACGCTCCTACATCAAGAACATAAAATGCAAACATTGAATCATATATCAACGACTGAAGCCGAGCAAGTACAAGCACTTCTATCGAAATATCATCCATCGACGTTGCTAGCAACAGCTAGTATTAAAGCAAGAACCATAGATGGAAGACTGGAAAATTTAAGAGCGTTGATCGATTCAGGATCACAAGAACCCTTTGCATCCGAATCAGCAGCACAAATACTTGGCCTACCAAGATACAAAGCACATGCGGAGATTTCTGGACTTGGAATGGCTAAATCCGGAATAGCTCGAAACAAAATGACAATTGAGTTATGCCCACACTTCGCTTCAAACTTTTCAATAAATATTGAAGCACTCATTCTGCCACGCCTCAAAAAATTACTTCCAAGCAGACAAGTAATAAATTGTAATAACACGGACATCTGGCGAAATACATTATTAGCTGATTCTACGTACGACAAACTAGGACCCATCGATATTATAATTGGATCTGACTTTTACCGCTATATCATGCTAGACGGTATCAAAAAACACAATGGTCTGATAGCACAGAACACAGAGTTTGGATGGATCTTATCTGGCAAAACAGTTGACGTTCCAAGTACTTCAATCACTTGTATGGTCTCTTATGCGGAGCTTGACAATACACTCAAAAGGTTTTGGGAGATAGAAAGTGTAGATAACCCTATAGAGGAGTTTTTCAAAGAAAATATACTCTGCGAAGAACATTTTCAGGAAACATATCAACGCAATACAGATGGCACATATACAGTGAGAATCCCTTTCAAAAACAAGCTAGGAGAATCAAAACGGAGAGCTACAGCGAGTCTACTACATAATGAGAAAATTTTTTCCAAGAATAAAGAGCTGGAGAAAAATTACAAAATATTTATGCACGACTACATAACTCTTAATCACATGATGCCCTGTACAAATAAATTTACAAATGGTTACTATCTACTTCATCAAGCAATCATCAAGGAAGACAGCACAACGACGAAACTGAGGGTAGTATTTGATGCCTCGACGAAAACCACTAGTGGTATCAGTCTTAATGATACCATGGATGTTGGACCAAAAGTGCAAAGCGACCTCTCCGAAATACTACTAAGATGGCGTAAACATCGATATGTTTTTACTGCCGATATTGAAAAAATGTATCGGCAGATAAAGATACACAACGACGCTGCAGTGATATATAGCAGAGTTGAGAATTCACTCGCAGAAATTTCAGTTACAATGCTCACTGCCAAAACTAATTTCTCACCAATTCGAAAAGAATGCACCCTCCCTCGACTAGAGCTAGGCGCAGCAGTTCTATTAACACGCCTTCTTAAAAAGGTAGCCAAGGCACTAGATATTTCGGAAACTGCTCTGTATGCATGGACCGATTCCTCAATCACCTTAGCATGAATAAAAGTTGATCCTAGCAGATGGAATACGTTTGTAACTAATCATGTGGTTGAAATAAAAAGATTTATTAGACCAGAACAGTGGCAGCATATAAAAACTGACGAAAACCCAGATGACTGTGCATCAAGAGGAGTACATCCAACACTGCTAAAAGCACATCCTCTATGGTGGAGCGGGCTAGTACAGCATTCCGGGAACACTATCTAGTATTACATGCAAACGATTTGCTACCTGCTGTAAGAAAGAGGAGCCACTTACAAACAAATTCACTACCAACATAACTAAAACGGTTCAACAGGAATATTTTTATCACGAAATACACCGACTGGATACGCAGTAAAGTTTGAATAAATCCAGAAAATTACTCACACTCTCTCCTGGATGAAAAGGGAATATTGAGAGTAGGTGGAAGACTGGAAAACTCTCTACTCCCCTATGATGATAAATATCCCTTCATAATTCCCCATAATCATCACTTTACGACATTTGTGCACCGAGACGCGCATGAAAAGACACTACACGGAGGAAACCAGAACACACATGCATATGTATTTCGCCGGTATTGGATAATCGATGCCAAAACAGCGATAAGACATTTTATACACAACTGTAAGACCTGCTGCCGTTACAGAGCAACAACGGCCAGACAAGTTATGGGTACCTTACCAGGGCTAAGAGTCATTCCATCACAGCCCTTTAGCCATACTGGAATGGACTATGCAGGTCCATTTAACATTCGATTATCGCCAGGACGATGCACTGAAGTGTACAAAGGATATATTGTAATCTTCGTATGCTTCTCTACAAAAGCATTGCACTTAGAGGCAGCTAGTAATATGACTCCAGAAGGGTTTCTTACCGCCTTCAAACGTTTCACATCCAGAAGAGGCCTTTGTACAAATCTATACAATGACAACGGTACCACCTTCGTAGGAGCCAAAAACGAGCTAGATAAGCAGCTCAACCTCGCCGTAAAACAAACTCACAACCAATCAATCAATCAAGCTTACTACTAAGGGAACACTTGGCACTTAATACCACCAGCAGCGCCACGCTTCGGCGGACTGCGGGAAGCCGGTGTAAAATCAGTGAAGTATCATCCCAAACGAATTGCAGGAGAGATAAATTTCACTTCTGAAGAATTTTTAACGCTACTATGCCAAATTGAAGCGTGTATAAATTTGCGTCCATTGTGCCCACTCAATAACGAGCCTAGTGAGTTGGCAGCAATCACACCGGGACACCTCCTAATTGGAAACTCCATAATTACATCTCCTGAACCAACTCCACCGGAAAAACAAATACACTGCTTGAAAAAATTGGAGCTCACATCCAAGCTAAAAAATGACTTTTGGGAAGTGTGGTCCACAGAATATCTGTCGAGATTACAGCAAAGGCCTAAATGGACTAAACAACAGAATAACATTCAGGATGGACACTTAGTCCTCAAACTGATGAGCCTGTACCCCCAGCACGATGGCCGTTGGGAAGAGTAATTCAGTTACATCCAGGGAAAGACGGACTAGTACGCGTAGTTCATGTTCGCACAGCAAAAACCACGTTAGAACGACAAATAGCAAAACTGTGCAAATTGTAGTACGACAAGGAAGAACTGCCAAACACTGACTATAATCAGTCGTAAAAAAACCACTAAACAACAAGTGTATGGCTTCTAAACAGCAGTCCAGAAAACGATCACGCATTCATCCGCAAATATTCCCATCAGACCATCAATAGAAGAACTTAAAAATTCATGCTTCCATTCAAAACAAGGCAACAGATTTGCATCCGGCACCATCACGTTATTACTACTACTAAAGTGTGTACTACAATCTTCACGACAAAAATATTACCAACGATGGAAAACCTCAGAAAGATCACAGAGAAACAACCTATAGACATCCAAGAGTTCGAACACAATCCAGGAAGTTATTTTGAAGACCTAGGAAACCTTTATATGATCAACAATGAATTGAACACAATAGTCTATTGCAATCTGAGTACATACTATCAACAGTTAGAGGGATTCGAGCTGTGTTTAAAGAAACTGGAAGATATGTGTGACCAGATGATAAAATACCGTTACTTCTGCAACGCCATCTTTATAGAGGTGTCGCATAAGGTACAAGAAATGAAACAAAATAATCACATCCTTCACACCAGAAGCGGGAAGGGAAAAGGCTTAAAAAGACAACGTAGATCTCCGCTAGAAATCATAGGAGCATTCCAAAATAGTTTGTTTGGAGTACTAGATCAAAACTATGCTACTTATATTGAAGACGAAATACATAAACGCAAAGACAATGAGGATTACCGTTTAGATCTCACCAAGAATCAAACATCAGAAATATAGGTCACTACAAATGTGCTAAAAAAGACTACCCAACAAATACAACGTCAATTCGAAGCTTTCAACGAGCATATTACAGCAAACTTTAAAACCCTCCGGCGAGGAGTAGAAGACAACCGAATTATACAGACATTGACCGCTATGAACTCTTACCTCAAATTACTTATAACCACAAATGAGAGGACACAAAATGAATTTACAAACTTATTAGTGGGAAAAATAGTCCCTTTTTGCTAACTGCGATGCAACTGCGAGATCAAGTTAAATTTATAAGAGAGCACATAACATCATCTCTCATAATACCAGGCAAAGGTAGCTCAGAAGACCTACTGAATCTATGGAAAATAATAACCGTCAGAAGCTGGATCACAACTGAATACATCATTTTCAAAATTCGCATATCACTCCCGAGCGAAGACCTCTACCAATTATTTCGAATATATCCTGTCGTTTTAAGACACAAATCAGAGTTCATATACACAGAACCATCATCAGACTACTTGGCTAAAACACTACATAGAGACCTTTTTTACCCCTTGACCACAATTGAAAGATTGCATTAAAACAGAAAAACTGCGATGATTATTATGCCAACAGCACCATCCGATCTACTCAGTACACTCATCTCTTAACCAGTGTGAAATGCGGCTCCTCAATCATCAAGCAATAAAACCAGATATATGTCAAATCAAAAAAACTACTTCCTCTCAATATTGGCTCCAAATAGAGCACCGAAATCACTGGATATACGTTGTCAACAACGAGACTACAATTAATGCAGTGTGTGGAAAAGGGTGGCTATAAAAACATTAGGTAGAAGCGGAATCATCAGGTTAGTGGAAGACTGTACCATAAAACATCAGACAATGAGCATTAGCGCACAATCTATTATTACTGAATATACAAAATCATCATTTCTCCCATCAACTAATCTAGCTGGCATACTTCCAGACTTAAACATAAATCACCAGATATCAATGCAGATAGTCCCACTAACTCACCTAGATACAAATGCGTTAAATACCTTGAACATCAACAAGAAATATTTGGATCTAAAATCGCTAGACACCCATCATATACATCACTATGTAAGCACATACATAATTGTATTCACCATAGTAGCAGCTTTCCTTTAGGGCACATATCAACGTTTGCGATCATGTAAAAAAACCACTGTAACATCATTTGAAGTCCAGCCGATAACTCCACAACCTGCTAAACGAAAGACAACACCAATTCCGCCCGTGGCAGAATGATCAGACGATCATAACATACAATGACCCCACAATATAACAATCATGAATTCTGAATACCATTGATGCATTCCACAAAAAACAAACCCCATGAAAAATACAACTTGTGCAAATACTGCAACTAGCGCAATGTTGTTCAATTGTACAGCAATAAATGCAAGTAAAGCAAAGTCGTTCACCTTTGCTTAAAATAAAATATAATATTTAGGCGTAAGCAATTAATATGTATAAATTGATCGATGTTTTGTAATAAAGTTGAGTTTTTAATTATATGCAAAACAGTAATTACTTTTTTAAAACTTTGCTACGCCCCCACCAGTGGTAAGCGTACTTCTACCATTACACCTACGCCCCCACAAGTGCTAAGCGTTAATCAACTTTTCGTTTCCCTTACCGAACAATTATCGCAAAGTATGTTCTTT
The DNA here is from genome assembly GCA_963924295.1 of Dioctria rufipes. Classification (NCBI taxonomy): domain Eukaryota; kingdom Metazoa; phylum Arthropoda; class Insecta; order Diptera; family Asilidae; genus Dioctria; species Dioctria rufipes. The sequence goes on from OZ002744.1 coordinate 122,016,822, forward strand.
GGAACCCCAAATATTAGAAACAAACCTTCCTCTACATATATTCTGTGAAAAGTGGAAATAACAAGGCGAATTTACTGAACTGATCGATCACCGATAAAATGTACTTAAAACCTTTATTTGACCGAGGTAGAGAACCAATTAGATCAACAGAAATAGTATCCGGTTTTTGAGTAGTTTCTCTCGCAACGGTTAAGTGAACGGCTTAGATAAGCGATAACGTTTTCAGATCCATCTTGTTCCTGTGTCAATACGGCCCCTATCCCATAGCCAGAGGCGTCTGTGTGAACAACAAAGGGTATATCAAAGTTGGGGCAAGTTAAAAAAGGAGGTTCTACTATTTTTTTTTTATAATTCGGAAGGATTTTTCGCAATCTCCCGACCAAACAAACTTCTTCAATAAAGCTGTTAAAGGGGTAATCAAACTTGAGAAACTTGGTACAAACCGGCGATACCACGAAACCATTCCAATAGTGCTTCTTATTTCCTTCACTGATTTACGATTTCTAATTTCTAACATACACTTCACCTTATCGGGCTCCACTTGTAGTCCGTTTTGTTCAACCAAATATCCCAAATACTTCAACTCAGAGCGGCAAAATTCATATTTGTCATAGTTGACTATAAGTCCAGCCTTTCGTAATCTATCGAAAACTTCCCTCAATACTATAAGGTGATCCTCAAACGTACTGGTGGCAATAATAATATCGTCCAAGTAAACGAAAACATGGGACTCTAGCTCGCCACATAGAACTCTGTCGATCAGGTTTTGACATATTGCTGGCGAATTCGAAAGACCAAAAAGCATACGTCGGAACTGAAACAAACCTCTGCCAGGTACAGTAAAAGTGGTGTATTGTTTCGATTCCTCTGCTATAGGCACCTGCCAGAAAGCCGACTTTATGTCTAGCGAGGACATGTATTTCGCTTCCCTAAGTTTGTCCAAGGTAGTAACGACAAACGGGAGGTGATACCTGTCTTTCTTTGTGACTCGGTTTAGCTTCCTGTAGTCCACGCAAAAGCTGTAGCTACCATTTTTTTCATACCATGACAATGGGTGAAGCCCACAGGCTACTTGATGATTCCACTACACCGTCCTCCAGCAATTTACCTAACTCTGAATTGATCGCCTTCTGTAAAGTCGGGGAGACAGGGTAGTGCCTTTGTTTAATCGGAGTCGACTCTGTCTTTATGACGTGCTCCACCTGCGTTGTACATCCAAGCCCTTGTCCCATTCTTACTCTTGTCTCTTCCACTAAGTCTCTCAGCTTTTGCTTCTGATCCGCTGTTAGCGTCGACTTGCTTTCTAGAGAACTAACCCGAATTTCTTTGTCATCTGTAGAAAAATACCAGTGATCGCTGGCAGGATTTGCTGTAATACCCATATATCTCCAAAAATTAGCTCCCAAAATTATGCTGTGAGGTACTGGTGCTATAATCAAAACCCTAAAAATTTTCAACTGGCCTTCCAATTCTATGGGTATGTCTACTTCTCCAAAAATTTTAATTTTTCCCCATTAGCCAGACTAACTGCTCGCGCAGGTGACTCGTCTAACTATAAATACATCTTCTTTCTTTGGCGGCTGCTTGAGGACTAATTGAGCTCAGATCACCGCCTACTGAGCTCGACTTTCGTTTCCCGCAACTGTTGAAGTAGGTGCAGTTCTCCGACCAACATTGCTATCTTGATTTATATTACATCTAGGTTAAGCTGCTCAAATAACCCCTACAGATCCGCAACCAAAATATCGACGCCTCTGCCTGCAATAACGAGCTATATGCCCATCTCGTGATCAATTTAATCATCTATACCGCGGTCGATTTTCTTGTTGATTATATATACATATATAGTTGCTATGTAACTGTCTGTCTGACTGGATTATGCCAAGACCCCTGCAATGACATTCCTCTGATGTGTCATCAGAGTTTTGTCATCATGAAGTCTGACATTCTCCAATCAGTAAAATTTAGACGGCAAATACTATTGATGTCTAAAATGAATAAAAAAAAACCACATCACACTGCCATCTATTTAGCGAAGAGTATACTACATAATTATCATCATGAATGAAATCAGAAGCTAGTGTATCGAAATTAGCATGCCTATTTGCAGGTGCGGTCTAGCTCGCCGGGGGATGGATAAGTTGACACACTAAACAACGACTTTTGACAGTTACGTTGGAGTTCGTGAGAACTCGCATTTTGCATGCTATAATGTAACCTACAAACTACACAAACCAAACTGGCTCACCACCAGCATCCAAACTGACATAAACAGATGTCCACACTGACATAAACATTTTTATTGATTTGGGAGAGAGGAAAAGGAAAATGTACTCACAGGCTCATTACTACTGCAGCGCGCGCTTACGGGTTCTTATGGATTCATTTTTTTTCAATACTATAACAAAACTCAATTCGATGTAAACATACACATTCTTTTAATGAACAAAAATTTATGAAAATCAACAATAAAATATCTGGTTATTTCTCCTTTTTTTTTTTTTAATTTATCATTTCTTCATTAGATTATATACATATGAATGGTTCTTTCATGATGTTACGTACAAGTTGATCACTGGGTTATTGGGTGACGTATCCAAATAAAACACTCGTAATATTCATGCCAGTTCACTATCGCTATTTATTATCATGTATGTTTTACACAGGCCTTATTTCTTTCTCTCCACTAATTACACAGTTAGCGGCTTTAGCCGTCTTATATTACACCTTTTTTTCTTACACAGACCTTATTATTTTTTGCTTAGAATCCTCTCAATCCTACTTATATTCTTCCTATTAGTATTCTTTCTTTCTTTTCTTTTTAATTTAACCACCGGACCGATTTCGACCGAACCAACCGTTTTTCAGTTTTTGCTTCTAACTCGACCTCGTTTAAAAATTCGACTGCTTTTTTCCGACCGCTTTCGCCTTTAAAATCTGACTGCCTCGACTTGGATCTTTTTAATCGCAAGTCTAGTTGTTCAGGATAGGAAAGTGCTTAATTAGCATTCCTATCCTGAGAAAATTATTTACCGCTGGGCATGTTTAAACATGCCCAGAATTACCGCGACGAACGATGGTTGGAGTTGAAATTTGATATTTTCATAAATATCCAACCATCGTCGTGCTATCGTGCATACATTGTTGCGATCACAATGTATGCAGCTCGCGACAATTCGCTGATAAGGGCTTTTTTCGGTGAAGACTTGATCATTTCAGTCTTCACCGACGTAAAATTTTATGCGCCCGATATGTATGTTTGTATGTATGTACATACATATCGTATTTACGACAAATCTTACTGAAGGTACGATTTGTCGTGGGGCTTTTGTTTTTTTTCTATATGAAACGACTTGGGATGAAACTTAAAACTTCTATTTTTCCCAAGTCGTTCTTATGGGAAAATATTTTGGTTTTGTGCAAAGGAATGTGACGAAATTGCTGATGGCAATTTTTCGCTTTGCAGAGAGATAAGCTAACCATGTTTTAAGCATGATTAGCTTATTTCCATTTATGAAACTCAAATATTTTTCATGTTTTTTCCCAATGATAATTGTTAATTACAATTATCATTGTTAACCCTTTTTAGGTATACAACAATCCTTCCCCCTGCGAAAAAGAGGATTATTCTTTGAAGAGGAATAATTCTCAGGGGAAGTTGTTGTTGGGGCTTTTTCATTGGTTCGGCTATTGGTCGGTTTGGCACAGGTTTTCGTTTTTACATATTTTCTTATTTATATTTTAATAAGAAAAATTTTTGTTATCTTATTTTCTAAAATTGTTTTTAAATATCTAATCCTATTCTATTCTATTGCTTTATTATCTTACTATTTTCTACTGTTTTTTTTTGTTTTGTGTGTTATGCATATGTATGTTATGTTTTTGTTACACTTGTATATTTGTTATGATCTAAAGTTAGTGGTTATTTAATTTTTATTTTAGGTTAATAATGATAATATTTATATTTTTATATTATTTATTAAACACTAGCGGGGGAGGGTTTCGTTTTGTCCTTGTTTTTAGTTTGGATATACATATGTTTTTATTACACTAGTTTTCCTTAAATCTATGCTTTAGTACTTATATACGTATGTCCTCTCCCCTTTCGTTTTTATGATTAACTGATTTATTTATGGTTAATAGAAACCACTTACATTTATTTTGTCTGTATTTTAGTACCAGTGATAATGCTGATGACCATTTGAAGTGGTGATACTATACCACTTGCACTGACCTTGTAGGTGGCAAAGTGCGGGTCCTTTTTAGAGGGGTAGGTTCAATTATTTCGATTTGTTTGATTTGTTCGATTTGTTCCTCCGCCTCTAGGGTTTTTTCAGTTTTACGTAGACGATAATTTTTAATGAATGGGACTAGCCATTTGGCGACCAGGTACAGTACCATACATGTGATGACAACACCAGTTAAGGATACTGATGTTGCAGCTAGGACATGTGTAGGGTGGTGACTGATATGAGGAACTATTTTTTCTAATTTTTTGTCCAGTTCTTTTAATGACTGGGTACCTTCTAGGATGATGCTGTTAGTGTCATCTCCTGAATATAGTTCTGTCTGTATTTCTTCCGACGGTATTTTTTCTTTGGTTTCATTAAGATATTTGTCCACTATTTGTTCTAATGGAGTTATATTTGGGAAATAAGTGGGTTGTTTGGGACTCAATTGCTGGATATTTTCTGCCTCATAGTGTAGGATTTGGGATCCTACTTGTACTTGACAGGGATGGTTGATAGTAATTATTCCTTGGCCTTCTATTTTTGACGTTAGGAATTGTTGGGTACACTGAAGGTGTACAATTGTTGGTTCTATCAACGAGAATATCCACGAATTTGGTTTACTTAATTTGATAAGTAGGTCTCTGGGAGGTATTTGTGCTCTGAATTGGCACTGTGGCTCTTCCTTTAATGGATTAAAGAGCAGCTTCACTACGCATTCTTTGGACATTGTAGCCTTTGTTATGGGAATGCCTAGCTTAGCGATGTAAGTGTCCTCTTTGGAAGATTGAGTGATCTTTTTGAAGATTTTAAGATCTTGTGTTTTTAATAATAGAATATCCTGTGTCTGTACCTGGTACGCTACGTGCGAGTACTGTATTTCGGGTACCAATGATTGTTTTTTATTAACATGGATAGGGAAACTATGTATCCTATACAACTTCATTTGTGGTAAATTGAAAATCGGAAGTTGTATTCTAATAACTAATTTGTCTTGGACTATACGAGCCTTTGTTTCCGCTGTCTGATATAACAGGGAGAGACAATTTTGTGCATCTGGGCAAGTAGCGTGGGACTTGTGGTATATCTCTAATAAACTTTTGGGAGACACCACTAGCGGATGCAACTGGTGATTCTTACTGGAGATTATTATGTCGAGTAAGGCTTGTTGCCTGTACTCAATCTCGACAATTTGTAAGGTCAGGCTTGAAATTATCTCCTGCCTTAATTGTCTCATTAGTAAATCATCAGTGATATTTTGCATTCTATTTACCTGGAGATTTATTTGACGTTGTCTTTCCTGCAGAGATGTCAGTGGCTTTTGAATTTGTTGTAGTGTAGTTTTGACTACACTGATCTGCTGTCTTTCCAGGTCGGCTAGTGCTTTTGTATTTGTTTCGAGCTCCTCGAGTCGACTGTATACCTCTTGTTCATTAGTGCTGTCCATGGTCCCGAATAGGTAGTGCATCGCATTACCTATTCCATCGAAGATAGATCTTGTTGATCTTGATTTGGGGACCACTTCTCGAATGACACTTGTTCTTCTCTTGATATTTTCCAAGAGTGAATGAACGTGTTTTTGTTGGACCAGGCATAGCTCATCGGTTTGAGAACGATTCGAACATAGTCGGTGAACTAAGTGCTCCGCCTGTTCTGCCATAAGCGTTTGGTTGTCCAGTTCCCTTAGGTTGATCTCCGTTAGTATATTCCATGTACTGTGGTATACTTGTAATTTTCCTAAGTCCTCATATAGTATTCCTGTATTGTTCAGGGGACTTATTGTGTAGGGTTCCGTCTGTATTTGTCCCATTGCCAGATGAAAGCAACATATTAACACCAATATGTTCTTCATGTTCTGTAGAAAATGAAGGATAGGCTTCGTTAGTCAATTAGTCGTACTAGATGATCTTGTGTGTGTAACTAGAAGAACTTAATTTAATTGTAGAATTGTGTATGATGGGAACTTATTTGCTAAAGATATATGTACCAGTATGCTACTCATAATAGGGCTTTAAACGGTTGTTGTGTACGACAACCTGCCGTTTGCCTATTTTTATGGTAGTGTTTGTTGGACTGGGTACATTTGTTACCAGATATGGGCCAACCCAGATTTGAGACAATTTGTGTTTGCGGCTTTCACTTTTGAGGAGGACTTTGTCTCCTAGGTGGAAAGTGAGAGGCCTGACTGTTTTGTCGTAATATGCCTTTGAGCGTTGTTTGCTGGCTAAGAGATTTTTACGAGCCGTGGCATATGATTTTTGTAATCTGTATTTGAGCATATGGTAATAACTTTCGTGGTTATATACGGGCTCAGGGTCCCGTTTTAAATTAGTTGGGACATCCGCTGTGAAGCCGTAAAGGCAATCCATCGGGGTTAGTTTAGTACCCTCGTGTACACTGTTATTGTACACGAATGCAGCGGTTCGTAGGAATTGATCCCATGTTTTGGGATTCTCGTCTACGATTGTACGCAGATATTCGATTAATGGTCTATGGGCACGTTCTAGTGCTCCATTAGACTGTGGATGGTATGCGGAAGTTTGTAACTTCTTTACCTTTAGCAGTTTGCAGACCTTCTTGAATAGCTCACTCAGGAAATTAGTTCCCTGATCGGTGACTATTCTCTTTGGAATGCGATAACGCGTGACAATCTCATTGAAAAAGATTTGCGCCACCGTTACTGCTTCTCCATTTGGTATGGCATACCAATCGACAAACTTGGTGAGATTATCTTGGAAAGTTAAGATATATTTATTACCTGATATGGTCTCTTCTAGTGGACCTACTATATCGAGGTAAACCTTGTCGAAAGGTTGTTCTGCGATGTCCGTTGTTACCATTGGCATCTTGAATTGTGGGGATGCCTTCATTGTTTGGCACTTAGTGCATTTTTTTATGTACCTTTTTATATCGCTAAGCATGTGTCTCCACCAATACTTGCGTCTGATTCTTTTATAAGTCTTGATGACACCCTGATGGCCGCCGAAAGGAGAGTCGTGGTAATCCTTTAGGATTGTTCGAACTTCCTTGGGGCTCGTGATTATCTCAGGTGCCTTGACTGGACTTATTTCTTGTTCAAGCGTAGCAGGGGGTTGTATTTCCGCCTCTGGGAGTTTAGTTTCTTTATCTTCCGCTGCCGTAGGCTGTGTTTCAGCGCTGGAGCTAGTATTGGCCTCTTGGGCTCTTTGTTTTTGAGCTCTGGTCACGGCGAAGCAATGAGCGGGTTTTTTGGTTTTCTTTTTACTTGGGGAAATGTTTTCCTCCACATCTGAGTCCATAGTGTGGTGGACTTGGGCTTGTACCGTTAAAGTGTTGCCTGTATTGCCTTCGATTAATACTTGTGGAATGCGGCTTAATGCATCCGCATTGGTATTATACTTCCCTGGTTTATATTCGATGGTATAATCGAATTCTGATAATTTGTGGTGAAATCTCACCAAACGGGAAGTCGGGTCTTTAACGTTAAAGACACCTTTGAGAGGCTTGTGGTCAGTATAGACCGTGAATTTCCTGCCTTGGAGGTAGCATCGGAAATTCCTAGTGGCCCAGACTATAGCCAATAACTCCTTTTCAATAGTGGAGTAATTTCTCTCGGCTTTGTTCAGCGTTCGGCTTGCATAGGCGATAGGTTGGTCTTTTCCCACTTCTCCTTGGGAAAGTACAGCGCCTAATGCTTCGTTACTGGCGTCCGTTGTGAGGTTGAAGGGTTTAGAGAAATCTGGATAGATTAAAAGTGGTGGGGAAATTAGAGCATTTTTAATGCTTTGAAATGCTTCTTGGCATTTCTCGGTCCAATTGAATTTTACGTCCTTGCGGAGTAAATTCGTGATTGGACGAACGATTTTAGAGAAGTCCGGAATGAACTTCCTGTAGTAATTGGCGAGTCCTAAAAAGGACTGAACTTGCCTTACTGTTCTGGGAACAGGAAATGTTTGGACGCAGGCCGTTTTGCTGGGGTCTGGTAATGCACCTTCGCTAGAGCATTTGTGACCTAGGTAAACAACTTCTCTTCTCAAGAACTGGCACTTCTCTGGCTGCAGTTTGAGGTTGTTCTCTCTCAATTTGTCGAAGACTTTCCGAAGTTTATCATTGTGGTCATTTAGGTTTTTGCCGTAAATGACGATGTCGTCAAGATAAACGAAACATTCGAGGCCTTGTAGGCCTGTCAGAACGAAGTTCATGAGGCGTTGGAATGTGGCGGGAGCTCCTTTGAGTCCGAATGGCATACGCTTAAATTCGTAGTGCCCGTAATTAGTGCTAAAAGCGGTCTTATGTCGATCTTTTTTGTCGACTAAGACTTGATGATAGCCGTTGGCCAAATCGAGAGTGGTAAAGTACCTGGCATGACCTAGTTGGTCAAGAATATCCTCGATTCGGGGTAGCGGAAATGCGTCGCCAATTGTCTTTTCATTCAATTTGCGAAAATCGACAACGACGCGCCACCTTTTTTCACCATCGGGTCCCGCCTTTTTGGGGACAACTAATAAGGGTGAATTCCAAGGGCTTTTGCTAGTTTGGACTATCCCGTTTTCTAGCATTTCTCTTAATTGTTCGTTGATTACTTGTCTCTGGGTCTCTGGTAATCTGTAGGCCTTTTGGTTTATTGGCGCTTGATTTTGTATTAAAGGGATATTGTGGGTGATAGCATTTGTGTATGTGAGTTTATCACCTTTTAGAAAGAAGATATCATTGTACTCGTAGCAGAGTTCGGATATCGAAACTTTTTCTTCCGCATTTAGATTTGGGTCTAGGCTGAGCTCTTCATGATCCGGAAATAAGTATCTTACGTGTTGTAAGATAGCTGTGTTTTCCGAAAAGCTTGCGTCTCTTTCCTCATTTGGTGTAGTTGTGTACTTACTATCTGTTTTACTTACATTACTAAATGGCAGGGAATGGGCTTCCTGCAGTTTTAATGGTGGAGTACCATGTTTTATGGGTACTTTTGATTGGTCCGAGTACTCGCACGCTTTTGTATTTTGGCTAATAGGCCGTGAAAAATTGGTTCTCTTAATACTATTTGACGGTGGAGCCAACTTTGCCTTCAATGAGGTCTTACGGATCTCGCACGCGTCTTTTATCGGGCTCAGGGGGCACCTTGTATTCTTAATACTAATTTTATTAAGTGGTGGAGTCGACTTTGCCTTTAAGTAGGTCTTACTGAGCTCGCACGCACTTGTGATAGGGCTCTTGGGCCACTGTTGTTTCTTAACACTAACTTGGTTGGGTGGTGGAGTCGTCTTTGCCTGAGAATAGGTCTTACTGAGCTCACACGCACCTGTTATAGGGCTCTTTGGCCTCGTATATATCTTAAATCTAGGTGAACTAGACGGAGGAGTCCTCGGCATCTTGTTTACCGGCTTCTGGATCTCGCTCGCATCTTTTATAGGGCTCTTGGGCCTCGAAATTTTTTTATAATTTACTCTATTGGACGGTGGAGTCATTGCTGCCTCTGTTCGGGTCTTACTGAGCTCGCACACGCCTTGTGTGGGGCTCTTGGGCCGCGTTAGTAACTTATATCTAGGTATTCTGGAGAAAGAAGTTTTGCTTGACTTCTGTTCTGCCTTGGGAGGCTCACTGATGTTTGTGTTACTCGCTTGCGATTTATTCGGCTTGAGAACGTGTTGTGTATCAGTGGCTTCTCCTATTGGGATGACGGCGTAGTCATGTATAGGGAGCAGTTGTAATAATAAACTGTTGATGACTACTTTAAAATTGTTAATGTTGAGTATGGCAACTAGCACTGTTTCTTTCCCAGTAGGGAGTAAACTGTTGGCCAGGAAGACTCCGTCGCCCATCTCTTTAGATAAACAGAGCATTTCTTCCTTCACTCGTAACGGGACTGTGGTGATAATTTGTGACCTAGCAGGTATGCATATCGGTTCCTCTAAAGTAACCAGATGCTGCCTCATATCGCTGGTTTCTTGATCACCCAGACAGCTCTTTTCGTATTCCGTCGGCTCTTGTTGAACCTGGCAGCCAGCATTACTCTGTTGAGTTGCCTTGGAGACACTGCATGTAGATAGCTTAACATGTTTAGGTTCCATCTTTTCAGCAAGTGACCTCACTTCGACTGCTTTTCTGGAATACAGCTTGTCCGTTTTGCATGACAAGGGCACAGTAAACTCTTCAGGATTTGTTTCCGTACAAGGAAACTTGAGTGCTTGATTTGGGCCTTCAACATTACAATTGTTTGATAGGAAATCGTTTCCTAATAGGCCGTCATCGGAAAGACCTGGCAGGTTTTGTACCACCTGAAACTTGCAGGGAATTTTATTTTTAAAATTGAAGTTGCCCTTGCAATTTCCCAATGTCTTTCCGGTTCCAAAAGGGGTCTGTAAAGTGCATGCCTCATTGGAATTAATTATCTTGAGGTCTTTAATTGCTCTTTTCTTAATAATACTAACCTCAGCGCCAGTGTCCACTACTAGTTTTGTATGGCCGTTAAGGCTTATGTCCAGTGGAAGTTTCACTGTAGGGACACCGGATTCGGGCGCTTGAGGTGACCCTTTTAATTTTTTTGTTGGGTTTATAGTCGAGCCGGGGAGTTTTGGGTCGACTGCATGTCGTTTCCCTGACTCCGGGCTTCCCATTTTTTCTTCTGGCGGCAGTCTTCGTCTGCATGTCCTCGGCGACCACAAAAGGTGCATTTGAGTCTTATATTGAAGACTTGAGGACTCTTTGTGTTGTGTTGATCCTGTGTAGGTCTGTTGGAGAGGCGTGGAGGAACAATTTGTTGGGTCTGTTGACTTTTTCTGCAATCACGGACGTCATGTCCATAGATTTTGCAGTTTGAGCAGAAAGGGGTGTTTTTGCGCTTAAGGCAATCTGTATATGTATGACCCTTTCGCTGGCAGAAATTACACGTGATGTTACGGACCAGTGCATCTGTATCCGAGTTTCTGGCATCAGTGTTTGTAAACGGTCTTTGTCGTGACTGTGATGAACCTGGGTTATTCACCTTGCGTGAAAACTGGGTTGGATTTGGAGCTCGAGGTGATGCGAACATAGGTGTTGATGGCATTTGATAGTAAGGAGCTCTATAATAGGCTCGCACTCGTAGATCTGGGTCTATTGGCGCCATTGGAGGAGCTTGTACGAGAGGAGTCTGGACGAATGTAGCACTTTGCTGTAATTTCTCCATGTCCAAGGCTTTTTGAATTAGTGACTCTAAATCGCCTTCTCCCTGCGTGAGCAAATATTGACACAGGTGTGGGTTAGTTACTCCACTTTTCAGAGCGTTTTTGGCGAAATCCATCAGCTGTGTTTTCACAGCAGGGACTGCCTCAGCTCCATACTTCTGTGTCGCTGCCTCGTTGCAAATCGTCAACAACTGTTTCAATCTTGTAATGAACACAGTGAGAGATTCTAACGGGTTTTGTCTGGTGGTAATTAGTTTGTTCACCAGCTCCTGATATGTCTCACGGGGAAGATACGTTCTGTTTAAACGTTCCTCTACTTCAGTAAATGAAGCAGGGACGTCTGAAGCGAATAATTGGTATGCGTCACCTCTGAGTCTTGTAGGAAGGACCTGAATGAAAGCCACTTTTTCTTCATTATTAAGGCACTGCATAGTTTGTTTGCAACAGCCAATGAAGGTTTGTAACTCTCGTCCCAATTGTGGGGTACTTTCACCCGAAAATAAGGGAACGAGTTGAGCTGTGAGCTTAGCTACTTTAGCGTAATCCACCATTATGTGTAGTCTATTGACTGGAAATTGAAATTTGGGTGGACTAGCTGGGCTTGTTTCTGGGCTGATTTCCGTTAAGGATTCTTCAAGCCAATCGATTAGCAGGTCTTCGGGAGTTGGTTCAGCTACTTCACCGTCACTGTCGCTATCACTATCACTGTCACTTAACCTAACACTCTTATTCTTCCCTAGATCTAAACTGAGTGAGCGCCGAGATTCGGAAAACTGTTCTAGTTCCTTTCGGAACTGTATTGTTTTTTCTTTTAAGGTCTTTAACTTGACGAGTCTGGTCTCACGCTCTGTTTTTAATTTGTGATCTAAGGCGTCACAATGGGTAATCGTCAGTTTATCCGATTCCCGCGCTCTCTCGTATAATTTATTTAAAAACTTAGCTAAACTTACTTGACTATTCAGACCTGGCAGAACGGTTCCGCTTCGAAGTCTAGGTCCTGTTGGCGGTAACTGTGGAGGTTTTTCTCCTGCAGCGGATGATGTACCTTCACCGGGGTGCTGTGTATTGGCACCTGGGGTTGATCCCGCGTCGGCTAAAGATGGAGAGTTTTCCCTCGCTGCTGTTTCTGGTTCCTGCTGAGGTAGAGCAGGATTGTCGGCTGGCATATGATGCGCTGTTCAGTGAAAGGGGGGCTCCTCGCCTGCTTAGGTCCCTTTGCTGTAATTGAGAGGGGGGTTTCTTTAACCGCCTTCAAGTTCCCTCTCAATCCTTTGTCGGTTGATTTCGGCTTTCTTTTGCAGCTGGGGGGGCCCTGGGCCGTCTTAACTTCCCCTGGATCTAGTTGAGAAGGGGGCTTATGAGCCGTCTTCGATTTCCTCTTCAACTCCGGATCGTTGACTGCTAGCGTTTGTTCGTCTGGTTGGCTGGAGCTTCAGGCTGTTTTTAGAGCTGTGTCCTGGCTGATCTGTACTCGTCCTTCTGGGAGATTTTGGATGGTTTTGCACTTCCCCTTGGAGTGTTTGATAGTATCCCTCGGTGGTGCCTGTGCACTATTTGGGGTGAACGCTTGCCCGCCTGGAGCAGAGGCGCCTAGAGATGGTATCTACCCGAGTGTTGGGGGTGACTTGGCCTGAGTGGCTTCGTCAAGGGAACCCCTTAGGTTCGCAGGATAGCGGATTTTAAAGCTCTTATGCCTTTCTATTTTGACTTTTAGAAAGCAGGCTTCCACTATCCTACCGGCTGCGCCAATTTTGTTACGTACAAGTTGATCACTGGGTTATTGGGTGACGTATCCAAATAAAACACTCGTAATATTCATGCCAGTTCACTATCGCTATTTATTATCATGTATGTTTTACACAGGCCTTATTTCTTTCTCTCCACTAATTACACAGTTAGCGGCTTTAGCCGTCTTATATTACACCTTTTTTTCTTACACAGACCTTATTATTTTTTGCTTAGAATCCTCTCAATCCTACTTATATTCTTCCTATTAGTATTCTTTCTTTCTTTTCTTTTTAATTTAACCACCGGACCGATTTCGACCGAACCAACCGTTTTTCAGTTTTTGCTTCTAACTCGACCTCGTTTAAAAATTCGACTGCTTTTTTCCGACCGCTTTCGCCTTTAAAATCTGACTGCCTCGACTTGGATCTTTTTAATCGCAAGTCTAGTTGTTCAGGATAGGAAAGTGCTTAATTAGCATTCCTATCCTGAGAAAATTATTTACCGCTGGGCATGTTTAAACATGCCCAGAATTACCGCGACGAACGATGGTTGGAGTTGAAATTTGATATTTTCATAAATATCCAACCATCGTCGTGCTATCGTGCATACATTGTTGCGATCACAATGTATGCAGCTCGCGACAATTCGCTGATAAGGGCTTTTTTCGGTGAAGACTTGATCATTTCAGTCTTCACCGACGTAAAATTTTATGCGCCCGATATGTATGTTTGTATGTATGTACATACATATCGTATTTACGACAAATCTTACTGAAGGTACGATTTGTCGTGGGGCTTTTGTTTTTTTTCTATATGAAACGACTTGGGATGAAACTTAAAACTTCTATTTTTCCCAAGTCGTTCTTATGGGAAAATATTTTGGTTTTGTGCAAAGGAATGTGACGAAATTGCTGATGGCAATTTTTCGCTTTGCAGAGAGATAAGCTAACCATGTTTTAAGCATGATTAGCTTATTTCCATTTATGAAACTCAAATATTTTTCATGTTTTTTCCCAATGATAATTGTTAATTACAATTATCATTGTTAACCCTTTTTAGGTATACAACAATGATATGGCTAATTTAAATTTATTGTATTCTTTCAATATAAAATCGGTCCATAAACTCTAACTAAAAATATTTTTCCATTAATATAAAAACCATTTTTATATACACCCCTTTTGGTGGTAAATTTTTTTTCAATCAATATTTAAAATTTATTTACTTTATTATTATTTCCCTTTAATACTCCATTTTGTTTTCTTATTATTATTTTTTGTTATTAATATTTAATTCTTGTTATGGAATAAAATTTCCATTTTTGTATGCATTTGACTTTTTCTGTTCTTTTAATATTCAATATGTACAGAATAAAAGTTGATACACCTTTTTATAAAATGAAATTCATATGAATTCTTACCTTTAATATCTTTCTTTTTCTTATCTTTATTTCTTATTTATTATAAAGTTGCGTTCACTAAAATATATCTGATTGTCTTTTTATTCCTACACTTTTATTTCAGGAACCACCATTTTGATTTTTTTTTTTCTTTTTTGTATCTGCAGAAATCGTCAATTAAGCAGGCTTCCAATGGAATTTTAATTATTAAATAATTTTTTCTTATTGTTTAATTTTTTTTTTCAAAAACGTCAATTTATTATTTGCAGATTTCCTTCCACTAGGATATTTAAGCGATAATATTTTCCTCTTCATGGACCACCATCTTAGATTTTATTTTGTTCAACAAAATGCAACTTTAATCTCCTTAATTTTTTTTTTCTTCTCAATCAAATGAACATTCATTTTCCGGTTTTTTTCTGCTTTTCCTTCACTATTCGATGCTATCTTTATTCTTTGAAACCAAACATTTTATTATTTTAATTTTTTTTTTTTCACCAGCAAAACTAATCTTTCTTTTCTAAAAAAAAACGAAACTTTTTTTTTTCTTTACAAATCAAAAAGAACCTTCCTTTCAGCTCAATCTCACTTCCTCGACTACTTCTCTATTCTTCACCGAATCATCATCCCAGCAAAAATGATTTCATCATCCCAAAAAAATATGAAATGTCTATCCTGGAAAACTGACAACTAGAGGTACACAGAAAGAGATGCGCGACTCCCTCAACCATTCCAATCTGATTCCATTTAGCCGACAGCCGCCACTTGACAAGCACATTTTTACCCAAAGGCTTAAGGTCACGTTTATGCGAAAGTAGTTCTGGCTCAACGGAAGACGTTTTGTTACAAAGCGGGTTCTCTGGCGGAGAGTTCTCTTCGAAAGGGAAACCCGAATACAAAACCGGAAGCCATGGACCAAGTCAGAAAAATCCAACGTGTGGCTCGACCCATGACCCTGAGATTAAGAGTCTCATGCTCTACCGACCGAGCTAGCCGGGGCATACTGCACACCATTGCGCATTAGAGATCTTGACCAGAAAAGAAAACAAGAGAAAGACAGGAAAGCAAAACATTCACTTAAAGATAACCCAGAAGGGGCCAGAGCTTTGACTGGTCAAAACAATATTTTCTTCTACACCCGTAAGTGCAGAGGATTAAAATATAAGGCGATGACTTTACAAAGTTGACATCCGAAATCCTTATCCTGGATGCAATTGTAAATCAAAACATTCTGAAAATTATGGATCTTATATGAACGATTAGTTTCATATATAAAAACTATTGAATTGAATAAAACGGAACTAATAGAATTTATCAAATTATCAAGCCAACCTATGCCAACCTATTGCCGCAAATCTTTAGCGTGAAATGTAGCTATAAGATTTCCCTGCAGGTCGTCAACCTCATACAAACTCGCACCGACACGTCTTCGTATCCGACCTTTAGAAAATTTATTTGCTAATTTGGCATTAAAACAGGCAGCCATATTGCTTACTGGGAAATTTCGACGAAAGACTTCCTGACCAGGAATGAAATTTACTCTCTTACAACGAGTGTTGTAGGTATTCTCGTGACGAGAATGAGCTAAAGAAAGGTTGTGTCTAATACGTTCACGTATCAATGTCAAACGATCCACCGTAGGCATGACTAAGATGTCACCATCTTGAAGCGCTTCAAGCTTTTTAAGGATTGGATAGGCTGATCCGTGTAAGATCATGTGACACCCGAATAGTGCACGAAAAGGATCCATTCCTATAGACTCATGAAGAGTACTACGAAGAGCACAAGCAATGCTAGAGAGATTGCGATCCCACTCACGATGATCGTCTTGAAGATAAGCTCTAATAGCAGCTAATACGGATCTATTAACTCGTTCCGAAGCATTAGGGTGGGGAGAATATATTGCTGTTCGTACATGCCTGACGCCAGTTAACAATTTGGAAAATTCCTTGGAGATAAATTGTCGACCATTGTCGGAAAAAATTGTTTCAGGTACTCCAAACGTATGAAAAATTTCATGCTCTAGAAATTCGATGGCAGCCGTAGCCGTTTCAGCCTTAACTGGATGAAGAAAAACGAATTTACTGAAGGAATCTAGTACGACAAATACAGCAATTTTACCATTTTTAGTCCGAGGGTATGGGCCTAAAAAGTCAATATATAAAGATTGAAAAGGTATAGAGATACGCAAGGGAATCCCCATAGGAGGTCGTAAAATTTGATTAGTAGCTTTGGTCTCCTTACAGACCACACACTGAGAAACAAATGACTTTACCTGAGTAACCATTCCGGGCCAAAAATATTTGGTTTTCAATCGAAACAAGGTCTTGCCAATACCACCGTGAGATGCTTGCGGAGGTTGACGAGCATTTTCAATCAAGGTCTCAGTTAATTCAATAGGAATCCATAATTTCCAAGCAAGATCTTCTTGTACCGGATCACCCAATCGAGGAGAAGTACGATGATAAACATAACCTTCGGATACTTGTAGATCAGGTAATTGATCCTTATTACTTGAAACGTATTCTACAAAAACCTAATAATCTGAAGATTGAAACGCTGAAGAATTCAAATCCACATCCAACACCAAAGCAATCTCATCAATACAAGTGATACGAGATAAAGCATCTGGTACCACATTCTGTGTACCCTTTCGGTGTTCGATACTAAATTGAAAACCTTGTAACTTTAAGCTCCATCTGGCTAATCGTCCACTCAAGTCACTTTGGTTCATAAGCCACTTTAAGCTAGAATGATCTGTAATGATAGTAAAGGTTTGACCCTCTACATATGCTCTGAATTTCTTTACACTCAGGACTGCAGCGTAACATTCCAATTCAGTGATACTGTAATTGCGTTGTGCTTTATTAATTTTCTTGGACATATAAGCAATAGGATGTTCATTATTATCCTTGTCTCTTTGAAATAAAACACTTCCGACGCCTTGCTTACTAGCATCACACTGAATATAGAATGGGCTCTCAAAATCAGGAGTGACCAGAACTGGGGCTATTGTCATTAAATGTTTTAATCTTTCAAAAGCTTCTTCAGCTTCTGAAGTCCATACAAACTTTTTGTTCTTCAAACAATCCGTAATTGGGGCAGCCACAGTGGCATAATTATGAATGAAACGCTGATACCAACCAGTCATGCCGAGGAAGCGACGAACTTGCTTGACTGATTTCGGAGCAGGAAATTCGTTAATTGCAGCAACTTTACCGGAATCAGTTTTCAATGTTCCATCTCCAATAATGAAACCCAAGTACTTTACTTCACGAACACAAAATCTGCTTTTATTTAAATTGATAGTTAGTCCTGAACGTCGAAGACATTCGCTGACTTGTTCCAATACTCTCAAATGTGTCTCAAAGTCTGGTGACACAATCAATAAGTCGTCCAGATACACAAATACATTTTCTCTCAAGTTACCCGGAATTACTTTGTCCATCAGTCTACACATACGCTGTGGTGCATTGCATAAACCAAAAGGCATTACCTTAAATTGGTAAAGAGGACGGCCAGAGGACGGCCTTTTTCACGAGATTTTTTTCTAACGGAATTTGCCAAAAAGCATCTTTCAAATCCAAACTAGAAATATATCTAGTATCTTGTAAACGACCAAGAAGACCATCAATGTGAGGAAGTGGATATGCATCCTTCACTGTTACATTACTTACTTTCCGAGAATCAATACATAAACGTACTTTTCCAGGTTTACGTACGAGGACAACTGGAGAATTCCATATACTATTGGACTCTTCAATGACTCCCATTTCCAACATTCGGTCAAGCTCATCATACATTAATTTCTGTATGGCTGGGGACACTGGGTAATGACGTTGCTTGATTGGGACTGCATCCTCAGTATCAATCACGTGATCCTCCAGATGAGTTTTTCCCAAACCTAATACATCAAAAGACGGAAATTTAGCTCTCACTGTATTGAGCTGAGCCGATTGTGTTGAAGTTAGTTGATGAAGATTATTTTCCACGAGTGGTGATGAAGATGTTTCACTTATCTCACTACTTATGTGAGGAGCAATTTGAAATTCTCTCCAGAAATCAACTCCCAAGTAGAGTTCTTGACTCAAACCAGGAATTACATACAAAGTAAACAACTTACAAATTCCATTATGACTGATAGGAATTTTGACATAACCAGTAATTTGTTGAGCAGCACCATCAGCAGTCTGAACCGAAGTGTGCAAAGATTTAAGCCTAATATTTTTATGTTGGTTAAGGAATTTTTGAGCATTTTTCCCCAGGCAACTAATATTAGCCCCACTATCGAGCAAACCAATCATATTTGTGCCCTGTAGTGAAACGTTCACATAAGGTCTATTGTGTGAAGCGTTACTCAACACAGATGAAATAACTGTTTTAGCCAATTGTTTCTTCTCTTTGGCTAAAGATCGAATTTTTGGTGTTATTTTATTAATGACATTTAGCCTATTTGAAAATATTTGTTCTCTAATATTCAAATAATTCTTCCATCTATTAATGAAAGAATTCTTCACAGACTCATTAGGAAATTCTATTTTAAGGTCAGTTATAGGCATTGCATGATCACATTTGTTCAAGCCGATTGTCGAAGTATTCGAAGTAGTACAATCTAGTGCGGATGCGTCGCCTTGAAAGACTTCGCATCCCTTAACTGGTTTTCCGAACAGCAGTTAGGGCACTTTGGCGTAACCACTCCAGGTTTACCACACTTATAGCAAAACAAATTACGAAATTCAGCCGAACATTCATAAAATGCATGCCCCTGTGACTTACAATTCCAACATGTCAATGGTTTACGTGCTATAAATTTATTCAGAATTTGGACCTCTTCCACTTGGTCATCATACTGAGCACCGGAAGGAATTGAAAAAGGCAAATCAGGTGAAGACGTATCAGGAATATTAAAAATTGATTGATCATTTTCATGATTCATATTTATTTCATGCACTCGCAAAGGTGCCACTGGTCTACGTTCTGGTCTGTTACCAATATACCATTTCTCCGCCTTGATACACATTTTGCGCAATTCATGCACAGAAACAATATCATGGCCTACAGCAAGAGGACCAAGACGAGAATTCAGATTCTGAATAATTATACTAACATATTCAGATTCTCTCATCGGCTCCTTCAAACGATTATGCAAAGCAGTCATTTTATGTAAAAATTCGTGGAATGACTCGAAACCCTGTTTGAGTTCCAGCATAGACTTGATGACGCTGAAGTCATTACTAAGACTGCAAAATTGAGTCAAAAAGCCAACGCGAAAATCATTCCAGGTTGGTCGACGACAAGCTCTTCTGAACTGAGACCAATACCAATCTAAAGCTCAGCCTTGAAGAAGAGATACAATATTACTACAGACTTCCTCATATGGAATGTCTGAGTCCAAAGCTAACAATTCAATCCGATTTATAAATTCTTCGGCCGACAACTGATCATTGTTTGCAGGAAAACGAATGTTCCAGTGTTGAACCAAAGAAGGACGGCGAACTGGAGTCGTGAAGCGGTTCGCAGCTCTTACAGGAGCCCTACATAACATTTCATCATTTGAAGCATTATGTGGGTTTGGTGGTGGTGAAGGTGTTGAAGAACGAGAATGATAAGGTTTAGACAAAATAGATGGCGTGACTTGTTTATCACGAAGTTGATCTAAATCTAGTTGCATTTTTGCAATTTGTTGTAATATCGCATCCGACGATAATGAAACGGATGGGAATGAGACCTGGTCTCCTTTTATATTAACATCAGGGTTAGCAACCGAAGTCGTTGCTATATTTGTTTTTTCCTCCTGAGATACGATTCCTTCCAGAACCTTCTCGGGATCATCGATATTATCAGCGGATACATTACTCTCAGCGGACTTACCCGTACTTTTTGCATTGTTTTTCCCTTTATTCGCGGGCATTATACAATAATAATATTACCAATTATATAATTGTGAAAATGTAAATGATTATTTATATCAAAACCAATTAGTTTTAAGCCAATTTGTATTAAGTATTGTATTAAATTCCAAAGGTTGGTATTATATTATTGAAAAATTTATATGTTAATATTAATTAGTTTTATGCCAATTTGTAACTTATTAATAAAATAGAATATATATATGATTACTTACAAGCAATTAACTTTAAAAGTCAATCACCGAAGTTACGAAATTTCAACTACCAATAGATGTACAAAACAATACACGAAATTGATACAATAACAGTTCTTCTCACGAAGAAACCGCATTTGCACCAATACAAACAAACGAAGAAATACGAAATGGATACAATGACAGTTCTTCTCACGAAGAAACCGCATATGCACCGGATATAAACAAACGAAGAAATACGAAATGGATACAATGACAGTTCTTCTCACGAAGAAACCGCATATGCACCGGATATAAACAAACGAAGAAATACAAAATGGATACAATGACAGTTCTTCTCACGAAGAAACCGCATATGCACCGAATATAAACAACCGAAGAAATACAAAAATTTATCTCTTGCCAGAGAGACTACTTTCACCAAAATTAAGCAATTTTTATTTTATTAAATATCAGTTAATCAATTTAAAACACGTATATATATAACTTCCAAATCAAACATTAAACGAAGCACGGTGCAGCAGCAATGAATACGAGAACTCATTCCTTCATCCAAGTTGGTAAGGAAATAAGAAGTAGGGAAAGTTAAAGGGATACAAGGGATATGAAGTATCGTCAGTGTGGACCACCAAAGAAAATTTAGATCTACAACAATAATTAATTTTTTGGGTTTGTACACAATATTCAGGTTCAGGCATCGGACTGGATAGGTTATACTTCCAAAATTCCGGACAAGAATCCTGACATGTGACATTTAACGGTAATCTTCCTCTCCTCATCCTGACCTTTGCTCTACCCAGCTCATGACTAAGTAATGAGGTGAAAGGGTGGAGAAGAAAAAGAACATACTAATAAATTCAAATTCTCAACTGACTGTTTTCAAAACCACTAAGACAACCAATTCGTCGCAAGCCAAATGAACATCTGTCACTTGAAGCCAGACGAGTACGAACCATGTCGCATAATAGTCACGAGAGAAAACCAGTACTCTGAGGATGCAATAAAATAAATTTTAGAAAAAAAATTACAAAACGGGTTTAAGATGTCAGGTGTTCCCTCTGCTAAAGATTTCAAATCCGTACCTTGACCTAAGCCAAACGAACATCAGTCACTTGAAGCCAGTGAAAGAGGCACTGATTTCTCACCTTCATTTGCAGAAGAAGCAGCACATCTTACTACGAATAAAACTTCAGCACAACAGATGGACTTTCATTTATCAAAATTCTACAAAGTTGAGTCGGAGCTACTACATACAAACAACTATTTGAGTTTCTGTGGATTGGCCGCAGAAAAGACGGACTACTGATTGCCATACTTGTAGTATGAACAACCACCAAATATTAAAGACAAAAATAGACTTTATCCAGGATAAGCCTGAATAAACAGTGAAACCTTTACGTTGGGCGCCATATTTGTAACTGTCTGTCTGACTGGATTATGCCAAGACCCCTGCAATGACATTCCTCTGATGTGTCATCAGAGTTTTGTCATCATGAAGTCTGACATTCTCCAATCAGTAAAATTTAGACGGCAAATACTATTGATGTCTAAAGGGAATCAAAAAAAACCACATCACACTGCCATCTATTTAGCGAAGAGTATACTACATAATTATCATCATGAATGAAATCAGAAGCTAGTGTATCGAAATTAGCATGCCTATTTGCAGGTGCGGTCTAGCTCGCCGGGGGATGGATAAGTTGACACACTAAACAACGACTTTTGACAGTTACGTTGGAGTTCGTGAGAACTCGCATTTTGCATGCTATAATCCAAACTGACATAAACAGAAGTCCACACTGACATAAACATTTTTATTGATTTGGGAGAGAGGAAAAGGAAAATGTACTCACAGGCTCATTACTACTGCAGCGCGCGCTTACGGGTTCTTATGGATTCATTTTTTTTCAATACTATAACAAAACTCAATTCGATGTAAACATACACATTCTTTTAATGAACAAAAATTTATGAAAATCAAGAATAAAATATCTGGTTATTTCTCCTTTTTTTTTTTTTTTAATTTATCATTTCTTCATTAGATTATATACATATGAATGGTTCTTTCATGATATGGCTAATTTAAATTTATTGTATTCTTTCAATATAAAATCGGTCCATAAACTCTAACTAAAAATATTTTTCCATTAATATAAAAACCATTTTTATATACACCTCTTTTGGTGGTAAATTTTTTTTCAATCAATATTTAAAATTTATTTACTTTATTATTATTTCCCTTTAATACTCCATTTTGATTTCTTATTATTATTTTTTGTTATTAATATTTAATTCTTGTTATGGAATAAAATTTCCATTTTTGTATGCATTTGACTTTTTCTGTTCTTTTAATATTCAATATATACAGAATAAAAGTTGATACACCTTTTTATAAAATGAAATTCATATGAATTCTTACCTTTAATATCTTTCTTTTTCTTATCTTTATTTCTTATTTATTATAAAGTTGCGTTCACTAAAATATATCTGATTGTCTTTTTATTCCTACACTTTTATTTCAGGAACCACCATTTTGATTTTTTTTTTTTCTTTTTTGTATCTGCAGAAATCGTCAATTAAGCAGGCTTCCAATGGAATTTTAATTATTAAATAATTTTTTCTTATTGTTTAATTTTTTTTTTCAAAAACATCAATTTACTATTTGCAGATTTCCTTCCACTAGGATATTTAAGCGATAATATTTTCCTCTTCATGGACCACCATCTTAGATTTTATTTTGTTCAACAAAATGCAACTTTAATCTCCTTAATTTTTTTTTTCTTCTCAATCAAATGAACATTCATTTTCCGGTTTTTTCTGCTTTTCCTTCACTATTCGATGCTATCTTTATTCTTTGAAACCAAACATTTTATTATTTTAATTTTTTTTTTTCACCAGCAAAACTAATCTTTCTTTTCTAAAAAAAAACGAAACTTTTTTTTTTTCTTTACAAATCAAAAAGAACCTTCCTTTCAGCTCAATCTCACTTCCTCGACTACTTCTCTATTCTTCACCGAATCATCATCCCAGCAAAAATGATTTCATCATCCCAAAAAAATATGAAAAGTCTATCCTGGAAAACTGACAACTAGATGTACACAGAAAGAGATGCGCGACTCCCTCAACCATTCCAATCTGATTCCATTTAGCCGACAGCCGCCACTTGACAAGCACATTTTTACCCAAAGGCTTAAGGTCACGTTTATGCGAAAGTAGTTCTGGCTCAACGGAAGACGTTTTGTTACAGCTAGCTCGTCTGAATTTGAGGATACGTAAGCTAGCTCGGGTTCTAAAAGGTGTACATTACGCCGTGAAGGTGGAGGAACAAATGCTTCTACCGCAGCCCTAACTACTTCGAGCTTCCGACCTAGGTCGACTAGTTGTTGAATTGAAGAGATATCACTTAAACCCAATTGACTCTGATGAAAAGGGCTAATATTCCGCTTCAATATTTGTACTTTCTGGGCCTCTGTAATGGGAATTGTCAATCGAGAAAATAAAGTATTCATTACTGCCACATACATCCATATCGATTCCTTTTTGCCTTTCGTACACTTCCTAATTTCTTCACCAAGACGGTCGTCATAATCCGAAGGAAGGAACTCTTTTCGCAGCTCTGCTATGAGGGATGTCCATGATTTGAACTGGGATTGATTGGCCCGAAACCAAGTAAGGGATCTTCCTGCAAATAAATCTAAGGCTGACTTATATAATTGAGCTGTTGAAACACCCCGAGCTTCACAAAGCTCCATGACCCTATCCACGAATGAGTTCAAAGATTGGTTTGGCTCTCCCGAAAAACTAAGATCCCACTTGTGAACTGGTATATGCAACCATAATATTGAATTAAAAAACGCAGATGGCTCGTCTACATCAGAAAAGTCCTCTAAGCCCCCCTCTACTTTGGCCGACAGTTCTCCTAATATAGAAAGTAGTTCCCCCTTTAATCTAGACTTTTCCTGCTTTTGGCTAGGTTGTTTATCCTCCGACCTATCAACTCTACGCAGAGCCCATTCTATTTTGGTTACTAACTTTTTATACTTACTACTATTCCCATCTCCTGCGAAATTTTCTAATAGACTACGTATTTAATTAATATTCTTTTTGAGCGCATCGATATCCTCCACAAATGTGAATCGGTATTTTACCTTTTCAGCAGCCTGCCCGGTTTTCTCATACCACAGTGCTCCTCTAAGGTCTTTCGCATTTCATCCACCGATCCAATATTAAGACCTCTAATGTGTAGTTCATATGTAAGCTTATCTTGGGTGAAGCGATTAATGTCCATACTGCAGAACACTACTAAAGCTTTTAAAAAACGAAGTATAATTACTCAAAATTATAGCTAAAGGCTATGCTTCGCCAAAAGAAAAATAGGTGAAATTCACGTAAATACACCGATAAATAAAACCAGTGGAAATCATGGAAATTCATCGTGCATTTCGGCTTCGCAGCATTCAAATTAGAAGAGAAAATATTACAAAATCGTCAAACACGGCTGGTATCATTTTGCAATGAAATAAGAAAACATTTTTAATGGGAATCATGTAAGGCCACTCTGAGAGCGTTAACACTACTCTAAATAAAATAGTTGAAAATAACCACATATTTCGGCAACTTTTTCGTCCTCCATCGACAACACGTAGAGGCTTGATAAATGGTATCGGTAGACTTTCGAAATTCCTGTTCGGTACACTGGACGATGAAGATGCTCACGAAATTAATAACTAAACTCAATTTTTCCTAAATAATAAACTCAAATATTACAGCAAACTATCTGTTCCTTGGCTTCAGATTTGCATAAAAAGACACAGTACGATCAAATATTTCATACTTTCAATGAAATAACAAATCTAATGACCCTTTCTATGGGATCATTTCTATCCTAACAATCAGAGTTAAGTGACATCATCCATGAGGCAAGCGCAGGTATCTTACACAAACACCTAGCAAGCTCTACATTATTTCTAAACGCGCATAAAGAAGTACAACTCGAACTAAAAAAAACGTCCTTCAACTCCTCATAAAGCCAACCTTCTCTAATTGACAAGTATTCGATAAAACAGTATGCGTAAAACCTTTATATGTTTCGAACAATTTGATATTGAAACGTGTCAATTCCACTCGTTACAGATTTTTATGACTTATATCAACTAACCACAATTCCATCCAAACGTGGAGATGATCTGTATTGCTTCGTTCAAACTAACGCAGATTTTCTCGGAGATAACGAAAAGTCAAAACACTATATATTTCTAAAACAGAATGAATTTGATAAATGTCCCCAGGGTAGATCAGGATACTTTTGTCTGTACCCAAAATTTTCTAATTCACACCCAAAATTCTGGAAATTGCATCATCAGGAGCTTCCTAAGCTATCAAAGCCTTATTCACTGCGATATTTAAGTTTTAAAGCAATGCACGAAATTTGGCCACCTTTATCAAAACCTAAACACTTGGCTGTATGTTTTACCGAACGAGATCAATATCAGAATAGTTTGTGGGAAAGTAGATTACTCAATAAGAGCTTTTCGAAGCGGTATATTAGATGTCGAGCATCCACAAGCCAAATTATTTTAGAAACCATTGTTGGAGCTAATAACGTAAATCAAACATTATACCATTTTAACATACGATGAACTTAATATAACGATACCTCACGTTAAAGCAATTTCTATTAAAATATCTGAAAAATTAGTCGATTTGAGTGAAATAGGGATCAAGCTAAGAAATCTCGGCTTAGAACTCGAACAAGTAAAAACAAATTCCAACCCCCATAGTACATCATTTTATTTCGTTGTAGGTGTTTTAATTTTTATCATTATATTGAATTGTATCTACTTTGTAATGAAGACAATTATTAAATGTAAGGTAAATATCATGCGGTCCAATACCCAACCAGATACTATGTAAAGTTATGAAAGAATAAAATCTTTCAACTTAACTCGTAGTCACTCTAAGCAGATAATATTACATGCCTTAACCATGCACTGTAGAGCCATGACCACAGACAAGAAAAATAAACAGAAATCAGAACGATAAACGAAAAGAAAAACAAAACAAACAAAATTTGCTTGACCTCAAGAGGAATTTGCAACATACGCAAATTTCGCTTTGCAAGCACAAACGTTCAATTATGAAAACATAAATGTATCTGAGGTCATCGCTCTACCAAATCAATAAGAGTGATTCATTATGAAGTTCAGTGATCAGAATTGTTGACACTGCAACTATGATCAATGAATTCGATTATTGCTTCAAGTATTGCAATTCTGCAATAACTCCCCCCTTTAGAATAATTAAACACATTGTTTAGTATGTAAGAAAATTGTATAAATAACCAATGCCTGATCAATAAAAATCGGAATTAATTTGACTATCGAAAGGTGTCTTTATTATTTCTCGCGACAACATCGGCATACTCTGCCATCCTATTAAACAGCGGCATACTCTGCCTCAATACATAGCAAACATCGGCATACTCTGCCATCCTATTAAACAGCGGCATATTCTGCCTCACAACATCGGCATACTCTGCCATGCCATCTCTGAAGCGGCATATTCTGCCTTAATAAAACCACAGCGGCTTCTCAAGCCATCAAAAGTAAGTTCGGCAGCCCTCTGCCTATTTAAAAATTAAAATCAAAGTTCGTCTATTAAAATTTGATTAATCATGAACAGCATTACACGATTCTCTGAAGCAAACATCACATGGCGATCCTGCAAATCGGACCAACGACAGAACATCTAGAAGACCCAACAATTAGAAAGAGAACAGCACCTAGACGCCTCACAACTCCAAAACAACAACAAACTACTGAAGCAGTTTGGCAATCTATCAAGCAAAAAAACAACTTGGAAGCACCAACTATTTATCGAAAGAGAAAACACATAGAGGAAACAGAAACACCTCCAGAAGAAAAAACAAAATCGAAAACAATAGTGACAAAAAACAACAAAATTTCCATAGAAGAAGCCATCCAAGAAAATCCAGAAGCAGGACCCAAACCGATTACAATTTGTGAATACAGACAGAGATCACAACAGGACAAACAACCAAGAGAGGAATATACAGTACAAAAGCAGACAAAAAAGAAAAGAGGCGGCATAGCTGTAAGACTTAGGCAGCAAATCGCAGAGCTATATAGGGTGATCCCCATAACAGCAGATAAGAATCTAAAGAAACAGCTAATACAGAAACTTAACGGATTAAGATGGGAAAACCTCAATCGAAAGAGATAATAATAGCACAGAATGCAGCAGCAGCATCAGGAACGACACCACAATCTATAACCATTCACGACCTTCTGCATGTACCAACAGCCGTGACTATTGTAATAATGATCATCCTTCTAGCTATCACGTTTTACTTAGGGAAAAAATTTGTACAAAAATTAATTAATAAAAGTGTCACTAGAAATGTAAACAAGCTTGCTGAAATTAAAAAAAAAAATCTTATCAAATTAACTATACATTTTTATGTAATTTAATTAATTATGGCAATATTATTTTTTTTTTTTTGGGCTCTATAAATATATAATCACTAAGTTAATTTCTTTTAAATATTCTATAACACTTTAATCATAATTACAAATAAATACATGGAAAATTGCGAGAGACTTTTTACTGAGATAAAGAAATTGCTAGAGACATTTACAAATAATCCGCAAAGAGTATTTTCAAGCAGAAATATTAAAAAAACAAGCTGCAGCCAAGCAAATCAAAAAGGAATTTGATGCGAATATATGCACAAACAAAGGAAAGCAAGCGGAAGACTTGCAGAATAAATTTAACACAAAGTTCATAGAACTTAAAGTGATTTTAGAAGAAACAACCAAAACGATTTTGGATAACACAGAAGATTCAGAACTTGATGAATCAGATCAAGAAGAACCACAAAGTAAAACAAGAAAAATGGGCTCGAACACATTTGACCTAGCTGTAGCAATTAAAATATTGCCAGAATTTGGAGGCAATATAAAAGATTTGTCAAATTTTATAAGCTTAGTAGAGATATACGGAAAAACATTAAAAAACGAAGAACAGCCACAGCTAGCACGCCTGAGTGAAAAAGTAAGAAATAAATTGTCCGCAGTTGCTAAAACCAACAACACTAAAAGACCTAAAGACAGCCTTGACAGAGTCTTTCAAGACAAGAAACACCACGCAAAACTTACAACAAAAAGTAGCAAATTGCAAACAGAATGGAATGAAAGTTCAAGATTTCTCAGACAGGATATTGGAAATAATTGCAGAACTAAACAAAGTGCAGATAAACGAATTAGGAGAAGAACACAGGGAAGTGATCTGCAAATTAAATGACAAAGTTGGGCTGAGTACGTTTCAGAGTGGACTGAATGATCACCTCAAACCAACAAATGAATCAAGAATACTCAATATCAACAGAAATCAATACATTCAACAAAATATACACCGCAATAATTACGGAAACCACACTAACTCCAGAAACCATAATTACAGAAACAACAATGACAATAGGTACCAGAAAAACTACCAAAATAGAACAAATAACAGGGTCCAACTAAACAACCAAAACAGAAACAATGGTTGGCAGAAGCAGAGAAATTAGAACAATAACAATAATAATCACAATAGTAGCGGAAGAAATTTCTATAGAAACTCCCAACAAAACCAGAGAAGAAGTGTAAATTTTCTACAGGAAACGAGCAATGCGCAAAGTCCAGGAGAAAATAAGCACAGAATAGAGTAATTCGAAATTCAAAAATTTACAACATCAGAAGTTACACTACGAATTACATAACGCTGATGGACAAGTTCACAAAATCAAAATTAAACTTCCTCATTGACTCAGGAGCAGACATCTCTATCTGTAAAGTACATTTATTAAATCAGGCAATCGACACAAATGAACAATGCAAGATGACGGGAATAACGAATAATGAGACATATTCCTTGGGCACAGCGAAGTTACACTTAACGTATGAAGGCAATGACATAGAACATAAATTTCACATAGTGGATACACAAACACCAATTACCACACATGGAATAATAGGAAGAGATTTTCTAATGAAATACCGATGTAAAATAGATTATGAAACTTTCACGATAACTGTAGCAACAAACACTGAAGAACTGACTATACCAATGGCAAACAAATATGAAAATGAAATAGAAATACCAGCGAGAACTGAGATTATTCAAGCCATAACACTCGACGTTGATGAAGATAGCGTAATCTGCGGTGAAGAATTAATAAAAGGAGTCTTCTTATGTAACACAATCATACCAAAGCATGGAGTACAACATATAAAACTGCTAAATTCAAATAACCATACAGTGACTTTGAAAGCATTCGCACCAAGGGTACAGCGCTGAAAGAATATAGGATAATGAGAATACCAAAAAGAGATAACACAGAACAACGATTTCAAAAACTCTTACAAGAATTCAAATTAGAAGGGTAAGATGAAAACGCTAAAGGTTCAATTAAAGAAATATGTAGAAAATATCAGGAAGTATTTCACGCAGAAGACGAGAGGTTATCAACAAATAATTTTTATAAACAAACATTAAACATTTAAAACATCATCGCCAAAACAACAAAAATTAATTAAAATCCGCCGCGCCGTTTTTTTAATACATTACAAATTAAATTAATATAATACCAGCCAAGTCAGGGCTTTTCTATGCCCTGCCGGCATTCCACAAGCCAGCAGCACAGTACGGTAATGTTTTGAACTCCTATGTACATCAGTGATCAGTGCAAGGTCATTAGCCCTTGTCACTGATCAGCAATACGGGTGTCCCCAGCTGTGGTCATTGAACTGCACGGTCTGAGGTATTGAAAGCAGCAAATAGGCATAACACTATTGCTGTTTTTTTTACCTCGCTGTGTCGTTGACTGCAGCTGGTTGCCCTAAATAAATATTTGTGTTGTTGTGTGTCGCTCTTTCTTCTGCTTTTTTGTTGTTTTTGCTTTGAACATTCAGAATTTTATTTTAGAATTTTGCGACATTCGCGGATTGGGGGCAAATCGTTTGTCGGTGTACTGCCACCTTCAATCAAAAAATCCGGCAATTCTTGCGCTAAGTGAAACCAAGGTCGTTTCTGATGCTGATTCTAATCAATATCACGTCCCTGGTTATAGCTTAGTGCCTCTTTTTTCTCCACATAGGGGGATCGCAATATATATTCGGAATGATGTGGCCTTTACCATTCTAAAAGATTTTCCACCTTCTGCCAATCCCGAGTTTAATTACATCTGGATTAGGTTCAAACTTCACAGGCACATCATCTACTTTTGCTTCCTTTATCGCAGCCCAAATATGTCTGATGTCGACACGGTATCCGCATTTGACAATATCTCCAACAATATTGATCATCTGCTTTCTGTCTCCCCCTCTTCCGAAATCATCCTGGCAGGCGATTTTAATGTCCATAACATACCATGGCTCAGACATTCTTCTACCACAAGTCCTTCGGTCCGATTCGTTGAACTTTTTTGTGAATCTTTTAATTTGCATCAGCTAGTGGATGCACCGACGAGAATCCCTGATGCAGCTGGAGATAGGGCCAATTTACTAGATTTGTTTCTGTCATCTCACCCTGACAAATATTCCATCTCAGTCGGCTCCCCTCTTGGTAATTCAGACCACTGTCTAATCACGGCTCAATTTATCACCTCATCTCTGCGCCGCCCTACTTCTCCACCTACAAGTAGGCTTCTCTGGCACTATAAGAACGCTAATTGGGAAAGCCTCAATCAGTATCTTAGAGATATAGATTGGTCGGTCTGTTTTGCTTCGAGGGATGCTGATGAATGCACATTAGAACTTAGTAACATAGTAAGTCTAGGCATGCGTGAATGTATTCCGTATTCTTACAGCAGATCTCAACAACAGCAAAATCGCTCTTGGTTTAACGATAAGTGCAACCAAGCTATAAAAGCGAAAGAGTCTGCTTTTCGCGCCTATCAAGTGCATCCTTGTCCAGAACTGAAAGGAATCTACAAGACTGCACGGAACACCTGCAAGTCCATTATCCAGAGAGAAAAATTTCTTTTTGACCAGAATGTTAGACAAAGAATCTTGGCAAGCCGCAAAGGTAGTAAAGGTTTCTGGTCCCTGGTCAAAACCATCAGGAACAACTTCAGCAGTTCCTCTATACCTTCACTACTTAATAATGGTGAAGTGGTTGTTGACTCCCTGGATAAAGCTAATATTTTGGCTGCTAGATTCGCATCAAATTCTTTTCTTCCACCCACTTCACAGGCACCTGTCGTGCATCCCCCGTGCGGATGTGTACAAGAGCCAATAGACATCCGTACGAGGGATGTGTTGAAGGTCCTTAAAGGAATCAACGTCTCTAAAGCCGCAGGCCCTGATGGTTTCTCGCCCCTATTAATTAAAAGCTGTGCCTCATCCTTGGCTAAACCTCTGCGCAAACTATTCTACCTGTCCTACTCGACAGGAAAATTTCCAACTGCTTGGAAACTAGCTCACGTTCAGCCTATTCCCGAGAAAGGAGAGGGTAGCGATCCCTCAAATTATCGACCAATTGCAATCACTTCGATTCTTTCAAAGGTTTTTGAATCTATCATTAACTCCAAATTAATGAAGTATCTGGAAACCAATCAGCTAATCAACGATCGCCAATACGGCTTCCGGCACGGACGCTCATCTGGAGACTTGCTGACTTTTCTTACGGAACGTTGGAATCGTAGTCTTCACAATTTTGGTGAGTCCAAAATCGTTGCTCTAGATATTTCAAAGGCCTTTGATAGAGTCTGGCATTCAGCCCTTTTAGCCAAACTCAAAGCACTTGGTCTTTCCCCTCCTATTCTATTATGGATTGAAAGTTTTTTATCTAGTCGCCAAATACGAGTTGTATTAGATGGCGTTATATCTGATCCTCATCCTATTAATGCCGGTGTCCCCCAGGGCTCTGTTATTTCTCCGACTCTATTTATAATCTTCATTAATGATCTGCTTTCCCTTACTTTCAATCCTATCCATAGCTTTGCTGATGACAGTACCCTTGATTTCGCATACTCCTTTGACACCCTTGCGGATTCCACAGGGAACGCCGCATGTGTTAAACGAGACTGCATGATTAGATCATTGAATAACGATCTTGACAATATTCTCGCTTGGGGCAAAGTGAATCGCGTCGAATTCAATGCATCTAAGACCCAAAACTGTCTCATCTCATTAAAACAAGACCATCACTTAACCACTCCCGTTTCGTTTGATGGTGCATTAATTTCTGAATCACCGTCACTAAGAATTCTTGGCATTAATATTTCCAGTAAGTTAAGCTGGACAGATCACATCTTCTCGGTTGCCAAAGAAGCATCCAAATGTCTTGGTTTCTTGAAAAGGTGTAAGAAATATTTCAGCCCATCAAATATAGCGCTCCTCTACAAGTCCTACATCAGACCCAGAATGGAATACTATTCCCATATCTGGGCCGGGGCTGGTCGCACAGCCTTAGCTTCATTGGATATTGTCCAAAAGAGAGCCTGCAAGCTCATTGGCGATGTGGCAATTACTCGTCATATCGACTCGCTCGAGCACTGTCGCAATGTTGGATGCCTTTCGCTCCTTTATCGCTATATGCATGGCCAATGTTCCTGCACGCAATACCCGCGCTGCATCCCGCGCTCATCCTTTTACCCTTCAAATTACCTTCGGCCGTACACTTAAATTCCGTGATGCTTTCTTATCCCGAACTGTGCGAATGTGGAACAGTCTACCATCTTCTGTCTTTCCTCCGGCATACAACCTGCAAAAGTTTAAGGGCGACATACATCGGCACCTCCGCCACTCTCCTCATATCCCTTAATCCTTTCCCTATCTCCTTCCTGCCACGCTGTGGTTTGCATCATAGGGTATCCCCTGAGCTTGGCTTAATAATAAAAAAAAAAAAAAAAAAATTAGTACAACAGATAATAACCCCGTCTACATAAAAAACTATAGGTTGCCACACTCACAAATCGACCAAATAAACAAAGAAGTCGACAAGCTACTACAGAGTGATGTAATCGAGCCTTCAGTAAGTCCATACAACTCACCACTCCTCATAGTACCAAAAAAATCTGGTGACGAAAAGAAATGGAGACTAGTTGTGGACTTCAGGCAGTTAAATAAAAAAGTAATAAATGATAAATATCCTCTAACAAGGTTAGAAGACATCCTAGATAGACTAGGAAGAGCGAAATACTTCTCAACACTCGATATGACAAATTCTTTCCATCAAATAGAGCTCGAAGATGATTCAAGAAAACTAACAGCATTCTCAAACAATCAGCGGCACTATCAATTTAAAAGATTACCCTTCGGACTAAAGATATCAACGAACAGCTTTCAAAGAATGCTCTCTATTGCACTAAGCGGCCTAGATGACGGCGCATTTATATACGTCGATGATATTATAATACATGGCTGTAGTCTTAAAGACCACAATCAAAATCAGGAAAGAGTACTAAAAAGACTTCAAAAATACAATTTAAAGCTTAATCCAAGCAAGTGCAACTTTTTGAAACCTGAAGTACTATATCTAGGCCACTTAATTACAAAAAACGGAGTCAAAACCTATCCCAGTAAACATGAAGTAATACGAATGTATCCAGCACCACAGAACGTGGATGACGTGCGACGATTTGTAGCCTTCTGCAACTACTACAGACGTTTTATATCGAATTTTGCAGAAATTGCTCGACCACTCAATGAACTCCTAAAGAAAAACGAGTTGTTTCTTTGGACAGACGAATGCAGGATATCATTCGAAAGACTCAAAACAAACCTGATAACTTCACCAGTTCTCAAATATCCAAATTTTAACAAACCGTTCATTTTAACGACCGACGCTTCAAATTTTGCGCTTGGAGCAGTGCTTTCGCAAGGCGAAATTGGACAAGATTTGCCAATATCATATGCCAGTAAGACATTAAATAAGCACGAATTAAACAAATCAATTATCGAGAAAGAATTGCTTGGAATTCACTGGGGAATAAATTTTTTATACCCTATCTCTATGGCAATAAATTCACGGTCGTAACAGATTACCGACCGCTGGTCAGTCTTTTCACGCACAAGAATCCATCATCAAAGTTAACAAGAATTCGTTTAGACCTTATGGATTATGACTTCGAGATTGTGTATAAACAAGGAAAAATGAACACAAACGCAGATGCCTTGTCAAGAATATAGATACATTCTGACAAGGTAAAGTCAATGATACCGACGGAAGTAAATGTTATCACACGCAATATGGCGAAAGATCAGCAAAACGGAATAAAAAAAAGGGACAATGTAGAATCCGACCAATTCTATATATGGGAATGTACATCCCTCTCCGATATAAGAAATATAGTAAAGATTCAATTCGAAATAAAATTAGATCCAGCATATGCGCAAAGTAAAAGACAAAGCTTGCCAAAAATAAATATAACTAAGAAAGGGGTAACCGTTCAGTACAGCGATAATCCTATATCTAACTCTGGTTACATAATGGAGAAGCTGATACAAAAGATGAACGAAAATAACATTAAAGAATTAGCACTCGCAAAGGACGATGCCATATTCAACTATATGGAAATAAATGAATTCAAGAAGAAATTCAATAAGCTGCAGCAGAATAATAAAAGTGGTAAGGCAACACCACTAAGAATATTACTTTATGAACCCCCAATAAAAGTTAATGATCCCAAGAAAAAGGAGGAATTGATCAAAGAATACCACGACACCATGCACGTTGGGCATGCTGGAATTAAACGCTGCATAAATAAGCTAAAACAACGGTATATCTGGAAAAACCTTAACAAGATGGTTAAAGAATACATAAACAGATGTGACAAATGCGCAAAGAATAAATACACAAGATACACAAAGGAACCGCTAGTGATAACAGACACGCCATTCACTAGTTTCGAAACAATCGTAATTGACACAGTAGGACCATTAAGGATGTCAAATGGTTTTAGATATATTCTAACGCTACAGTGCGAGTTAACAAAATTCATAGAAGCATACCCAATGGAAACAAAAGAAGCAAGCTCGGTAGCAAAAACGATTGTTGAACGATTCATTTTAAAATATGGATGTTTCAAAAAATTAAAAACAGACAAAGGAACAGAATTTGTGAATAAACTGCTCAAACATATCTGCAAGCTTCTGAATATAGAACATGTCACGTCCACACCATTCCATCATGAAACACTAGGGTCCATTGAACGAAACCACAGAGTCTTGAATGAATATCTAAGAATGTTCTCAAAAGAAGACAACTGGGACGAGCTAATTCCCTACTATGTATTTTGTTATAATACGACACCACATACGGATACGACTTATACACAATTTGAGCTAGTTTTTGGGAAGATAGCAACTCTACCTGCGGAAATCTTGAAAAACAAAGGGCAAATAGAAAGCATACATAATTATGCAAAAGAATTAGTAACAAGATTAGAAAGAGCTCATGAAATAAATAAAAAACACGTCGAAGAAGCAAAAGCACAGCGAAAGCCTATAAAAGACATAAATTCCAATCCTTCGAAATTCGAAATAAATGACCATGTATACCTGAGAATCAGTACAAGAAGGAAGCTTGAAAGTCCCTTTGATGGACCTTACAAAGTTATAGGTCAAAATGGAGTCAACTCCACAATTCTAATAAACAATAAACCCAAAGAAGTACATAACATATTGTTATAGGCTGATAAAATGAAAATTTAAATAAGGAAACACTACTGATAATATAGCATAGACATTGTTAATATCATTTATAACAAATTACCTACACATAAGAATAGATAATACTAAGTAAAACCCTGTCATGACTGACTAAGTAACCTAATAAGAATACTAAAGAGCTCAGGATAATTAAATAAATTGAAAGTAGAATAAATACAATAACATAAGTACAAATACAAAAATAAATTTTTTTTTTTATGTACAAGAAAATTTTTTTAATTTTTTTAAGGGTGAGGATGTAAAGCTATTAAAGAATAAAATCTTCCAACTTAACTCGTAGTCACTCCAAGCAGATAATGTGACATGCCTTGTAGAGCCATGACCACAGACAAGAAAAATAAACAGAAATCAGAACGATAAACGAAAAGAAAAACAAAACAAACAAAATTTGCAACATACGCAAATTTCGCTTTGCAAGCAAAAACGTTCAATTATGAAAACATAAATGTATCTGAGGTCATCGCTCTACCAAATCAATAAGAAGTGATTCATTATGAAGTTCAGTGATCAGAATTGTTGACACTGCAACTATGATCAATGAATTTGATTATTGCTTCAAGTATTGCAATTCTGCAATAACTCCCCCCTTTAGAATAATTAAACACATTGTTTAGTATGTAAGAAAATTGTATAAATAACCAATGCCTGATCAATAAAAATCTGAATTAATTTGACTATCGAAAGGTGTCTTTATTATTTCTCGCGACAACATCGGCATACTCTGCCATCCTATTAAACAGCGGCATACTCTGCCTCAATACATAGCAAACATCGGCATACTCTGCCATCCTATTAAACAGCGGCATATTCTGCCTCACAACATCGGCATACTCTGCCATGCCATCTCTGAAGCGGCATATTCTGCCTTAATAAAACCACAGCGGCTTCTCAAGCCATCAAAAGTAAGTTCGGCAGCCCTCTGCCTATTTAAAAATTAAAATCAAAGTTCGTCTATTAAAATTTGATTAATCATGAACAGCATTACACGATTCTCTGAAGCAAACATCACAACTAATAACGAATAAAAAAAAAATTATCAAAATTTATAATAATCATAAAAAAATAAAATGAATTATATATGTAAAAATAAATAGTTAATAAATAAGGAAAAATTAAATAAATACAACAGTAATTTTAGATTTATTTTTATTCAGTAAAAAAATAAAAATAAAACAGGGACAACCAAGAGCCTTTTAAAACATAGATTCCACTTTAAATCTATTTTAATCTTTTAATCTAGTTAAGGAAAGTAAATGAATCTTATTTACAATAACGTCTTTTGTATAGGAAAGAACGTTATAAAGTACAACATGAAATCTTCCATAATCTTGCATGTATAAACGTTTCCAAACTCGCAGGGCGCCGTCCCATATCACTCATAATAGCATACTCGAAGTAGTCACATTTCAGCATTTCTTACATTCTTACTTTTCAATTTCAAGTACTTACCTAAGAGAATATCGTTTAACACATTGTTTTAACAAGTTCTACTGAATTTCTTGCATTTTAAATTTCAAGTACTTACCTAAAAGAATATCGCGTTAGACATTTAAACATTCAACTTATTTTCTTGGGATCAAAAATTCGTATCTTTTTGCTGACACCAGTGATATGAGTGCTATGGTTGGGAAAGTGTTCATGCGAGTTGGGCAGTGATTATAAAATCGCGATGGAGCCAAGTCTTCTGCGCAATGGGCTCGAGTTTATTTAAAATTAAAATTTATCAATTCTCTTCAAATTTAAAATTTATAAAAATCGAGTTCTTTTCAATGTTGTAAATTCTTTTTCTACAAAATAAATAAATTAAAGTGGTTAAAAGAAGTTCTGTTTTCATTAAAATCACAAGACTGCTGAGTATAGGACGAATTCGGTTGCCTTAATATAAATACAAATGCGGATATACTTACTTAGACCAGTACGAAAACGTTCGCATGTCATAAGTAGAAATAGCGACGATTAGCTTCGTGGTAGTAGTGTGCGAATATTCTAGCCTATACCAATACGAAAAACATATGCACGTCTTGTGGCAGGATCAGCACGGGGGCGGACAGGCGGTAAACTTGTGTGCGAATATTCTGTGATGGACCAATACTGAAATCGTACGTACGTTTAGGGGCCGAAACAGCACGGGGATGGACAGGCGGTAAACTTGTGTGCGGATATTCTGATCTGGACCAATACGAAAATCATGCGCACGTCTTAGGCAGCAACAGCACGTGGAACGACAGGCGGGAAAGTATTGTGCGGATATTCTGACATAGACCAAACCAAAATCGTACCGACAGATAGTAGGGAGTTGTTGTCAGTCTGAGTACTGGGAGGCAACTGACTGATCACTGGTGCACTGGCTCTACTTTATACTTCCTTCGGTCTGGTCTGATCTATTCGGACGGACTGGGCTGGTTGCTTCGAACTTTGCTGTACTGTGCTGGACTGGACTTCGATATCCACTGGTATCCGGTAGTAGGTGATACTGAAGCTCTGCTCGAGCTTACGATCAAGACTGATTTCTAGCAGCGGCGGGCCCCTTTATATATGCGCAGTCAACAGTGGTGCAGTGTGCAATAGAACTGGTGGCGTTGGTTTTGTCTATTGTCCCAATGCTGGTCGACTGTATTCTTTGATCAGCATCTGTGTAGTACGCAGGTGTAGTGGCATTGAGTGTATGATACTGTGTCATGCCCTGGCCTCGTGATCGAGTTTGATAATGCTGATGTAGGCTTTATTTCACTCCTTGTGAGGAATACATCATGTAGATGATGGAATTTTGGATGGGTTTTTGCATTACTGTATGCAGGTAGGGAAATGGGATTGTAGTATAGGTGACAGGCGTGTGACTTCGTTACAGTTTGGAAGATTCTTCGGGTAAAACAGAAGAAAAATGTTCATTAATTAACAATTAGTTCGGCTATAATCGAAAAAATTCCGTTCGTGAAGTCTTCTATAATTTCTTCTGCAATTTTTCTACAGAAGTTATTTCTGCCATAAAGTTCACATATAAGTTGTATAACAGATTTTTCAATTTCAGCTTGAACATTTTTCGAATCAAAATTGACTTCTGTGAGTTCCTTTCCATTATTTAAAATTTCCTTTTCAGGATTGAGCGTTTTAGGTTTTAATTTATCCTCAAATATTGGATTACTAGAAATCAATACATTCTTACAAGTGCGTGAAAAATGCCTTTTAAAACTTTTCAAATTGTAAATTTGTTTACAATTCAGGCAGTAGTAGTCATCAGTTGGAAGTAATTTATGAAAAAACTTATAATGATTAACAAGAAGATTTAGATCCAAAAATCAAGTTTTCTTCAGACATAAGTAACAAGTTAACATTTTACAAATTTTTTTCCAGATTATAATCAGCACTAAAATATTGGGAGAAAGTCTTTCAGTAGTGTCTATTTCAAAAAAATATTTTTGGATAAAAAGCCAAACCGACTTAGAC
Organism: Dioctria rufipes; assembly: GCA_963924295.1. Lineage (NCBI taxonomy): Eukaryota > Metazoa > Arthropoda > Insecta > Diptera > Asilidae > Dioctria > Dioctria rufipes. Next base: position 122,056,600 of record OZ002744.1, read on the forward strand.
GCTTCCAGATACTTTAAATTTAGAACAAAGAATGTTTTAATTTATATTTAATGTCGTCATAATAAACTATGTACGAGCCATTCGCAATATTATATACTATAATAGGTTGTAACTCTGAGCTCTCTTTTTTAGCCTTAAGCTCAATTTGTACATATATTGCAGGTTAAAAGTAGTTCGGTATATTTACTTTTAAAAGCGAAGATTTCTGTGAGTCCTTTATAGTTGACTTAGAAATTCGTGCCTTTTTTGATGGATCTTATCTATAGTATCTTACTAAAGGTGGTAGCATAGCATTTATGAGATCTATTACTAGTATGTCCTCCGGTCCTGTAATTAAAGAAATTGCTCACAATTACCAAAGAAAGCGGCAAAATAAATTTTTATTGTTAGTTTTTAAATAGAGTCATAGCAATTTAACTGATTTCACTTTTAACTACTCTATTTTTAATAGTCATATATTTATCTAGAGTAAAACTATTCACATACACACATGACGTTAAACATGCCGTTAATTAATTTTTCAATATTGTGTTACATTAATATAACAAATGAAAATAAAAGCAATTACTAAATACCTTTTAATTTGTCCTTTTTATTTAAAAGCCTCAGCAGCTCCGGCACTCTTTTTCCTCAGTAGTAAGGGTCCCACCTACCTATACTTTTTACATTGCGTCCGATAGAGACAACTGCCACGAGGATCCCACTCGCGGGTTTTCTGCAAGACGGTTCCCACCGCCGATAAGAAGTTGTTGAGGAGGGAGTAGGATAGACACGTCCCTGTCGCAAGCATTGGGGGGTAAAAATAAAAAGGTTGAGTTGCCACCGAGTTGTGTTGTTGCAGAATGTTGGTTGGAAGGAGAGGCTGGTGCTGTCTGTGGTAAAGACGGTAGATAGGTCCCTGTCGCAGGCATTGGGAGGCAAAAATAAAAAAAAGCTGACTTGATACCGAGTTGTGTTGTTGCAGGATGTTGGTTGTAAGGAGAGAGCTGGTGCTGTCTGTGGTAAGGACGGTAGATGGGTCCCTGTCGCAAGCATTGGGGGCAAAAATAAAAAAAGCTGACTTGATACCGAGTTATCTTGATGCCGGCTGTTAGTTGAAAGGAGAGAGCTGGTGCTGTCTATGACAAGGACGGGAGATGGGTACTGTTTTGGAAAGGTCCAGTTGCTAGGGTGGCTGAGCCTAGTGGGTGCAAGCAGATGTACTATAGGCGGCTTACGTACAAGCATAGTAAAGTTTTATAAAATTGCACTACCAGGCAAGCAGATAACTAAAGCACAAAATCTTGCGATCATATGTAGCAAGCATGCATGGCTTAAACCTGTATCGTTGTCGTCACATCTTCAGCGGTTATCGCGCCTCTTTTTTTTATATTCCGTTCATTTTTTCTGCCACTCCAAACAAGCTTTGATCAGTTAGTCACACTTCTTCAACGTCATTTTTCCATACGAGTTTTAAAACTTGAACTTGACCGCGATGCGGTCACGAGTTGTTGTTTCTTTTTGCATAGAATTTTAAATCTACCTAAATTGAAACTGCGAGACATGTGGTTGACTTTATTTTCTGAATATTTTTTATGTAAAGGAAAAAATATTAAGAAAGATGGCAAAGAGCAAGTTCTGATGCTGCTTATGCAAGGGTTCTTGATACTTGTGACGTTCAATACTGGCGGCGTATGATAAAGAGCTGCAAAACAAGAAAAGATCGGCGGCAGTCAGTGAACTTGATGTTGTGAACGACACGAATGTGGGTGAAGGTGAGCTAAAAGAAACGGGTTGCTTGAGTAAAAACAAACTAATTCGGCTGAGATGCCTTTTATTGATGGTCAGTAAAGATAGACTGTATGGCTGATAGACAATTTCTTCTACAAAAGACGTACATACTTAATCTTTTATTCGCGCTTTTTAAAACTGATTTTCAAAAATCCTCCTCTGGTATCATCTTTTCCGTCAAAGGTTAGATAACATCCCACGTGCTGCTGGTTAAGATCCTCAATCTGTCTCTGGATTTTAATTTTTTCGGCAAAAAGGTGGGGTAAGAACACATATGTGTTGTCTACAAAGTGTACTGTCACGCGAAGTCCGTACTGCGTCTTTAACAGCTTGAAAGTCTTCACCTGGTACTCCTTCCCCAGCTCCAACTCTGTGATTGGCACAAGAGTATCGTAGCTATTTTCCGACACACTTTGCAACAGTTCAAAAGTGTTCTGTAAAAAAGATAGAGTTATAGTAACGCCTGCTTTACAATAATCAGAAAATGTTCGGTACCTACCATTGTATACCAAAAAGTTTTCCTGGCTCGTGAGTTAAACTGTAGTTGATGCTGAAAACCCTTTTGAGGACGACTAGAGAAAACACGGCCCTATATACTGTTTGGGTTCTCCGTTTTTTTTTCAAGTAGGGATGGTTAAATTAAATTTATTATTATGGCCGATGTAGTTAGAAGTAAATTTATTATTATGGCCGATTTGAAAGGCTATTTATGTGCAACATTATTATTTCAACCTAGAATAAGTACTGTTCTTTAACCATAAGGCAGATCTTGTCTTGCTGCAACTTTACAAGATAATTTAGATGTAATTTACCCGCAGAGCGTGTTTTAAAAAAGATAAGTTATGCTAGGCGCATTGCGGCGTTATTGTTCTAGTAATATTGTCACATAGGCCGAGATCTGTTCTTAATTTATGAAGGAGGTACAACTTTGTTGCAATTTAAACAAGACGTTTAGATTTGAAAGTTATGTTAAGGGAATTGTAGAATTATTATTCTAGTAATATTTTTGCGTAGGTTGAGACCTGTCTTCCATTTGTGTAGGAGGTGCAGCTTTGCTGCAATTTAAAAGAGAAGTTTGGATTTTTGTCTGGCAAGAATAGCGAATAAAGGTTATGATTTCTTAGTAGAAATATTTTCATCTTACCTGGATTTTTTCTTTTTGGGTCGAGCAAAAAGGGCATAAAAGCCTACAGCGAAGTCACAAGGAATCAGTCTTTGTTTGTATCTGAAAAGTTCGAGTGTGGTTTCAAAGGGGCATTAAACCAAAGTTAAAAAAGTAAGTATAAAAAACTTGCCCGATCCGATCAACTAGAGGCAGAGGTGCCGTGTCTGTGTGGATTTAATAGAGTGGTATTTGTATAAAACATATATTTTCACCAGATTTAAGTAGCTGTAAAACAGCCCATAATAGGCAGCATTAACAAAGCTATCAGTATCATACTTCTTGGAATCAGATATACGGATATTATTTTGTTACGGGAATCTGTAAAATAGTCACAGCTAAATAATGTGGGTGCGTCATGCTTAAAATCTGACTGTAGATATTTAAATATATATATATATATAGCCACATACTGTATTTTATCCTCAGATGATAATATGGATAAATTTATTTTGGACATCCAATTTGTGTGCGGAAACAGCGGCCAGTACTTTGTTAAAGAACTCTCAGTACTTGTTGTTGGAACGATCATCCCAGATGCTTATCATTTTATGCCTCCCTACCCATACCAGGAATTGTCATCAAAGGCAAGGCGACAGATCCAGTATGACGTACAAAATATAAATGGACTGCATTGGAATGATGGAGACATTAGCTACAACAATTTACCCGAAGTGTTTTCAAGATTTAAAAATGCAACAGTGTATGTAAAAGGCGAAATCATGGCTTCATTTGTCAGTAAATACTCGCCGACTTCAGAAATCATCGAACTTGGAGAAATACCTAGACTAAGTGAACTTACAAATTATCAACTTCCTTGTAAGATCCACAATAATGTATCTTTTTTACGCTGCGCTCTTCAAAACTGTGTAAATATGTACCTGTATATGTTAATCAATAAAATTATAAAGTAAAATAAAAAAATAAAAACTTAAGTTGTTTTTTATTAAAAAAAATTATTAAATGTTTATTATATCAAACAAAATATTGGTACTACAATAAAAAGGTATCTCAAAGAAAAGTCTAGAATAATTCAGATGCACATAAGAAGTCCTAGACGGTATAAAAAAGTCTTCGTCAGGTAACAAAATTAAATTTTTACTTTTACACTTTTCGCAATATTTTTTATAATATTCTTTTACACTTTCGGCTGCATTGTTATTATGGAACATCACAACCTTGAAGAAACTCAGCATATCAATTAATTTATAGAGCTCATTAAGGGTGAGCTGAATATTGCGTGTACCAACGGGAATTGTGTACTTCGTCTGAAGCTCTTCTTGGTTTGGCGGGAACATGTCTGGAATAACCTCGTCCTTTAGTTTGGCTAGATGTTTATAAACTTCCAGCCATCCAGAGTAAAATGTTGACACAGGTTCAAAACCATGACGGTGAAAGACAATTTTTACTTCAAACGAGGTCGGATCAAATCCGAGAACAACCTTCTGATTATGATGATGATCCAGATGATAAGTGTAGTTTAACAAAAGATCTTCGCCCGGGGCCTCTGAATCTTTTCTACCTTCTCTCCGTATCGGCCTAGCTTTTTGCTTTTTGGATTTTGTGTCCATCACTTTAAACTCTTCTGCACACACCCTTTTTGCTCGTGCCTTTCTAGACTTTTTAACTTTAGGTGTCTGCTCCATTTTGATGCGTAGATTTATAGTTCAACATTAAATGTGCATCACCGTCGTCTCGTATTTATACTCTTATACGCCGATGTACATAGCTGGTTACCCCCTCCAGATTTTAGACATTTTTTCAAGTATATTTTGCGATATAAATTCACAACTTTATTATCATTTAGTCTAAAATTATGGGCTTGCTGGAGGTGTTTTTTTTTCCATTTTTTCCTCCTAGGATTCAGGTTTTTATAGCTTTGATCTCAGATTTGCATGTTTGGCTACAAAAAACCCCTCCAGATTGTGCGCGATTTTTTTTCTTTAGATATATACGGTGGTATAAATTTACAATTTTGCTATCATTTAAACTTAGATTGTTCGAATCAAATTGTTTTAAAAAGTTCTGAAAGCTTCGTCCTCTGCAGCGAGAATATAGAAATACACAACAATAATATCCACAGGTTGATGAAAATTGGCCTTGCAATCGTTTTTTATTATTACTAAAAGAGCTTGAATTAGCTAATAAAAATTTACGAAAAAACCTGTTTGCGGGATACTTTCCAAATGAATCAAAGTACTCTGCGGGGCCTTGTTTTGGGAAATAAAAGGCTACCCAATGAGTTCCACCTTTATTTGCAGGATCCGTATTAGCTATTACACATGCAGGCTTTTTTATCTTCTGTGGTAATTGGTTGCATGCAAAGATGCCTCTAAAAGACTTGTTTGTCATGCGGTTGTTTGATAATACATTTGTAAGCTCAAGCGTGTTCATTCTTGTTCAGAACAAATGATGGTTTCCACGTCAATGATCTTGGTGTGAGAAGTAGCGTAGTTATTTGTAAATTCTCTGGTTGCAGCTCCACGAACAAAAATTGTGGTAAATTCTGATAGAGTTTTTATAAGATCTTCGTCCATATGCTTAAGTTCGAGATTACCAAATTTACTTATTTGTTCAGTACATCCTGTACTAGATGTGGGGTACTTGAAAATTATTTCTTTCGCAAGAGACTTATTTTGCGCAGCGAATCCCGCAAAAGAAACTCTTTTTAAAATGGTGAAGGGTCCTCCGGAAAAGAACTCCACATTTACTAAACAGTAGCTCATTATAGATCACGTATTAAGAGTCTTGAGTGAAATTAAGTTCGAAGAACAGTTAGCCAGCCTTATATAAGTTTTTTAGAAGCTGGTATATACATTTTTATCTTTACCTATATCAAGGATACTATCATATTCTGCATATACAATACATGTCACTGTGATTTTTAGTGCTTCCTTAAACCTTCCTTCAATTCTCACCGTTCCCTGATTCAATAGATTTCCACATGTTGAATTATACGAGAGATCTGTCGTTAAATCAAAAGCAAGTAGAAAACACCCGTTGTCAAAGAATTTTTTTGAAATTTGGTGTCCTTTATCGAAATAATGTATACCGGTTCCTTTAAACAGCGTAATATATCCTCGAGTGCTAGCAGGATTTTCTTTTGAATAATCAAATTCTAGCGGTTGATTTGGCACCTGTACCCCGTTCACTGATAAGTTAAACCTGGTGATATTGTTGTGCTTAAAGTTGTAAGAATTTTTTGTTCGTTTTCTGCTATATGCATCATTGTCAACCATGCCAAAGACTAGTAGATTTGGTAATTGTCCTATAACCACACTGTCCAGTGATAATGTAAATGTATTTGCGGGTATTGTATAAGTCTTAACTTCAACTCGTTTATACGGATATATAGCGTTGGAGCGTTGGAGAACAGCTTCATGAGCCAGCAAGATGTTAGGATTGATAGTTACATGATTCATATACATAGTTGCTTCTACTATTTTAACTCGTGGGAATTGTCATCATTTTTTGACCAAAGGTAAAATTCCGGTTTTTCGAGTGATAAGACTATCCGTAAATCAACACCGTTCATTAATAATTTTTCTTGATTAAACATATCGCCGTGAATCTTTCCCATCAGCTCAACAACATTACTTTTATCAAACAGCTTTTGTCTTGCCAAATAACCTTCATTTAGCTCAGGGCTTTCAACAACTTCCATATTATTTTGATCGAGATACCAGCCAACCGATTCCAAATGTGTTGAAGCGGCATCTTTTCCGTAATTTAATAAATTCTCAATATAGGCTCTATAGTTGTAATTGTTATCTGTTTGGATAATCGGTTTTCCATTTAGATAAATTGTACATTGGCGGAAAAGTGAGTGGAGTATGTTATTTACAAGGCCGGGGCCTTCATCACGAACAGTGTCTTTAGTCTTATCTGGTTTGGTTATTTCGATATCTTCGCCTGTGTAAAGTTCTTCTTTTCCATCCTTGATTTTAACCAACTGTAGTTTCGAACGAAGGTATATGCTTGATAAGTCTCGATATGTGTCACCATGTCTTAGCGATACAAATTCGAGCACCGACGAGTTATCTAGAGAAGCTATAGGTTTATAAGATACCTCTTCAGTTTTTAAGATGCTGCTTTGTACAGGTGGTGTAGAGAAAAGGTCTAACTCAGATTTCATGCATTCTTTGTATGACGGCATGTTGTCTATTTATCAAAAATATCTAACACACGTTTACGTATCTTACGTTTACCTTTAATAGATGCTCTTTTAGCTGTCCTTTTTGTCTGTGTCTTACGTCTGCTTTTAATAGATGTTCTTTTAGCTGTCTTTTTTGTTTTTGAACCTCTTTTTACGGACTTTTTTGATCCTGAACGCTTTTTACGTTTAGAAGCTGGAGCTAAATGTAAAGCTGTAAAAGGGTTGTGCCTTTTTATAAGCATGCGATTGCTTCTTCCTGCACCACCCATGCTCTCAAACAGCTTATTTATACCTTTCTGTGATAGTTCTTCGGCAGCCGCTTTTCCATGTTCTTTTAAAATATCTGTTAAAGGCTTACTACCTGCTTCTTCTAAAATAGCTTTTCCTGTTTTAATTGCCTGCTGCTTCAAAGCCTTTGCCCCCGATGTAACCAATGGCTGTAAATATCGCAATAGTCCGCTGAAAAAACTACCAATTCCTCTTCCACGCTGGTAAATAAGAGGAGATCGATATAATTCTCCAATATCCGCTAAGGCCCCGCCACTTTGAATTGAATAATATTTAGTATAATATGAATTCATTTTCGAAGCTATACAAAATGCTCTTAACTTTGCACTATGTTAAATCGACTGCTGTATGAGTATTTATAGCCTATTTTCTTTTAAAATGGAGCATTATATATGTAGGAATATAGTCTGGCTTTAAATCAATTAGCTCCCCTTGCTGATTAGTTATCTTTATAGAAATACTTTCGATAAAAGTTTTTTCAATAGGACAGTAATCTACGTGTTGAAATCTTATTATGTTTTCACATTCTTTTAGAGGTATTACACGTAAGTATCGCACTAACTGGTCACCTATAAATCTGGGCTGAATAATGTCAGTGTAGACGTAAATTATATATTTTTCATAACAGTCCTCTGCTGTTGGCCGAGACTCTTGCGGCAACCTTAGTGTCAAGTCCGTAACTGATCTTTCCACTCTATTAAGTATGTCTATTATTGACATATGTTCCTGACGTAATCCTGCCGTATTAAAAGATTCTTTTATTTCTGCCAGTATGGCGTCAGGTTCACGCTTATTTTCAGGTGTTTGGAGAAATATATCCGTAAAGAAGTTGGACAGGTTGTCTATATTAGTATCAATAGGCACTGGTGTAGTTAAATATTCACCGGAACTTTGCTTTTCGTATGGAACATCCAAAATATTGCTACCTTTAACAATTTTTCGCTGTTCGGATGGTTTAGCACTAATCGAATCTTTGCTCAATCTATTCAAGATGTTAAAAATAGTATCCTTAATCTGAATAATTATCTTTTGTTTTTCTTGCTCACTAAGGGTTTGATCATCAAAGTGTACATTTGATATAAAAAGCGTAATAAGATCTCTAACATTAAGGTGAGATGGTAGTGGTTTTTTTATTTTGATTGTGACTCCCAAATCTTCCAAACGCGGTTCAAATACATCGTGTACTCTTTTGCCGCCAGTATTTTTTTCTGTCTCACGAGCTCTTTTGATGCTAAGCGCTGGATGTGTGTAATTGTCTATCGAGTCTTGTATGATAGCATATTTTCTCTTCTGTCTAGGAAGTTGTCCAAATACGTCATCAACAAAGGCTTCAACTGACTCATAGTTTTTATATTTTAAAACAACATTTTCTGAAGCCCTTTTACCCTGATATATATGTAGTGTAAATTCGTCTGGATCCTGTTTGTAGCTTACTTCAGGTATTACGCCATCAAAAAAGTCAGCCTCTAACCGATCCCACATTTTTTTCTTAACATCATCCAAGTACATGGTATACCATGACGGTGAAATAGCGTTATAAAATGTTAGTAGGAATGCAGAAAAATTTACTTGACCTACTCTGTAACTAGCCTGCTCAAGACTCTCTTTAGTCCACTCAAGTTTAACGGTTTCATTTATTTTTATGCTAAGTGATTTGATTTCGTTTCTATGCTGCTCTCTTATTTCTTTCAACGGATCAGGCGCATCACGCCTTACCCTTTTAGCATTACTCTGATTTACTTCTTCAGTTGTATTTCGCTTGACTCCCCCTTTTATGGCATGGTATGGCAATGAAATTTCAGTTATTCCAACACAGCAGTCATCAGTAAACTTGCACGGTCTAGCTAGTGCATTTGTAAAAGCCGATAGTGTATTTTCGGGATAAAGCTGCATGGAGTTGTTACTTAAAAGACAAACGTAAAAGTCATTATCTTCTATATCCACAGGCATTATTAAATTCTTTTCCAATCAACGCTCAGTAGACTTATTATTTTTACAGGCTTTCCCAAGCAATTGCTGGTACGCTAGCACTTCTGGCTTTTGCTGCGTTTATTAGGCGGTCACTTTGTCGGACAACTTTCTTAACTGGCAGCGAAAGCATATATTGACTCGGATCTAGCAGAGACGGCTTTAATATAGATTGTTTTTTGGATGGTTTTCCACCTTTGTCGCCCGTAGTACTTTCCGTATCGAATACTTCTAATATGTTCGCGGCTTCATCTATACTCATGTCTACAGGTACAGTGTACTGCGTTATACCATCCTCAGCCGTGATCACTTTATAATCTTTATCGCGAGACTTATCTTTAGAAGCCGTCTTAGGTATTTTTGAAGGTGGTTTCAGACTTTTCCCTATACCACTAGCTGATAAGCGGCGTTTGGAGGCAGGTGATAACGGTTGTCTTGGTGGTGATATTTCAGCCAGTTCGAAGAAATCCTCTTCCATTCTTTCAGGTGTATTTTCTTTTAAGGGCGATGTTTGTGTTGATAATTCATCTTTAAAAATAAATTTAGTTTGAGTAGTACTATCCCGCAAGCTTTTCTGTTTCATAGGCTTTTCTGGTAGCATGCGAATATTTGTTTTTTCATCTGTCACTCGCGTAGCTTTTCGTCTTAAGTTTGAAAATTTTATTAATTCATTTCGGTAATTATACCATTTTTCCCTATCAGATAAATTCTTATTTTTTAATATTTTATCCATAGTCTTATCGAACCTAGATTGATTCACGGAATCCTCAATCTCGTTTTTCAATTTTTCGTAAACTTCTTGTGAAAGAAGTAACATTTTATTCAGATTATTGTTTTTAAACATATTTCTCAATTAATGAACCAATTACACCTGATAATACACTTTCTAACAGCACTGGTAAAAAACCTCCACGCTGTACCAGTATTTTACGTTGTCTGGGCACAGATCTTTTTGCATCAACTAGTTTTCGTAAATCCTTTTTATACCTACAGAGCGAATTGTATATCTTTCCGCGAGGAATATGATTACCCTTTAAAGTATTAAGAGAATTTCACAAAGTGTTTTTATAACTTCGGAGTCGGCATTTTTAATAATGGCGTGTCTTAATTTTGGACTCGCTGTTCTAAGAACATATAGCATATGCTTGTTGTCCCTTAATCGATTCATTCGTGACACCATTTTTACCGATCAGAGAGTTATGCGGACAAAAGCAAGTTGTAAAGTTTTTATTAAAAATGTCAGTACGGAATCTTAATACCTCGTTGATATCTTGAGTTGAATCTATCAGTAAATATCCGTGCGGCATCTGTGTAATCTCTTTATATATTTTTAGCAGCTCTGAACTATTTTCTGGATAAATCTGCCTCGCTAAATGGATAAACTGACTTTTATCTCGAGGGTTTTTAAATACAACTAGGTATTTACAGTTAAGTGATATATCTCGGCAAAACTTGCCCTGGTGAAATACATTTTGTGTTACAAGGATTGCTGAAAGGTTGCGATGGTGAGAGCCTTTTGTAAAGAGTTCACATACTTGTCTGCTAAAAACATTTAACATCATATCATCCAGTACAATTAATGTAGGTTCCTGTGTATAATTTACAAACTCTTCAGGGATGCTATCAATAAATTCGATGTTATTGAATGTCGTATCTGAAGGCAGAGCTACATGTTCTGTATTACACCATATAACTCTTGTTATTTGTGGCCGTGTTAAAAACATATTATCGAGAAGACTTTTTATAAATGTTGTTTTCCCACAACCTGAAGGTCCAGCAACCATCATTGTAAACGGGTGTTTGAACGCGATCATTTTCACTGCAAAAAACAAAAGTTCTTAACAACAGGTCTTTTGTATATAAACCCCCACATTTTGTAAAAAGGTACTTATATAATCTTTCAAGAATGAGCAGAAGACAAATTATTAATGAACTACATAGGCCAGCCCGCAAAAACTTTAAACGTCGTCGTGTAACGATTAAAGGCAAAGATGACCTGTGGCAGGCAGACTTAGTTGATATGCGTTTATATGCTCAGGAAAATCAGAACTTTAGCTTTTTGTTAACTGTAATTGATACATTTTCTAAATACGCATGGACTTTACCAATTAAAGACAAAAGTGGGATAGAAGTCACTAGAGCAATGCAGTTAATTTTCAATCAGGGTCGTATTCCAAGAAACTTGCAAACAGATGATGGAAAAGAGTTCTACAACAAGTCGTTTAAGCGTTTGATGGGTAAATATGATGTTAATCACTATTCAACTTATAGTTCATTAAAGGCGTCAATTGTAGAAAGATTTAATAGAACGCTGAAAAATATTATGTGGAAAGAGTTTAGTATGAATGGTAATTATCACTGGATAAGTATGTTGGACAGGTTAACAAAAAAGTATAACCGCACAAAGCATCGAACTATTAAGATGAGACCTATAGACGTAGGCCCCGTTGATGAGGTTCGTCTATTGCTAACTGTGTATAAAAAGCCAAAAACAAAATCACGTCCAAAGTACAAAGTGGGAGACTTTATTCGTATAAGTAGAAACAAACATGTTTTTGAAAAAGGCTACACCCCAAACTGGTCTACAGAAATTTTCAAAATAAAAGAAGTAAAAAACACTTATCCAGTAACTTACATTCTTGAAGACTATCAGGGAGTTATAATACAGGGCGGATTTTACCAGCTCGAGCTATCTCCAGTCAAATATCCTGATACCTACCTTGTAGAAAAAGTTTTAAAAAGACGAGGCGGTAAAGTTTATGTGAAATGGCTTCGTTTTCCACAAAAGCACAACACATGGATTAATATAAAAGACGTTTTATAAACAGCCTTTATTGCAGTCACAATGCTGATCTTAAAGCGTGAATCTGATCGGTTAAAGCCATTTAAGAATTTAACTTTGGATGACAGGAAATCACACAAGCTAGCAAGGAGCGGCTTCTTTTACACCAACCTCAAAGACATAGCAAAATGTTATTTTTGCTGTATGGAAATGAGTGCATTAAATTGTCCTGAAGATGTTGAGGCCGAACATTTTCGACGTTCACCTAATTGTATCTATGCCAACGGTAGGGACGTATGCGGACCGTTAGCCCGCAACCACCATCAGAATGCACGAAGTGGGCTTTAAACACTTTAAAAGTTTTAGCTGGAGCGTTAATTTTGTTTGGCTTATGTTGTGAAATTTACTATTTTTACGAACAGTTTGCACGGGAGGTATAAAAAACATGTGCGTATGCGTATGTATATGTATGTGTGTGTGAGCATGCTGACGATATGCACATCAAGTATGAAAAAACAAGTAAGATTCCAAACCCTGCCTGAAGTCAGATATTTACATGTATGGAGTTACGCCTATCAAAATGCACGCAAGGGACCGTGGATCACTTACGGATTGGATCGAAGCAGATTTAAGGTGCGCATTATGCAATGTAGTTTAATTTTAAGCTCCATTCTTCGTCACTCACACAGATGCAGAATCTTTATCGAGCGATTTAAAACTGTAAAAACAAATAGCAAAAAATAAAAATATCTTTATCGAATTCGACTTTTTATTTGAATAGCCCCATCCTTTCTCACTGCCGCCTTATCGAAAGGCATATTATCCACCCGCACTATTCATATCCAACATTCCGCAGTCTATCTTTACTGACCTTCAATAAAAGGCATCTCAGCCGAATTAGTGTAATGAGCCCACAGCCTCATCACTTTCTCCATTTCCCCCAATAGGCTAAACGCCAAAGCCCTATCAATAACTTATCAAATTTCACATTTACATCATCATCGAATATCATTCTCGAATATCAATAACATCCGGAAATTTCAATTCCCACGGTAAATTCAAAAGAACCTTCAAAAATTCATCCTAAAACCAAATGTATACTTACATGCATTAGTTTCGCTTTCTAAAAGCAAATATTTCCGCATAAACAATGCGACACATTTTCACATTAGTTCTGCATGACCAATTGTTCAAAAAACAAACATTCCCCATATGTGAAAATGCAGTCGCATCACAATGGAAACAATGTCGTTTAACCCATAAAATGTCGCAACCCATTTTCAAGTACACGACGCTTATGCTCTTGAAAATTGACCGTCATATACACCCCACAGCGCTGGGTCTTGCATCATGAAAATAAACAAACATGCACCATATGTTTACCTTTGCCATGATGCAAGCCACTGCACTGCTGGTTGTGACAATATGTCGGTATACGTACAAATTATGTGTTCACTATTGACCAATAGCAGGCATTTTCTTCGCATTCTCTTTGCTCATGCTTAAACGGCTTATACATGTTATGTATAACATTGCCCAATAGAAACTATTCAGCCAATTCGGCTTATGTGCCTGAACGGCGTGCTGCTGCAACGATATTATGCAGCTGGGCGTGTTTCATTTTTTAAAGATGAGGAAGTAAATTCCCTCCACGCGGATTTCCGTGTTTTGAATGGCAAGTACTGAAACTGCCTAAATAAATAGCCGCGTTCTAACCAAGAACAGGCAGTGAGTTTTTGGATCTTTCCAGAGTGCGTTTTCGAGTAAGTTTTCAATCTTTTCACAGTAATTTTGAGTTCTGGACAAGTCAAAAGAATAAGGTTGACCCCCCACCAGCGGTAAGGCAACCTATTCGATATCAAATCAAGAAATATAGTCCGTGTTCACTATTCTCAGACATCGAGAATCTTAAATCGATATAACTTTAATAATCGTGTTTGTAATAATCCACTAGAGATCTTTGTTGTTATATAAGTGTTGAATACTCTTTGAGAAAAGTGAGCCTTGTGAATAAGCGCATAGAATAGTTGTACAGTGTATTGAAATTATATTACAACAGCCACGATTCCACAAATTTAAAAATAAAGAACAATAAAGATCAAATACTAGATCTCCTGTGTTTTATTGGAAGTAGTTAAAGGGCCAGCGACCTTCTCTTCGGAAAGTACATCGCAGTCCTTGTCGCGACGAATTTAAAAGAGGAACCCGCGACAGAACAACTGGTGGCAGCGGTGGCGATTTTTTTTTAACGCCAATCGACACAAATCAAAACCAGCAAAGGGGATCTTCCGATAAGCAGCAAGCCAAACAACAGAAACAAAACAAAAAAAAGAGAAAAACAGAAAAACACCAATGTGCTACCCAAGGAAGTCAGACGATACCATTGAAGTCCCGGAAGAAGTTATAATAATACCGGAAGAGGATCCAGAAAAAATCGAAGCAGCAGAAGAATACGACTACGAGTTCGAGATAGACATCGATCCCGAGGAAGAAACCCCCACAGTGGAAGAAGTTTATCTGGAGATACACCGACAAATTACTCCAGAAAGTGACGAAGAGGCAACGTGGGATTTTGATACATACCAACAAGTAAAGAATCTACTAGAAAATAGACCAATGTAAGTTATAAAATCACATTAGCATAATAGTCATTATATTATTATAACATTACCATTACATTTAGTGAACTAAAATTATTTAAGAAGTGAGTGGAATTGGAATATTTTCTAATTAATATAAAAAAAAAGGGAATACTTTCGTAAAGTAATTTTTTTTTCTTTCTCTGACCCAAGTGACCTTTTAGTATCTTCTCGTAAGGCAACAAATTCTTTTTGAGAGTTTCTTTCAAATTTTTTGTCCACAAGTGATTAAAGAAGTGACGTAAAAATTTTTTGTTTGTTTTATCAGTGCATCTAGTTCTACCACATTATCAGTGTTGAATCCTAGTTCCTTATTGTGATACTCTCTAGTATCCCAAGATTGTCATTACAAGAGCTAAGGATTACACACCTCATCTAGGGCACAAGCAGAACGCTAACCGCCTAGCTAGAGTTTCGCGTTATATACGCCTCCCCAAAATGGCAAACCCTCAAGGCAATGGCGGCGGAGGTAGACCTGTTGTTCCTGTTGGACAGGGTGTACCACCACAGCCTGCACCACCTGCACTTCTTGCACCTCCTGCACTACCAGCAATAAACAGACTCTCGACTAGTGAGGCACGAAATCTCATACCCGAGTATGACGGCAATACGGAGGAGCTTCACAGGTTTTTAGCTTGTTGTGATATATTGTTCTCACAAGCCCAAACTGAGGCAGACAAACTGTTGTACCTCAGCCTGTTAAAGACAAAGCTGACGGGTCCCGCCTATGATCTATTCAAGTATGGAGATTATCCTACTTGGGCAGAACTGAAGGCAGAGCTCAAGTCTCATTTTCAGGAGCATCGCCTGCGAATAGCTATACAGGGTGAACTGCTACGTTTAAGACAAGCTCCAAGAGAAAATGTACAAGACTTTGCTCGCCGAGTAACCAAGCAGTTAGCAGATTTAAATAATGCGACTTTAAATGAAGCCCCCCAGTTAGAATCAAGAGCGTTCCTACTTAGCGAAAATGAGCAAAATGCTATCAGGGTATTTGAAGATGGCATCAAAAATGACCAATTAAAAGTCATAATTAAAGCTCGCGCAGAGACTAGACTACGAGCACTGATCACTTTCGCTATAGAGCACGATCAGAGAATAGAAGAGGCTCAACAAACCAATCTCCGCTCACCTCAAAATACTCCAATCATTACATGCGAGTATTGTGGAAAAAGGGGCCACCGTAAAGAAAGTTGTTTTAAACGAAAACAACTTCCCCCATTTCCCTCATTTTCAAATATTAAGAATGAGGTCCATAGAATAATATGTGGTTATTGCCACAAGGCAAATCATCGCACCCATGAGTGCAGAAAAAAGATATATGATGAACGCTTTACACGGAGCCCCCAACACGGCCACCAACGTACAGCGTCATCTTCACAACTACCTTCAAGGTCCTTTACACAAAGGCAACCACAAACAGAACAACCACGACAATTTCGGCAAGTTAGGTGGTCAACACCTACAAATGAGTTCACGGGAAACGAGTTTGCGCGGGAAGAATCGGACGGCGAGACTCCCCGCCAAGTTATCTCTCAGGCCGTCATTCATCAGCAGCCGCTGAACTAGTAACCCAAAAAATAAGGCTACCTATAAATTTAGAGCAAAACACCCTTCTGATTTCATTACCCTTAAACGTATCTATCAAACCCAGTACTACCTTTATAATAGATACTGGAGCAGAAATTAGTCTTCACAAAGCAGAATCAACTCATGATTTAGCCCTCGTATACGAAAATGAGCGCTGTACAATTTCAACTCTTGCTGGAGCTTATACGCCCACAATTGGCATAACCTACGCCAAAATTAATTTAGCTGACGATGTTACAATCGAACATCCATTTCACTTAATCCCAGGAGGTAGTAAATTAACTTACGATGGAATCCTAGGCATAGACTTCCTTACTAAATACAAATGCAACCTAAATTGTTCAGAGGGTTACATAGAATTAATGACGCCATCAACAGGCATAATTAAAAATTACTCAAAACTATGCGGTGAAAATGAAATTACCAGAGTTAGAGAAAACAAGTATATACAGAGTAATAAAGCTGAGAAATCCACTAAAGAGGTAGATAAAACACAAAATGGAAAATCCAATAAAGAATATACAGAGGTATTTAAAAAGGCTAAAATACAAAATATAAAAGAGGAAGATAAAAAAAGGTGCATTACAAAATAAATATAAAAGAATATAATTTAAAAGAGGAACCAATAAAAGGTCCCGAAGAATTACAAAACTTGGAACTTATATCAAGTAAGCACATTGGCATGGACACGCAACGCTACGACTGCGGTTCAGGTCAAGTCATTTCATGTGATAGAGAATTAGGTACGCGACGCTACGACTGCGGCCTAACTCAATCTAGTTCATGTGACAGCAATTTGGGTACACGACGCTACGACAGTGGCCCAAATAAAGCTGACTTGAGCAATATAAGTATCCAAGATAATCCCTTACAAAAGGAAGAACCAGAAAAAACTGGTAAAACATATAAAGAAAATACAGCACTGATCTTCTTACAAATCATATATTACCTCTTTTTAATAATTATAAAAAATTCAAAGCTTTCTTTAGAGAAAACCATCAGTTTAAATTCCAGTGTTCATCGAATAGAGGAGAATAAAATTCGAAAGTTGTCAGGCCAGAAAAATCTGATAAAAGGGCCAGTAGACAAAAATTGCAATGGTATTAAGGAAGAAAATAACGATGACGAAATTCATCCAAAGGAACCACCTCTTACTCAAAACCAAATTATATTACCTCCTAGGTCGGAAGTCATAGTCAACATACCTAACAATGAGACTAGGGAATTATACTGCAAAAAGGAAGAGATTCTACCAGGAATTTTCATAGGGAATACTCTAACCAAACCTGAAAATCAGGTCATCAAAATTCTGATGCTGAACACAAACGAAGAGGAAGTAGTTCTACCAATAAAAGAGATTAATCCATCTTGGGAATATTTAGGTGATTACGATATCATACAAGCTCAATATGATAATGACCCCGTAGAGAATAGGTTGAAAAAACTTGAAAACACCCTGAGGTTGGATCATTGTAATAAGGAAGAAAGAAAAACCATACTAGACGTATGTCGACAATACAATGAGCTGTTCTATCTGGAGGATGACTCCCTTACTTGTACAGATGCAGCAACGCACACAATACCAGTGAAAGTAGATACAACACCGATATACGTAAAACCATATCGTTTACCAGAATCCCAGAGAGATGAAATCAACAGGCAGATAGGCGAAATGCTGGATCAAGGAATCATAAGTCCAAGCCGAAGCCCTTGGAACTCGCCTTTACTAATAGTTCCAAAGAAGCCAGACGAAACTGGAAAGAAACGATGGCGAATCGTAGTGGACTTTAGGCGTCTAAACGAGGCTACTCTAGGAGATGCCTACCCATTACCAAACATAACTGATATATTAGATCAATTGGGACGATCTAGATATTTTACAACCCTAGATTTGGCAAGCGGACTTCATCAGATTCCCATGGACGAAAAAGACAAGGAAAAAACAGCCTTCAGTACACCATTTGGGCACTACCATTACAATCGTATGCCATTTGGGCTGAAAGGCGCCCCAGCCACTTTCCAGCGGCTCATGAACAATGTCTTGACTGGATTACAAGGATTACACTGCTTTGTGTATCTCGATGACATTGTGATCTATGGATATACTCTAAAAGACCACAATGCAAAATTAGTACAGGTATTCGAAAGATTAAAAAGTCATTTATTAAAATTACAGCCAGATAAATGCCACTTTCTTAAGAAAGAAATTGCTTACTTAGGGCATGTCGTAAGCGCAGATAGAGTACAACCAGATCCTTCAAAAATAACTGTAGTCAAAACTTATCCCAAACCTAAAAAACCAAAGGATGTCAAAGCATTCCTTGGATTTGTAGGATACTATAGGCGTTTCATACAAAACTTTTCAAAACTAGCAAAACCGCTAACAAAACTGCTAAAAAAGGATGTGCCGTTCCTATGGGACAGCTTTTGTGACGAGTCTTTTAGAACTCTAAAAGAAAAACTGATCACTTCTCCCATACTTGCATACCCAGAATTTGATAAACAATTTATCATTACAACTGACGCAAGTGACATAGCAGTTGGTGCAGTTCTATCACAAGGCGAAATTGGTAAAGATCGACCCATATGCTATGCTAGTAGAACCTTAAATCCAGCAGAAACAAGGTATTCTACTATCGAGAAGGAATTACTAGCCATTGTATATGCAGTTGAACAATTTCGACCCTATGTATATGGTAGAAATTTTACCATCATAACGGACCACAAACCGCTAGTTTGGTTAATGAAATTAAAGGATTCCACTTCTCGACTCATGAGATGGCGAATCAAGTTAGAAGAGTATGACTACACTATTATACACAAACCAGGCACATTGAACGCCAACGCAGACGCCTTAAGCAGAATAATCCCTACAGAAGTAGATGAAGAGAAAGCTGTAAATATAATGAACAGAAATCAAGCTAAAAATCAAACCAATATGACAAGCTTACCGAAACCAGATGACTTATACAGTAAATACATTTCAGCTGTTCATCCAGCTAATAATTTAATAACAGAAAGCAGCGATAACTTGTTGAACCAAAAAGGCATCAACCATAAATTCTACTTATTACCAAAATCTGAAGATGAAACTGAGTCCTATTTGAAAGACCTCTTTCCTGCTATGGAAAATGAGCTTACTACAGACCTTATAAAATGCTATCAAATGTAGAAACATAGTTACATAATAGCTAAAAGTGAAATACCTATGAGAACTATAGACGATCACAAACAGGTGTTAAACGTATTAACCCAATTTAAAAATCATTGTATTCACAATAAATTTAATGAAATAAACTTATCACTTCCGAACATAGATTTATTAGCGCTCTCAGAACTAAAAAATATGGTTCATTTCATATTAGGAAGCCAAGTTTCTGTTAAAATTTTCTTATCTCGCGTAAAAGTAGTAACAAGCACTGAAGAACAAAAACAAATAATAGAGACGTTTCATTTGTCTCCAATCGGAGGACATCAGGGAATTACACGTACAATTAAGAGGATCCAAACAATGTATAATTGGCCCAGACTCAGTCAGGACGTAGAAAGTTTCATTAAGAAATGCTCATCCTGTCAGGCCAATAAGCTCTCAAAGAATCCGAAAATCCCGATGAAAATAACCACAACCAGTTACAGACCTTTTGAGAAGGTATCACTAGATATAGTGGGACCACTCCCTGTTAGTCACGAAGACAACAGATTCCTCTTGACCTTCCAGGATGATCTTACTAAATATACGGAAGCGATACCTTTGCGCAATGCCGAAGCTCGAACAGTCGCCGAAGCATTCACTACAAAAATAGTCTGCAAACATGGCATACCTGAGTCAATATTAACCGATCAAGGATCTAATTTCCTGAGCGAAATATTTACTCAAATGTGCAAATTATTAAAAATTTCCAAACTACAAACTACCCCATATCATCCCCAAACCAACGGAGCCTTAGAGCGGAGTCACAGGACTCTGGCCGAATATTTACGCCACTACGTAAACCGCGATCCGCTTACATGGGACACATGGATCCCTTACGCAATGTTCGTATACAACACTAGCATACACTCCAGTACTGGATATTCCCCTTATGAACTCTTATACGGATTTCCCCCAAAAATACCTTCCACTATTAAAACTTCTCCAGTCATAAACTACAACTATGACAATTACGCGAATGAACTCAGAGCAAGACTTCAACACAGTCACCAAATTGCTCGAGAAAGTCTGATAAATGCGAAGGAAAAATCCAAACTTACGTATGATAAAAGTACTAAAACCAAATCATATAATATTGGAGACAAGGTACTATTGAAAAATCATGCAAAGAAGAATAAATTATCTCCCTTATGGGTTGGACCGTATGAAATAGTTGGAATTAACTCCACCGAGAACTCTACGATTAAGATAGGAAATAAGACTAAAACAGCGCATAACAATAATTTAAAATTATATATAGATTAACTTATAATCAAACATCCTCACTACAGGATTATCTTTTTGGCAATTGCTTTCTGGCAAGCAACACTGGCAACAGCAGCTAATGTGGAACCATTAAGCATTACCCAATTAAGCGCTAACCCCGGAATATATTTCGAGGAAGTAGGACGAGTGGGATTGTTCAGCAACGATTGGCAAGTAATTATCTACTACGAGCTTAGAGACTTCAACTTTGAATTAGAAAAATTAAGTAACTGTACAGAAAACGCTCGTATTCTTTGTGATTTAATAGAACGATATCATGATAGGTTACCTTTGTGCGACGATATCACACACCAATTACACACTATCAATAGGGCACTAAGACAAAATTCACTCTTATTAAAACCTGAAACGGGACGGTTTAAGAGAGGCTTGTTTAACGCGGTAGGCATGTTGAGTAAAACTTTATTCGGAACACTAGAGCTAAACGCACATATTGAGAAATTAAATGATGATCACGAATACTTATCACATTTAGTTAAAAACCAAACCCTCATAATAGACACTACAGTAAACATTTTTAACAAAACCCGTTTAGCAATTAAGGAACAATTTATACACATAGAAAATAAACTGACGACCTTAAGATCAGCAGTAAACAAAATCAACACACAGATACTCCACCAAAACATAACCACGGACTTAGAAACCATGGTCTCTTTAACAGCATTGATGATGCTACGTTTTCAATCAACTCAAAATCTTCTAATCGATCTAGTAACTGACGTACGCCACGGAAAACCCCATCCATCAATTATCACACCTGACCAAATGAGAATGATTTTAGAAACAATACAGAAAGAAATCCCCGATACCCTCACATTACCCATAAATAAAGACAAAAACAGTTTATTACAATTATATCAAATTAGTTCCGTTCGTACAGCCATAGTCGACAAAAGAATAATATTTCATCTCAAAATTCCACTACCCTTCAAGGAAAAATATCAATTAATAAAAGCATATCCACTACCCACTTCATACAAAGATCAGTTTGCATACATTAAACCTTCCTTAGAATATCTTGTCGTTGATTACAATAGAGAACACTATTATCCCTTGAATACAATAGACCTTCAAAATTGTCAGACACATGATCTAGTATCATATCTGTGTCGAATAATCCATCCTATCTTCAATGTTCATTCAAGCAACAATCTGTGTGAAATAGATTTATTAAAGCATAGCAGCAAAGTGCCATCTCACTGTAAAATTCAAACAGTACCTCAGTTAGATTTTTGGATTCAACTTTCCCAACCAAACAAATGGCTATTTTCCATGCAATATCCAGTCACTATTGATACTGTTTGTGGAGATGAAATCAGCTCTAAAATGCTACAAAACACTGGAGTAGCTCAAATAGCTTCAGGCTGTTACTTAAGAACTAAAGATCTAGTCATACAAGCACACAATATAAAACAAACAGAGCTCAATAATCATTACCTACCTTCTCTTAACCTCACATATACAATACCACAAATAAAACAAGAAAGCCCTATAGCAAAACAAGTACATGTAATTAGATTTCACGACAACCAGGAATTACAAGAACTTAATGTCGCTATAAAACAACAAGAGAAAGACCTAGAATCACATAGATTAAAAAACTTGTCATTTCATGACATACATCATTACACGCTATCTTACTCAATAATTATCATTGTAATTATTGTCTTTGGAGCAATACTCTCGAGAAAGAAGTTTTTGAAAAATGGAAAAAAAGAAGAAGATAATAGCGAGCACTTGGAGGAAGTTAAGCATGACACTTCCAACCAACTGATCATGCAAACCGAACACTTACATACATACAGTAGCTAAAGCAAAAATGCGCAGAAACCAATTTCCACAAGCTTTAAATTTTTACTCAGATACACATAAAAAGCTTACAAAAGCCATATGTAAAAAAAAAAGAAGAAGAAGAAAGTAAGCTAAATTAAACTTAAAATTATATATGTAACTCCTAGCATTAGTGAAAATTTTCTTTTAATAATGATTAACGCCTAATTATATGCAAATAATTTTAACCTTGTGAACTTTTATTTCTTAACTTAATATTACTTACCACTTAAATAAAAGAAAAACGAGAATTGTAAAACTATATATTAATAACACAAGGAAAAGAGGAAGACCTTATATTTTATACTTTTTTAACTGTTATATCCCATAGACTAGATACAATTAGATAAGTTAATTAAGGCCTAAAAATATGCAAATGTTTTACTTTTAACAAGCAAATTAATGTAACTAGAATAATCCTAAAGATATGCAATAATATAACCAATAACTATTGATGAAATTAATGTATCTAGAATAACCCTAACAATATGCAATAAGACGACTGACAACTAACTTAGAGATATAAAACTAAAGAATTAATTAATATAAGAAAAGATTAGCACACTATGGAACCAGACTCCGAACTCACTTATCAAACAGAAAGTTCCCTCCTGAACTTTCTTTTTCTAAGGGGGATGGTGTAATGAGCCCACAGCCTCATCACTTTCTCCATTTCCCCCAATAGGCTAAACGCCAAAGCCCTATCAATAACTTATCAAATTTCACATTTGCATCATCATCGAATATCATTCTCGAATATCAATAACATCCGGAAATTTCAATTCCCACGGTAAATTCAAAAGAACCTTCAAAAATTCATCCTAAAACCAAATGTATACTTACATGCATTAGTTTCGCTTTCTAAAAGCAAATATTTCCGCATAAACAATGCGACACATTTTCACATTAGTTCCGCATGACCAATTGTTCAAAAAACAAACATTCCCCATATGTGAAAATGCAGTCGCATCACAATGGAAACAATGTCGTTTAACCCATAAAATGTCGCAACCCATTTTCAAGTACACGACGCTTATGCTCTTGAAAATTGACCGTCATATACACCCCACAGCGCTGGGTCTTGCATCATGAAAATAAACAAACATGCACCATATGTTTACCTTTGCCATGATGCAAGCCACTGCACTGCTGGTTGTGACAATATGTCGGTATACGTACAAATTATGTGTTCACTATTGACCAATAGCAGGCATTTTCTTCGCATTCTCTTTGCTCATGCTTAAACGGCTTATACATGTTATGTATAACATTGCCCAATAGAAGCTATTCAGCCAATTCGGCTTATGTGCCTGAACGGCGTGCTGCTGCAATGATATTATGCAGCTGGGCGTGTTTCATTTTTTAAAGATGAAGAAGTAAATTCCCTCCACGCGGATATCCGTGTTTTGAATGGCAAGTACTGAAACTGCCTAAATAAATAGCCGCGTTCTAACCAAGAACAGGCAGTGAGTTTTTGGATCTTTCCAGAGTGCGTTTTCGAGTAAGTTTTCAATCTTTTCACAGTAAGTTTGAGTTCTGGACAAGTCAAAAGAATATGGTTGACCCCCCACCAGCGGTAAGGCAACCTATTCGATATCAAATCAAGAAATATAGTCCGTGTTCACTATTCTCAGACATCGAGAATCTTAAATCGATATAACTTTAATAATCGTGTTTGTAATAATCCACTAGAGATCTTTGTTGTTATATAAGTGTTGAATACTCTTTTAGAAAAGTGAGCCTTGTGAATAAGCGCATAGAATAGTTGTACAGTGTATTGAAATTATATTACAACAGCCACGATTCCACAAATTTAAAAATAAAGAACAATAAAGATCAAATACTAGATCTCCTGTGTTTTATTGGAAGTAGTTAAAGGGCCAGCGACCTTCTCTTCGGAAAGTACATCGCAGTCCTTGTCGCGACGAATTTAAAAGAGGAACCCGCGACAGAACATTAGTTTGTTTTTACTCAAGCAACCCGTTTCTTTTAGCTCACCTTCACGCACATTCGTGTCGTTCACAACATCAAGTTCACTGACTGCCGCCGATCTTTTCTTGTTTTGCAGCTCTTTATCATACGCCGCCAGTATTGAACGTCACAAGTATCAAGAACCCTTGCATAAGCAGCATCAGAACTTGCTCTGTGCCATCTTTCCTTAATCTTTTTTCCTTTACATAAAAAATATTCAGAAAATAAAGTCACCCACAAGTCTCGCAATTTCATTCAGGTAGATTTAAAATTCTATGCCAAAAGAAACAACAACTCGTGACCGCATCGCGGTCAAGTTCAAGTTTTAAAACTCGTATGGAAAAATGACGTTGAAGAAGTGTGACTAACTGATCAAAGCTTGTTTGGAGTGGAAGAAAAAATGAACGGAATATAAAAAAAGAGGCGCGATAACCGCTGAAGATGTGACGACAACGATACAGGTTTAAACCATGCATGCTTGCTACATATGATCGCAAGATTTTGTGCTTTAGTTATCTGCTTGCCTGGTAGTGCAATTTTATAAAACTTTACTATGCTTGTACGTAAGCCGCCTATAGTACATCTGGTTGCACCTGCTAGGCTCAGCCACCCTAGCAACTGGACCTTTCCAAAACAGTACCCATCTCCCGTCCTTGTCATAGACAGCACCAGCTCTCTCCTTTCAACTAACAGCCGGCATCAAGATAACTCGGTATCAAGTCAGCTTTTTTTATTTTTGCCCCCAATGCTTGCGACAGGGACCCATCTACCGTCCTTACCACAGACAGCACCAGCTCTCTCCTTCCAATCAACATCCTGCAACAGCACAACTCGGTATCAAGTCAGCTTTTTTTTATTTTTGCCTCCCAATACCTGCGACAGGGACCCATCTACCGTCTTTACCACAGACAGCACCAGCCTCTCCTTCCAACCAATATCCTGCAACAACACAACTCGGTGGCAACTCAACCTTTTTATTTTTACCCCCCAATGCTTGCGACAGGGACGTGTCTATCCTACTCCCTCCTCAACAACTTCTTATCGGCGGTGGGAACCGTATTGCAGAAACCCCGCGAGTGGGATCCTCGTGGCAGTTGTCTCTATCGGACGCAATGTAAAAAGTATAGGGAGGTGGGACCCTTACTACTTTCCTCATCCCACTTATCGATAATACAGTTTTCTTTTTGATGGTACAATTCGTTAAAGTCATAAAATTTACGAAATATTTTCGCTGCAACAAAGATACACCGGAGGAACGTTTAAATAAGGGCCATTTTTCCAAAAATATTACAAGCTTCTTCTGATAATCACTGCAAAGGATCTGCTTTCGTCTTTCCAGAAAAGTATGTTTCCATTTAGGCTTTACTTCTTCCCAAGGTTTTTTATATATTTGAAGCCATTTTATGTCCGCTGAAAAGTCTACAAAACGTACAGATACACATTATGATTACGTAAATTGCAATCAGAAAGTGTACCTTCATGACTTTCAACTTCAGCTTCTTTACTGAAATCGGAAAAATCTAGAGTTTTTGAGGATGTCGAAGATGAAGATCCTAAACCAATTTTAGAATGAATTCGAATTCTTTTCTTGATATAGATTCCTACTTATTCATGTACCAAGATATAATACTATCAATAAGAAGATTTCGTGAAGCTTCCCCAAGATAGTTATTAGCTTTAAAAATTTTTATGATAAAATGACTCTTTGGAAAAGATTGAATTACATTGTCCAAAATCCTTATTTAAAAAAAAATCTAAAAAAAATTATGGTAAATTCTGTGCATAATATACTATACATACAAAATAACCAACACCAGATGCAGGTGATCATGATGTCGAACATGATAATGGAGATGTCGGGGTATGCAGATCTTTAAATGACTCAGGATGCCAGTACTAAAATTTGTTTCTGGCTCTGGTACACACTATAATATCAGAAAGCAAAATGTAAATTTGTAAGCTGAATTTCTTGTAACATACATTTATTGCAGTCCACATAAGTTTTTGCCTAAATTGAATTTTGAAGCAAACTTTCCTGTTGTTCGCGAATATATCATCGATATCTTTCTCTATGAGTATTTTCATTCTGTCAACTGTAAAACTCTGCTCCGAAAAATATTCATAAAGACCGGCAAAGTTCCAAGATGCTGGAAGATTATAAACTTCACCATCAAGTTCTTTTTCGTACACTAGATTTCCTTATTCTGGAGTACTGACTACAGAAAATTGGGAAGCGTGCGTTGTTTGTTCTTCAGCAATTGTTATATTAAGTACAGAATTAAAATGGGGCTCTCTTTGATTTGGAAACTATATCGCGGCTGAAGGGAAGGCATCAGTTAAAAGGCAAATATTCAAATGCAGTAATTTGATTTTCCTTTTAGACATCCATGTTTTATAAAGGTCTCAAATTAAAAATAACAAACTTTATGTAAAGTCGAACTTATGTACATTAAATAGCCTTATTTTATAATTCGTCTCCAATAGTCTCATGATATATGTCACAACTTAACTTCACTTAATGGCTATATATAAACAAATTATAAGCTCTTACCCTGATTTGAAAAATATGTTTGACCCAAATTTTAATGAATTATCTTCTCACTTGTCACTAAATGAGGAACCAGATTGAATCGCACTGCACTTGCACTATTAAATGAAGAGATCGAACGGTAAAAATACGACTTGTGGACTCTTTCGTAGTAGTTTAACAGCGTTCATGCTTAATTGATCACGAAATGTACTCATCACAACTCAGCTTGATAGTACCCTAACAATGTTTACGATCATTTGAGCACGTATAGTCTTCAATTCAAAAAGCTTAGTCGTTCGCTAATAATGCCCGTGCTTAATATAACAAGCATATTATTTATATTTATAATGAAATGTTAACATTTCTTAAATTCAAACGTTGTATTTTCTTCGTTGTTTTTTTAAACATGTTTTTGTCTATCTACAATGAAATTGTAATTTTTTATGTTTGAAACAAGCATGGAAAGTTTTAGAATCGAAAATATTCCATGATTTAAGTGTTTTTAAAGTTGACTATGACTAATTATATGATTTAAGTATGAAAGCGTAGTGAATTTAAACATTTGTGTATACAATAATATTATATTTACAAAATCTTACATTAACAACAGAAAAATTTTGATTTAAACAAGGAATTTTTTCTCAGTGTGGACTTGCGGTTTTTACCAAGCCTTCAAGTTTCATTTTCTAGGTCCTAGATTTCTTCCTTTCTTGCGAATTTACGCTTTCACTTTTTTTGTACTAATTCGGTTATAGCATATAGATTTATTCGCGATATATGTTTTTAGTTTTCACTATATATATTTTAATTTTTTTCACTATATGTATATTTGAAAGTTTTATTCGAATAGTGTAATACCAGCACAATATTACATTAATGCAAGGTGACTTTCGCAGCTATTCGTAAAACTCCTATTTCAAAACTATTAGTATTATTTTATTCTTTTCAAGAAGGCATTTTTTTAGATTCTCCGGTATTTAGCAAAAGCATTTTTTTTTGTATTTGTTATTTCATCATACAACCCATCTAATTTTGGGTGACAAGTTTCAAGACTTGGTTTTGACACATCAACAGGTCCCAAATATCGAAAAACAAATTAAAAAATAGAACAAAGAAAAGAAATGAAAAATTGAAAAAAAAGAGAAAAATAGAAAAAAATATTTAAAAACCAAATTCATTCGAAACGAATCGAACCTGTGTACGCCCGCAGTGGGCTGAAAAAAGAGAAAAAAAAAAGGAAAAAGAAGAAGTGCTTCGTGTTAGCAAAAAACCTTCCAATCATCGGTACAGCTTGATTTTCTGCCTGATGTAGACGCTCGAAACATATCAAATTGATCTCATCTCATATAAACTCAGAACAAATTCTGGGTGTGAATTATATGAGGCCAAAAACTCCTATATTCAACCACAGAGGTAGAAACAAAAATAGAGATTACTCTTTAAGATTTATATTTGTTCAAGAAGGCACTTTTTTGGATTCTCCGGTATATAGCAAAAGCTAATTTTTGTCACATAACCCCTTTGATTTTGGGTGACAAGTTTCAAGTCTTGGTTTTGACTAATCAACAGGTCCCAAATAGTGAAATTGAATGACTTGAAAAACAAATGAAAAAATAGAACAAAGAAAAGAAATGAAAATATAAAAAAAACCAAAAAATTGAGAAAAATAAAAAAAAATATTTTATTAAAAAGATTTAAAAACCAGACACATCCGAAACGAATCGAACGTGTGTACGCCCATTGGGCTAAAAAGAGAAAAAAGAAGAAAAAGAAGCATTTTCTGTTAGCAGAAAACCTTACACTCATCGGTACAGCTTGGTTTTCTGCCTGCTGTAGACGCTTGAAACAGATCGAATTGATCTCAACTCATATAAACTCGAAATAAATTTTGGGTGCGAATTATATGAGGCAAAATCTCCTATATATGAGTTGAGATCAATTTGATCTGTTTCAAGTGTCTACGGCGGGCAGAAAACCAAGCTGTACCGATGTGTGTAAGGTTTTCTGCTAACAGGAAACGCTTCTTCTTCTTCGTTTTTCTTTTTTCAGCCCACTGCGGGCGTACACAGATTCGATTCGTTTCGAATGAATCTGGTTTTTTAATTTTTTTAATAAAATATTTTTTTTTATTTTTCTAAATTTTTTGGTTTTTTTCATATTTTCATTTCTCTTTTTTTTTTATTTTTTCATTTGTTTTTAAAGTCACTCATTTCCGCTATTTGGGACCTGTTGATTAGTCAAAACCAAGACTTCAAACAAAAAAATTAGCTTTTACCAGAGAATCCAAAAAAATGCCGTCTCGAAAAATTTGCAATTATATATACATATACAGTGTCGTCTTACTTTTTGTTTCGTATGTGCACTCTTCATACGTACATTACTTATTTTTTCCAATCTAGTTGTATGTAGATACATACATACAAAATATCATTATTATTCGCGCCCTCTTAAAATTAGTCTTTCAAGGCGGGCGAACAAGTGCATATCTGATTACTTTTTTGCATTGGTGCATATAGCTTGCATCCAAACTTTTCTTCATTTGCTCACGTACGATTTTTTAAATGTCGTCATAAAGTAACAAAAAGAATAAAAAGCTTACGAAGTTTTCACGGGTACCCGAGCGCGATATCGCAGATTTTCTGGGAGTTAGTTTTCTGAATCCGTCGTAAAAACACCTAAATAATAATAAATACGTTTTTACTAGTACTCAGTGTAATAAGTGTATACAAATCGAGATATTCTAAAAAGAATAAAAAATATTCGGAAAATTTATACATTCTTTCTAGTTTTACTTGTGGATAACTCAATACCTATGCAAGAAAATGTGATTTATAATAGAATAAAGTGTTGCATTTTTCTACTACTTACGGCGGCCGTTTCTCTACCTTAACACTGGGGAGCACGAACGGCGGAGCCAGAACAATATGATGTCTTATATGAGTAGTGGAAGTCATAATTTAATATATCTTTTGCTGAAAAAAAAAAACAACAACAACTATATCGTAAATGGTGGGTTAAAAAGCTTTGATGATATTAATCTGTAACTGTTAAGAGTAATCATGGTATGATATTCGATATCTAAAAATAGATCACGGCTCCTTGAGAGAATATCATAAGTATTCAGTTTTGTTTCTGGAGTTCGCTTAGTTTTCATCTCGAGTATTGGTGACACGAGATCACTTTCAGCACTCTCCAGCATAGGGAAATAGCATAGGTTTACGATTTTGTTTCTGGAGTTCGCTTATATTTCATCTCGAGTTTTGGGGATAGGAGATTACCTTGGGGATACGGGATCACTTTCAGCACCCTCCAGTATAGGGAAATAGCATAGGTTTTCGATTTTGGTTTCTGGAGTTCACTTATTTTTCATCTCGCATACCGTTGCTCTACATTGACGTCAACATTTGTGAAGGGTGGGATGCTTTATTGGTGGAGGTTGCTGGTTAAGTTTGATCAGGTCTTGGAGGCTACAATTTGACTTTGATGTGCCCTCTCCTGTGTCTGGGTACTGGAGATTGGCTGAGAGCTTTAGTGGCATTATCAGATACTATGACTGGGATTGTCTGGGGTGTGTTGGACTGGGCTACGTTACCTGTACCAAGGCTTGGGTAGAGTGTGTGCGGCTTATATCTATTAAGTAATGTTATGAAATATCGGGGCTATATACTTGTCAGCTTGACTTTGGTGTTAGTTGTTTACTTTAGTATGAGTGCCTGTGCTATGTTGGATTGGGCTACTCGATGGCTGAGGAAACGTTACCCAAGGCGTCGGTGGATGCGTGCAGCTATGTATTTATGTGGATAAGAAATGCTGTGAGATTCCCTAAGTGAATTAGTGTAATTAGTAGTAGTAATAATTCAACTTAACCCCACATTATGTCAATAGATTCTAGAAGGTGTCAGTGGGGGTATTAGTTCTGGAGGTGGAGAAAATTTTCACCAGGAATCCCCCACGGGCTATGGGTTTCGAGATATTAGCGATATTATCTTTGCAGGTATAATTAATAGTCGTAATAATTCAAGTTAACCCTAGGATATTTTTTGTTCATGCCAATAGCATTAGTACTAGTGAGGTAAACTTTTCATCAGAAATCCACTACGGGCTATGGTTCGAGATAATAGCGATCTTACCTTCTCAGGTGTAATTAATATTAGTAGCTGAAAAAGAAAAAGAAAAAAGCAACAAAAGCTATAACCTAAGTTATGGATTAAAGATTTAATGATATTAATCTGTAGGTGTCTTTTATAAACAAGATTGCAACATGTGATCATATATCTAAAAATAGATCAGGCGAAGATGGTTGGGGTGAATGTAGGTAGATATGTAATGGAAATTAGTAAATGCCTAACTTTGCTCTTCAGGTGTAATGCTTCTAATTTGATTCTCTGCATAAACAAATTCGTACAGTTCAGTAAAGTAAACAAATTCGCAGTCGAATAATGTAAACAAATTCGCACAACAGCCGAGTAAAGTAAACAAATTGAGCGATTTATGAGAGATTCCTGATTTCTTTAGCTGAAAATAACAACAGCTGATATTAATCTGTAGGATATGATATCTTATATGAGTAGTGGAAGTTATAATTGAAAATTTCTTTTGCTGAAAAAAAAATCAACAACTGTAACGTAAGTTGTGGATTAAAAATCTTTTAGAGACAAGTGGGATCATGCTATCATATTCGATATCTAAAAAAAAAATAGATCTCGGCTGATTCTGCTATTAAGAAACTGAAGTAATGGAAATTAAAGCCTTATCAGAATATTATCGATGTAGATGTGTGTGTGTGCGTGTGTGTGTGTGTGTGTATTTCAAAGGCTTAGGTTTTATGATTTTTTTTTTTTTTTTTATAAAATTTCTTTTGGGCAGGTTAAATTTAAACGTTTGATCACCTATGATATCAATACGGGATGACACTAATATAGTATGATATGTTGACATAGCTCTGCTACCTTCCTCTACCCACCAGAAGATTATAATACAAGGATGAAATTAACACGTCCTTGTCTAGACACCGAGCCAACTTAAAGAGAAAAATTCCTACTTGGAAGTTAAAAAGTTTAAACCTTCAGATTTAAAGGTAAACAGATAACACTATCCTCTTCCATGATCTCACTAAAGCTTTCATATCCTACTAGGTTAATATACAATACAATTAATATATAGGTACACTATACACAACTTACAGTACACTCTCTCAACCTCCACTACGGTCTTCACTATGGGCTTCAAAAATTGTCAATTTTTTCTTCCTTCTTACAACACCATTCAGATAATGCTTTAGAGAGATAAGTATGAAGCGATATTGCTGATACCTTCCAATACTCATCAAAGACAATATATCATACTACATTAATATCATAACACCACCTGCTTTCATCAGAACTTTTAACTAAATCCACGTTCAACGTAATGGTTAGAAAATATGTGCACAATCTAATAGTATGAAGAAAAAATTATCATATTCTTATCAGCTTCATGTGAATTATGATATCAGGGTAAATAACACTACTACCTTCCTATGCAGTAGTGTAGCTATAAAAATTCTGGCCCACTTTTTCCATACAAAAAGTGCAAGGTAGATTCCAACTATTTTGATGGCTCTGGCCCGGGGTTCTTGGGAGGGGAAAGCAGGGAGGCGGCTGAGGTCGCTTTTGTACTGAAAATTTGACATCATTTTGAAGTTTTTTTTTTTAGGAGAATACTTATGCCAATAACAACAACCAATGTAGGTAGGTATGTTGACTTGGATATGTCCAATAATCAAATTCCGAATAATGTAAACCAAATCGCAGCCCAGCAAAGTAAACAAATTGAGCGATATTGATAGACACACGTTCACACACACACACACACACACACACACACACACACACACAACGTCATACCAAAATGTTTTCTACCAGGGTATATTCAGTACCATGTTATTAAATTAGCAACAACAACAACAACTAACGTAGGTAGATGTGTTGGCTTAGATAAGAAATGGCCTAATTTTGGATCTTCAGGTGTAATGCTCCTAATTTGATTCATTGCATAAACAATTCGTACAGCCGAATAATGTAAACAAAATCGCAGTCGAATATTGTAAACAAAATTCTCACAGAGCCGAGTAAAGTAAACAAATTTATGAAAGATTCTCAATAGCTGACAAAAAACAACAACTGATATGTTGTCTTAGATGAGTTGTTATAATTGAAAATTTCTATTGCTGAAAAAAAAAACAACTGCCGATTAAAAATACAAGAGTGATCATAATATCTAAATATAGATAACGGCTGCTTGTAAGAAGTAGTGGAAATTGAAGCCTCGGTGGCCAGGTGGCTGGTAATTTGATATCACCTCTTCGCACTAGTGATGAGCAAAATTGGTCTTGGTCTTGCAGTCTTGGTCTTGGTCTTACAGAATATGCAAGACCGATACCAAGACCAAGATTGTAAACATGCTCACAAGACCAACACCAAGACCATGTGTACGTTAACAAGACCAAGCCCAAGACCACATTATGCAAGACCAAGACTCATTATGCAAGACCACATTAAGCAAGATAAAATCTGGTAATTTGTGCAATAGCGAAGCATAGTTATGATCGGTACGTACTTTACCGGAATTTGAGAGAAAAAATGGGCAAAAGAAATGTAATAAATATATTGGATTCACAAAATGTCGTTTCTGTTGCTTCCTCTCTCTTTCATTTTCATAGTTCAATCACAAGTCATAGCACTATTGTATTTTATTTATATAAAGATTAAAAGGACACAAATAACACATGCCGCGTACAGACAAGATTTATTTAGACGGGGATAAGGATAACACATCCCGTGTACAGACAAGATTTATTTAGACGGGGATAAGGTAGTTTTTAACTATTTATAAATTTATGGCATGATATATCAATTATAGAATTGCGCAAAAAAATGAAATCCTAGATTAAAACTAAAGCCAAAAGTTGACTGTGCAGCCCAAAGCTAAAACCTACTACAAGATCGCAGACAATACCAAGACTGAATTGCAAGACCAAGAGCTAGAACAAGACCAAGACCAACACCAAGACTTGACTATGCAAGACCAAGACCAAGACCAATATTATATCAATCTTACCAAGAGCAAAACCAAGACTAAGTTTGCAAGACCAAGACCAACACCAAGACCATTATAGTCTTGGTCTTGGTCTTGTATTTTCACATCACTTCTTCGCACAGAGCGAAAGTAGTGCAAACATCTCTCACATATATACTTTCTACCATTATATGTAGAAATTTGTTTCGAGACAAGGCGCGAAAGATCTTTAATCCAGCAAAAATGATATCTGCCAGCATCGTCATCATCATCCATATGATCATCATCCTGGTCATAGTCATCTTGTAGAATTAAGAAATTTACATGTCGCTTCATCCTGTGTTTCGTAAGTCTAACTGGAACTGTGGTGAATGAACGCTCTGTCTCTAGGATGAATACGTTAATTGATATATCGTTGTGGTCTTCAAATTGCGAAATTTGATTAAGTGTCATGGGAAATGTTATCCCAGTTAAATTAAGTACAGTTGAATAATGTGGATATGATGAGATCCTTTCAGAATGAGCATTTGTAGGATATAGCGCTGATGCTACGGCCCATGCGAAGTACAAGATTCATGGAGCGAATAGGTTTACAACTCCGTTTGGAGCTCGTGTGGTTCTGGATTTGGAGAATTATCAACTATTTTTCCTTCACGATACAACACAATTTCGGACGATACTTTAGTAAAATAAATACCCAGGGAAATTTCTCGGTGATTAACAGAGGACCAATCAAGCGATCATATAAAATTGAAATTATTCAGAATGATATTAATCTGTATCCAATTATTTATTATAACCGTTGAGTAATAAAAAGGGAATAATGTGAAAATAGTTTTTTTTTAATTAGTCGTGATAATGAAGATCAAGTTTAGTACTGCTGCTCCACAAGTTTATATGATTGATTATGAACCCAGAAAAGGACCTTGGGAGACATATGCTCTGGATCGCTTTCGCTTCCAAGATAGGATTAATAGAACTTCAGATATATTGTTGCCAATTTTGGATATGAAGCACAGAGAAAACGTTTATAATTTAAGATTTAATGATGCGAATAAATGTTAATAAAAATCAATTTTTCATAAAACTTATGACCTTTCAATACACACTCCTAGATGCAAAAAACCATGTTTTACTTTACTTGGCGGTGCGAAGAGGCGATATCAAATTACCAGCCACCTGGCCATCGAGGCTTTAATTTCCACTACTTCTTACAAGCAGCCGTTATCTATTTTTAGATATTATGATCACTTTTTGCTTTTTAATCCGCAGTTGTTTTTTTTTCAGCAATAGAAATTTTCAATTATAACTACTTATCTAAGACAACACATCAGTTGTTGTTTTTTGTCAGCTATTGAGAATCTTTCATAAATTTGTTTACTTTACTCGGCTCTGTGAGAATTTTGTTTACATTATTCGACTGCGATTTTGTTTACATTATTCGGCTGTACGAATTATTTATGCAATGAATCAAATTAGGAGCATTACACCTGAAGATCCAAAATTAGGCCATTTCTTATCTAAACCAACATATCTACCTACGTTAGTTGTTGTTGTTGCTAATTTAATAACATGGTACTGAATATCCCCTGGTAGAAAACATTTTGGTATGACGTTGTGTGTGGGTGTGTGTATGTGTGTAAATATCGCTCAATTTGTTTATTTTACTGCGATTTTGTATACCGTATTCGGAATTTGATTATCGGACATATCCAAGTCAACATACCTACCTACATTGGTTGTTGCTGTTGGCATTAGTATCCTCCCAAAAGAAAACTTCAAGATGATGTCAAATTTTCAGTACAACGGCGACCTCAGCCTCCTTTCCCCTCCCCTACCCCCTCCACAGAACCCCGGGCCAGAGCCATCAAAATAGTTGGAATCTACCTTGCACTTTTTGTATGGAAAAAGTGGCCCAAAACTCTTACAGCTACACTACTCTATGCTCACCAGCCTTAGACACAAGAAAACATAAATCAATTTTTTTATTTTATTCGAATGTATTTGTTTACGCAAGAAGTTATATTATATTTTGGGTTCATTACACCTGGTCACTGAAAATTTCACTAATTTATATTACTCATCTCAGTCGGCATATCATCCTACATTAATGTGATAGCTCGCTAATGCTTTTAATTTGTCCATTCTCAAGCTAATGATATTTCCCCTAGAAAGACTTCGAGTCATGCCATTACAATTTATTACCAAAAATTTGATAAAATGTCTTATACTATATCCATACAACTTCCACTACTCATCTATGTCAACATATCATACTATATTAGTGTCACCCCACCTTGATATCATAGGTGATCAAAGCTTTAAATTTAACCTGCCAAAAAGGAGATTTTATTGAAAATAAAAAAAACAATTTTTCATAAAACCTAAGACTTTGCAATACACACATACACACACATGTTTCTTAATATCCGAAGCAGCGGAGATATATTTTTAGATATCGAATATGATAGCATGATTTTTAATCCAGAACATACGTTATAGTTTTTGTTTTTTTTTTTTAGCAAAACAAATTTTCAATTACAACTACCACTACTCAGGTAAGATACATATCATATCCTACAGATTAATATCAATTGTTGTTGTTTTAAGCTAAAGAAATTAGGAAACTTTCATAAATCGCTCAATTTGTTTACTTTACTCGGCTGCTGTGCGAATTTGTTTATATTATTCGACTGCGAATTTGTTTATGTAAAGAATCAAATTAGAAGCATTACGGCATTTATTAATTTCCATTATATATGTACCTACATTCGCCCCAACCGGCTTCGCCTGATCTATTTTTCGACATATGATCACATGTTGCAAACTTGTTTACCTACAGATTAATATCATCAAATCTTTAATCCACAATATAGGTCATATTTGTTGTTGTTTTTGTTTTTTTGTTTTTCAGCTATTAATATGAATTACACTTGAGAAGGTAAGATCGCTAATATCTCGAACCATAGCCCGTAGTGGATTTCTGATGAAAATTTCACCCCTGGCATGAATAGAAAATATCCTAGAATTAACTGGAATTATTACTAATATTAATTATACCTGAAAAGGTAACATCGCTAATATCTCAA
Organism: Dioctria rufipes; assembly: GCA_963924295.1. Lineage (NCBI taxonomy): Eukaryota > Metazoa > Arthropoda > Insecta > Diptera > Asilidae > Dioctria > Dioctria rufipes. The sequence continues at coordinate 122,093,911 of OZ002744.1, forward strand.
AAACCATAGCTCGTGGAGGATTTCTGATCAAAGTTTTGTCTACCCCTAAAACTAAGACCCCACTGAGACCTTCTAGAATCTATTGACATGAAGAAAAATATTCTAGGGTTAACTTGTATTATTACTAATACTAATTACACTAATTCACTTAGGGAATTTCACAACATTTCGTATCCACATAAATACACAGCTGTACAAATCCTTATACGCCTTAGGTACCGTTTCCTCAGTCACCAAGTAGCCCAGCCCAACATAGCACAGGCACTCATCCTAAAGTAAACAACTAACACCAAAGTCAAGCTGGCAAGTATACAGCGCCGATATAAGTTCGCCTAAGGTATTTCATATAATTAATAAATAAATAATAATACACACATGAACCGCACACATTCTATCCAAGCCTTGGTACAGGTAACGTAGCCCAGTCCAACACACGCCAGACAATCCTAGTCATAGCATTAGATACTGCCATTAAAGTTCTCATCCAACCTCTAGTACCCGACACAGGAGAGCGCAAATTGTAGTACCAAGACCAGATCAAACTTAACCAGCAGTCTCCACCAATAAAGCTTCCCACTCCTTCACAAATATTTAGAGCTACGATCTCCGAGATCAAAAATAAGTGAACTCCAGAAACAAAATCGAAAACCTATGCTATTTCCCTATGCTGGAGAGTACTGAAAGCGATCTCGTTTCCCCAAAACTCGAGATGAAAAATAATGGAGCTCCAGAAACAAAATCGAAATCCTGTGCTATGTTCCTATGCTGGAGAGTGCTGAGAGTGATCTTGTATCCCCAAAGTGATTTCGTATCCCCAAAGTCGAGATGAACAACATATATAGTACCGGCTAATGCCGCTAGCGAATCTTACTCAAGAAATGATGTTTGCACTCGAAAGAGCAACTGCGACTTTTCAATACACGCAACCCCTAAACCCAATAATAATTTGCTAAGAAAACATAAACCAAGGTGATATCATGTTATGAAATTCGAATGATGCTGATATGTACAACTTCTCCGCTAAGAAAACTTACTAAGGTGCAGCACTTGAAAACAGCAAAAACCAAGATAACGTCATGCTGATATCTACAACCTCCCCGCTAATAAAAGAAAGCAACATCGGGCGATCATATAAAATTCAATTTATTCAGAATGATATTAATCTGTATCCAATTATTTATTATATTCGTTGAATAATAAAAAGTGAATAATGTGAAAATAGTTTTTTTAGTATCCTAAATTAGTCGTTATAATAAAGGTCAAGTTTTGTACTGCTGCTCCACAAGTTTGTATGATTGATTATGGACCCAGAAAAAAGCTTCCAAGATAGGATTAATAGAACTTCAGATATATTGTTATCAATATTGGATATGAAGCCTAGAGAAAAAGTTTATAATTTAAGATTTAAATATAGTGAAATTGATTGCGAATAAATGCTAATAAAAAAACAATTTTTCATAAAACTTATGTCTTTTCAATACACACTCCTAGATACAAAAAAAATGTTAACTTTACTTGGCCGTGCGAAGAGGCGACTTCCACCAATTTAGGTTTCTTACAAGCAGCCGTGATCTATTTTTAGATAGCATGATCACTCTTGGCTTTTTAATCCACAGTTGTTTTTTTTTTTCAGCAAGAGCAATTTTCAATTATAACTACTCATCTAAGCCATCATATCAGTTGTTTTTTTTTTTTTTCATCTAAAGAGATTGAGAATCTTTCATAAATTTGTTTACTTTACTCGGCTCTGTGAGAATTTTGTTTACATTATTCAACTGTGATTTTGTTTACATTAATCGACTGCGAATTTCTTTACATTACTCGGATGTCCGAATTTGTTTACTTTACTGGACTGAGCGAGTTTATCTACGCAAATTACCAAATTAGAAGCATTTCACCTGAAGAGCAAGATTAGGCATAGTCAACATATCTATCTACATTCACCCCAACCAGCTTCGCCTGATCTATTTTTAGATATAGCATCTGAGAAGATAAGATCGCTAATATCCCGAACCATAGAGGATCTCTGATGAAAATTTTGCCCCCTAGTACTGGCATGAACAAAAATATCCTAGGAATTATTATTAATATTAATTAGTGCGAGTTTTGTTTACATTATTCGATTTTGTTTACATTATTCGGCTCTGTGTGAATTTTGTTTAAACTATTCGGCTATGCGAATTTGATTATCGGCCTGAACACGGAAATTTCCATTACTTATCCAAGTCAACATACCTACCTACATTGGAGTATCCTACTAAAAGAAAACTTCAAGATGACGTCAAATTTTCAATACAAAAGCGGCCTCAGAACCCCTCCCCCCTCCCCTCCCTGGAACCACCAGTGATCCAGACCTCCCAAAAAAGTTGGAAAAAAGTTCCCACTTTTTGTGTGGGAAAAGTGTCCCAGAGCTCTCATAGAACAATTACTTTTGTCGTTCGGGTAATCCTACGTTCTCTCGAATTTTGTTTTTAATTCGTTGTTGTTTTGTTTTTAATTCGTTGTTTTTAATTCGTTGTACTAAAATAGCGCATAGTCAAGTTCTTTTCCCACTTCATGCAAAAGACGAAAGTATATGAAATTACTTGTTTCATTCTAAAAAACACCAGAAATTTTACAATTTTGCTCTACTGCTTCTTAACTTGTTATTAGGTTAACTTTATCAGTAGTTGCCGGAAATCACCAAACTAAGCCAGGCATGTGGAGATCATGATTGTCAGTACAGCCAATATTTCGGCTACTCAACGAAGTTCAGTGGCAAAATAATTGAAGCAACTGCGTTCTTTCATAACTATGTATATAAAGTCTGAACACTGCCTATTTAACAATATCTATACTCTGCTTTTGTATAGATTGCGATATCTAGTTCTTGTGCCATCTATGATTTTTATCGTTGATCATGAAATATTATTCCCTCTCACACCAAAAAGCAGCTTTATAATATCATGTTTTCCAATTGATTTTTCTTTAGTTTTCGCACATTCCATTACCGGAAGCCAAGCAGACTCCCCAATAAAATATCGACGATGTTAAGGGAGTATGATAAGATGGAAAATTTTGTTTATAAAATCACGTAAGAATTTTTGTCGCCAGCTCTCAGTCTATAATGAATTTTTACTGATATTCGATATAGCGCGTGTAAAATTAAAGCTTTCGAGATGTTTCTTTAAGTTAATTTTTTACTGACATTAACACATAAATTCCGCCCGTTAGGCTTTCGTTTCGTGAACGGTTTTGAATCTTTAAAATGACATAAAGCTTAATTTAGCAACGTATGCTCTGGAATAATTAATTGACAAATTTTTCTTTAAAAAGTCAATTTACAAATATTATTTGCAACGATATATGGAAATGAGAATTACTTTGGAAGATATTGCTAACTCGTGTAACTTGGAAGGACAAATTAAACCGTCTACAAAAATTTGCTTGATTGTTACATTTTTATTAATGCCTGTTATGCTGCTAGGAGAGAACAAGAATATGATTTCAATGACTTTCCAAAGCATCAAAAATAATGAGCCTACAGCTTATGAGGCCACTCATAATATGTTGATTGCGATAAATATTTTGGGTTTGGCAGGATTCTTGTGGCATCGCAGAAATCGGTACAAGCATAACCTGCAGCAATTCAAAGACTTAAAAAGGGAAAGAACATTCGCTGAAACATTTGAATATTCTGAGCTCGTAGCAGATACTTTAGAGGAAATAAACAAGGTTCTAGAAATGCGAGATACTCTTATGGAAACTACATTCAAATACAAAAGTGAGCATAGCGCTAATCCGTTTAGGGTTGGAGACCGCGTAAACTGCTACCAAGGACAGGATAATCAATCCGAAAAAGATCAAGTTGAAGAAAATATCACTCCGCTGATTAGGGGAGTGGGACTGGAAAAAAATATTTTATAATGCTATTGGTTTAGCAAGTATATATTATATCCTTGTTTATTTCGGAACTTTTAAATGAATACTAATTTATATTTGAATTACGTTTTACTTTTTCAGATTTCTTGAACTTGCTAATAGCTATCGACTTTTTTTTTATGATAAAAGAAAATAATAAAACTCGTAGGACCAGCTCAATAAGATTGGTCGTAGTGTGATGTATTGGACGAAGGATCTTTAGCGTTTTGCTATTACATATGACTCAAATTATTTTAAATAAAATGACCAAATACCACCAAACTCGACTGTCTGTGAATTTATTGGCAGTCTATTAATTTAAATTAGTATTTCTGTGGGCTTAAGTATTATGAAAAACTATAAAAAGAAGAAAAAAAAACAGTGAAATTTCGAAAGTTGTATTTGCTAACACTAGCTTGTCTCCAAAACATACGTGTGTTATCAACTATCTACTCAATCGCGACATTCGTCTGGTTGCTTGACATTTGTCTTTTATAAAGCTTAGTACGGAGTTTCGAGTAAATACTAATTGATAGTTTCATATACATTTTACGCTTGTAACATCTCAAGGAAAAATCTTGCTGAGGACTTTACTGGTCCAGTACGGAATTGATCGGAGGAAAGTGATATTTTCTGTATTACAAGAAAGATGTCGCTTTGTATGTCTCCACTCATTTAACGGACCATTTCAATTCGCGGAGCATAAATATGCTAGGGTACTAATTTGCCTTCCATCGCAGTCGGGCGTGCTAATCCGCTCGCTTCGGATTTTGGATCAGAATACAATCTCTTTTCCTTGCGAATCTTTTTTCCTAATGATGCTTTCATTCATCCTTAGACTTGCAGTCTCTCGGATATATTTCAGTGTTTAGAGTAGTTACGCTATGCCGGTTCTAGCGCAGTTTTCCCATACAAAAAATGGCAACTTTTTTCCCAGATCTTTTTGAGAGTTCTGAACCACCAAGGGTTTTGGGGAGGGAGGGGGTCGTTCTGAGGCCGCTTTTGTACTGAAAATTTGACATCATATTAAAGTTTTCTTTTAGGAGGATACTGAAGCCAATAACAACCACCAATGTAGGTATGTATGTGGACTTGGATATGTCCGTCTTCAGGCCGATAATCAAATTAACATAGCCGAATACTGCAACCAAAACCGCAGCCGAGTAATGTAAACAAAATCGAATAATGTAAACAAAATTCGCACTAATTAATATTAGTAAAAATTTCTAGGATATTTTTGTTCATGCCAGTACTAGGGAGCAAAATTTTCATCAGAAAACCTTTACGGTTCTAGATATTAGTGATCTTACTTTCTGGGTGTAATTAATATTAGTAGATGAACAAACAAAAGCAACAACAACTATAACCTAAGTTGTGGATTAAAGGTTTGATGATATTAATCTGTAGGCGTCTTTTATGAACAAGATGGCACCATGTGATGATATATCTAAAAATAGACCAGGCGAAAGCGGTTGGGGTGAATGTAGGTAGATATGTTGACTTTGCCTAATTTTGCTCTTCAGGTGTAATGCTTATAATTTGGTTCCTTGCATTGATATATTCGGACAGCCGAGTAATATAAACAAATTCGTACAGCTGAAAAATGTAAACAAAATCCCAGTCGAATAATGTAAGCAAAATTCGCACAGACCCGAGTAAAGTAAACAAATTTATGAAAGATTCCCAATTTCTTTAGCTGAAAAACAACAACTGATACTTTGTCTTAGATGAGTAGTTATCATTGAAAATTTCTTTTGCTGATAAAAAAGCAACAACAACTATAACGTAAGTTGTGGTCTGTATATATCTTTTCTAAACAAGAGTGATCATGATATTCGATATCTAAACAGAGATCACGGATGCTTGGGATGGTAAGAATGGAAGTTACAGCCTAGAAAATTTTCGGTATAGGGGTGCGCGTGTACTGAAAATCTTACCAGAAATCCTCTACGGGCTATGGTTTTCGTGATATTAACGTCCACACCTTTTCAGATGTAATTCATATTCCTAATAATTCAATTCTTGGCTATTTTTGTAAGCATTAAGTTGAGAATTGGTTAAATTAAAAGCTTTGATGAGCTGTAATATTAATGTAGGATGATGTGGCGACTTGATGAGTAATGAAAATTGCTTAGGTGCAGCCTTATTAGAAAATTTTTAGTGTTCAAGTGTAATGGCATGACTGGTAATTTTATATCAAACAAACTCGCGCAGCCGAGAAAAGTAAACAAGTTGAGCGTTTTTTTGCGTCTATTGGAAAGTCTTCCGCTCAGTAAAAATCTGATCCGAAATGGTGTTGTATCAGGAAGGAAGAAACAGTTGATAATTCTCCAAATACAATAGTGAAGACCGTGGTACTATAAGTTAAAAGCTTTGACTCAATTCTAGTAGGATATACAAGCTTTGGTGAAGACCGTGGCGATGTTCGAGAGTGGGTAGTGTTCTTTACTTATTTTTAAATCTTACCATGAAAGAATTAGGTTGGTTGGGAGTGGATTAAATTAAAAGTTTTGATGAAAAAAGGTGGTATGATTATATTAATTTAGACTTGGATGAGTAGTGGAATGCTGTGATATGTCTTAGGAAGTCTTAGTAAATATTGTACTTTGAAACCATCTCGCTCTAACACACACACGAGGTAGACATGATCGTTTACATGCCAGCTTGGAGCTTTGTGTTATCAGTTGTTTGATTGATATTGAGTGGCTGACTGGAATTATCATGCTTGTGTTGAGCTGGTCGGGATACTTGGTGGATGAGAACTTTAGCGACAATATGCTATCGTTTACTTGCCAGTTTTGAACTTGGTGCTATCAGTTAATTGCTTTATATGCTCTGACTGTCAGCGGTTATCATTTGTTGAGCTGGGCTGGGTGAATACATACCTAAAAATAGATCACGTGAAACTGCAGCGATATTGGAATATTTGTTACGCTACCCGTTGATGTGTAAAGTGGCTAGCTATGCTGATAACGGGGTGGATTTCTTTTTTTCAACGGTGATTATTTTTTTTTCTTTTGGGCGCCACGTAGTTTTCTTTGTTCTGGCTTCAGAAATCCAGGTACTACGAAACTCATACGAAACACACACAATATCCAGATATTTCGAGAAACATACTTAATTTATTTCACAAATATACATTCACCAAAAGAACTATTAAAATTAAATTGCAAATTGGATGATATATAATATATAGGTATATATACTTATCAGCTATCAGTATATCCCAAAAGAATAATAGCGCTGTATTGCCGAAATCCAGTCCAAACACCTTTCTTTAATACTTGTGCACCTTTGCAAATTGAAATCAGAAACTAATTTAAATAAAAGCTAATTTTTCTTTAAAAGTTTACAATCACCATCTGCTTTCCGTCCACGGTCGAGAAGAAGTCCTCGCCTATCGTTTTTTTTCTTTTACTTTTACTCTCCAGTCGGGGTTTTTTTTCGAACTCCTTTAATGTTTAGGTCTTAGCCTCACCACTTCTGGTTACGCATCCATTGAAAAATCAATTTCATGAGGGAGTTTAAATGCTTTTATTTGTATGCTTGTTTCTTTTCCCTTATATTATTTTGTCTATTAATATTTGTCCACTCCTGATTTTGTATTTTTCTTTTGTGCGAAAACTTCTTCTATGTTATTGTTTCAACTTTATTCTGTTCGCGGCTTGTTGTGCTTTTAAAAAGGATCTGGACTGATTTAATTATAAATTGGATATTTTGCAAGTAAGTATCTCCACACTAACAACTATTCGTAGATTTATGACCAACTTAAAACTTAATTTGATTTATGTCTTTAGACTCCGAAAACAATTTATAATGATTACAATATAGTTAGAAACCGAAATTATACATATTTACAAAGCTAATTGTAAGTCCTATAAAAAAAAAATCAATCCTGTCAATTTATTATGCTTATTGACTCCGTTTATATGTGTATTATTAATCCCGAATCCCATCAGAGTGCACCTATGGATCAGCTAAGGATCGAATATGTACGATGAGTAAGTCGCACTTCTTGAAAGATGTCTTTTTCTCCTGATCTGCCATTGTATTGCTGATTAGCTTTCTGAAAGTGGAATTTGTGGGCAGTATCAACAATTCTTTTGATATCCACAACCAAAACTAAATGACACATAGTATTCCCCCCTTTCTTCCAGAAAATTTCCCCGAAATCTTCTATACACAAGCTGACTACAAATAACATTCACTCATTCGGCTCACAATCACGAGAAACGAAAGGTATTAAATATTTCGAATGCCAATGACCTTGTACCTTACCTTTTCCATCTTGTAGTTCATACACTAAAGGCTAGAGCCTGCAAGAGATCTTGAAAGGTCCTATAAATGTCGGTGCTAACTTGGCAGTGAAATACTTTGACGCGTCGGACAGAACATAATATTTGCTCCACACCAAATCATTTGCAAATTATTTTACATCCCTTCTACGCAAGTCGTATGTTCTCTTTGTTTTTAGTGATGCCTTTAGAAGCCTACCCTGAATATCCTCCTTAACATTTTCGAGAGACTGACGCCTAGTTTCACTATTTACTTCAACTTTATTTGTACTACTTAAAATTATCACCTTCCTGCGGTTAGTTACCATATTTACACCAAAATTTACGAAGTTACTTTTGTGGCAGCTTGAGTAGACGTCCTAATTGGACAAGCAACTTTTGATAAATATTGATCCCAATTTCTATGGTTATCGGAAACGTATGCACGTAACATAGTGTTTACAGTTTGGTTAAGATGCTCTACAGGATTTGCTTGCGGATGATAAAACGTTGAGTAATTAAGAACAATACCATACTCCTTGCAAATGTCTTCAAATTCTTTCCCCCTTAATTGGACACCATTACTGATCAGCCGATCATAACATACAATGACCCCACAACATACAAATCATGAATTCTGAATACTATTGCTGCATTCCACAAAAAAACAATCAGCATGAAAAATGCAACTCGCGCAAATACTGCAACTAGCGCAATGTTATTCAACTGTACAGCAATAAATGCAAGTAAAACAAAGTCGTTTACTTTTGCTTAAAAATAGAATGGAAACATATAATATTTAGGCGTAAGCAATTAATGTGTATAAATTGATCGATGTTTTGTAATAAAGTAGAGTTTTTAATTATATGCAAAACAGTAATTACTTTTTTAGAACTTTGCTACGCCACCACCAGTGGTAAGCGTACTTCTACCATTACACCTATGTCCCCACAAGTGGTAAGCGTTAATTAACCTTTCGGTTCCCTTACCAATCATTGGTCCTTCGAGCCTTTTTACATCATATCCTATTAGAAGGAAGTCTACTAGCTTCAACTACCGTTCACTTCACTGGACAATCTCTATCAGAAGGAAGGAAGTCTACTAGCTGGTCTTAGCTTTAACTACCGTTCGCGGCACTGGACATTCTCTATCAGAAAGAAGGAAATCTACTAGCTGGTCTTAGCTTCATCTACCGTTCACGGCACTGGACAATCTCTATCAGAAGGAAGGAAGTCTAATAGCTGGTCTTATCTTTAGCTACCACTTACTGCGCTGGACAATTTCCACTAAAAGGAAGACACTAATAAGCCAGAAGAAAACTTAAAAGAATATCCAACTTCAGCATTGATGAAGCGGCACTATTACAAACGGAATGGCTAGACGACATTCTTAAAAATAAATTTAATATAAAAAAAGACTCTGATGAGCGCAAAGCAAAAATATACCTACAGGCAAGAATTGACCGACTTGAAGGTTTATGGGCTGAGTTTTTAAAAGAGATATGGAAATAAGGGAGTTAAAGCGTACATATCCCAAGTATCAATATTTTGAAAAGCAATTCTTCAAAGAACCAGAAAAACATTACGACGCGATTTCTGAATTATTGCTGAATAAACTGGAAGACGTATTGTAAGAAGAAAAATCCATGGTTGAAAATGATACCAACCAAATGGATGATCACATGAAACTTTACCGTGTTCAGGAAGAAACAATCCAGTTGTTTAAAAGATTAGTGGAATCTATCAAGGTAGAAGCAGATAACGTGCACTCCAATTTCTATTACCAACATAATCTAAATACTATTAAAGCTTACTGGGATAATATAGCGATAAATCATACTAATATTTTAGCTAGTCCAACTGAGATATACAAAGAGTACAGTGAAAACAAGGTGTTTAAGGCCACTGAGGACATCTACCAAGATATTGTCATCTTTTTGAAAGAAAAAAATAGGCACCTTCCAAAGAAGCGATGATGACATCAAGCGAACCAGATTAGCAATACCTATGTTCGATGGAGACTATTAAAGCTGGGCATGATTCCATGATATATTCATCAGGCTGATCTACAACAACAGCAGGCCAGGAGAGGCTGAGAAGATGCAGTACTTAAAAACTCATATGAAGAGAGAAGCCGCCAGTCTATTACAACACCTCACAATTTCAGATGCCAATTACAAGACTGCATGGCAGTTGCTCAATGATAGATACAATAATAAAAGGAAGCTCTTCTCAGTTCAAGTACAGGTACTACTAGCCCAACGGAAGCTAGACCACGAGACGGCTGTTGGTATTCGCAAGCTTCACGATACAACAAAAGAATGCCTACACGCAATATCCAATCTTGGTATAGATACTACAAAGTGGGATCCACTGATAGTAGTAATTCAGAAATTAGACCTCGAAAGTCACGGGTTGTATGAGCAAGGTCTGGAAAAGCCACGAGAGCTTTCAACGTATGTCGTTCTATTTCGCTTCTTGGAAAATAGATTTCAATCGTTGAAATCACTCAAGGATTCTAAAAAGAAAGAACTCATGCTACAGAAGATTATGCGGCCCCTAAAAACCAAGACTGGTCCCGCTTCAAGGCATATCACTCTACTACAAATACGGCAAAATGCCAGTACTGTTATCAACCGCACAAAATATACACGTGTCAAGCATTTAAAGCTCTATCAATTTATGAGAGAAAATGATATATTGAGAACAACAAATTATATGATAACTGTTTAACCCACAAAAACGATGAGAGATGTTGCAGCAAGTTCAAATGCAGTATTTGCAAACAACCATACCACACGCTCTTATATCAAGAACATAAAATTCAAATATTAAATCATATATAAACGACTGAAGCCGAGCAAGTACAAGCACTTTTATCGAAATATCATCCATCCACATTGCTAGCAACAGCTAGTATTAAATCAAGAACCATAGATGGAAGACTGGAAAATTTAAGAGTGTTGAACAACCCAGGATCACTAGCATCCTTTGCCTCCGAGTCAGCAGCACAAATACTTGGCCTACCAAGATACAAAGCACACGCAGAGATTTCTGGACTTGGAATGGCTGAACCTGGAATAGATCGAAACAAGATAACAATTGAGTTATGCCCACACTTCGCTTCAAACTTTTCAATAAATATTGAAGCACTCATCCTGCCACGCCTCACAAAATTGCTTCCAAGCAGACAAGTAATAAATTGAAATAACACGGACAACTGGCGGAATACGTTATTAGCTGATCCTACGTACGACAAACAAGGACCCATCGACATGACTTTTACCGCTATATCATGCTAGAGGGCATCAAAAAGCACAATAGTCTGATTGCACAGAAAACAGAGTTTGGATGGATTTTGTCTGGCCAAACAGATGACGTTCCAAATACCTCAATCACTTGTATGGTCTCTTATGCGGAGCTTTACAATACACACAAAAGGTTTTGGGAGATAGAAAGTGTAGATAATCCTGTAAAGGAGTTGTCCCAAGAAAATAGACTCTGCGAAGAACATTTTCAGAAAACCAAGCAACGCAATACAGATGGTACATATATAGTCAGAATCCCCTGCAAAAACAATATAGAAAAGCTAGGAGAATCAAAACGGAAAGCTACAGCGAGACTACTACAAAATGAGAAATTTTTTTCCAAGAATAAAAAGCAGGAGAAAGATTACAAAATATTTATGCACGACTACATAACTCTTAATCACATGAATCTCTGTACAAATAAATTTAAAAATGGTTACTATCTACCTCATAAAGCAATCATCAAGGAAGACAGCACAACCACGAAACTGAGGGTAGTATTTGATGCCTCTACAAAAACCACAAGTTGTATCAGTCTTAATGATACCATGGATGTTGGACCAAAATTGCAAAGAGACCTCTCCGAAATACTACTAAGATGACGTAAACATTGATATATTTTTACTGCCGATATTGAAAAAATGTATTGCCAGATAACGATACTAAACGACTACATAAAATTCCAAGTAATTCTTTGGAGAATCTCCGATAGTCAGCCTATTAAAGAATACTGCTTGAAAACAGTCACATATGGAACAGCAGCAGCTGACTGTGCATCAAGAGGAATACATCCAACACTGCTAAAAGCACATCATCTATGGTGGAGCGAACCGAAATGGCTATCATTATCAAAATATAAATGGCCTACATTGTTAGACAATAATTACAGAACCAGTACAGAAATCCGGGAACACCATCTAGTATTACATGTCAATACGAAGAAAACTGACATACTGGAAAGATTACCAAATCTATCCCGAATGATACGAGTTATGACATACTGCAAACGATTTGCCATCTGCTGTAAGAAAAAGGAGCCGCTTGCAAATGAATTCACTACCGAAGAACTCCATATCACACTAACCAACATAATTAAACCGGTTCAACAGGAATATTTTCATCACGAAATACATCAACTGGATACGCAGCGAAGTTTGAACAACTCACTTTCACCGTTCCTGGATGAAAAGGGATTATTGAGAGTAGGTGGAAGACTGGAAAACTGTCTACTCCCCTATGGTGAGAAACAGCCTTTCATACTGCCCCATAATCATCGCGCATGAAAAGACACTACACGGAGGAAACCAGAACACACATGTATATGTAATTCGCCGGTATAGGATAATCGATGCCAAAACAGCGATAAGACGTTTTATACACAACTGTACGATCTGCTACCGTTATAGAGCAACAACGGCCAGACAACTTATGGGTACCTTACCAGGCCCAAGAGTCATTCCATTACAGCCCTTTAGCCATACTGGAATGGACTATGCAGGTCCATTTAACATTCGATTATCGCCAGGACGATGCACTGAAGTGTACAAAGGATATATTGTAATCTTCGTATGCTTCTCTACAAAATCATTGCACTTAGAGGCAGTTAGTAATATGACTCTAAAAGGCTTTCTTACCGCCTTCAAACGTTTCACATCCAGAAGAGGCCTTTGTACAAATCTATACAATGACAACGGTACCACCTTCGTAGGAGCCAAGAACAAGCTAGATAAGCAGTTCAACCTCGCCGTAAAACAAATTCACAACCAATCAATCAATCAAGCTTACTACTAAGGGAACACTTGGCACTTCATACCAATAGCAGCGCCACGCTTCGGCGGACTGCGGGAAGCCAGTGTAAAATCAGTGAAGTATCATCTCAAACGAATTGCAGGAGAGATAAATTACACTTCTGAAGAATTTTCAACGCTACTATGCCAAATTGAAGCGTGTATAAATTTGCGCCCATTGTGCCCACTCAGTAACGAGCTTAGTGAGTTGGCAGCAATAGCATCGGGACACCTCCTAATTGGAAACTCCATAATTATATCTCCTGAACCAACTCCACCGGAAAAACAAATATACTGCTTGAAAAAATTGGAGCTCACATCCAAGCTAAAAAATGACTTTTGGGAAGTGTGGTCCACAGAATATCTGTCGAGATTACAGCAAAGGCCTAGATGGACTAAACAACAGAATAACATTCAGGAAGGAGACTTATACCTCAAACTGATGAGCCTGTATCCCAGCACGATGGCCGTTGGGAAGAGTAATTCAGTTACATCCAGCGAAAGTCGGACTAGTACGCGTAGTTCATGTTCGCACAGCAAAAACCACGTTAAAACGACCAATAGCAAAACTGTGCAAATTGTAGTACGACAAAGAAGAACTGCCAAAGACTGACTATAATCAGTCGTAAAACAAACCAATAAACAACAACTGTATGGCTTCCAAACAGCAGTCCAGAAAACGACCACGCATTCATCCGCAAATATTCCCATCAGACCATCAATAGAAGAACTTAAAAATTCATGCTTCCATTCAAAACATGGCAACAGATTTGCATCCGGCAACATCACGTCTTTACTACTACTAAAGTGTGTACTACCAATCTTCACGACAAAAATATTACCAACGATGGAAAACCTCAGAAAGATCACAGAGAAACAACCTATAGACATCCAAGAGTTCGAACACAATCCAGGAATTTATTTTGAAGACCTAGGACACCTTCATATGATCAACAATGAACACAATAGTCTATTGCAATCTGAGTACATACTATCAACAGTTAGAGGGATTCGAGCTGTGTTTAAAGAAACTGGAAGATATGTGTGACCAGATGATAAAATACCGTTACTTCTGCAACGCCATCTTTATAGAGGTGTCGCATAATGTACAAGAAATGAAACACAATAATCACATTCTTCACACCAGAAGCGGGAATGGAAAAGGCATAAAAAGACAACGTAGATCTCCGCTAGAAATCATAGGAGCACTCTAAAATAGTTTGTTTGGAGTACTAGATCAAAACTATGCTACTTATATTGAAGACGAAATACATAAACGCAAAGACAATGAGGATTACCGTTTAGATCTCACTAAGAATCAAACATCAGAAATAGAGGTCACTACAAACGTGCTAAAAAAGACTACCGAACAAATACAACGTCAATTCGAAGCTTTCAACGAGCATATTACAGCAAACTTTAAAACCCTCCGGCGAGGAGTAGAAGACAACCAAATTATACAGACATTGACCGCTATGAACTCTTACCTCAAATTACTTATAACCACAAATGAGAGGACACAAAATGAATTTACAAACTTATTAGTGGGAAAAATAGTCCCTTTTTGCTAACTCCGATGCAACTGCGAGATCAAGTTAAATTTATAAGAGAGCACATAACATCATCTCTCATAATACCAGGCGAAGGTAGCTCAGAAGACCTACTGAATCTATGGAAAATAATAACCGTCAGAAGCTGGATCACAACTGAATACATCATTTTCAAAATTCGCATACCACTCCCGAGCGAAGACTTCTACCAATTATTTCGAATATATCCTGTCGTTTTAAGACACAAATCAGAGTTCATCTACACAGAACCATCATCAGACTACTTGGCTAAAACACTTCATAGAGAACTTTTTTACCCCTTGACCACAAATGAAAGATTGCATTACAACAGAAAAACTGCGATTATTATGCCAACAGCACCATCCGATCTACTCAGTACACTCATCTCTTAACCAGTGTGAAATGCGGCTCCTCAATCATCAAGCAATAAAACCAGATACATGTCAAATCAAAAAAACTACTCCCTCTCAATATTGGGTCCAAATAGAGCACCGAAATCACTGGATATACGTTGTCAATAATTAATATAGTGTGTGGAAAAGGGTGGCTATAAAAACATTAAGTAGAAGCGGAATCATCAGGTTAGTGGAAGACTGTACCATAAAACATCAGACAATGAGCATTAGCGCACAATCTATTATTACTGAATATACAAAATCATCATTTCTCCCATCAACTAAACTCGCTGGCATACTTCCAGAATTAAACATAAATCACTAGATATCAATGCAGATAGTCCCACTAACTCACCTAGATACAAATGCGTTAAATACCTTGAACATCAACAAGAAATATTTGGATCTAAAATCGCTAGACACCCATCATATACATCACTATGTAAGCACATACATAATTGTATTCACCATAGTAGCAGCTTTCCTTTAGGGCACATATAAACGTTTGCGACCATGTAAAAAAACAACTGTAACAGCATTTGAAGTCCAGCCGATAACTCCACAACCTGCTAAACGAAAGACAACACCAATTCCGCCCGTGGCAGAATGATCAGACGATCATAACATACAATGACCCCACAACATAACAATCATGAATTCTGAATACCATTGATGCATTCCACAAAAAAACAATCCCCATGAAAAATACAACTCGTGCAAATACTGCAACTAGCGCAATGTTGTTCAATTGTACAGCAATAAATGCAAGTAAAGCAAAGTCGTTCACCTTTGCTTAAAATAAAATATAATATTTAGGCGTAAGCAATTAATATGTATAAATTGATCGATGTTTTGTAATAAAGTAGAGTTTTTAATTATATGCAAAACAGTAATTACTTTTTTAAAACTTTGCTACGCCCCCACCAGTGGTAAGCGTACTTCTACCATTACACCTACGCCCCCACAAGTGCTAAGCGTTAATCAACTTTTCGTTTCCCTTACCGAACAATTATCGCAAATATGTTCTTTGGAACCCCAAATATTAGAAACAAACCTTCCTCTACATATATTCTGTGATACCAGTTTTGCCGTGGCCGAACGAAGTGGAAATAACAAGGCGAATTTACTGAACTGATCGATCACCGATAAAATGTACTTAAAACCTTTATTTGACCGAGGTAGAGAACCAATTAGATCAACAGAAATAGTATCCCATGGCTGCATAATACATACGACGCAACATCTTTCTTCATCTTAGGCCAGTAATACTGTTTTTTCAATCTCTCAAAGGTTTTCTGTATTCCACAATGACCTGAAGTTGGAATATCATGTGCTTCATACAATCGTTTCTCCTGTTATCTTTTGGCACCAGCTTTCTCGAACAAGATGATTCAGCTAACAGGGAAGGGTATTTAGGTTGACAGTGCTTCCATAAACGGTTCTTGTCCACCTTCCAGTCAGGGAAGTTCGAGGCTTCAGAAGCTGCTTGCTTTATTAGTTTGGTGAAACATTTATCACGTTGGATGTATCAACCTACCGAGCTAAGCGACCAGTTGGACCTTTCCAATTGCTCAACAGACCAATGAAGCATGGTCTCTAATGACCGTAAAATGACTACCTTCTAGATAGAGTCTAAGTTTTTCAACCGGTAAAAGGACAGCGAGGCACTCCCTTTCGGTTTTTGAGTAGTTTCTCTCGTAACGGTTAAGTGAACGGCAAAGATAAGCGATAACCTTTTCAGATCCATCTTGTTCCTGTGTCAATACGGCCCCTATCCCATAGCCAGAGGCGTCTATGTGAACAACAAAGGGTATATCAAAGTTGGGGTAAGTTAAAAAAGGAGCTTCTAATATTTTTTTTTTATAATATAATATTGCTTCTTATTTCCTTCACTGATTTACGATTTCTAATTTCTAACATACACTTCACCTTATCGGGCTCCACTTGTAGTCCGTTTTGTTCAACCAAATATCCCAAATACTTCAACTCAGAGCGACAAAATTCATATTTTTCATAGTTGACTATAAGTCCAGCCTTTCGTAATCTATCGAAAACTTCCCTCAATACTATAAGGTGATCCTCAAACGTACTGGTGGCAATAATAATATCGTCCAAGTAAACGAAAACATGGGACTCTAGCTCGCCACATAGAACTCTGTCGATCAGGTTTTGCCATATTGCTGGCGAATTCGAAAGACCAAAAAGCATACGTCGGAACTGAAACAAACCTCTGCCAGGTACAGTAAAAGTGGTGTATTGTTTCGATTCCTCTGCCATAGGAACCTGCCAGAAAGCCGACTTTATGTCTAGCGAGGACATGTATTTCGCTTCCCTAAGTTTGTCCAAGGTAGTAACGACAAACGGGAGGTGATACCTGTCTTTCTTTGTGACTCGGTTTAGCTTCCTGTAGTCCACGCAAAAGCTGTAGCTACCAGTTTTTTCGTACCATGACAATGGGTGAAGCCCATAGGCTACTTGATGATTCCACTACACCGTCCTCCAGCAATTTACCTAACTCTGAATTGATCGCCTTCTGTAAAGTCGGGGAGACAGGGTAGTACCTTTGTTTAATCGGAGTCGACTCTGTCTTTATGACGTGCTCCACCTGCGTTGTACATCCAAGCCCTTGTCCCATTCTTACTCTTGTCTCTTCCACTAAGTCTCTCAGCTTTTGCTTCTGATACGCTGTTAGCGTCGACTTGCTTTCTAGAGAACTAACCCGAATTTCTTTGTCATCTATAGAAAAATACCAGTGATCGCTGGCAGGATTTGCTGTAATACCCATATATCTCCAAAAATTAGCTCCCAAAATTATGCTGTGAGGTACTGGTGCTATAATCAAAACCCTAAAAATTTTCAACTGGCCTTCCAATTCTATGGGTATGTCTACTTCTCCAAAAATTTTAATTTTTCCCCATTAGCCAGACTAACTGCTCGCGCAGGGGACTCGTCTAACTATAAATACATCTTCTTTCTTTGGCGGCTGCTTGAGGACTAATTGAGCTCGACTTCCGTTTCCCGCAACTGTTGAAGTAGGTGCAGTTCTCCGACCAACATTGTTATCTTGATTTATATTACATCTAGATTAAGCTGCTCAAATAACCCCTACAGATCCGCAACCAAAATATCGACGCCTCTGCCTGCAATAACGAGCTATATGCCCATCTCGTGGTCAATTTAAACATCTATACCGCGGTCGATTTTCTTGTTGATTTATAGTTGCTAGCTCGTCTGAATTTGAGGATACGTAAGCTAGCTCGGGTTCTAAAAGGTGTACATTACGCCGTGAAGGTGGAGGAACAAATGCTTCTACCGCAGCCCTAACTACTTCGAGCTTCCGACCTAGGTCGACTAGTTGTTGAATTGAAGAGATATCACTTAAACCCAATTGACTCTGATAAAAAGGGCTAATATTCCGCTTCAATATTTGTACTTTCTGGGCCTCTGTAATGGGAATTGTGAATCGAGAAAATAAAGTATTCATTACTGCCACATACATCCATATCGATTCCTTTTTGCCTTTCGTACACTTCCTAATTTCTTCACCAAGACGGTCGTCATAATCCGAAGGAAGGAACTCTTTTCGCAGCTCTGCTACGAGGGATGTCCATGGTTTGAACTGGGATTGATTGGCCCGAAACCAAATAAGGGATCTTCCTGCAAATAAATCTAAGGCTCACTAATATAATTGAGCTGTTAAAACACCCCGAGATTCACAAAGCTCCATGACCCTATCCACGAATGAGTTCAAAGATTGGTTTGGCTCTCCCGAAAAACTAAGATCCCACTTGTGAACTGGTATATGCAACCATAATATTGAATTAAAAAACGCAGATGGCTCGACTACATCAGAAAAGTCCTCTAAGCGCCTCTCTACTTTGGCCGATAGTTCTCCTAATATAGAAAGCAGTTCCCCCTTTAATCTAGACTTTTCCTGCTTTTGGCTAGGTTGTTTATCCTCCGACCTATCAACTCTACGCAGAGCCCATTCTATTTTGGTTACTAACTTTTTATACTTACTACTATTCCCATCTCCTGAGAAATTTTCTAATAGACTAAATATTTAATTAATATTCTTTTTGAGCGCATCGATATCCTCCACAAATGTGAATCGGTATTTTACCTTTTCAGCAGCCTGCCCGGTTTTCTCATACCACAGTGCTCCTCGTAAGGTCTTTCGCATTTCATCCACAGAAACAATATTAAGACCTCTAATCTGTAGTTCATATGTAAGCTTATCTTGGGTGAGGCGATTTATGTCCATGCTGCAGGACACTACTAAAGCTTTTAAAGAACGAAGTATAATTACTCAAAATTATAGCTAAAGGCTATGTTTCGCCAAAAGAAAAATCGGTGAAGTTCGAAGCTTTGTTAGTGTAGTTGTACACTTGCTGTATCGTTACCTGTCGCGTAATTGCTAAACAATGTGTAATTCACGGCCACGGTTTGTTAATTAAATAGGTATACATATATAACCTTTTAGCAGTCGGCAATATACGTGTTCTATACTATAAACCTCCCTAGTTGATCTCTCTACATTATTAAAATTTATGAACCGAAAATGCAGATATACAGTACCTATACAACAAAGGAAATATATTTAAATGTTAATATAGTTGTTGCAGAACGATCAATAAAGAAAGGGGATAAAAGCAAAAGACCCCTTGTGCGACTTAGTGATTCTTTATTTTAATCTGTGTCAATCGACTGCGTACAGAAGACTAAAAATTACTTCACTCTCGGCATAGTGCCGTACATAAGCGATACAATATACAATTACTTACTTACTACTCACGATAATGTAGTGGTAGGCTTCAACATTCCGCCCACCTGGAACTAATTAGACAATGTGTTCAAATATACATGACTTAAACAAAAAATTCAAATTATCGATATCAAAGAAATTAGTTAGCAAATGAATTCAAATTTACAAGATTTAAAAATTTCAAATTATTGATAGCAAGAGACTAATTAGAAAATGAGTTCAAATTTCAAATTATTGATAGCAAGAGACTAATTAGAAAATGAGTACAAAATTTAAAATTATTGATGCCAGTGAGATTAAGATGTAACTGCAACTTCGGAAGGGCTTTCATTTAAATGCAGGAGTGGAGAAATCTTCTTGATTGGGCGTATCAGAGTTCCATCACATGTACTCAACGTAATAACTCGAACTCTCCCGTCTGCTCCTGGATGCGTGTTAGTAATTCTGCCCAGTTTCCACTTGGTTGGAGGAAGTCTTTCTTCCCGCACAAGAACAAGATCGCCTATCTTGAAGTTGGACGTCGTACTATTCCACTTAGTCCGTTGTTGAAGCTGGATCAAATATTCAAAGCTCCATCTTCTCCAGAAGTGCTGTCTTAATTGAGAGAATAACTGCCGAGATTCGTATTAACTTTATCTGTGTCGGGCTTTGGCAATACTTTGAGCGGCTGCCCTATTAGGAAGTGTCCCGGCGTTAGAGCAGAAAGATCGTTCGCGTCTGATGACAGCGGACAAAGAGGTCTCGAATTAACGCAGGCTTCAATCTCTGTCAAGAGCGTAGAGAAATCTCCGAAGGTCAGAAGATTGTCCCCTAGTGTTCGGCGCAAATGAAATTTTACCCTTTTCACGGCGGCCTCCCAAAAGCCACCCATATGAGGCGAAGCAGACGGGTTGAAATGCCAAGCAGTTCCATCGTTCGCGAGATATTTGCGTAGCTGTTCATCTTTAATCGCCTGGGTTAGTAACTCCTTCTCAGCACCAACAAAATTTGTGCCATTGTCGCTGTACAAGTCCTGGCAATGCCGACGGCATGACACGAACCGTTTGAATACAGCAATGAATGTTGACGAGGACAGATCACTGGCAAGCTCTAAGTGCATTGCCCCTGTTGCCATACATATAAAGATCGAGATGTACCCTTTCACTGCCTTGGAACCTTGTCCCTTGGAAAATCGAAGCCAAATTGGGCCTGCGAAATCGACACCGCTGCGTAAGAAGGGCCGACACGCTTCTACTCGTGGTTTGGGTAGGTCACCCATCAATTGTTGATGAAGCGTATGACTATGTCTGCGACACTTGACGCACGATCTGGAGATTTTGCGGAGGATTTTACGTGCATTGATGAGCCAGAAACGACTTTGTAGCATAACCTGCATGATCTGGGGAGCTACGTGCAACGTAGTGTGGTGTATATCTTCACAGATGAGTTGTGAAAGTCTCGCCGATGATGGCAGGAGGAGAGGATTCTTCCTTCCGCCCACCCTGAGCAATCCTTTTGTATCCAGGAACGGATGAAGCCTTAAGATTTTGCTTTGACGACTCAGTGGTTTATTAGACTTGAGGCGCTGTATGTCGTCTGCGAATCAGTGCCTTTGCGTTAGGTTTAGCCAGAGGATTATAGCTTCGTCCAGTTCTTAAAGATGTAATTGTCTGCCGGTACGGCATTTCACTTGTCCGCCGGCTTTACGAGCGGAGACTGCTAGTCTTGCGTTATACAAGAACCTGAGGACATATGCTGTGACATGCTTGAGTTTACTTAGAGATGCATATCGTTCGATGAGTTCCCATACTGATGCCATTTGAGGGATGTTAGTTATGTTGACTGAATCGGGCCGTTGATCGAGGGTAGTAGTGAATCGCTGTTGCGGTGGCCATGATGATTCTAACTGACTAAGCCATGGTGGTCCATTCCACCAGAGAGGATGTTCGATTAAATACTGTGGGAGTAGACCTCGCGATGCACAGTCAGCAGGGTTCTGTTCAGATTGGTTGTGAAATCAATTCTCTGGCGGAATTACTCTCTGTATTTGTAACACCCGATTAGCTACGAATGTGCACCACTTACTAGGGTGTTGGCGGATCCAAGCTAGTGTTACAGTTGAATCTGTCCATCCATATGTGTTGCAAATGAGTGGCTCTAGTAAGGCTTTAATGTATGTTATTACTTGAGCCAATAAACCGGCAGCACAAAGCTCTAAGCGAGGTAAAGTTGTTGTTTTTATACGAGCTACCCTCGGTTAATACATGAAAGGAGATATGACCGTCTGGAGACTTAGTACGTGCATAGACAACAGCAGCGTACGCAGTCTGCGAGGCATCTGCGAACCCATGTAAGTCTGTGGTAGCATTTGAATGACCAGTACCTATCCGTTGGAAGAGTGTCTTGGGAATGATCGTGCATGGAGACAACAGCCCTAGTGGGTAGAAAAGTCTTGCGGCATCTGAAAGCAACAAGCGTTTAGTTAAATTTATGATGTCTATCTCATGAACCAGGATTCGAAATATGAGTTTGTCTGAAGACGGATGCCATTCCAAGCCTAATGCCTTGACGCTATCGCCGTTCGAAAGCTCTAGAGATTGTTTGATTTCGCGTTGTTCCACTGGAATGGCGTCCAGGACTAGCGTAGAATTGGTTGACCATTTTCGCAGCTGGAAACCTCCTTTGCTTAGTAATGCAGACACTTGCAACTGTAGATGGTGCAAATCTGTTTCTTGGTAAAAGCCAGAAGCAAATCATCAAAATCAAAAATCTCGAAGTGCGACCTGAACAGCTGTAGAGTGATCGCATTTTTCGTCGATTGCGGTTTGCTGTAGAGCTCTCACGGCCAGGTGAGAGGCTGAAGCAACTCCGTATGTGACCGTAGGCCGGCGATAGTCCTTGATGGGGTCCGAAGGTGACTTACGCCAGACAATCCTCTGATAGTCGATATGTTCGTCGTTGATTCGTACCTGGCTATACATTTTGGCCACATCAGCAGTTAGAGCGAATCGGTGCGTGCGAAATCGTAATAGAGTTGAATACAGATCAGGTTGCAATTGCGGCCCAATCATCTGCATATCGTTGAGGGAAAAGCCTGAGCTGGTGCGAGATGACGCATTGAAAACTGCTCTAAGCTTTGTTGTTGTACTTGACTCTTTAATAACAGCCCGATGCGGCATATAGTAATACCTTCCTGGTGCAGGAGTACCAACCGCTTCCTCCATGTGACCCAGGTCCTCATTTTTAGCGAAAACAGTTTCCATGCGAAGTAATGCACGCACTGCTGCATCACGTGAGTTTCCGAAGCGAGAGTGTGGATTGAACGGAAGCTTGACAACGTAGCGTCCATCATCTTGACGGTAATGTGTGTCCCCAAAGATTTTCTCGCAATTTTGCTCTTCGTCGATCAGGTGCTTAATTTCCGGCAGTTCTTCGGTTTCCCATAATTTGGCGACAGCCTTTGTAAGAGCGACATCGCAATGCATGCTTACCGCAGTAGGAATAGCGAATGTAATTTCTGGAACGACGATTTTTCCAAATAATACCCACCCTACCGTGGATAGCTGTGCGACTGGAGTTCCATTAAGTCCTTTGATTAGACCATTCAATAAAAATTGTCCCAATTCATCCGAACCTAATAAAATATCAACAGCTGCTGGTATGTGATAATTAAGGTCGGCTAATTTCAAGTTGTAAATGTGAGGCCAGTCGATTTTGTGTACTCGAACTCGTGGCAAATTATAGGTGATTTTAGGCAAGATCTGCGAGTGAATTGTTGTCGAAAAGCTTTCGTCGTATGATGATAGTGACAGCTGCACCTCACTTTTTGATGTTTCAGCTACAGTAGCGCCGATTCCTACAATTGCTGTTGACATCAAAGATCTTTTAAGTTTGAGTCGTTGGACACAGTTTTCGCTAATAAACCTGAGATGCGATGCGTTATCGAATAATAGCCTTGCGGTTTGATATCGTCCAGCGTTATCGACGACTTTAACAATAGCTGTACCCAATAGAACTTGATGTCCTGCGTTAGTTAGATGCGAAGGACTGGTTGTATTAGAGACTGCGATCGGTGAACTTTCCACCTCTTGATGTAAGAGAGTATGATGGCGTACTTGACATGCGCGGCAGGTATGCGCGCTACGCCATTTTTCTTGCTCGTGCCCGGCCCCTTGGCAATTTATACAGAGGCCCTTTTCGCTGACGAAGGACGCCCTATTTACAGCTGCTAGAGCTCGAAATTTATCACAGTTGTAAATCTTATGTTTGGCAGTGCAGTACGCACATGTATCGAATTGGAGTCCTGATACCTTATATTGAGTGTGCAAATTATTAGGTATGTTACGCTTGTCCCTTTGTTCTGGACGCTTTGCGGCAGCGGCTGTATATAGTGAGCCTGAAACGAACTTAGATTTCATTTTATTTTGAGAATACATTTGTACTTTAGAATTAGAACTTGCGGCTCGATAATGTGTGCTGACAGCATCCAAGGATCGACATCTCGTTTCTAAGAATCTGACTAAGGTATTGAAATCAGCAGCCTTATAGTCTGTTCACGACAACTCCCATTGCCTGTGAGTCTCGGCATCCAGTTTGCTCACTGTCAAGTGAACTAACCAGTCATTTCAATTTGCTACCGGTCGACCAAGTGCTTTCAATGCCTGAAAGTACTCCTGCGTGGTATCTAACAAAGACGTAATAGCTGTGGATGATTCTGTATTGAGTTTTGATATGGAAAATAGAGCTCGAAATGAGAATCCACTATGACTCGCTCCACGTCGTATCGACTCTTCAGCAGCTTCCAGGCTTCACTGTAATTATTATCGGTGTTCCGTCGCGGAACAATAATATAAAACAAATATAAATAAAAACACTCACTATATGTACATATAAAGTGCCACAGCAACTCCTGGCACTTTATAGGCATTGCCTGTAGTTCTTCGGGCCTCCTTTTTCTCCTTTTAGAAAATTTTTATTTTTTCTAGGCCTTTGGCCTTATATAAATATCCCTAAAAAGAAAACAAAACAGGATTAATCATAATATAAATAAAAAGTAAAAATCTCAGATCATTCCGATCTGAGACTTTTACATGAAAATTTTACTCACCTAAAACCGTGGAATCCGACTCCCACGATACACTGCATTCCTCCTTGAGCGCCACAGTACCATGTAAACTGAAAATATAAACATGAAAATACATTAACGCAAATAAATAAACAAAAATTGAAAAATCTTACCAATTTCACGGCTACTACCGTCAACTTCCAATGACATTTGTGTCACAGGCAGCTGGTACGTTGTCTTCTTCTTCTATTTACTAAAGGAGATCTCCACTACGCCAACGACAACAAAAATCTCCATAGCGACACGCTGCTACTGCATAGCGTCAAGGCAACAGCGACCGACAGACGCACTGCTCCCATTGTATTCCCGGCTATAAATAGCGAGCAGTTGGGAATAGCAAATCACTTGCAAATTGAGCAGTCGACAAGACAGATCGGAAGCGCTAAACCGAAATTAAGTCTTGATTAGGAAGGGAAGAATTGAACCCAGTTTTTTATTACTTAAATATATTTAAATTAAATTATATTTTTTCAGCACCCCCAAGGCTAAGGTAGTTTTGAACCTGGCAAATTTAATGAGCAGTGAATGAAGCTCATTCTGTTTGTATTTCATTTAGAGATTCCTTCTAATCTCGGTTTTTTATATTTTACAGGTTAAACGTGGAATAGTCGCGATTTATTTTGGATTTTTTTGGATTTTTGAGTTCGTTTTATTTTGGATTTTTTATTTTTATCAGTTGAATTCTTGTTTGGTTTTATTATTTTATCATTTTATTATTTCATTAGTTTATTATTTTTTATAATTATCATTTTTGGTTTGATTGAATTATTAGGCTAAGGTAAATTTTGTGAAGAATAAAAAATATATTGACATTAAAATTTTGTGTTCACCAGTCCTGTCCATCACACCGGCACCTCCCCCTTTTTATGTAAAGCCCATATTGGGACTTCACATTGGTCCTTCGAGCCGGATAGGACTGGGAAAACAAAATGGCGGATGTTGATATTCTAATTCTCACACAAAAGGGTCTAAACGACCAAATAGATAAAGCCAGAATTAACCATGGCAAGGCCAATTCAGAAACCAAACAAGGAAAGAAATATTATGCTACTCGCATTCAATCTCTTGAAAAGCTATGGCAAGCATTTACAGAGACGCATATAGCAATCTGGTCAACCGAAAACGGCGTGGACAGCGAATATGCCAAAGGCAACTTATACGAAGAGACCGAGGAGTTATATATCAATCTCATGTCAAAGTTGTCACAGGAGCTAGAGGAGTCGTTCCCAACGTTACCTCATACTAGAGAACAACCTGCCACACAGACAGTACGTCTACCAAAAATTGAGACTCGGCTTCCACCCATACAAGTACCAATATTTGATGGCAATTACAAGACATGGCATACGTTCCATGATCTATTCAATTCGCTGATCCACAAAGATCCAAACTTATCAAAGGTTCAGAAACTTCACTACCTAAAACTTAGCGTTACGGGGGAAGCAGAACGCCTATTACGCCAATTCGAGGTAATCGATGCGAATTATCTCAAGGCATGGGAACTCTTACAAAAGAGATTCGAAAACAAGAGAGTACTAGTAAACACTCATTTAAAAACATTACTTAGTCAAGCACCTATAAAAGCCGAATCAGCTCACGCCATACGCTCCCTTCTCGATCAAACAGAAGAGAGTCTTCATGAGCTTCGATATCTAGGGCTTCCAGTTGAACATTGGGACGCCATACTGATATACCATCTTGTTCAACGCCTCCCTCCAGAAACACATCAATTGTGGGAGCATGAGCAAGGAACAAGAAACGAAATTTCCAAATATTCCGATCTGTCAACGTTTCTAGAGACAAGGTTCCGCACTCTAGAAGCAATCCAAGAGTGTCAAAATACTAAGACACAAGAAAATGTACGTCAGTACAAAAACCAAAACGAGGCACGTGTTCGTACTCGAGATCCCCGCAGCGGGTATCAAACCTCAAAGGCGCACACTAGTGCATCCCAAAGAAACTATACCAACAAAAATGCCTACACATTTTTGAACAAATCGCACACATGCTCAATGTGCAAGCAGAATCACACTCTTTTTCACTGCTCTTCGTTTAAAAAATTATCTCCACAGGAGAGATTAAATTTTATAAATAATCACAGGTTATGCAAAAACTGCCTTTCGTCAGGACATAACCTCAATGGCTGCCCAAGCAAAAAATCATGCCTCCAATGCCACAAGAGGCACAATACTCTCATTCATTTAGAAAAAGAGAATTTATCCACACATAACCAAGAGCAATCTGAATTAAAACTTAAAGAGCCTAACGACAGTAATGAGCCAGTAACAAAGTCATTCTTTTCGACAAACGTCAGTAGGGCATTATTGTCAACTGCGTTAGTCGATATAGAGAGTCCAGACGGACAAACCCATACAATGAGAGCTCTAATAGACTCGGGCTCACAAGTATCGTTCATTACTGAAGCTGCCAGTAAACGTTTAAGGCTACCACGAAAAACAACACACGTCAAAGTCAGCGGGTTAGGAAAATCTCAAACCGCCCACGTGAAGGCACAAACATCATTCAAGATGAAATCAATCAACACGAAATTTGAAACCAAGATCAACGCTCTGATATTGCAGAAGATCACAGATTTCGTACCAGCTGACACCATAGATGTCAAAAAATTACTCTATCTGCAACATCTGCTACTCGCCGATCCCAAGTTCTACAACCCTGGTCAAATAGACTTACTACTGGGAGCAGATGTATACGCCGAAATCATTGAGAGCGGAGTCATAAAGGGCGCCCCTGGAGATCCAACTGCTCAGCATACCCAATTAGGATGGATCCTAATGGGAAGTACAAGCAGCAAAAAACCCAGCACAGTTAAGACGTTCACTGTTCAAATAGAACCAGAATATCAGCTAGAGCAACAGTTGAGAAAATTTTGGGAGATAGAGGAAATTCCAAGGAAAATAACAAATCCCGATGACGAGCTATGTGAGGAAATATATACAGCATCACATAAGCGCTTGAAACAAGGTCAGTATCAGGTTAAACTGCCCTTCAGAAACCCAAACGGACCGGAACTTGGCCACAGCCGACATGTGGCATTGAAACAATTTCTCCAATTAGAGAAACGCTTTGAAAAACAACCCGAGCTGCACACACAGTACAAAACATGCATCAAGGAATATTTACAGCTAGGACATATGACAGAACTCAAATCAACCCAAAATTCAGCGGAACAGAACAACATCTGTCATTATTATCTGCCACATCACGCAGTCATTAAAGAAAGCTCGACGACCAAGCTGAGAGTAGTCTTCAACGCCTCCGCAAAATCAACAAACGGAAGGTCACTGAACGAGCAAATGTTGGCCGGACCAACAATCCAACCCACCTTATGGGCTACTATCTTAAATTGGCGCCTATACAAAATCGCTTTCACCGCTGACATAGAGAAAATGTACAGGATGATCCAAATGCATCCTGAACATACCAATTATCAAAGAATCCTATGGAGAGATTCACCAAAGGAACCAATAAAAGATTATCAGCTGACAACAGTCACGTTTGGCACTACGTCAGCTCCATATCTTGCCATCCGCACCCTGCATCAATTAGCAGACGACGAGCAAGACAAGTATCCACTTGCATCCCGAAGCCTAAAAAACGACTTTTACGTCGACGACCTACTGACAGGAGCACATGATACTAAAGGTGGGTTAACATTACAAACAGAACTAATTAACGTCCTTTCCAAAGGAGGCTTTAATCTCCGTAAATGGACAGCCAATCATCCGGAATTAATTAAAAACATTCCTCATCAACACAGAGAAATCAATTCTGTTCTAGATTTATCAGAAAAGGATACAATTAAAACTCTTGGTCTCCAGTGGCATCCAGCACGTGACGAGTTTAGCTTCAAGGTAAGCCCCGTACTTCAAAAACCACTGTTTACTAAACGGATAATCTTATCCGAGACAGCATCACTGTTCGATCCATTAGGATGGTTGGCACCAATTATTATTATCGCCAAGATTTTTATACAAAATCTATGGTTGAATAAATATTCGTGGGACGAAGCCTTACCTGAAGCCATCACAATTAAATGGAAGAGATTCAGGGAAAGCTTAAAACACATCCAATCAGTCAAAATACCACGATGGGTAGGTTTTTCACCTACAGCAAAAGGCATGGAATTGCATGGATTCTGCGACGCGTCAGAAAAGGCCTTTGCAGGTGTTGTATATTTAAGAATCATAAACAACGACAACACTATTAGCACTCATATATTTACGTCAAAAACTAGAGTCGCTCCAACGAAATCAATATCACTTCCAAGACTAGAGCTATGTGGAGCTGTTTTACTCTCCCGTCTAATGAGACAAATCAAAGCTGACATAAATATCGCAGACAGTTCTACTGTCGCATGGTCCGACTCAGAAGTCACCTTGTCCTGGATTCAAAAACAGCCATCAACTTGGAAAACATTCATAGCAAATCGAGTGGCAGAAATCCAGGAAAATATCCATCCTCGACTATGGCGATATGTACCATCCAAAAGTAACCCAGCAGACTGCGCCTCTCGAGGACTTAACCCGGACGAACTTGTCGAATCCAAGCTTTGGTGGAACGGACCATCATGGTTACAGCAATCCAGAGAGGATTGGCCAAAACAGCCCACGTTTCACAAGTGCTCTGAACTTGAAATCCGAACAGTCAAGGCATTGACTTGCACTGGCCTAGAAATTGAATGGTTAACAAGGTATTCCTCATTTCCTAAATTAGTAAGAATTGTCGCTTATTGCAAAAGGTTTTTTAACAACTGCAAATCTAAAAGCACAATTAAGCAGTCTAGCTATCTCACATACTCCGAATTACAAGAAGCTGAGAATATTATCATATCCATTGTACAGCAGATAGCATTTCCAAATGAGTTCCATTGTCTTAAATCAAATAAACCAATTTCAAGGACAAGCCGCATTCTCACTTTTAATCCATATTTAGACCATAAGCAATTAATCCGAGTCGGCGGCAGACTCGAAAATTCGATACTGACCTACAATCAAAAGCACCCAATCATCCTACCAAATGACCATCATGTGTCACGGATTATCATTAATAACATTCATCATTGTGCATTACATGGAGGTATACAACTCACCCTCAATTTATTACGTAACAAATACTGGCTGCTTAACGCCAGAAACACCGTTCGTCAGCAGTTACGAAAATGCATCCCCTGCTTCAAAACAAAACCAACGCCATCTACACAGATTATGGGAAACCTTCCATCATCACGAATCACCCCTGCATTAACCTTCGAACACACTGGCGTCGATTATGCCGGTCCCATTGACATTAAAACGTCAAAATTAAGAAACGCTAAAATCATCAAGGGATATCTAAGCATTTTTGTATGCATGGCGACCAAAGCCATTCACATTGAAGTCGTGTCGGAATTGACGACAGCGGCATTCATCGCTGCATTGAAGCGATTCATAAGCCGCCGAGGCTTATGCGCCCATATTTATTCCGATTGCGGCACGAACTTCGTCGGCGCAAGCAGGGAATTGTCTAATCAAATTAAAACCATTTTGAAGACATATCCACATGACAGTTCTACTGTCACAGAACTAGCAAGCATTACGTGGCATTTCAACCCACCGTCAGCGCCACACTTTGGTGGATTATGGGAAGCAGGAGTTAAGGCAGTAAAAACCCACTTGAAGCGAACCTTGCAAAACGCCATTTTAACTTTTGAAGAACTGTCAACCGTAATCTGTCAAATCGAAGCTTGCGTAAATTCCAGACCTCTGTCACCGCTTTCCAATGATCCAAGCGATTTTAACATTTTAACTCCTGGGCATTTTTTAATTGGTCGAAATTTAAAGACAATTCCAGAACTGTCTATCACTGATAAAACAACTTCCCTCAAACGTTGGCAATATGTCCAATGGTTGACAGATCAATTCTGGAAAAAGTGGTCAAAAGAATATCTTCAAGGTTTACAAGCTCGTAAAAAATGGAAAAAACCAGAAGATAACCTCAAAATAAATGATTTAGTCCAATGGTTGACAGATCAATTCTGGAAAAAGTGGTCAAAAGAATATCTTCAAGGTTTACAAGCTCGTAAAAAATGGAAAAAACCAGAAGATAACCTCAAAATAAATGATTTAGTTTTAATACAAGATCATCATTGTCCAGCCACAAAATGGCCGACAGGTCGAATAATAAAAATCAACCCAGGCCAGGACAAAAGGGTCAGAGTAGCAACTGTCAAAACACAGAATACTCAAATAATTCGGCCAATTATTAAATTATACAAGTTACCCATTTAAACAAAAATATAATTCAACAAAATTTTTCACATTAAAAATCAAAAATAAATAACATCCCACACGAAGCACAAACGATCCCATACGGGCATAACGAAGCACGACATTTGTTTTTCTCAACACAATAACTGTTCGTAATATCAGTGCCAAATTAAATAGTACAATATTACTAACATAAATAATAAATTAATACTACACCACAAATATATACATTTATCCCCGAATCACATTATTCAATTCAAAAATGAAGCGTGTGGGCCTTAATTAAACAAAATAAAGCAATACAAATTCATCCAACTTCAGCTCAAATCGAAAGAAGTCATCACTTGACAAGCACACATGGAGTAGATAAGACCGCCATCATTAGTTTTCTTTTAATTTGGTTAATTTTTTTAGTTTTTATCATTTCTTTTTTGAGTTGTTTTTTTGGTTTATTATTTTTTGAAACTATGGACTCATTACCTTGCCTGGATGACTGTCTCTGGATCGATGACATTCCCGATCTAGAGAATATTCAAATAAGGGGTCCTTCGTTACCTAAGACTACTCCAATAAAGGATCATTTACGAGCAACAGAGATGCCCAAACCACCAAGGTTATTCAAGCCTCCATTCGAGGCAGTCCCAGCTACCAAACAGGTACAGGCACTCGCACGAGGCCCAGGTATTCGAGTCCATACGACTCCATCTCGACCCCCAACTGGGACAAAACGCGAAAATCGTGTAGAATATCCCAGTTCTGCACCGAAAAGGGCACGGGTACTCCCACAAGTTCCCTATTTCAAACCGCTACATGAACCACGTCCCAGCTCAAGTCCAAAACAAGCCAAAAACCCACAGGCAACAACAAGTCGAAATGAGACCGAAAAAAGTGCAGAATGTGTCAGCTCAGCGCCACGGGATTTCAAAAAACCACGTCCAAGAACGCCACAACTAGCTGAGGAACCAGGTACCAGCTCACCTCCAAAACCAGTACAGGCAAATGATGAAGAAAGGACACGTCCAGTTCCACGAACAGGAGTACTTTTCCAGGACGCAATTCTGCCTCCAACAAATTTTATTATTGATCCACTTCTGTGGAGTGAGATCCGCAGGCAGCCCATACCATGGGAAAAAGCCTTGACAGCAAGAAAATGCTTCAGGGTACAAACCGACGAAGGCGACACTCTCCGTTTCATCAAAACATCAAACGGAAAAATACGCATACGCTTACAGGTCAAGAAACGTAAGTTTGTTAAAAAAAAAAAAAAAAAAAAAAGAACTCTTTCTAAATCATAGTAATAATAACAAAGAACACAACAGGACAAGGGTTATAGACAAATACTAACTTTATTTTTCAAACAAAATTTATTCAATCAAAATTCTCCAGCTACCTTCCTTTTTTTTGAGGCGGGAGGATGTTCCGTCGCGGAACAATAATATAAAACAAATATAAATAAAAACACTCACTATATGTACATATAAAGTGCCACAGCAACTCCTGGCACTTTATAGGCATTGCCTGTAGTTCTTCGGGCCTCCTTTTTCTCCTTTTAGAAAATTTTTATTTTTTCTAGGCCTTTGGCCTTATATAAATATCCCTAAAAAGAAAACAAAACAGGATTAATCATAATATAAATAAAAAGTAAAAATCTCAGATCATTCCGATCTGAGACTTTTACATGAAAATTTTACTCACCTAAAACCGTGGAATCCGACTCCCACGATACACTGCATTCCTCCTTGAGCGCCACAGTACCATGTAAACTGAAAATATAAACATGAAAATACATTAACGCAAATAAATAAACAAAAATTGAAAAATCTTACCAATTTCACGGCTACTACCGTCAACTTCCAATGACATTTGTGTCACAGGCAGCTGGTACGTTGTCTTCTTCTTCTATTTACTAAAGGAGATCTCCACTACGCCAACGACAACAAAAATCTCCATAGCGACACGCTGCTACTGCATAGCGTCAAGGCAACAGCGACCGACAGACGCACTGCTCCCATTGTATTCCCGGCTATAAATAGCGAGCAGTTGGGAATAGCAAATCACTTGCAAATTGAGCAGTCGACAAGACAGATCGGAAGCGCTAAACCGAAATTAAGTCTTGATTAGGAAGGGAAGAATTGAACCCAGTTTTTTATTACTTAAATATATTTAAATTAAATTATATTTTTTCAGCACCCCCAAGGCTAAGGTAGTTTTGAACCTGGCAAATTTAATGAGCAGTGAATGAAGCTCATTCTGTTTGTATTTCATTTAGAGATTCCTTCTAATCTCGGTTTTTTATATTTTACAGGTTAAACGTGGAATAGTCGCGATTTATTTTGGATTTTTTTGGATTTTTGAGTTCGTTTTATTTTGGATTTTTTATTTTTATCAGTTGAATTCTTGTTTGGTTTTATTATTTTATCATTTTATTATTTCATTAGTTTATTATTTTTTATAATTATCATTTTTGGTTTGATTGAATTATTAGGCTAAGGTAAATTTTGTGAAGAATAAAAAATATATTGACATTAAAATTTTGTGTTCACCAGTCCTGTCCATCACACCGGCACCTCCCCCTTTTTATGTAAAGCCCATATTGGGACTTCACAATCGGTAATTGGGAAAGCTTTAATTACCTTTAGGGCTTCGCCTTGCAAGCTGCAGCGTAAATAATGGAGTCTTTGCGCACCAGTCAATAGCGGCTCGTTATGGACGATTGATGTAAATGTGTCGTGCAATTGTCTCCATTCCTTTGGATCGCGGGAGGTCCATACGTGGTAGCTTTATATCTACGCGAGCTGATTGTGGAGGGAGCTTTTGTTTTTGTTTGTCACTTAACACCTTTGCCGCGCGTGTGAAATTAGCTAAAGCTTCTCTATACCATTGCTAACTTTGCACTCTTTCCACTTCTTGATCTTCCAGCGTAGCTTCACCACAAGAAAGTTCTACTGCTTCTTGCGCTATACAAAATTTACACCATTGATCATATAGGAGTGTCAAAAATGATTGCAGTTCAGCCTCATC
Organism: Dioctria rufipes; assembly: GCA_963924295.1. Classification (NCBI taxonomy): domain Eukaryota; kingdom Metazoa; phylum Arthropoda; class Insecta; order Diptera; family Asilidae; genus Dioctria; species Dioctria rufipes. The sequence continues at coordinate 122,128,304 of OZ002744.1, forward strand.
ATAATAATCCGCCTTCTTACTCCAGGTTAAACAGCGCTTTATTGCCCTTCGAATTGTGTCACGTTTGACAAGGGTATTTTTATTGGTGCTCATATTTGTAACTCGGGAAATTATAATAGCGATCAATCGTGCTTAATAGTTGTATACTTTAAAACTTTGGCTATATACTGTCACAAAATGGCTTCTGTTTATATGCGACCAGTTCTTTTACTGGCCGCCTGGAATAGGGAGCCCTGGTGCAAAAACCAGTGCTCTGGTGATCTAATGTTCTGGTGAAACACCAGAACATCAAAATTCTCAACGAAACAATCGTGTGTAATATCTTACAACAGACACCACTTTTCCTTTTAGCTTCAATCAGATTTTTTAACACTTTTTTAATAAGACAAAAATGCGTTCACTTCTCAAACAGTAATGACCATTTATTATTGTTCAACACTAAATTTATAAAGACAAATTTGCTTACTTTGATGAAGTCGATAACATGCAAGACAAAAAAATACAAAACTTAAACATAACAATTCATTCTCACTTGAAGAGTGAAGATAAAGAATTGCATCGTCGGCTTTAATTCCGCCGCATGACGATACAATGTTGCTGCGATAAATTCCAAATTACAAGCTACGATAAATATTTCATGGGGGGTTATTTCTATGGGAACGTAATCTGATACGATTTGTTTATGATACTGTAGGAATGCGTTCTTTGTGACTGAGTATTCGTGCTGATTATGAAATTTTATTTTTCATGCAACTTGTGATTTGGAATTTAATGCTAAAATCCTAATTAATTAATTGTAATGCTAGGGTAGAATTCAACATCCTCCCCCGCGTTGAGCGTTGAGTTCAACCAATTCTTCCGTTTCGCGGCTCTGGCTAAAGTTCGGCGGCGTCCTTCTGGGTGCGGCTACGGGGTGTGTTGTCCTTCGGTCCTCACGGCATTTGATGAATCTTTTTATTGTGAAAAAAGCCAGAATGCCCATAGCGAGGAGAAGGCTCGTATAACCAACGCTGAAGTGGTGAATGGTTTGATGGAGTGGCGTCATAGGACTTCCTTCTTCAACCTGAAGATCTTGTAACCTTTGCTTCAGCTCTAACAAATCGTGGGAGACGTTGTAGGATGACATTGGCTTGTGAAGTAATTTTGTGACTTCAAGCGGAGGAAGCATTTCAGTTAGATTCTGTGATGGCATGAAAGCGCTTCTCATAGAGGTCGGATAAAGACTGTGGGCTTGTATTGTAGTTGCCTCGTCCTTAATGGCACAACCATTACTAATATTGAGCATGCCGGATCCTGATAATGACCTTTGGGAAACTGAATGGCCACATATTAGATTGACTGTTGTTTCTCCTTTCATCACATAAATCCAATGGTTTGGATTTATGAGCTGAATCCATCTGGGAACCTTGTCAGTCCTTGTTATTTTACACGTGGTGGGCGACGGAGAGTTAGTGAGGTATCCAATTTCACAAGCGCTCATACCAGAATCAACCCTATATAGCGGATGATGTTGTTTGCACATGTGAGTTGCATGTCCAATTGTGGAACACGCTGACATCTCATTGTCCGAAAGTGGATAGAATTGATCTCGATGTAAACTTATTATCAAGAATCGTGATGAAGGTTCTATCACCAAAAATGTGTCGTTCGTCAACACCGGTACTGGGATGATCCTTATCAATTCGAATGGTTCATAAGTGAACAAGGGTAACTTGAGTCGGAATATTATTTGAGGTGGTCCTATTCTTCCTTGCACTGTCATGAGGTTGTATAGCTCTATCAAGTCATTCTGGCCTGCTGGTAGACGTAATGTTGACGGCAGATTCTCCTTGATAAGTGTACACTGAGCCTTGAGCTGTTGTGGTGACAATAAAAGTGGGTTGATTTTGCCGTTGTGTGTGTCTATGATTACATCCAACAACATAGACTGCATTCTTTGATAATTTGACGTCATTAAGGTTAATCTGATGGATAGTGCATTGAAGGTTTCTGCTGCTCTTTGATCGCGAAGTTCTTGCTGCATACCGTTCATCTGCTCCATCGTCTGATTAATGTGTCCTTCAAAATCCCGTAATTGATTCTCCGTTCTTTCGTTTGACTTTTTTATGATATTGGCCGTTGAGTCGATGATGGAGGTCTGATTCTTTAATAATTCCAGCAAATGTTGTTGATTTCCTTCAACATTGCTTATGATTTGCCTCATCTTTTCAGCATAGCGAGAATCTAATACTCCGAACAAAGAACTGGCCAAATTACCAACTATATCGAGCGGCGCTCTTTTGGCGCGTGTAGGTATATGATATAGTAGCAATTCGTTGTTCTTTTCCATCTCTTTCAGTATTCCATGGAATTGTGAGCAAGTCTGTGAACATACCTGATGCTCGATCATAGCCTTGCAGACGTGATTTAAGATGGCAGTGCCGTTTTTTATCGTAGCAAATTCCTGCCAATATGACTTCATTTCATAGTATATGACCAAATTCCATTCATTAGAGATTAAGTGGGTCGAGCCCATACCTTCAAAATAGATGCCGGGCTGATTCTTAAAAGGTGTTACTTCTAGTTGACAGCTCCCTAGTATCGGCATGACTAGGCATGTGAGAAAAAATAAGCTCGCAGCGGAAGTTGACGGACGAGATTTTTTAGACGGAATCTCTTCATGAGGTTCGGTTGGCCCTTTTTCTTCCCTGCTGCTGGAGGATTCGGAATGGCCAATCTTATTCGCTTGTTCTCGTGGATGTTTCTTTTTAGCTGCTGGTAAGTTGTCGATTTGTGAGGAATAACAGGCCTCTTCCTGCTCTATTGGTAACGGAGCAAGTTTGTGAATCGGTCTCCTGAATACTCCAGAAGCAGTTTTAACGTCTGCCACTCTGATCAGTCCGTCATCGCCTTTGATGGCTTGGACTATTCTTCCTAGTGGCCAATTTAATGCGGGAAGATTTTCATCTTTTACCACCACCATTGTGCCAGGCTGTACGTTGTTGCACCGTTGTTTCCACTTATAGCGGTGCTGAAGCTCGCTCAAGTATTCTCTTGACCATCGTTGCAAAAAATTATTCTTCAAATGAGAGACCAGTTTCCATCGTTGAAGTAAGCTCCCCTTTGCTGGGCCAGCATGAGGATCTACTATGCTTCTTAACGGCTCCCCAATTAAGAAATGCCCTGGGGTCAATGCGGAGATGTCATTTGGGTCCGATGACATTGGCGTTAGTGGGCGGGAGTTTAATATGGCTTCTATTTCTGTCATTACAGTTTCCAGCTCCTCGTATGTAAGCGATGCTGCAGATACACTCTTCTGGAACAAATGCTTGGCAGATTTGACGGCTGCCTCCCACAAGCCGCCGAAGTGTGGCGCCCTTGGAGGAATGAAGTGAAAGTCTGCGCTTTTTGATGTACTGAACCTTGTGATTTTTTCCTGTGACCCCTTACTGTATATCACTCTTTCCAATTCTCTTAGTTGATTGCTGGCCCCGACAAAGTTTGTCGCATTATCGCAGTAGATGTTTTTGCAATTTCCTCTTCTACTGATGAATCGCTTCAAGGCTCCAATGAAGGCGTCGGTGGTCAACTCACTTACGACCTCGATGTGGACTGCCTTGGTTGCGAAGCAACAAAATAGTGCAACATAAGCCTTTGAGGGTCTTTTTCCTCTTAACTTGAAATGCACCCAAAAAGGTCCACAAAAATCGATCCCGACATTAATGAGGGGTCTGGCTGGCTGTACTCTGTGAGCCGGCAAGTTGCCCATAAATTGCTCTAGAAGTTGGGGCTTGAATTTCCGGCAGCGGACACAATTCTGTACTATTGACCATGCTATGGTCTTGCCCTTGATGGGCCAGAATCTTTGTCTAGTAATGGCCAAGAGTGCTTGAGCGCCAACGTGTGAATTGGTGATGTGAATATTGGTCATCACTAATCGTGTGGTGTTGTGGGCGTATGCCAGCAACATTGGGTGTTTGGCGTCATAAGTCAATTCTGATTCCTGCAATCGTCCACCTACTCTAATCAATCCCCTTTCATCCTCAAATGGGCTCAGGCTGCTTAAGCTACTATTCGACTTTACGTGGTGCAACTGGGTTAATTGTTTTACATCTTCTCCGAACCCTTGATATTGCGCTTCCTTTATAATTACCACCAGTGCCCCTTCTAATTCTTCTACACTTAGTTGCGCCTTCTCACGTGCATCCGGCACCTGGCGAGCATTTGATACAAATCTCAATATGTATGCTACGATCCGTTGCAGATGTTTAAAAGAATTGCGATGATGGCGTCGGTAATGTATCTCGTCTTAATTGATGCTGATAACACCACCTTGGCTTGCCTTTTCTCCAAGTCTGTTTTACGAGTCACTATCTTAGATGGCCATGCCGATTCTTTACCGTGCAGAAATAATGGGCCGTAGAACCATAAACTGCAGTCCTTCAATTTCTCGGGATCAATTCCTCTAGACACCAAGTCTGCCGGATTTTGCTGTGAGGGCACGTGACGCCATTGATTAATTGCAGTTTTTTCCTGAATAGCGGCTACACGGTTGGCAACAAATGTGTGGTAGGAAGCTGATGGTGAGTTTAGCCAGGCTAGAACTATTTCCGAGTCGGTCCAAAAATAACATGCATAGTTTTCCTTCAAGTCTGTCTTTACTCGATGAGCCAAGTCAGCTGTAAGTTTCGCTGCACATAATTCTAATCTTGGCACTCTTGTGGTTTTGGTTGGTGCTACTCTCGATTTTGCGCAGAGTAGCCTTACCAATATGGTACCGTCTTGGAGAATTGAGTGCACATATATTGCAGCTCCGTACGCCTCTTCTGAGGCATCAGAGAAGGCATGTAGCTGCATTTTTTGTCGTATTTTCCCTGCGCTAACGTGCCTGGGAACCTTGATGTCATTCACAAACTTGAGGGCCTGACGAAAGTGTATCCATCTACTGTGCAACTCAATTGGTACTGCCGCATCCCAATCCAGTTTCAAAATCCACAGCTTTTGGAGAAATATCTTGGCACTTACCACCACAGGGCTCATGAGACCCAGCGGATCGAACAAGTGAGCGATATCTGAAAGTACCTTCCTCTTCGTAACCCTTCCTCCTTCGGTCCACTGGGTTCTAACCGAAAATTCATCCGTCCGTGGGAGCCATGTCAAACCGAGTGTTTTAATGTGACAGTCATTGTCATCAGTAAGGTCTAGCTGAGGGGCGACGTCCTCAAGGGGTATGTTTTTGATTATCGTTGGTTGATTAGTACACCACTTCCGTAACTTGAATCCGGCGGATAACAAAATTCCGTTTAATTGCTCCTGCATTTGAACAGCTTCTTGCAAATGATTTGACCCGGTCATGACATCGTCAACATAAAAATCTTGCTTCAATATCAATGAGCCCAAGGGATGCTGTGTTTCATTTTGTCTGGCTAGGCTTTGGAGACAATTCGTTGCCAAGAATGGCGCCGTTGTTACGCCGTATGTGACTGTCCGCAGTTGATAACATTTCGTAGGCTGTGATAGGTCGTCCCTCCAGAAGATTAATTGGAATTTCCTGTCATCCTTGCTGACTTGTACTTGGTGGTACATTTTTTCAATGTCAGCTGTGAAGACATATCGTGGTAATCGAAACCGTAGCAATATGGAGAAAAGCTCATCTGTTGGGCCAGTATGTAAAATGTCATTCAATGACACATTTGATGAGGTTTTCATTGAGGCATCGAACACTACTCGCAATTTCGTAGTTGTGCTGTCTGGTTTCATCACGCAATGATGCGGCAAAAAATAATGCGGTGTAGGAAGGTCTTTTAAATTGACTTCCTCCATGTGACCTAATGCAATGTATTCTCTTATGAAATCCATGTACTGCCTTTTCATCTCTGGATTCTTGTTTAACTTTCGTTCCAAAGAATGGAACCGACGTAAAGCGATATCCTTGGATTCGCCCAGATTATGCGGATCTTGGGAAAAGGGCAGCTTCACCATGAAGCGACCTGTATTGTCTCTTTGGGTGTTTAAGTTAAAATGTGACTCACATCTGAGCTCGGAAACCGTCTTGGGTTGTCTGGCACTGTCAACCTCCTCCAACTTCTAGAATCTTTCCATTTGTTCCTCGAGAGTGCCATCTTCTTGCGAGCACACTCCGCATACGGCTTCAGAGCGTTGTGTGGTTTGTATTCCTCCACCAATCACCCAACCAAATACTGTATTTTGTATTGTGGGTAAGTTCTTTCCAAGCTTAATTTGACCAACAGCCAGTAACTCAAAATAGCTTTCAGCTCCAATCAGTAGATCGATGCGATCTGGACGGTCAAATTGTGGATCGGCCAATTTAATGTTCTTGGGTATGGGCCAGCCGGTGATGTCTAGCTGATGGGCCGGTTGGAAAGATGTGATTTGTGGCAATATGAATGCTTCGATTCTCTTTGAAAATCCACTTGTTCTGGATAATAATTCTATGTTGACTCGTTGTTGAGTCTGCTGTATTCCACAACCAATACCACGGATATTCAAATGATCCCGAGTTGGCTTTACTGACAATGTCTTGGCCATACGGTCGGTTATGACGTTTAGCTGAGAGCCGGAATCTAGGACCGCCCTGCATTCCACTTCGACTCCCTCCTCGTTCCTCAATCTCACTAATAACGTACTGAGGAGAACGAATTTCCTTGTATTTCTATCAGTTTGGGCTGCTAAAGTCGTTGACTGACTGACTGGTACTTGGTTAGCAGCTGATGCTGAATCTGGGCCTGATTGACTTCTCATAAGATGTGTCCTCTCCATGTTGGATGAGGCGTGGTTTGTTGGCCCCCTTGAACTGTTGTCTAAATGCACCAGTGTGTTATGCTTACCAGAACATTTTGTACAGCTTCGTAAATTGCAACTGGCTGCAGTGTGCTTCTCTTTCATGCAGTTGATACACAAATGGTGCTTCCTCAATAATTGTAGACGATTGTATGGCGATAGTGAGAGAAAGCTCTTGCATGCAAATAACGCATGGGTCTGTTTGCAGGCTATGCAACGGTTCCCGTTTGAAGTGGCTAAGAGAGCCGACTTGGGGTGCTGGATACCCTTCAGGCTTAGCCTGTCCCGGAAGCAGCTCTGGACTCTCCCTGTTAATGTTTCCAGGGATTGGAATCGGATCTCCAAAAATTCTAACACTCTTTTCATAGAGCTCAATTCCCTTGGGGCCTCTAATGATTGCTCAAATAAGGTGTGTGTAGTTTGATCAAACCTTTTAGTTATCAAATGAACCAACAATGGATCCCAATTGTCTGTTGGTATTCCTATGTTTTTTAACCCAACAAGGCACTCGTTTGTAGTATCGTGGAGCTTCTTTATGGCCGCTGCCGATTCTATCTGACTAGTCGGCTGGGATAGTAGCTTATTCAATAGCGCTGTTACTAAGAGTCGTTTATTATCGTATCTGTGCTGTAGAGTGCTCCAAGCATCTTTATAATTTTCGTTTGATACTGGTAAATGCTGTATTAATGCCCTTGCTTCTCCTGATAAGTTGCTCGTTAAGTAGAACATCTTTTGGGCATTGCTTATAGGCTGATTATGTATCAGCGGGATATATAGATCTTGGAACTGTGTCCAACGTAAATAATTACCATCGAATGTAGGTAAGACAATTTCTGGAAATTTGATTAAGCCGCTATGCGCTTGTGAAGATGCAGCCTGATTTGTTGCTGTGTTGAAGTCGCTTAATTTTTGCTGGAGTGATATGATTGTATCTTGTATCCAGCCGTCTTGTTCATAGTAGAGATCAGGTTCATATCCCAATGGGTTTGGTCCTGCGGACTGTTCCCAGATGAGCTGATCGTTGGCCATGATATCACGCTGATATGTCCGGAGCAGCTCTACCTTTAATTGATAATAAGGCTTCTCATGAGGCTGCCCGGCCTTAGATTCAATGTCCTGGACGAGATGTGTGATGATTCTCATCAAGGCCTTCTGCCGTCGTACTAATCTTTCGACCTCACCTTGCTGGATGTGCACGTAATTCTTTCATCAATTGCTGATATACTTCCTTGATAGCATCATGGTATGATTTTTTGAAGTACAGGTTCTCCTTGTATTCTTCTTCAAGCGGTGCCAACCTTTTGTGATTGTATTGAAAGAGAGCCCAATATGCCTTGGAAATTTCCAGGCGCTTTGTTATATACTGCTCGTCTTTTCGTGAAGCAGAATCCTTTCCGTAATTTATGTACAGTTTCTCTAGCTTGTCGCCAACCATGGATTGTTCATGGATGATTTCTTCGAATACGAATTCTTCTTGGTCTGAATCCATCGTGGTTGGATGACTTCTTTTTCTTATTTCTCTTAAAGTTGAGCCTGTGGTGGCTTATTGCTTTAGTAGTAGCGAATGATAACTTAAATTAGCTTCCTGTAGCCTGGGGGTTCCTTTCAGCCTGATGGCGGCTTTCTGGATAGCCTGTGTGTGGGATTCAGATCACGTCGGGGTCACCAAAAATGTTTATATCGCGACCAGTTCTTTTACTGGCCGCCTGGAATAGGGAGCCCTGGTGCAAAAACCAGTGCTCTGGTGATCTAATGTTCTGGTGAAACACCAGAACATCAAAATTCTCAACGAAACAATCGTGTGTAATACCTTACAACAGACACCACTTTTCCTTTTAGCTTCAATCAGATTTTTTAACACTTTTTTAATAAGACAAAAACGCGTTCACTTCTCAAACAGTAATGACCATTTATTATTGTTCAACACTAAATTTATAAAGACAAATTTGCTTACTTTGATGAAGTCGATAACATGCAAGACAAAAAAATACAAAACTTAAACATAACAATTCATTCTCACTTGAAGAGTGAAGATAAAGAATTGCATCGTCGGCTTTAATTCCGCCGCATGACGATACAATGTTGCTGCGATAAATTCCAAATTACAAGCTACGATAAATATTTCATGGGGGGTTATTTCTATGGGAACGTAATCTGATACGATTTGTTTATGATACTGTAGGAATGCGTTCTTTGTGACTGAGTATTCGTGCTGATTATGAAATTTTATTTTTCATGCAACTTGTGATTTGGAATTTAATGCTAAAATCCTAATTAATTAATTGTAATGCTAGGGTAGAATTCAACAGCTTCGTAATGTCACTGCTTACTGTTTAGAAATATGCGAAGAGACTGCGAGCACATAAATTTTGACAACACTGCTTACTGTGATATGGGTATACACAATAATTTCAATTGCTTGCGTGTAGGTTTGTTTTATGCTATGATATTGATAGTAGGATATATTACGGGTAATACTGCCGAAAAATATTCACAATTGTAAGTCGCACAGCGGAGAATAGCAGCAATTACTGCTGCCTGCACTTGCGATAGCGAGAGAGGTACACTTGTGAATGCAAAGATGTGTACTTCCTTTAGTTTTGGCCTGTAAATAGGGAATCGTAGCGATTACGCTATGTACTTCTCCGAAAGTACCTGAATGACACAGTCTTAACTTGTGTAGATAGAGGATCGTAGCGATTGATTGGGTTATGTACTTGCGATCACACACAGAGTTTTCATTTGTATAGATATTCGTAGCGAATGTGGCGTTTTATGTACACAGTTTTCGTTCATATAGATGATAATAGCGTTTGTAGTATGTACACTTGCAAAAATCACACACACAGAGTTTTCATTTGTGTTTTGTGTTTTAAAGCGTAGCGGTGAATATTCCCGTTAGGAATGTTACTTAATTATAGCACTTTTTGATGCTTAATGCCAAACAATTTATGATTTTCGCACACGCGGAAAATTATGCGAGTGTTTTTGCATGCAAATCGCGACGTTCACGGCGTAACTTGCGTTTGTTTATCGTTTAGCGATATGACAAATTACACTAAGAATGCTGTAGTTCTTTTCGCGATTTGGTCAATAAGCGTTCGAAATCCGTCTTGAAGGACCATAAATGGTGTAGAACGAACAATAAAAAAAGGGGATAAAAGCAAAAGACCCCGTGTGCGACTTAGTGATTCTTTATTTTAATCTGTGTCAATCGACTGCGTACAGAAGACTAAAAATTACTTCACTCTGGGCATAGTGCCGTACATAAGCGATACAACTACTTACTTACTACTCACGATAATGTAGTGGAAGGCTTCAACAATAGTTATATTTAATGATTTAATAATAATTTAATGAATCTGCACCGCACCGCTGTAATTCAGTTCCATGAAGGTTGTAATGAGGCATAATTAAGATCTGACATATGCACAAGAGATCAGCTTAACAAATAAGGATTCACAAGTCATGATCCCAACAGATGACAAAACAAAGTTTAAAAAGATAAAATCATGGATACCGAAATTACAAACTCAATTTATAAAAATTGCTTGCGCACTCACCATACATCTAATTTGTTAATAGCACCTTATAAACTCCAACATTTTATTTTGGCTACTAAGTAATTGCCTTGTAGCAACACAATTTGAAAAATTCTTTAATCTTTTAATTCTTTCTCATCACAATACAGCAACTAATAATTCTAAAAATTCAAAAAAAAAAAAAAGGTTTCATGTGCTAAGAGGCTCTGCGTTAAATGTCGATTACTTATAAAGCGGCGATAAAGCAATATTGTAGTGAAAAGGCTTCCCAACTGAAAAAAAAAACGCTTAGCATATTAGAACTTCATCACTACTTGAACTCTCAGATCATAAAACATCGGACAACAATAAGTTGTAGAAACTTTACTTCACCGCACGCACTTATGGCACAAATTCCAAACTCAAAATTTTAACAATAACACAATTCAGCTGCAAGATGAGAGGCAAAATACAGAAAAGGTAGGTAGCTGATCGATGTACTCGCCTTGGGTTTATGACGATGACCATAAGCACAAACTGTAGATAGTTACTGCAAATTTAAATATTTTTCTTGTGAAAATAAAAAAATCTTAAGTTCTTTTATAAGCTAAGTTGACAAAATGAAAATTAATTACCCAATATCAGTTTTCCGCACACTTTCGTTCATAAAATGAATAATCAAAAATGTTTTAGGATGACAACAGCACAACGTTACAAACATAACTTTTCTTTCCACTTAATTTTGCAATAAGTATGATTTTTCTCCATAGCTTTGTTGTGGATCGCACGAACGCAAATATCCACAGTATTGTATTAACGATTCTTGATATGAGGATATGAGCTTTCCGCCAATAGTATATTTTCACCGCTGTGTAGTTAAAAACAACGTGCTAGATATCAATTTCTATAGATCACAAAATTTGTCGACAATTATTTTACAAATTTTTCTGCACTGCACCAATGAATTTTAGCGGGAAACGATTGGTGCAGCTGTGCCGATGACTGTTAGTTATTGATAATTAATGTGATTGACCTCATAGTCGCTTGGATTAATTGTAATGCGAAGACAAGCGGTAAAACACAATTCATGTAGCAATTACTTGCAGTTTAGACTACTCTTCATATATGTATGTCTACACGAATTATGCAAGATCGTAAATGGTTCGATGGAGAACGAAATTCTTTTATCATATGAGCTCAAAAAAAAAAACCAAGGAATACAAATTCGAAAGACCTGTTGATTTTTCCTGTTTACTGAATTAAAATTAAATTATTTTATTTGTCTTTAAGAAGGAACCACTTTTCGGGCCCCCGTTGATGCGTAAAGTGGCTAGCTATGCTGATAACGGGGTTGATTTTTTTCATCAACAGTGCTAATTTTTCTTTGAAAGTTTACCATCACCATCTGCTTTCCGTCCACGATCGAGAAGAAGTCCTCGCCTCTCTTTTTTTTTCTTTTTGGACTATCGATCTTCAATCGGTTTTTCGTGCAGTCGCCAATGATACTTTCCAGCTGTTTAGCTATTTTCGGACCTGTTTAAAAGCTGTTAAGCTATTATCAGACCTGTTCGAAAAGCTGTTTAGCTATTATCTGACCTGTTTAAAAGCTCTTAAGCTGTTATCAGAGTTGTTTGGAAAGCCGTTATCTAACCTGTTTAAAAGCTGTTAAGCTGTTATCAGAGCTGTGTGAAAAGCTGTTAACCTGTTATCTGACCTATTTAAAAGCTGTTATCAGAGCTGTTTTAAAAGCTGTTAAGCTGTTATCGGCGCTGTTTGGATAGCTGTTAGTCTATTATCTGACATGCTTAAAAGCTGTTAAGTTGTTATCAGAGCTGTTTGGAAAGCTGTTAAGCTGTTATCAGACCTGTCCAAGATACAAATTCCGGATGAAGGTCAAGGACCAGACGCACTTTCGGTTTCAAAGATGACGCCGGAGGTCAAGGTCGAGCCCACGTGTAAATGTTTTTTTGGTTGGGCTTCCTTAAATCGGTTTCCCTATAACTGTAATAAAACTTTCTTTATTTTACAATAATGTATATCTATAATATCTATAATACAATTGAAACAAACTATTTCATTAAATGGTATTTTATTTATAATACAATTTTTATTTACAATACATATCCTTAGATTATATGTTTTCTGCATCTGCTCCTTGCTGTTCTGATTGAATAGAGTAATGTCCCCATGGTAGAGTGTCCATTGTCCCACTCATAATATACCGCTTGTTATCATATGGACTCAATGCAATCTTTCTTTGGCTGATCGTGTAAACATTATGGTTATGCGATCGTATGGAGATCTGATTAGCAGTTAATACTCGCTTGTTATTCTAGCATTCGACGTAGTCTTCGATATGCCTCTGGACTACATCTGTCTTTATTCCTTTCGATTTCTTTACAGTTTTACCATCGTTTATATGCAGCCTGTACATTTTCGAGCGCAAGCCTGCAAATTCGGTCATGGTTTTCCCATTAAGCTGATGCTTCATTAGAGCAGGAAGTGTTTTATTTATTAGCGGTAAATTGCATTGATTATCTTCTAGGTAATCGCTTGTATCAAATTTATCAATATTTTCAGCCATAAACTCATTCTGATCCATCCGTAGGAGCATCTCTTGCCCAAGCGCAGCTTACATGGTGCTCATAACATTTTGACTCGACTTTCTCAATATTTTTATATAGTTTTAAAAAGTTGTGGCATTCTTGAATTTGTGTCTCATGCTCATCGACGAAAATGTTATTATATTTTCTTATAAAATCCTCAATATCTATCTTAACAGTCTCACATTCAAGAAGACACTAACCACTAACCAAATTCTCTTTTTGTCACTTAGATTTTGTATAGAATATACCACTTTCTTAGAAAAAATTTTCCTGCTTATTAGATTTTGGATAGAAACTGTTACCAAATTCTTACAAAATTTTCTTTTACCACTAGGTATTTGTAAACATTATAGGATATGTTTTCACCTAGAACTGATTTCAGAAATTGGTCTCCGGCTTCGTTTTGGGTAAATCTAGACTATAAGAAATATCCGTATATCATAAGATCACCCTATTCTAGGTTCCTGGACATGCGGATATCTAGAGTAATTAGGCAGCTGATGAGCTAAGTGAAAAGGGTTCTGAAATGGATAACTCCGCAGTACTGTCGTTTATTTGAGGAACCCATTCGAAACTTTGAAAAGAGTGATTACCAGGGAAACCTATGAAAAATCAGGTCTCCTGTGGTTCAATAGAGACACCCTGATTTTTATTTTGTTTATTCTGCCTGTTAGCTTTTGTATGAAACATACTCTTACCAGATTCTTATACAATTTTCTTCTGCTTACTAGATTTTGTGTAGAACATACTGTTCCAAAAGATGCCATCTAGAATATCGCTTTCTTTCAGCAAATTTTTAAATTGAACCCACTCTCAAACTAATAAAAAAATACTGCAACATCGCTGCAGTTTCAAGTGATCTGTTTTTAAATATGTATTCACCCAGCCCAGCTCAAGTAAACGATAACATATTATCGCTAAATCTTTCATCCACCAAGTATACAGACTAGCCCAACACAAGTGTGATAATTCCAGACAGCCATATCATTCAAACAACTGATAATACAAAGATCCAAGCTTGCATGTAAACGATCATGTCTACTTCAAACATGTGTGTTAGAGCGATGCAGATCTTATGTGTGTGTTAGCGCGAGATGGTTTCAAAGTACAATATTCGCTAAGGCTTCCTAATGTGTTAGAGAGAGGCATATTACAGCATTCCACTACTCATACAAGTCTAAATTAATATAATCATACCAATCATCAAACTTTTTATTTAATCCACTCCCAACCAACCTAATTTTTTCATGGTAAGATTTAAAAATAAGTAAAAAACACTACCCACTCTCGACCATCGCCACGGTCTTCACCAAAGTTTCTATATCATACTGGAATTGTGTGAAAGATTTTAACTTATAGTACCACGGTCTTCACTATTGTATTTGGAGAATTATCAACTGTTTCTTCCTTCCTGATACAACACCATTTCGGATGATGATACTTTAGAGGATATCAATTTGAAGCGACATTTCTGATAAGATTTTTACTGAGCGGAACACTTTCCAATAGACGCAAAAAAATCGTTCAACTTGTTTACTTTTCTCGGCTACGCGAGTTTGTTTGATATAAAATACCAGTCATGCCATTACACTTGAAGACCTATAGAACTTTCATAACTCATCTAAGTCGCCACATCATCCTACATTAATATTATAGCTCATCAAAGCTTTTAATTTAACCAATTCTCAACTTAGTGCTTACAAAAATAGCCTAGAATTGAATTATTAGTAATATGAATTACATCTGAAAATGTATGATCGCTAATATCACGAAAACCATACCCCGTAGAGGATTTCTGATAAGACGTTTCAGTACACGCACACCCCTACACCGAAAATTTTCTAGGCTTTAATTTCTATTCTTACCATCCCAAGCAGACGTGATCTCCTTTTGGATATCGAATATCATGATCACTCTTGTTTATAAAAGATACATACAAACCACAACTCACGTTATAGTTGTTGTTGGTTTTTTATCAGTAAAAGAAATTTTCAATTATAACTACTCATCTAAGAAAAAATATAAGTTGTTATTTTTCAGCTAAAGAAATTGGGAATCTTTCATAAATTTGTTTACTTTACTCGGGTCTGTGCGAATTTTGCTTACATTATTCGACTGGGATTTTCTTTACATTTTTCAGCTGTACGAATTTGTTTATATTACTCGGCTGTCCGAATATATCAAATTATAAGCATTACACTTGAAGAGCAAAATTAGGCAAAGTCAACATATCTACCTACATTCACCCCAACCGCTTTCGCCTGGTCTATTTTTAGATAATATCACATGGTGCCATCTTGTTCATAAAAGACGCCTACAGATTAATATCATCAAATCTTTAATCCACAACTTAGGTTATAGTTGTTGTTGCTTTTGTTTTTTCATCTACTAATATTAATTACACCGAGGAGGTAAGATCACTAATATCTAGAACTGTAGAGGATTTCTGATGAAAATTTTACTCCCTAGTACTGACATGAACAAAAATATTCTAGGAATTATTACTAATATTAATTAGTGCGAATTTTGTTTACATTATTCGATTTTGTTTACATTACTCGGCTGCGGTTTTGGTTACAGTATTCGGCTATGTTAATTTGATTATCGGCCTGAAGACGGACATATCCAAGTCAACATACATACCTACATTGGTGGTTGTTATTGGCTTCAGTATCCTCCTAAAAGAAAACTTCAAAATGATGTCAAATTTTCAGTACAAAAGCGGCCTCAGAACGACCCCCTCCCTCCCCAAAACCCTTTTTGATTCAGAACTCTCAAAAAGATCTGGGAAAAAAGTTGCCATTTTTTGTACGGGAAACTGCGCTAGAACCGGCATAGCGTAACTACTCTAAACACTGAAATGTATCCGAGAGACTGCAAGTCTAATGATGAATGGAAAAGCATCATTAGGAAAAAAGATTCGCAAGGAAAAGAGATTGTATTCTGATCCAAAATCCGAAGCGAGTGGATTAGAACGCCCGACCGCGATGGAAAACAAAATAGTACCCAAGCATATTTATACTCCGCGCAATGAAATGATCCGCAAAATGAATGGAGATATACAAAGCGACATCTTTCTTATAATACAGAAAATGTCACTTTTCTCCGATGAATTCCGTACTGGACCAGTAAAGACCTCAGCAAGATTTTTCCTTGAGATGTTACAAGCGTAAAATGTATATGAAACTATCAATTAGTATTTACTCGAAACTCCGTACTAAGCTTTATAAAAGACAAATGTCTAGCAAGCAGACGAATGTCAAACGCGATCGAGTAGATAGTTGTACTGCCCGTAGTCAGAACGTACACGCAATAAATGATTAAGTGACTGAAATGAATGCACTGGTATAAAGGTAGTGGTTTTATTCGTTTATTCACTGCACTAAATACTTCGAGTTCATTAAATACGATAACTTGAGAACTACAAGATATATATATATATATATTTTATAATATAAGAAGCTGAAACCAAGACGTTTAATAAATAATTAATATAAAGAAATTTGTTTTATTCAACTGTAGCAATTGACTTGTACTCACCTGATCGATATGTAGCAGCTGATTTACTTGACCTTTTATTTAACTGAGGTGTGGGATGAGGATATTCTTTATTGCAGTCGATACCCGCAATAAAGTGGATTTGTTAGGAATTGTCTTATTACAGTCGAGACCCGCAATAAGACTCTTTATTACAGTCGATACCCGCAATAAAGTGTTTTGTGTTAGTGATTTTCTTACTACAGTCGAGACCCGCAGCAAGAATCTTTATTACAGTCGAGACCCGCAATAAAGTGTTTGAGTTAGTAATTGTCTCACTACAGTCGATACCCGCAGTAAGACTCTTTATTACAGTCGATACCCGCAATAAAGTGATTTTGTTAGTAATTGTCTTATTACAGTCGAGACCCGCAATAAGACTCTTTATTACAGTCGAGACCCGCAATAAAGTGGTGTGAGTTAGTAGATTTTTTATTACAGTCGAGACCCGCAATAAGAAACTTTATTACAGTCGAGACCCGCAATAAAGTTATTTGTTAGTAATATATTATCTCAGTTGAGACCCGAGATAATATTCTTTAAGTCAGTCGAGACCCGACTTAAAGTGAATGTTGGTATATATCTTAACTTCAGTCGAGACCCGAAGAAAGATTCTTTATTTCCGTCGAGACCAGAAATAAAGTGTATTGTTAGTAATATTTTTTATTGCAGTCGCTACCCACAATAAAAAAAACCTTTAATTGAATTGCTATCTAAAACAAAATCCTTAATCCAGTCGGTACCCAGAAAAAGAATATTTTATTTTAGCCGTCAATTAAACAAAGTATTTAATTTAGTAATAAAATATAACACTAGGAAAAATCACTAGGAAATAACACAAAGGAATAAATTGCCAAGTTAATCACTGCACTGCTAAATCACAAAAGAGAGATCGAATCAAGTCAAACTGCTGTTTATATAGCCAGAGTTTGCGCACGCCACCAAGGAACGGTAGTCAACGGCGCATGGCAACAGTATTGGCATAGCAACAACTTGCATAGCAACAATAACCTGACCTAGCAACTGCACTTCATCATTGATTTATAAAGTGTTACCATTTTAGTTATTGTTGTCAACAAGCTTCACTCAACTTATGAATATAAAAAATATTTTGCGTAAATTCAATTTATTCCTAATCCAGTGTAGTATAAATGTTAATAACAACTAAATCTTTCACATTTTGTTGAATGAGAAAGTTTACTTACCCGACAAAATTTGTAAATTCCTAAAACCAACACCTCCAGCCGACCCCGACGCAGCCAGAAGCAGCACACACGATTTGCTGCACATCTCAATCTTCTGCTGCGCAGTAATTTCTCGTGTAATGGCGGTACGTGGTTCGTAATGAGAATTCTTGTATCTCGATACCGTGGTGGCCATACTTGTTGCTGTCCAGCTGACTTGAGCTGACAGCAGCAATTTGTTTACATGCAAATTTTGCTTGGTGGGAATACATGAATTAGGTAAGAAAAATGTATGATTTAATTAAAAAGGATTTGATTCTTTGTGGTCTGTCTGGTTTCTTTTTTCAGGTTTTCAAGATGATATTGGCGAACGATAAAAGGATTCAACCGATAAAATACTCGAAGGAATTGAAAGCAATTTGAAAACCTTTTCATGCCATTGTGATGCTTTCCTTGATCTCTGTGCGTTAACTAATAACCATCAGACGGCTTCAGAAGAAAATACCAGGAACTCTGTAGCGGATGTTAAAGGTGTTATAACGTACGTCACAACATTTAAAGAACCACCGAATGTCGAATCTGCTATATTTTACTAGGCTGCGCCCTGTCCCAAGTGCCGACACCTGTAACTCCATGTTATTTGCTACAAGGCTGAGCTTTTATGTTGTTTGCTACATTTCACTAGATTGTACTATATTCTAAGTGCCTATATCTGTACTTTTATCGTTCATTTTGCTACAATGTTAATCTACCATGTAACTATCTATGATGTGCCCAGCGCTATGCGTGCCTTTGGCACGGGTACTCAAATAAATTGATGTTTATGTTTATGAATCTTTGGTTCTTGTTGAGGAGAAAATTTTCGACAAACAAATTCAGTGGACGGATTACATTGGTAAAATTGACAAGGAATCTGAGGAATTAAGTCGAATTATAGAAATTTTAGATGAAATTTATGAAGCTCTCAGTGACTATGATAAGCCTTACCCGACTCAAAATATAAGATGAAGAAACTCAGAAGGAAAACACATTATTTCAAGTTGCTAGTTTGTTGCTTTTTTAGATCTTAGTTCCTGTTCGGAACAATAGTTGTTAACACATGTATGTTTTGGAGACAAACTAGTGTTAACAAATACACCTTTCGAAATTTCACTATTCTTGTTTTTTTTGTATAGTTTTTCATAATACTCAAGCCCACAGAAATACTAATTTAAATTAATAGACTGCCAATAAATTTACAGACAGTCGAGTTTGGGGGGTATTTGGTCATTTTACTTAAAAAAATTTGAGTCATATAAATAGCAAAACGCTAAAGGTCGTTCGTTCAATACATTACAGTATGACCAATCTTATTGCGCTGGTCCTACGGTTTTATTATTTTCTTTTATCATAAAATAAGTCGATAGCTATTAGCAAGTTCGAGAAAACTGAAAAAGTAAAGCGTAATCAAAATATAAATTAGAGTATTCATTTAAAAGTTCCGAAATATACAAGGATATTATATACTTGCTGAAACAAAAGCATTATAAAATAAGTTTTTTCAGTACCCTTCAACTTGATCAATTGACTTCAATTAGTCCCATGCTCGACTTGATGAGCGTGGCGACCCAATAGAAAATTTATATAAAAAAAAGTTTTTGTATAAGTTGAAAAGATATTTTAGGTTGAATCACATTGGGCTCACAACTATTACTAGATTGAAGTTCATTACTTACACTATTGCCCAAGAGAATATTTAAATTAGTTTCAGGTAGTACTATGAAAGGTAAACTGGCTACTGCGCTATTAATCTTAGTCTTACTCGTTGGTTAGCATTGGAAGAAGTGACCTAGATGCATCATGTCAAGTAAAGAACTAACCGGTGAACTTTGAGACGATAAAATATTGAAACCGATGAAGAAATTAATAAAATTCTATGGAGTTCCGTGAGTAAATGGTTCTTGAACTAAATTGACTTAAATAAACATTATTTAACTTTTTACTAGTGCTAGTCAATGCGAGTCTAATATCTTGTTATGTCACTGAATAGGCATTCCATCCTTAGATTGTGTAGCAAGAAGGGTACGCTATAAGGAAGAAAAATCTAATAGTAGATCTACCTCAACGTTGTAATTATTATAGCCTTGAAGACTATTAATATCTTTTTGTTTTAATTTCAGCAGTAAGGAAAACTTTATGACAAGAAAACTGACTATCGAAATAAGTACTGAAACTATTCTAACTACATTTGATTACATGTACCTCTTTAATTAAACGAAGAGATTTAATCTACTCATTGAGGTATCCACCCACTCAGACACTGTCACCATATGCCATCACTTTCTAACTTCAAACTATCAAAAAGTATTTCCTTTTTTCTTTGAATTCGAAAAAAATGTCTCAAATTTTACCACGCAATACGTACTGTTTGTAAACAACTTAAATAACTTAACTGTAGGAATTATGGTAATAAAGAAATTTCCAGTTAAATGTAACCTCTTAAGTCTAAGTATACGAAGCTTGTGACAAAATTGTCAAAGAAGCGAATTATTTTAAGCACGTTTACCTCACACACGTCTGCACAATGGAGTGTCTTTTGACATAATTGTTACTCGCTGGGCGTGGATGGCGCACAGTTAGTATCTTCAAGGAGATCGACAATGTATGCTCCTCTGGCCTCATGTAGGGCTCCAATGGCTGCTGATGGGAAAACGTAAATCTGTTTGGAAATCTCGTGCAATTTCACGAATCAAACGCTGGTAGGGCAGTTTGCGAAACACCAATTTTGTAGCTTTTGGTACTGACGACTTTCACGGAGAGCTACTGTACCGGGAGGATCACGATGAGGCCCCTTTTCACCACCGGTAGCGGGCACACCTGGTGGAAATTAATTAATTACCTTGGTCGCTATGGTCTCCTTATTGTATAAAAATTCTAGAAGAATTTCGATTCGGCAATGGCCGCACTCGGATGCGTCTTCCTCATGTTCCTCTGGGAATTCCTCGTCAATATTTCTTTTCAGATCTATTCAAATTTAAAAAAGATTTTTCTTTCCGCCACTATTCACCGGGTCACCTTTTTTCTCTTTATTTATTTATTTTAGTTGCCACAATCCTTTCCACCTCGTTTTCTTTGCCAAAAGAGCTTTCTTGACTCAAGATGGCTCTTCTTCTTCTTTTCTTTTCACAACCCGCATGTCACAAGAGCTTGAGGAAGCATTGCTCCGTCGGGGCGCGTTCAGTTTTATAAACTTATCGCGGCCGGCTCACACGCGTCAGTACGTGTAGCATATTGCTATATGCAATACGCTACGACCATAACAATACAGAGTGGTTTACACCACCTGTGGTTCAGACGACGCTGAAAAATGGTCGACTGAGCTAGCCGGTCTTAAACATAGGCCTCATCTCTGCGGGCGCTCAATGTGTGTCTGACCCACGACCCAATGCTTTCCTCATCACTCGGACTCTACCTGACCGATGACGCATCGAAGGCACATCCCCGAAGTCTCGTCAGTCGTTGATCAGACTTCGACATCCTGCTACGTGTGGGAAGTCAAAGGTACATCGACAAGCTGGTAACCTAAAAATCCAGCCGGTGATGCCTCTCTGCCTTCCTTCACCGAGATGCTGAGGAAGCCCTGCGATCAGTAACCTAAAGAACTGATCACTAAGCTTTCCCGGCGCAATATCTCACCCCGGTCTCAGACCGCGATTGTTCAAGGGTGTGCCTCCAAAGCGTCGTCGTAGTAGTGACATGCTGACAGCCGAATATGGGAATGGATTCCAACAGGTATATCACCCACCATTGACGGGGCAATAGGAGGGCTTCGTGATATCATATAGTTTACCAGTGAAGTTGACTGGATGCCTTCTTTGGGCTACAAGGAATAAACGTGACAATAGCTAGATGACACTTGGAGACTGGATATCACTGCCTGATGTCTTTGGCGTGATAGATTCCTAATAGTTTCCCCTGCAGATCTTCAAGCTCGTACAGGGAGTTTCCTTTCTTGCTTTTAACACGATATTTGACAAATTTCCTTCCCAGATTAGCACTAGTCTGCTGTTGGAAATTGCTTTGAGCAAAATTTCGTCTAAATACCTCCTGACCAACTTTGAACTCGAACCCTGTTCGAATGCATGCTGTAAATTTTCCAACACTCTCGCACGAATCAATCTCATTCTATCTTCTGCGTCTACTCTCAATAGCTCACTAAGAGTTCCAAGGCTTCTCAAGATGGAATAGGAACTGCCATGTTCTACCATTTGCTGACCGAAGAGTGTTCGATAAGGAGAGAAACCACTAGCTTGATGGAAAGAGCTCCTGAGGGAACTAGCTTCTTGGCTTAGTTTCTCATCCCATCTCGTGTGTTCCTTCTTGATATATGCTCTAATCCCCGACAATAGAGACCTATTTACTCGCTCGGAGGCGTTTGCTTGCGGCGAGTAGATTGCCGTTCGCATGTGCTTCACCCCATATTTTTCCAGTAATCTGGTGAACTGAGTCGAGCAAAACTGGACTCCATTGTCAGAGACGATCATTTCCGGGACTCCAAACACGTGGAACACTTCAGTCTCAATGAATTGGCACACATTGAGTGAAGACGCTTTTCTCATAGGTTTGAGAATCGGAAATTTTGAAAGGTGGTCAAGAACTATTAAGATGCAGACGTTTTCTTTCACTGACCTGGGATATGGACCTAGAAAATCAATGCACAGCTTTTACCATGGTCGTTCTGTTATAGACTGGACTTTCATTGGTG
Organism: Dioctria rufipes; assembly: GCA_963924295.1. NCBI lineage: Eukaryota > Metazoa > Arthropoda > Insecta > Diptera > Asilidae > Dioctria > Dioctria rufipes. The sequence goes on from OZ002744.1 coordinate 122,150,676, forward strand.
GTCTCAGAATAGTATTGGGAGCTTTCGTTTCCTTACACACGTAACAGGCGCCTACGTAATTTCTGACATCAACTGTCATTCGTGGACAGTACAGATATCTTCGTAGACGTTCCAGTGTTTTCCCTATACCTCCGTGTGAAGCTAGCGGCGGATCATGAGCCCTCGAAATGACGTCGTTGACAAGCCCTCGTGGAATCCAAAGCTTCCAAGCTTCTTCTTCCTTAATAGGATCGCATGTTCTCGGAACAGCGCGGATATACACGAAGTCATCCCTGACGCAAAGATCTGGTAGTTTACCAGAAGTCGTTTTAACCTTATGCCTCAGTTCCTCATATTGCAACGGGTTGAAATATGGCGAACTAAGGTCAACTTCCGGGCCAGGATCTTCATTTGTGGTCAGGCTGTCACAATGAATGCGTGCCAGCGCGTCAGGGACGACGTTCAGGCTTCCTTTTCGGTGCTCAATAGTGAAGTCGAAGCCCTGAAGCTTCAAACTCCACCGAGCAAGTCTACCGCTGAGGTCTTTTGAGACATCAGCCATTTCAAGCTCGCATGATCCGTCACTATCTTAAACGGCATAAGTTCAATGAAGGGCCGGAACTTCTGTACGCTCAAGATTGCAGCTAGGCATTCCTGCTCTGTGACGGTATAATTTCTTTGTGCTGAATCAACTTTTTCGAGACATAGGCTATTGGCTTCTCGCGGCCATCGTCATCTAGTTGAATCAGCACCCCACCAATACCTTGTTGGCTCGCATCGCACTGTATAACGAATGGTTTGGTGAAGTCTGGACTTACTAACAACGGAGCAGAGGGAAGTTTTTGTTTGAGAAGATCAAGAGACGACTGGGCTTCAGGTGTCCATTTGAACTGACTAGGGTTTTTCAAGGTGTCTGTAATGGAGGCAGTTACATCAGCATAGTTCGGGCTGAACCGTCTATACCATCCCGCCATACCTAGTTATCGTCGGGCTTGCCGAACAGTTTTAGGTGACGGATAGTCAACCATAGCTGTCTGGGTCAGTCCTAATTCCTCCTTTCCCGACTATGAAACCCAAGTATTTGGTCTCCTTGATACAAAACTTGCTCTTCTCGACGTTGATAGTCAAACAATCCGCTACACAGGATAGTAGCGTGAGATGCGAATCAAAGTCTGATGACGGAATTAATAAATCGTCTAGATAGACGAGAACATTCTCACGAAGATCGAAAGGAATGACTTTATCCATGAGGCGGCACAAAGTTTGTGGGGCGTTGCATAGGCCGAATGGCATCACTGTGTACTGATAGAGAGGATGTGTCTTTCAGGTCCAGGCTTGTGATGTAGTTTGCCGGAGGAAGTCGATTCAGAAGTGCGTCTATCTGCGGTATCGGATAGGCATCCTTCTTCGTAACGGAGTTGACTTTCCTGGCGTCAAAACAAAGCCGGACTTTCCAGGCTTCCTTACCAGAACAACTGGAGAGCTGCAAGGACTCTGGCTCTCCTCTATCACACACAGCGATAGCATTCGCGCCAATTCAGCATCCATCAAACTTTGCACTGCCGGCGAAATTGGATAAAAGCGCTGTTTTATCGGGGCGGCGTCATTCGTATCAATCTTGTGAGTGACCAGTAATGTTTTCCCGAGGGCTAAAGAGGCGAAAGTGGGGAAAAGCTGTTTTGTGGCTTCTAATCGTTGTTGATCGAGCCTAGAAAGAAGGTGGCTGTCGGTGTCAGAGGTAGCTATTCCACTTGGATTCACTTCTGCGACTATACCCAGGACATCTGGAGCCAACCCAAATAGACGCCAGAAGTCTATTCCCAGATATAGTGCCTGTGTGAGCCCTGGAACCACGTAAAAATGCACGTTTTGGGTCTTACCACGAAAAGTGACGTCCAAGTTTACAGCACTATGAACAGTCGTCATGGCACCATTAGCTGCTTGTACCTGTGTCTGATACTTCTTCCATTCGATATCTGCTTCCGCAAGCTTCTCTAGAGCTCCCTGCCCTAGAATACTGATAGTGGCACCACTATCAACTAATCCATTCTCAGTTCGCCCGAGCAGCTTTACTTCGGCGTACGGTCGAATGTCGTCTGGCATCGACACGGAGATCTGTTCCAGTTTTTTTCCTTTCTAGTTTCATTCGTTGACAGTATTCGCGCCAACGTACAGTTGATCGTTTCTTTTTCGGTCTCATATCCAGGTCAGGAAACATGATGTCAGCTAACTCCGCTACTGAGGAGAAAATTCGGTCTCCTGCGGCGTCAGCGGATGTAAAACTGGCTCACGCTCACTCATATCAGAGCTTGGTGGCCGTTTCAATACCGAAATGACAGGAGGCCAAATCTCCTGCTCAGCAACCTTGTCAGTTATGCGTGCTATAGGTGTTAACGGGACATCGAAAATTAAAGACTCTTCTAAAGAAGTGTCTAATAATGTCATAGGCTCCCCAGAAGTGGAAATGGGAGCTTGAAGATCCGCGGAGAAGTCTATTAAGTTCTCCGCCTCTGCCAATGAAGTTATCGTACAATCAGGTGTTTTACTGATATCATCAGAGTCACTGAATGATATCGGAGGACACATCAGGGAGTTATCGTTAGTATCTGCTAATGGAGCGGACCTTCCTCCTTGTTCAAAGCTTGAACTGGAGTGTTCGATGCATTGATTACTGGTGATGTCAACGCTGGTCGGAAAGAGGTGGTGGTATTCCCGACCCGTCTGAAGTTTTTCTGTTGACATTGAATGCAATCTGGCTTGAAGGTGTTCTTCCGTCCACATCCGTAACAGAACACAACTTGTCGTTCCTGCCGGCAATCTTGGTAAAAGTGACCGGGCTGGTCACAATTCCAGCAGGAAAGGCACCAGTGTAACCAGTGAGGTCCTGTGGCGTGAGGCGGCGTCTACAGTTAGGACAACTGGAATTCTCGCCTATCCAGGTCTGGATACATGCCTCATAAAAGACATGTCCACACGTCGTCATGACTGGTTTCTGTTCAGCTGACCAACTAATGTCTCTACAGATCATGCATGGCTCACGCAACCTAGTCACACCGTTCTTCCCAGGAGGTGGTGTCCTCTGTGTAGCCATTATGAATTTAGACGTAAGTCAGGGAAATTTCACAAACCAAAGGTTCGTAAGGAATGTCAAGGAAATCTAAAGAGTCCAGCAGTTCAAAAATGAACACGCCCTTTAACAATGGAGATAGTGAAGTAATGAATTTAAAGATTGAAGGTTGGGACAAGATACTAAAGTCCCAGACAAAAATTTTCCAAACGTCCGGCGAAACTGTACTAATTGTACTAAAAAACAAAACAAAATTTCTTCCCAAACGTTCGAAGAAGTTCCGAAAATAATTCAAAAATTCAAAGGCTCGGAGAGGTTAGAAAAGTCTTACCAAATTGAGTTGACAGAAGCATCGATTTAACGAACGACAATCCAAACGTTCTGAAGAGATAGTAACTCTTTGAATAAAAGTTTTCTTTCAAAAAGTTCAATTAATGCGTTCCAACATGTGTGAAAAACCAACAGGATCACAAACGTGTTTTCTTTGCCAAAAGAGCTTCCTTGACACAAGATGGCTCTTTTTCTTCTTTTCTTTTCACAACCCGCATGTCACAAGAGCTTGAGGAAGCATTGCTTTGTCGGGGCGCGTTCAGTTTTATAAACATGATCGCGGCCGGCTCACACGCGTCAGTACGTGTAGCATATTGCTATATGCAATACGCTACGACCATAACACCGTACAATAAACTCCAAACATCCAACGCGTTTTAAATTTTTCGAAATAATAGGAAGTAGTGTTTATTTGAAAAATAAAATAAAATTTCCAGGATTTTGAAAGAAAAAGGAAAGATAGTAGTGTCGTTTAATTAACATAGACTTTTGTTTTCCACTTCCCTTCTCTGAAGTATTACGAAAATAAATCAGCCTCCTCAAGTGATATACACGAAACTTATATGACAGTGACGCCCTGCCTAATGTCCAGTATTTATACCATCTGCATGCGTTGCAAAAAATAAAGTTAGATACACATTTTAGAACAATTATTTACGTTTTTATTTAAGCAATAATAAAGAGTAACCTATAATTAAAGTTTATATAATCTTTAATTTACGATTTTTTTCTGCAAACTTATTTAGCACTTGTTGCGCTATTACCTTGCTTTTAATTATTTGGTTTTCAATGTTTAGGAGTGCCATATTCGAAAACCTCTCCTGAAGCATAGTTGTTCTTAACCAAGTTTTAACTCGACGCATAGCGGAAAAGCTCCGTTCACAACCGGCCGAGCTCACAGGAAGACCAAGAGCTGCTTGCAGCAACTTGTATAAATTTGGGCAGAAGTCTTTATCAATTTCTGTTTTGAGTGTTTCCAAATTTATTACAATATTCCTGTTTTGGAACATGTTTTTAATTATTTTTGTTTCAGCCTGTAAGGCGGAAGTGTTATATTGAAAACATTTTTATAATTTTCTACGAATTCCTCTCCATTTTTCAGGTCCAACTTTATAAATGAGTCAACTGACTGTGCCAAAGGTAGATTGTCATACCTATTTTTGAAGTTAGTGATAATGTTGTCCATCACTTGATTGTAAATATTTATCTTCCAATATTCGGAAGGCCTTGTATCTGATGGCAAGTCCACTAAATTACTCTTACCTAAAGTTGACTCTATCACGAAGTCCTTTGCTCTCTCCGGTTCTCTTCTCCTTTTCGAGACTCGAGTAGATTCTAGACAAATTACATATTTTTCAGCGAATTTCTCGATTTCTTCCCAAAGACCATCGAATTGGTTTCTACTCTCCGCAAAACTAGTAATAGTGCCCGTTATTATGTCACTCGCTCGCCCAAGAGTAGCACCTTTGCTTTGGAAGTATTTACTCAGTACATTCATTATTGATAATACTGACTCAAACACAAATAAACAAATAAAAAAATTTGGGTTCGTTATGCAAGTCAGTATACCAAGTGCTTCCACACAGTTCTTGTCTTGAGCCTGGCTGATTTCTTCTTCCAAAGCTGTTTTAATTGTATCATAATTTGATAATACAGCTTTGAAATTTTGATGACGACAGCTCCATCTTGTATTACTCAAGCTTCCCATTTCACAGCCAGTCTTGATAGCAAGGATGTTATGAACATTCATAAGATGCACATGATTACCCGGCTGGGAGAAATGGATGTATAAAGCTTCAAGGGTGTTAAAAAATGCTGTTGCTGATGAAACTTTAACACATGAATCGACAACAACTAAGTTTAGCCTATGTGCTAAACAGTGTATATAGATTGCTTGAGGGTGGGTTTCTTTTATAATTACTTGAAGTCGGCGATGTTTCCCTGACATTACACTGGCTCTATCATAGGATTGTGCGATTATTGGAATATCCGCCAACGTGCACTTTTCTTAAAAGTTTAGAATTACTTTTGACAGTCCATCAGCATCTCTGGAAGTGGAGAAATTTAAAAAACCCATAAATCTTTCTTCAACATCAAGATCCTTGACATACCTGATGGTGATCGATAATTGCACTTCTTTAAAACACCTGGCTTCATCCACAATTAAGGAAAAAATTCCACATTCTCTCACCTCTTTTACTATTTCCTGCAGAGTGAGCTCGGCTATGTTGTTAATAATTTCATTTTGAATTTTGGGGCTGCAATAACTCGTATGTCGTTCCAAATGGTTTGAAAAACTTTCATCGTATTTTGCAAAGAGTTCACTAATTTCCAAAAAATTCCCCTATTTTTAGAAGTCTGGTCCTCGCGGTGTCCCCTCAAAGGTAAGCCCTGACGTACTAGTCATAATATAATATCTATAAGCTTCGTTAAGTAGTCTCTATTCTACACTACCTCCTCTGTATGCTGCATTAGAAGTTTTTCATGTACACTCCCAGATACAGCAGATTGTTTGTACGTTAAAAACATTTGAGTGCATTGAATATGAAGAGATGATTGTTCGTGTTTTTGTAGCGCCTTTTTAATTTTTTCCAATTATTAAATCCGCTGCTAACAAATTTTTCACTTTGTTCCCGCACAGTGTCTTTGGAGAACTGCCTGCACACGAAGCAATAAATTTTGTCTTTTTTTAAGATATATTCAAGCCATATATATGTGTCGTAGTATTTTTGATAAAACAATCGCTGTCTATCTCCAAATTTACTTTTTGGAAAATTTGTTCGAGGGCGCAATGGACCGGTCTCAAGCGAGCCAAGATCTAGCTCCCTTTTTCCCTCACGAGTCTTGGTCACAACTTCTTCATCTGAAATAACCGCGCCCACTGCTGAAGTTGTTGGTGACGAATAGGGTTGGGTAGTGAGGCCTAAGTGTTGTCGTCCTTTAGTAGTCTTGGTCTCAATTTCTTCACCTGTGCAAACTACCGCTGCTGATGATGTTGATGGTAATGCCACTGGTTGTACACTGGTATTTGTCATCTTCCTGCTGGTTATTTCAACATTTTCAGCAATTTCTTCAGGACGAATTTTTGCAATTTTAAAAAAAGATCTTATGTTTTTTGAATTTCTTCATCTTTTAATCTAAAAAATTAAAACATAGTTAAAGATATTTTTATAATCCATTTAATTAAAAAACAATTGAATATGACAATAACAAATAACGGGACTCTTTGCAATATTGAAGTCATATTTTTACTAATTAAATATTTCATAAGTTCCGAATTTTTTTTATTAATACTAACGTGCAAGACTATCTCTGTTATAATATTGAGTTCTTAAAGTAACTGGCTGTTGTAGTTGTTATCTATTTAATCGTTTGGATGAATTTATTTGTTTTCGATACTCATTATATTACCTATCTGCTTTAGATGTTTTGATATTGCTGAGTGCGGTTAAGAATTCCTTGCTCCCACTTGACTGAAATTTCCATCCATTCCATGAAAAAAATGTATAGACATATTATGGAAAGATATCGACTTTTCAATAACAAAATCTATTAGATTTTTGCGGGATATTTGACGAATTTTTTTAAGAACAAATCATTCCAATCAAAAAATGATTGATTAAAACATATCTTAGTATGGTATCGGTATCTGAACAATTAAGTAGATTTACAAACGAAATTTTAAATAAATTGAAGAATGCTATTCAATTTATGATAGAGATGTCCGGAAACAGTACCAATTTTAAGGATTTAAAAATCTACATTGATAATAGTAAACTTCAATTTGAAATTTATAGCAAAAACCAGTTCACGAACACGATTATCCAAATTCACTCAGATCGCCCATGGAATGTCAACTTATAAGCTTTTCATTCGATGGTTGGCAGTAATGGTTCCAATGAAGCTGTATAGTTGAAATAAAGAATTCAAAAATAACAACACAATGTCCAAAGGCCAAAAATTAATAGAAAAATCTTCGAAAATGTGGAGGAAAATTCTTTATATATATTATTATATAATTATATTTCTCTAAAGAAATAAAAATAATATTAAAAATATTTGACATACCTAGAGCCCGTTTTTTAATAATAAGACTAAAAGCGCTTTTACCGAATAATAATTTAATAAAAAAACTGAAAAAGAGAAAAAGTGGGGTTCGTGAGATAAGTTGTTAAGATTGCCCGGGTAATGGAAAACAAAACGTACTCTGAAAAATAGATTTAATGAGCACTAGACCAAAACTAGAAGTACAGAATCATATTGAACAATATCAAAACAGCTAAAACACAAAAGTCATAAAATGAATATCAACAACATGAAATTATTTCATGTGCTCGATAGCGGGAAAACTTAAGACAAGTATGAAATCTTAGATATTAAACAAGCTAAACATTTAAATGAAAATAATCTAAACGATCAAGTAGATGGCAATTATACGGCCCTTTTATATATCCAGTTCCAGTTACTTAAAAAACTTAATATTATAACAGAGACAGTCTTCAACGCGATGTCGTTAGAAGGCAAAACGCACCGTCACGATCATAAGATAGTGGAAATAAGAAATATGGTGAATTTATCAAGTGCTAAATTAATATAAAAAAGTAGAATTGACTTCAATGAACTTCACTGAAGTCAACTCATACCGGCTACATATTTTTTTCGAGAGCACCAAAATTCTGAAAAATAAAATCTCGAAAATGCAAAATTTTTAAAAACGAAATCCCGAAAGCACAAATTCTCAAAAACGGAAAATCTCGAAACACGAAATCTTGAAAAAACAAAATCGTGAAAACCCAAAATCCTGAGAACACGAAATGACGAAAAACCAAATTATGAAATGTTTTTTTAGGTATCAAATTTTTCAGAATAGCTTGGTGTATTTGATGTAAATACTTGATCTTAATAAAACGCCAAAGAACAAAACAATCTTTTACGTTAAACTAAAATTTTAACATAGAGATATGATATAGGAAATACCCTTCAGAAACGAAATTGTGGACCTTCTGATGTCTCAGAAATAACTCTTTTATATTTTTTATTATCTTTCTTTTCATATTGCTTCCTAATTTTAAGAAGACATCAGACGTGCTAACATTGTTCACTGCATTGCTTGCCCGCCCAGCAACATATTTTAATGAATTACACTTTTTCCGTTCCGACGGATATCAGAATAGGGTACATAAATAAAATTCCAAAGAAATGCAATACTGAAAAATCCTGAAAATACAAAATACGCGCGGATTTTGCATTTTCGTAATTTTTCAGAATTTTGTGTTGCGGGATTTTGCGTTTCTGAGATTTTGTTTGTTCAAGATTTTACGTTTTCGAGATTTTATTTTTTCCCATTTTTTTCATTCCGGTCGGTTCTGCTTTCCTATTGTAGGTAATATATTATTCAAATCAAAATTTTTATATGATATGCACTCACATTTTCGGCTCGAAGATATTCGTTAAATTTAAAACTATTTTACACAATTATAGAAATTTTATTCTTATGGAAAGTTTATGAATTAAAACAGTTATTTTATAGTCTTTGTTAAATGTTTTTTAAATGTTTTTGTACTTTTGGAAAATAAGCGCACTTTTTAATTACTGAAAAATAGTTTTAGTTGGTGTTTCGTAAATTTGAAAATTACCACTATAAGCTCACAATTTAACAATTCTGTTCACTAAATTCTTTACTTCTTTACTTTTCTCAACGATACTGCTTACAATCTGTCTACGACTGAATTCTTGTCTTTGATATTCCCATACATTAATTCGTCCGTTTTCCAAATCCTGAATTTTTTTCGTGCCCGATGCATTTCTATTGTTTACCTTAACCTGCCGGTTGTAGTCACATCATAAATCAATACTACCTGTATCTTTATTGGTTTTGTAGAGCCATGACCACGGTCAAGAAATGTAAACATAAATTGAAATGAAAAATAAATAAAAACAAACAAAGTTTGCTCGACCTTAAGACGAATTTGCAACGCAAGCAAATTGTGCTATGCAAGCATAATTCTTCATTGATAAAATATTCATACCTGAAGTCATTGCTTTACATACATATCGATACATTTTGACTCATTCAGAAATTGTGTGATCAGAAATGCTGACATTACAATTTCTGATTATTAATTTTGTATATTGCAATTCTGCAATAATCCCCCCTTTAGAATTGTAAAGAAATGTTGATTCCTTTGTAATCATTTTATATATATAAGCTGCTACTGTTCAATAAAAATTAGACTTAAACTGACTATCGAAAGGTGTCTTTTTATTTCTCAAAATTCAACATCGGCATACTCTGCCATCATGCTATTACAGCGGCATACTCTGCCTTAGCAAAATTCAAGATCGGCATACTCTGCCATCCCTCCATAATAGCGGCATACTCTGCCTTTGTACAGATATAACAGCGGCATACTCTGCCATACATTATAAAGCGGCATACTCTGCCTAAAATATTATAAAGCGGCATACTCTGCCACATAAATTACATTGGCATATTCTGCTTTAAATAATATAACAAGAGAGGCATATTCTGCCATCAAAAGTAAGTTCGGCAGTCTTCTGCCTTTTCTTGATACAAGTCATGACATGTACAAAACATAGATAGATGCTTGCGTAAAAACCTTAATATTATTACATGGCGACCCTGCCAACGATACACAAAATAAAAGGAGTAATTTATAAATGGAAATACACAAGAATCGATTCACTGAATTAAAGAAAATAAGACGTAAAGTTCATAAGAAGACACTTATTACTAGACATGCTAATTTAAATGTAAACTCAATTTCAAAATGTTGACAAATCAGCAAACTAATACGCCACGTCTCTGGCGAAGAAACTTGGATGCCATAGAAAATAAAAATTCACAAGAAAACCAGTTAAAGGATAACAAACATAAAGAACGAAAAAGAATGAACGTTGAAAATAATCACAGGACTAAACACATTTGAAAGAAGACTAAGTAAGCCGACCATTATGTCAGCTTAACCAAAGGCATCGATAGAGGCGATAAGTGTTACAATTCAGATTGAGCAATCTTTTGCAACAAGAATATTTGAATAATGATGAGGTCTAATCAAATTCTAATGGATTATAATCTTTATATGGTGTACAAACAGGGAAAAATAGGTACAAATGCAGATGCCCTGTCAAGAATAAAAATGGACTCTGAGAATTGATACCAAGAGAAATAAACATTATCACACGTAATATGGCAAAAAGCAGCAAAGCGGAATGGCGAAAAGAGACAGTATAGAATCAGGCCAATTCTATATATGGGAATACACATCCATCTCCGACATAAGAAGTATTAAGAGAATACAATTCGATACAGTGTACGCACAAGAGAATGCGATAGATAAAAGTTTGCCTGCATTATATAAGAAAGGGGTAACCGTTCAGTACAGCGATAATCCTGCATTTAACTCTGGTTACATCATGGAGAAGCTGATACAAAAGATGAACGAGAATAATATTAAAGAATTAGCACTCGCAAAAGATGATGCTATATTGATATAAATGAATACAAGAAGAAATTCAATAAGCTGCAGCAGAATGATAAATGTGGTAAGGCAACACCACTGAAGATAATACTATATGAACCCCCAATTGAATTAGAATTAGTAAAAGAATACCATGACAATAAGCATGGTGGACACGCTGGAATTAAAACGCTACAACAAAGGCACATATATAGAAACATTTGATAAAGAAGTACATAAACAAGTGTGATAACTGTGCAAAGAACAAGTTCAAAAAGTACACAAATGAACCTCTCGTGATAACGGACACACCTACCAGTAGTTGCGAAAAGATCTCAGTTGACACACTAGGACCTCTGAGAAGATATATATTTGCATACATTCTAACGCTACAATACGAATCAACAAAGTTCGTAGAGGCATACCAGATATAAAAAAAAAAAAAAACAAAAAAAAAAAACAAAAAAAACCGGCTCAGACTCAAGAATAAGTAATCTAATAAAATGTAAATTTAAATAAGATACTATTTCAATAGAATTGATTAGGGCATTTAATAAAATAATTATTTCAATAGAATTAACAAAAAGTAAGGCATTATTTCAATTACCAATAAAATTAATAAGATATAAGGCATGTAAATTTAAAAGACTTTCATAATTTATAATTTAGAGTAGAACACTAAACAGTTAAGAATAAGTTTTAAAAGAACCATCTGTAAAAAAAAAAAAAACAAAAAAAAAATTTTTTTTTTCTCATGTACAAACATGTTTTTTTTCTTAAGGGTGAAGATGTAGAGCCATGACCACGGTCAAGAAATGTAAACATAAATTGAAATGAAAAATAAATAAAAACAAACAAAGCTTGCTCGACCTCAAGACGAATTTGCAACGCAAGCAAATTCTGCTATGCAAGCATAATTCTTCATTGATAAAATATTCATACCTGAAGTCATTCCTTTACATACATATCGATACATTTTGACTCATTCAGAAATTGTGTGATCAGAAATGCTGACATTACAATTTCTGATTATTAATTTTGTATATTGCAATTCTGCAATAATCCCCCCTTTAGAATTGTAAAGAAATGTTGATTCCTTTGTAATCATTTTATATAAATAAGCTGCTACTGTTCAATAAAAATTAGACTTAAACTGACTATCGAAAGGTGTCTTTTTATTTCTCAAAATTCAACATCGGCATACTCTGCCATCATGCTATTACAGCGGCATACTCTGCCTTAGCAAAATTCAAGATCGGCATACTCTGCCATCCCTCCATAATAGCGGCATACTCTGCCTTTGTACAGATATAACAGCGGCATACTCTGCCATACATTATAAGGCATGCTCTGCCTAAAATATTATAAAGCGGCATATTCTGCCACACAAATTACATTGGCATATTCTGCTTTAAATAATATAACAAGAGAGGCATATCCTGCCATCAAAAGTAAGTTCGGCAGTCTTCTGCCTTTTCTTGATACAAGTCATGACATGTACAAAACATAGATAGATGCTTGCGTAAAAACCATAAAATTATTACAGTTTATTACTGCTGTCGCATTATAAGGGCGCCGTTCAACTTAATGTGCCATTGCACACGAGCATTCTTGATGTGTTTTCTAGGTAAGAAACAAAAGAAGCAAAGAGATATCTCTGCACTTTGGAGATATATATTTTTGCTACCTTTACCTTTTCCCTAGGTAACCGGCTTGCATACTGAATTAACAATACTTGATTGGAATGGCCCATGCAGCTGCTTATAATAATTTCTTAAATTCACTTCCTTTTCTCGCAACTTTGTTCCTTCAGGTCCTAGTACCTACTCTACTTGAAATGAAATAATGCACCCACACATTCATAGCCTCCTATTATGAATGCGAAGCCTTCAGCAAGAATACCCGTTTGGAGGTAATCTGTAAATGAAGCGCGCTTATTATCAAAGCAAAATAATGTAAAGACTCTAAGGCCAAAGCAACGATTTTAAATGGTTAAAGTAAGATATAGATTTCTTCAAATAAAAATAACTTGTCACAACATTTTTCACGTTTTGTGCACAGTTCTGCAAGCTAGCATACTTTTTTTGGAGATTCTCTCAAATTTGGTCGTGGTTAATGTCGTGTACGCATACATCCCACACTATAGGTGTGTTCGTTTTTCAAGCTACGCGACGTGACAAGTTATGTGAAAAGACCTATCATGTTACATTATGAAATAAAACTATATTAGCAACTATAGACAATGATACTTCGAAAAATAAAGTAGAATGATATAAGTAACTACACGCATACATCGAAACAAAACTTGGGTCTTCATTTCTTTTAAGAATCTCAGAGAATCGAGGAAAAAGTGAGTAAGCTTGCTTTATTGAATTTTTTAATTGCGCACTAAATATTTCTTCTTTATAAATATAATCAGCCTTATTATTGAATTCCGTCTTTTTTCCGAAAAATCAAAGTTTTACGAAACTTTCCAAATTTCATTGATATCAAAGGTTATCAATTAAAATTTCCACACAAACTGTCAAAATAGTTCCACATAATTTCTCCTATGGAATACATTTTCACACGCCCTTGTCTAAAGTCGGTGGAATCAGAGCAATCTTAGAACAGTTTTTAGCAATTTTAAAAAGATTTCAATAGATTTGCTTAAAGAAAAGAAATTTTTAAAGCCTTTTCGATTCCGATCCGAACGGATTTAATTTAATTAGGTATGAGATTTTATGACTTGACGAATGTCTTCTAGAAAGTTTTATAATTTCCTGGCGGGGCCAGACCGCATCCTGGGGGAGGGGCAGGCCCCCTGGTCGCTACCTAGTTACGCCAATGCTATCTGCCATTAATGCCACCGCGGTTTCTTTTGTGATATGAATGTCAAAATTTTACTTTTAGTTCCGCAGTAGGTCTCTTCGAACACTTCCCCTTTTCACCTTTAGCTTCATCCTCATCAATATACTCAATATATACTTAAATATGCATTTGGCCCAGTTTTCTCACGTACGTTTTCATTTTTGTTTGTTGGCGTTGAGCGCTTTAATTCAGCAAGTAGCTTCACCGTGGTAGGATCAGTTGGAGGATACATTATTAATAAATTGCCGCACAAATTACATGGTTGTTGCTATTTTTTTTTTTGCTTAATAGCAGTTGCAATTGAGCAATGTGACAACAAAAATTGTGAAAATGAAATTTTACTTACTGCGATAACAGACTCTGATGATAGATGACAATATAAAATTTCTTACGATCTGCTGTGTGAAATATTGAATTTCAATGCAAGTATTGTGGCAATGGTGATATTAACTGCTTACACTCGATAAAAGTCTATGCTTGCTTGCACGTTATTTGCTTCTATTGATATAATTCCAACGATGCTGATGATGATTACAGATTATATTTTATCGAATCACTTTCGAGTGGTAGATAATGCTGATGATGATGCAATTCGAAGGAAATGATGATCGATACAAAATTTGTGATGCGAGTAGCGATAAAGCGATACCAGTGTACTATTCGGTATTGAAGGACCAATGTTTTGTTAACACAAGAGTTTGGATTAATTTGTGAAAAATGAAACAATGCGAAATATTGTAAGCGATACGAAAATTGTAAGCGATGCGAAAATTGTAGTGAACTGTAGATAACGATGTGAATGAAACTAGAGATTGAACGAAAGTGACATTTTTTTATTACAAAAATGACCAGGCAATAAAAGGTTTTCCAATAAGAGGTGTTATTTTGATATTCAATGAAAAATGCCATTTTTTGAGATAAATGATGGGATCTTTATTTTATTATAAAGAGGAAGGTATGCCGTTAATAATGGAAAATAATATCCGCCAATGACCACCACAAACACGTCTACAGGACCATATCCTATTCATGAAATTTTCCATAAACAAATCGCAAAGTGGCTGCCCTATGTCCTCGATAGCCTCACGAATTCCATCTTTGAGGTCTTGAATCGACGCTGGGCTGTTGGCGTAGACCTTCTCTTTCAGGTGGCCCCAAAGGAAGAAGTCGCAAGGTGTCAAGTTACAAGATCACGGTGGCCAATTGTGATCACCTCTTCGAGAGGTCCGGAAACTTTTCCCTTAAAAGATCAATGGTTTCGTTGCTTGTATGGCACGTAGTGCCGTCTTGTTGAAAGTAAACGTTGTCCAGATCAATACCATCCAATTCCGGCCATAAAAAATCATTAATCATCTGTCGATTGCGCAATCCATTCACCGTAACTGTTGCTCCAGCCTCATTTTCGAAAAAGTAAGGTCCAATGACCCCGCGGGACCATAAACCGCACCAAACAGTCACACGTTGAGGATAGAGAGGCTTTTCAACAATAACTCTTGGATTTTCCGAGACCCAGATGCGACAATTTTGCTTGTTGACGAAGCCATCGAGGTGGAAATGGGCCTCATCACTCAAGATGAGTTTCCGATGGAATTCCGGATCATTTTCATGGACTTCAAGGAACCAATCAGCAAAGACTCGACGTTGTTGATGATCGGCCGGCTTGAGTTCTTGTGTTAACTGAACTTTATAAGCCTTAAGACCCAAATCTTTATGCAAAATATGGTGTCATGACGTTTGGGGAATGCCTAACTCCAAAGTACGACGAGGAATGGAAAAACCTGGGTTTTCTTCAACAGTTTCGGGTACAGCAGCAATATTCTCGGCTGTTCTTGAGCGACGTGCACGGGTTTTATTCTTCACATCACTAACTTGTCCCGACAGCTCGAATTTTTCTACCAATTTCTGTATTGCGGTCCGACAAGGTGCTTCACGACGACCAAAAAATGTTCGAGTTTTACGAACCGTCTCTGCCACATTTTCACAATTTTTATAGTGAATTTTAATAATTTCAATGCGTTGTTGAACCGTGTATCGTTCCATTTTTACTAATGGCGTATTTTCAACTTGTCAAATGTAAAAAAATGACAGCTCCAGAAGTGACATCTACTGAAATAGCGGGCTAATTAAAATAACACCTCTAATTGGAAAACCCTTTAATATAACAAAAGATGATACCAACATTGAAGTTTAAAGTTTATATGCTTCGGTTAAGTTCCGAAAGATTACAAATCTATATTATAAGGGTGTTGGGTAGCTTCATTTTTACAAAGTCAAAATATAATATTTACAAGAATTCTTTCTTAAGGTTAGAACAGAGTGACTTGAAAAATAAATGAAAAAAAAAGAACAAAGGCAAGAAATGAAACATGAACAATACCAAAAAATTGAGAAAACATGTTTTTATTAAAAAAATTTAAAACCAGATTCATTCGAAACGAATCGAACCTGCGTACGCCCGCAGTGGGCTGAAAAAAAGAGAAAGGAAGCAGAAGAAGCGCTTCGTGTTAGCAGAAAACCTTACACTCATAGTCACAGCTTGGTCTTCTGCCTGTTGTAGACGCTTGAAACAGCTCAAAGTGATCTAATCTCATATAAACTTAGAATAAATTCTGGGTGTGAATTAGATGAGGCAAAAATCTCCTATATTCAACCAAAGAGGAAGAGACAAAAATAGAGATTACTCTTTAAGATTTTTTACCGGGGCAAACTTATATTTGTTCAAGAACGAATTTTTTTGGAATCTCCGGTATATAGCAAAAAGCTAAAAAAGTTTTATTTGTTATTTCACTACACAACCCATTTTATTTTGCGTGACAAGTTTCAAGTCTTGGTTTTGACTAATCAACAAGTCACAAATAGCGAAATTGTATGATTTGAAAAACAAACGAAAAAATAGAAGAAAGGAAAGAAACGAAAAATGAAAAATACCAAAAAATGAAAAAAATAGAAAACAACAATTTTTATTAAAAAAATTAAAAAAAAAGCAGGTTCATTCGAAACGAATTGAAACTGTGTACGCCGGCAGTGGGCTGAAAAAAGAAAAAGAGAAAGGAAGAGGAAGAAGCGTTCCGTGTTTGCAGAAAACCATACACTCATTGGTAAAGCTTGGTTTTCTGCCTGCTGTAGGCGCTTGAAACAGATCAAATTGATTTCATCTCGTATAAACTAAGAATTAATTCTGGGTGTGACTTATATGAGAAAAAAATACTCCTATATTCAACCAAATAGAAAGAAAGAAAACCAGATACTACTTTTTAAAATTTTTTATCGGGGCAAACATATGAACCAATAAGTAATTTTTTTAGAATCTCTGGTATATAGCAAAAAGCTAAAAAATTTTTATTTGTTATTTCATCACACAACCCATTTTATTTTGGGTGATAAGTTTCAAGTCTTGGTTTTGACACATCAACAGGTCCCAAATAGCGAAATTGAATGACTTGAAAAACAAATAAAAAAATAGGACAAAGAAAAGAAATGAAAAATAAGGAAAATACAAAACAAAAAATGAGAAAAAAATGTATTAAAAATATTTAACAAATACTGATACACTAGAAACGAATCGAACCTGTGTACGCCCCCAATGGACTGAAAAAAGGAAAAAGAGAAAGGAAGCAGAAAAAGCGTTTCATGTTAGCAGAAAACCTTACACTCAGCGGTACAGCTTGGTGTTCTGCCTGCTGTAGGCGCTTGAAACAGATCAAATTGATCTCATCTCATATAAATTCAGAATAAATTCTGGGTGTGATTTGTATTAGGCAAAAAACTCCTATATTCAATGAAAGAGGAATTAACAAACAAATAGGTTAATCTTTAAGATTTTTTACCTGGGCAAACTTATATTTGTTCAAGAATGCATTTTTTTGGAATCTCCGGTATATAGCAAAAAGCTAAAAAAGTTGGACTAAAAAAAGGAAAAATAGAAAGGAAGCAGAAAAAGCGTTTTGTGTTAGCAGAAAACCTTACACTCATCAGTACAGCTTGGTGTTCTGCCTGCTGTAGGCGCATGAATTCTGGGTGTGACTTGTATGAGGCAAAAAACTCCTATATTCAACGAAAGAGGAATAAACAAAAAAACAGATTTCTCTTTAAGATTTTTTACCTGGGCAAACTTATATTTGTTGAAGAATGAATTTTTTTGGAATCTCCGGTATATAGCAAAAAGGTAAAAAAGTTTCATTTGTTATTTCATTACTCAACCCATTTTATTTTGCGTGGCAAGTTTCAAGTCTTTGTTTTGACTAATCAACAGGTCCCAAATAGCGAAATTGAGTGACTTGAAAAACAAACGAAAAAATAGAATAAAGAAAAGCAGTGAAAAAATGAAAAGTACCAAAAGAGTGAGAAAAAAAGAAAAACGAATCGAAACTGTGTGTACTGCCCGTAGTTATAACGAACACGTAAATTTGAATTTACTGAAGACTGCAATGAATGCACTGATAATTATGGATTAAGGTCAGTTGTCTAAACTCTTATAACTAAAAACTCTCTCCACTTCTTTTAACGTTCAATAAACTGACACTTATATCTTAATGTTTCCGACTAATTATACTAACATAAGATTATGTATATAACTAATTAGGTCAGAGATCCACACACACTAGAAAACACACTTGTTGACACAGATTTGTAATGCACAATTTCCAAGAGTAATTGTATTGAGATAAAACTCAATTTATAAGTTTTGGGTCAGAGAAGACACTTATTGCCAAAAGAGAGCAATATAAGTTCGCTAAAAAAGCAATATATTTATTGTTAAAGGCTCTTTTATCTTTGTCAATTTTCTTTTATTGGAGTCAAAGGTACTTGGACCTTGACTTTGTTGTGAGAGTCGTTGGTGCTTGTACCAAGCTCTTGAGCAATTAATTGTTGATTTGTTCTAGTTGCCTTACCTTGGGTAGGGGGCAAAACAGAACTTCGTAGTGGTTTAACTGTGTGGCTTTAAAAACTTCTCTTGATCAACTGAGCTTTATTGAATATTTGAACTAAATTTATACATTAAAACTGCGTACTAGCTAATTTTTGTACATTATGTACGAGTAACTACTTATCGTGCCCACGAATTCCACCGTCGTTGCTCTCGGTTACTGATAAGCATGGCTATGCACAAGCTGCATATCCAATTTCTCATTCTTTACCATTGAAATTGTCGCGATAATTCTATGCTCAACTGCATATCAGGCAAATTCTATGCACAAGGTGCATATCATATTGCACTTTTATACAGTGGAATTCGTGGGTACATTTAGTTAATTGTGGGAAAGTTATTTCTTGCAAACTTGAACATTTATAAAATAAATATAGAGTAATTTGAATTGATATATTTGATAAATATGCACACGAAGTATATAGTATGTAGATATATATATATATATGAGTAAATTTGTTGTGGAGTATATATATAAATAAATAATAAAATGGTACAAGTGGCTGGTACTCACCGATCTAAACTTGGCAGTTAAGGTGGTTGGATTTAAGCTAATGTTAAAAACCTTTGTTCTAATATTTTATTAGAACAATTATTTATTCCCATCTAGACCAGGAATAAAGTGTTAATGTTAGTAATTTTAATATCTCAGTCAAGACCCGAGATACAATATGCTTCAAGTCAGTCAATACCCGAATTAAAGTCTTGTCTTATCTTCAGGCAAAACCAGAAGTAAGATTCTTTATTTCTGTCAAAAATCGAAATAAGGCGTATGTTAGTGAGTGATTACTTCGGTCAATGCTCAAAATAAAATGATTTGTTAATAAAAGTTCTACATCAGTCGATACCCAATCTAAAATATTAGTCCCTGCCTAACCAACCAATCCGAAGCGCCGACAAGTGCAAAAAGAGACCGAGATCAGTCAGCTTGTGGTTTTTATAGCTGTTGCTTGCACACACAACAATTATGGAGTAACAAAGGCGCATAATCACTAGAATTGGCACTTACGGTACTAGTGATAAAGCTTACCCAGGAACGAACAAAATGCATAGCAACAAGAATCAGACGGCAACAGATGCAGCTGTGATAAATGAAATTTCGGTGCAGCAGCCTATGAAGGAAAACAAATTCCCGTTCGATGTTTTGTCTTGATAAAGCTTTAATTTACGTTTATCTGCTTGATCTGGTTATACATATATGTGCAATAAGTTGCATATTAAATGACAACACATGCTTTTGTTATACACTGTACCAAATTTGAGCAAATTGCAATTAGCATGATATTTTGTAATTCTCATTTTTAGAACCAATGTTTAAATTGCAAACTTCCTTGATATGTTTTTTAGGAATTGCTTGTAGCGTGAATTGAACTGATTTGCCAGGGTCAATAAATAACAAGGCCTATTTACATAAACAAATAATCAAAATATATTCTATCTTAATATTTACCCTAATATAAAATTTCAATGTATGTTACTTATTCTAATCATTTCAACAAATATATACAATTATAGGAACAGTATACTTGTTCACAAATTTCTCTGTATCTGTCCTTTATTTAATTACAATGGTACTTTAATGAATGCATGAAAGTCGAAACCATTTCCTAACCAATACTATATTACTTTCTACGGTTCTACCTTACGGGAAAGAACGGGACAGAAACACCCACAGAAATACATCACGAAAGCGTGTCGATGAAATAGGTTAGCGATGGGAATAGAAACACTCACAGAAATACATCACGAGGGTGTGCGGAAAGGAAACAAGTCACTCAGAGAAATACATCACAAGAGTGACAGGAAAGGAAACACTCACAGAAATATATCACGAGAGTGTACGGAACGGAATACACCTACAGATATACATCACGAAGGTGTATGGAGGAGGGCACAGTAAACACTCACAGAAATACATCACGAGAGTGTGCGGAAAGGAAACAAGTCACTCACAGAAATACATCACGAGAGTGACAGGAAAGGAAACACTCACAGAAATACATCACGAAGGTGTACGGAGGAAGGACAGTATACAATCACAGAAATACATCACGAGAGTGTGGGGAAAGGAAAAGGAAACACTCACAGAAATACATCACGAGAGCGTGTGGAAAGGAAAACACTCACAGAAATACATCACGAGAGTGTACGGAACGGAATACACCTACAGAAATACATCACGAAAGTGTACGGAGGAGGGAATAGGTTATAGGACTGGAGCTGTCTACAGCCAATGAGACGGTGTCCAACAAGAAAGAAGTCCCAAAAAATACATCACGGGAGCCAGCCACCAACTGAGCTCTCGAATGAATGGTGTGCATGCATTTATACTTTTCTGATGGCAGTTGCTAGAGCATTTGGATAATTTCTACGTTGTATAAGAGTAGGGATAGGAATGAGAAGATTACAGTCGGTTATGAAATTATGATTGACTAATCTCAACTACAGTGAGGTCTAAAATTATACATTTAAGTTAGTTTGGTCAAGAAAAGAGGTGACTTGGAAATGGTTCGTTACAGCTTGAACCTAGTAAATAAAGAAAGTAACAGAATACTATGAATGAAAGAGAAAAAAGGGGCGGGCCTGATGTTGCCTGCAAGAGGAAAAAAAAATGAATGTACATGCAATGATGCAAATAAACCAGAAACACACACTTGTCATTATAGTTGTTGCATTTAATCGCTAATATCTAAGATCTTTCCTTCGTTTTTCTACATCAGTCTTGGTGTAGTTATTGAACGACTTTCCGAAAATTATTGCAGCGGTGGCTTGGTTGCCCAAAAGTTTTTGAAGTGCAGGCATAATTAAGAGATTATTAAGGTAAAACACAAGACCTTAGATCCGGCTTGAAGGACCATAAAATGTACTGCCCGGAGTTAGAACGTACACGCACATTTGAATTTACTGAAGACTGCAATGAATGCACTGATAATTATGGATTAAGATCAGTGGTTTATCCTCTTATAACTAAAAACGCTGTCCACTTCTTTTAACGCTCAATAAACTGACACTTATTTCTTAATATTGCCCACTAATTATAGTAAGATAAGATTATTTATACAAGGAATTAGGTCAGAGATCCACACACACTAGAAAACACACTTATTGACTCAGATTTTTATTGCATAATTTCCAAGAATAGTTGTATTGGGATAAAACTCAATATGTAAGTTTTGGGTCAGAGAAAATCCTTATTAATAAAAGATTGCAATGTAAGATCGCAAAAAAGCATACTTGTACTGCCCGTAGTTAGAGCGTACATACAATAAATGAAAGGTGTGGTGAAATTTATGTCATTGGTATAAAGTTAGTGGTTTTATTTAACTATTCACTGCACTGAATGTTTCCAGTTCAATAAATGCTATAACTGGAAAACTACAAGATATGTATATCTATATTTGATAATATAAGAAGCTGAAACCAAGACGTTTAATAAATAATTAATATATAGAAATTTGTTTTATTCAACTGTAGCAATTGACTTGTACTCACCTGATCGATATGTAGCAGCTGATTTACTTGACCTTTTATTTGACTGAGGTGTGGGATGAGGATATTCTTTATTGCAGTCGATACCCGCAATAAAGTGGATTTGTTAGGAATTGTCTTATTACAGTCGAGACCCGCAATAAGACTCTTTATTACAGTCGATACCCGCAGTAAAGTGTTTTGTGTTAGTGATTTTCTTACTACAGTCGAGAGCCGCAGCAAGAATCTTTATTACAGTCGAGACCTGCAATAAAGTGTTTGTGTTAGTAATTGTCTTATTACAGTCGATACCCGCAGTAAGACTCTTTATTACAGTCGATACCCGAAATAAAGTGGTTTTGTTAGTAATTTTCTTATTACAGTCGAGACCCGCAATAAGACTCTTTATTACAGTCGAGACCCGCAATAAAGTGGTGTGAGTTAGTAGATTTCTTATTACAGTCGAGACCCGCAATAAGAAACTTTATTACAGTCGAGACCCGCAATAAAGTTATTTGTTAGTAATATATTATCTCAGTCGAGACCCGAGATAATATTCTTTAAGTCAGTCGAGACCCGACTTAAAGTGAATGTTAGTATATATCTTAACTTCAGTCGAGACCCGAAGAAAGATTCTTTATTTCCGTCGAGACCAGAAATAAAGTGTATTGTTAGTAATATTTTTTATTGCAGTCGCTACCCACAATAAAAAACCTTTAATTTAATCGCTATCTAAAATAAACTCCTTAATCCAGTCGGTACCCAGAAAAAGAATATTTTATTTTAGCCGTCAATTAAACAAAGTATTTAATTTAGTAATAAAATATAACACTAGGAAAAATCACTAGGAAATAACACAAAGGAATAAATTGCCAAGTTAATCACTGCACTGCTAAATCACAAAAGAGATCGAATCAAGTCAAGCTGCTGTTTATATAGCCAGAGTTTGCGCACGGCACCAAAGAACGGTAGTCAACGGCGCGTGGCAACAGTATTGGCATTCCAACAATAACCTGACCTAGCAACTGCACTTCATCATTGGTTCATAAAGTGTTACCATTTTAGTTATTGTTGTTAACAAGCTGCACTCAACTTATGAATATAAAAAATATTTTGCGTAAATTCAATTTATTCCTAATCCAGTGTAGTATAAATGTTAATAACAACTAAATCTTTCACATTTTGTTGAATGAGAAAGTTTACTTACCCGACAAAATTTGTAAATTCCTAAAACCAACACCTCCAGCTGACTTAGACGTAGCTAGAAGCAGCACACACGATTTGCTGTACATCTCAATCTTCTGCTGCGCAGTAATTTCTCGTGTAATGGCGGTACGTGGTTCGTAATGAGAATTCTTGTATCTCGATACCGCGGTGGCCATACTTGTTGCTGTCCAGCTGACTTGAGCTGACAGCAGCAATTTGTTTACATAAGATTTTGCTTCGTGGGAATACATTAATTAGGTAAGATTATTTTATATTTCGTTAAAAAGAGTTGATTCTTGGTGGTTTGTTTTTCATTCTTTCAGGATCGAGATACTGAGACCAGCATATACTGCTGTGTACGATCCTGAACATACTGCCCCCCGTTGAAAGGCTGAGATGCTTTTCAATTATATGTGATGAGCAATCTGTTGATAACTCCAGCTGATGTTGAAATTATATAACTTGCGTTAACATATGTAATGTTGTAAACTTTAGTTGTAATATTTAATGCTCAAGGCGCTGAAAAAGCTCTTGAAACTAGATATTATGCACATTTTCATATATTTAGAGTAGCAAAACTCCTTTTGTGTGCAGTGATCATGGTAGTTCATTAAAGTTCACTTTTACTAAATATTCTGTATGTGTTATATTTATATCCAAATGAGAGATCTGAAAATGGTCGGAAAACAAAATTTCTGCAACCTATGTGGCCCCAAATGTGTCAACGCAGTTTCGATGTGAAGTTTAGGAAGCCCCGGTAGTTATATTAAAGGAAACGAAATAACAGGTTTCTAGAATGGAAACTAAGAAAATCCTTTTGTAATATTTTATTTAAGAATTTTAATATGTCCATCCTTTAATAGCCGCACTTATAACGGGTTCCATCCTTGGTTGTAACTCGTTGCTTTCGTTTCTTCGATTTTTGTAGCGCATCCCAGGAAACGGTGATGTCCTCTATGTCTCCCGTCTGGTTGTCCGTCACGATCAAGTGTAGGTCATTGTCTTGCTCTGTGGCAGGTACCAAGACAATATCCTCCAATATTTTTACCTTGGGCGATGACGATGTCTGTGGGGCTTCATCCCCTATTGTTATTGATCCAGATGGTCCTGGTGCTGGCTCCATTTGTGACGACTGACTTGGTGAATGTGGCGGAGAATCCGTGAGATCGATCACCTCCGATTCTTCAAGCTGCAGGAAGTTGAACCGTCTGCTTATCCTCTTAATTTGGGCTGCCGTCTTTAATTTGTTGAGTTGTTTTTCCAACTCCCAAATTTTCTTCACCTCGCACTCTATGGACTTGCCCGGTGTTGGCGGCGAGTTGGTAGCTTCCTTAATGAACTTGTTGGACGATTCCATTTTGCCTTTTTAAAACTCTGGACTAAACTGTGGCTTGTGAAATGACGAGCTCGCTATTTAAAAAAGACTAACGGGTCCTCTTAACTATTCACAATCAGGCTGGGCATGAGATTTGACGATCTAAGTAACGGTTGGGCATTTACATTGAAACAAATTTGCAGAGACGAAATATGTTTTTCAATTTACTGGTCCGTCATGATACATTGTAGCGATACAATTTCAATCACTCTAGTGAAGAATGCACTTTGATGTAAACAATGGATGTACATACATACATAGGTGCATACAATTGTGACGATTGGAATTTCATTCTTACGAAGATAAATGTTTTGTTAGCTAATGTAACGGTTTGCATGGTATTGTATGGCAAGAATGCACTTTTATGGTTAGGAAACAAATTAAACTTTTGTTGCGATGATTGAAATGAAAATTTTTGTAAATAAAATTACTTTGGGTACTTTGTTTGAAATAAAATAAAATAAAAAATATGTATGCTTACAGGGAAGTTAGTTTGATGGGATAATGTGACCATTGGGTTTTAAGAATAATCATATAATCTTGATCGTTGTGATGATTAATCGTTGAGAGCGTAATTTAATTTAAAGGAAGAATAGCAAATTTTGTTATTGGCCTTTTTAGGACTCCATTCTTCGTTTTTATACTAACAAATCTTACCAGCTGATTAGCTCCTGGATGTAATTCAACGATTCGTCCCAATATCCAGCGACATGCTGGTAAATCGGGTTCTTTTATAACCACCAAATCTCCTATTTTGGGATTGGAGACTGAGGTATGCCATTTTGGTCTATTTTGCAATGAGTTTAAATAATCATTGTACCATTTATGCCAGAACTGTTGCTGTAAGGCTTGTAAATAATTCCATCGTGTTAATGATGAAACATTCTTGTTGATCATTGGCTCTGGAGGAGTAATCAATGAGTTACCTATTAAAAAATGTCCTGGTGTTAAAATAATTAAGTCCTCTGGATCCCCTGAGATGGGGCATAATGGCCTACAGTTTAAGCAAGCTTCGATTTGAGCTAACACGGTTGCGAATTCTTCATACGTAAGTGCAGAATTTCCTAGTATGCGCTTTAAATGAAATTTAATCGATTTCACTCCCGCTTCCTATAATCCGCCAAAATGTGGAGCTGAGGGCGGATTAAAATGCCACCTAATTCCATCTTCTGCTACCCTTCCTGCCATTTCTTCGCTAGCCTGTTTTATCGCATTTTTGAGATCCTTTTGCAAAGTTTTGTCGGCTCCAACGAAGTTGGTTCCGCAATCGGAATATATATCGGTGCAAAGTCCTCGTCGACTAGAAAAGCGACGGAATGCTGCGATGAAAGCTGCTGTGGTGAGATCGGAGACTGGCTCTATATGGATGGCTTTAGTGGCCATGCAGATAAAAATGCATATATAACCTTTATAAAAACGATTGCCTCGATGTTTCGACATTTTCATATTTATGGGGCCAGCATAATCAACACCAGTTTGTTGGAAAGGTCTGGATATGTTAACTCTTGATGCGGGTAGGTTTCCCATGATTTGATTTTTATTGGAAGCGGATTGTTTAAAACAGGTAAAACATTTATGTAAAACATGTTTGACGGTTTTTCGTCCTTGTGGTATCCAAAATTTGTTTCTTATTGTTGATAGAACCAATTGCACACCTCCGTGTAATGTTTTCATATGATAGTAATTAATTATTAATACTGTCAAGTTGCTTTCTTTCGGCAGTATTATTGGATGTTTTTGGTCGTAGGAAATATTGGCGTTTTGTAATCGGCCACCCACACGCAATAAATCCTGATCATCTAAAAATGGAGTTAAGGGTAAGATTTTACTTTTGGCATCTAGTGAGATGCCTGCTTTTAATTGCTTGATTTCGTTTTCGAACGCAATTCGTTGAACAAGCTTAATAAGCAGATGTTTCGCTTGAGTCATTTCTATAGGTTTTAATTGAACTGAATTATGCTGGTAATTCTGAGTTATATTTGTAGCCTTCTTGCGGCAATGACTGATAAATCTTATACAATATGCAGTAATTCGTTACAACTTTGTGAAAGTCGAGAATTTACAAATTAACTCATTGATATCTACATACGTGGTTACATAGCACACTCGTTTTTGTTCCGAGTCTACATTACTGTCGATCAAAATATTTGTATGAGGACACTTTTCCTCCGAGTTTAGCAGCCACTGAGGTCCGTGCCACCATAACTCCTGGGAGCTTAAAGATGCAGGTTCAATGCCTCTGGAGTTGCAATCAGCAGGATTATCAGCAGACCGCACGTGATGCCATGCCTGGATATCAGTTAGAGCCTGGATTTCTGCAATCCTGTTCGCTACATATATTCTGTATTTGTTTGGGTGATTGCGTATCCACGCTAAGACTATGGAAGAGTCTGTCCAAGCGAATATGGGCGTATTGATCATATTTAAATCTGTTTTAACACGATTTATAAGCCTAGCTAACAGTACTGCTCCACATAACTCAAGACGAGGAAGCGTGATCGGTTTAACGGGTGCTATTTTTGTTTTTGCCATTAGTAAATTGACATGGACATGGCTCTCTTCATCGATGGCCCTGATGTACACGGCAGCCGAATAGGCTTGGTTGGATGCGTCGGAAATTCCATGTAATTGGCAAGTCGATAAATCACTACTTGTAAAAATCCAACGTGGTATTTGAATTTCGCTAATGTAACTTAACATTGTTTTGCATTGTCGCCAATGCATATCAATGGATGCTGGAATTAGATCGTCCCATGAGCATCCAGAAAGCCATAAGGTTTGCATCAGAATCTTAGCTGTCACTATAATTGGAGATATCCAACCTAGTGGATCAAAGAGTGTCGCAATTTCTGACAACACAGAACGCTTTGTAGAAATGCGATCTGCGAACTGTTTATATTGCAAGGTAAAATGATCTACTCCTGGGTGCCAATGTATGCCCAGGGTTTTTATAGATTCATCACTTGCGAACCGTAATGGAAGTTGTACTTCCCTGTGTTCTTCTGGGATGCTTAATAGGAGATCTGATGAATTACTGACCCATTTTCTCAAAGTGAATCCTGCTGATGACAAGATGTTTATAAGCTGCGTTTGTATTTCCAAGGCTTCACCGATGGAATCTGCTCCAGTGAGGAGATCATCAACATAGAATTCACGTGGTATAATTTTTGCAGCTACAGGGTATTTAGCAGCTTCATCACTTGCTAACTGATGAAGGGTTTTAATTGCTAAGTAAGGAGCTGGAGTTGTGCCAAATGTAACCGTAGTTAATTTGTATTCTTTGATCACTTCATTAGGATTATTTCTCCAAAGTATCCTTTGATAATTTTGATCTGCAGGCTGAACATTGATCATCCGATACATCTTCTCTATGTCGGCTGACATAGCGTATTTGTACTTTCGCCATCAAAGTAACGTTGTGAAGAGTTCAGATTGTAGTACTGGGCCTGTATGCAACTGTTCGTTTAAACTTTTCCCATTAGAGGATTTAGCCGAGGCATCGAAGACAACTCGAACTTTGGTAGTTGTACTGTCTTTAATAACGGCGTGGTGTGGAAGATAATAGCATTTATCTTTATCAACTTCTTCGTCAACTGCTGTCATGTGCCCTAATGATTGATATTCATTAATGCAGGATTTTGTTGTAATTTGTGCTCTAAGCTGTAAAATCTCCGTAAAGCCATGCTAAGCGAGTTGCCTAAGCTTGGACTGTCTTGTATAAAGAGCAAGCGGACTTCATATCTGCCGTTTGCATTTCGATAGTGAGTTTTTTGGTAGAACTTTCCACAATCATGGTCGGCCTTAGACAGTTGTCTTCCAGGTAACAGTTCTTCGGTTTCCCAAAATCTTCGAAGGAGTTTATCAAGTGAGGACTCTTCCTCATAAGGAGCGTATGCTGTTAATACAGACGCTTTAGGACTTGTGAACGTATTGTTGATATTTCCGAAAAGAATCCAACCGAGCGTACTGTTTTGCGCGATTGGTGTTCTTGGAGGACCTTTTCGTAATCCTTCCAAGAGAATTTCTCCGTATACATCTGCTCCTAAGAGCAGGTCGAGTTTTCCTGGTTTGAAAAAATATGGATCGGCGAGTTGCAGGTCTCGTACATGACTCCATTCCTTGTTTGGAATGGTGGACGGAGGTAATATGTCTGTTATAGTATTTACAACCAGAGCATTGATCGTAGTTACCTTGTTCGATGATGAATAAGGGTGAATTTGTATTGTTGCCTGTTTTTTCACATTCATAGCTTCTGACTTTCCTAAGCCAGTGATTTGTAATGACATATTCCTAGTTGGTAATTGTAGTTTTCGTGCGGCGGCTTGCGTAATGAATGTGACTTGCGAGCCTGAGTCTATTAAAGCACGCAATGTGAGTACGGTGCCCTTTTTTGAAGACACTTTGAGCAATGCTGTGGCAAGCAATGATTGTGTCGTTCTTGTTGATTGATTCGCGTGAAGCGTGTGCATATTAGATATAGAAGGTGAAGGTTGAGCTTGTGAATTCCGGTTTTCTGATGCTTTGATCAAACCCTGTGGAGATGCGTTATTCCTATGGAGTAAGGAATGATGTTTCCTTCCACATCGCTGACACGTAAATTTGCTTGAGCAAAATTTCGAGTTGTGACCTTTTGAAAGGCAGTTAATGCACAAGTTGTTTGACGTGACAATTTTAAATCTTGAATCTACGTCTTGTTTAATAAATTTTGGACATTTGAATATCCGATGTTGCTCTTTGCACATTATACATCTGTCACCAGATGATTAAAGGTGAGTGGATGCTCTTGAAATTTGAGCTGGTTTGTTTATTGAATATGGCTTTGCTTCTGAGATTGCTTCTAGAGTTCGGAATCTCGTCTCTAGAAAAGTCTTTAAAGATTTTAGGGTAGGAAGTTCATTTGTACTATTCACTTCTTGTTCCCATAAGCGATGTGTCTCTGCTGGTAAACATTGCACTAGCATGTAAATCAGGATTGTATCCCAGTGTTTAGTGGGGACTTCCAATCGTTCGAGTTCATAAATACATTCTGACGATTTGTCTAGCACAGTTTTTATTGCCTTGGCTGACTCGTGTGTTGCTTTAGGTACATTAAATAGAATTTTTAGCTGAGCATTAATTAATACTCGCTTATTGTCATACCTATTGAGCAATATCTTCCATGCGTTGATGTAACTCGCATTGGTCATTGGAAGCTGACGCAACAAATGTTCTGCTTTTCCAGAAATATTCGATTTTAAATAATGTAATTTCTGCACTGAAGATAACGCAGAATTTGTATCCACCAGTGACTGGAATAAATCGCGAAACGACCTCCATGACTCATATGACCCTGAGAACTTTGGGATTGTGATGCTAGGTAACCCCAGATACGAAGAAGATTCATTTTCCGTGTTTGGTTTTGAATCTACTTTTGTTTCGAATGCATCTAGTGCATCTCTGAGAATACCTCGAAACGTGTAGTATTGATCTTCCACGCTTGAAAACTGATCTTTTGCAAAATAATCGTATTTTTTCAATTCGCTATCTTCTAAAGCCTGAGTAGCTTGGAGAATCGTATAATGCGTATTTTTATAGTCGGACCAAATTTCGTTTAGGGCGATTAACTGCTCAGAAATAAATCCTCTTGTTCGTTTTTCTACATCAGTATTTTTGTAGTTATTGAACGATTTTTGGAATATTTGTGCAGAGGTGACTTGGTTAGCCAACAGTTTTTGAAGTGAAGTCATGTTGGAAAGATAAATAATATTTACCACTAGACTTTAAAACCGGCTCGAAGGACCATAAAATGTACTGCCCGTAGTTAGAGCGTACATACAATAAATGAAAGGTGTGGTGAAATTTATGTCACTGGTATAAAGTTAGTGGTTTTATTTATCTATTCACTGCACTGAATATTTCCAGTTCAATAAATGCTATAACTGGAAAACTACAAGATATGTATATCTATATTTTATAATATAAGAAGCTGAAACCAAGACGTTTAATAAATAAATAATATATAGAAATTTGTTTTATTCAACTGTAGCAATTGACTTGTACTCACCTGATCGATTTACTTGACCTTTTATTTGACTGAGGTGTGGGATGAGGATATTCTTTATTGCAGTCGATACCCGCAATAAAGTGGATTTGTTAGGAATTGTCTTATTACAGTCCATACCCGCAATAAAGTGTTTTGTGTTAGTGATTTTCTTACTACAGTCGAGACCCGCAGCAAGAATCTTTATTACAGTCGAGACCCGCAATAAAGTGTTTGTGTTAGTAATTGTCTTACTACAGTCGATACCCGCAGTAAGACTCTTTATTACAGTCGATACCCGCAATAAAGTGGTTTTGTTAGTAATTGTCTTATTACAGTCGAGACCCGCAATAAGACTCTTTATTACAGTCGAGACCCGCAATAAAGTGGTGTGAGTTAGTAGATTTCTTATTACAGTCGAGACCCGCAATAAGAAACTTTATTACAGTCGAGACCCGCAATAAAGTTATTTGTTAGTAATATATTATCTCAGTCGAGACCCGAGATAATATTCTTTAAGTCAGTCGAGACCCGACTTAAAGTGAATGTTAGTATATATCTTAACTTCAGTCGAGACCCGAAGAAAGATTCTTTATTTCCGTCGAGACCAGAAATAAAGTGTATTGTTAGTAATATTTTTTATTGCAGTCGCTACCCACAATAAAAAACCTTTAATTTAATCGCTATCTAAAATAAACTCCTTAATCCAGTCGGTACCCAGAAAAAGAATATTTTATTTTAGCCGTCAATTAAACAAAGTATTTAATTTAGTAATAAAATATAACACTAGGAAAAATCACTAGGAAATAACACAAAGGAATAAATTGCCAAGTTAATCACTGCACTGCTAAATCACAAAAGAGATCGAATCAAGTCAAACTGCTGTTTATATAGCCAGAGTTTGCGTACGGCACCAAAGAACGGTAGTCAACGGCACGTGGCAACAGTATTGGCATAGCAACAACTTGCATAGCAACAATAACCTGACCTAGCAACTGCACTTCATCATTGGTTCATAAAGTGTTACCATTTTAGTTATTGTTGTTAACAATCTGCACTCAACTTATGAATATAAAAAATATTTTGCGTAAATTCAATTTATTCCTAATCCAGTGTAGTATAAATGTTAATAACAACTAAATCTTTCACATTTTGTTGAATGAGAAAGTTTACTTACCCGACAAAATTTGTAAATTCCTAAAACCAACACCTCCAGCTGACTTAGACGTAGCTAGAAGCAACACACACGATTTGCTGCACATCTCAATCTGCTGCTGCGCAGTAATTTCTCGTGTAATGGCGGAACGTGGTTCATAATGAGAATTCTTGTATCTCGATACCGTGGTGGCCATACTTGTTGCTGTCCAGCTGACTTGAGTTGACAGCAGCAATTTTTTTACATAAGATTTTGCTTCGTGGGAATACATTAATTAGGTAAGACTATTTTATATTTCGTTAATAAGAGTTGATTCTTGGTGGTGTAAGTTGAATTGATATATTCGATAAATATATTCACGAAGTATATAGTATGTAGATATATATATATATATATGAGAAAATTTATTATACAATAGATATATAAATAAATAAAATAAATAATTCAATGTTACAAGTGGCTGGTACTCACCGATCTGATCTTGGCAATTCAGGTAGTGGGATTTAAGCTAAAGGTAAGACCCTTTGTCTTAATATTATATTAGAACAATTTTTTATTCCTATCTAGACCAGGTATAAAGTGTTAATGGTAGTAATCTTAATCTCAGTCAAGACCCGAGATATAATCTGCTTTAAGTCATTCAATAACCGAATTAAAGTGTTGTCTTAACTTCAGTCAAAATCCCGAAGTAAGATTCTTTATTTCAGTCAAAACGCGAAATAAAGTATGTGTTAATAAGTGATTACTTCAGTTATCGGGACTTCAGCCAATACCCGAAGTAAGATTCTTTATTTCAGTCAAAACCCGAAATAAAGTATATGTTAGTAAGTGATTACTTCAGTTATCTTGACTTCAGCCAATACTCGAAGTAATATTCTTTGTTTCAGTCAAAACCCGAAATAAAGTATATGTTAGTAAGTGATTACTTCAGTTATCTTGACTTCAGCCAATACCCGAAGTAAGATTCTTTATTTCAGTCAAAACCCGAAATAAAGCATATGTTAGTAAGTGATTATTTCAGTCAATCCCCAAAATAATGCTCTTTAAATCAGTTAATGCCCGACGTACAGTGTTATTTTAACTTCAGTCAAGACCCGAAGTAAGATTCTTCACTTCAGTAAAAATCCGAAATAAAGTGTATATTAGTAAGTGATTACTTCGGTCAATGCCCAAAATAAAACGATTTGTTAATAAAAGTTCTATATCTGTCGATACAAAATGTTAATCCCTACCTGGCCAACCTATCCCAAGCGCCGACAAGTGCAAACAGAGACAGGGATCAGTCAGCTTGTGGTTTTTATAGCCGTTGCTTGCACACTAGACACCAATGATGGAGTAACAAACGCGCATTATCACTAGTGATAAAACTTACCTAGAATGGAACGAAATGCAAAGCAACAAGAGACGGACGGCAACAAATGCAGCTGTGATAAATGAAATTTCGGTGCAGCAGCCCTTGAAGAGAAATAAATTCCCTTTCGATATTTTGTGTTGAGAATGCTTTAATTTACGTTTATCTGGTTATACATATATGTGCAATAAGTTGCATATTAAACGACAACACAAGCTTTTGTTAAACACTGTACCAAATTGGAGCAAATTGCAATTAGCATAATATTTTGTAATTCTCATTTTTAGAACCAATTTTTAAATTGCAAACTTCGTTGATATTTTTTTAGGAATTGCTTGTAGCGCGAATTGAACTGGTTTGAACACTGTGTACGCCCGCAGTGCTCTGAAAAATTAAAAAGAGAAAGGAAGAAGAAGAAGAGTTTCATATTAGGAGAAAACCTTACACTGATCGGTACAGCTTGGCTTTTTGCCTGCTGTATACGCTTGAAACAGAACAAATTGATCTCATCTCATATAAACTCAACATAAATTCTGGGTGTGAATTATATCAGACAAAAAACTCGTACATTCAACCAAATAGGAAAAAACAAAAACAGAGACTACTCTTTAATATTCTTTACCGGGGCAAACTTATATTTGTTCAAGCAGGCATTTTTTTGGGATTTCCGGTATATAGTAAAAAGCTAAAAAAGTTTTGTTTGTTATTTCATCACACAACCCATTTTATTTTGGGTGACAAGTTTCAAGTCTTGGTTTTTACTCATCAACAGGTCCCAAATAGCGAAATGGTGTGACTCAAAAACAAATGAAAAAATAGAACGAAGGAAAGAAATGAAAACTAAAAAATACCATAAAATTGAGAAAAATATAGAAAAAAAAATTTTATTAAAAAATTTAAAAAAAAAAACATTCATTCGAAACGAATGGAACTGTGTACGGCGGCTGAGGGCTGAAAAAAGAAAAAGAGAAAGGAAGAGGAAGAAGCGTTTCGGATTAGCAAAAAACCTTACACTGATCGGTACAGCTTGGTTTTTTGCCTGTTATAGACGCTTGAAACAGGTCAAATTGATCTTATCTGATACAAACTCAAAATAAATTCTGGGTGTGACATATATGAGGCAAAAAACTCCTATAATCAACCAAAAAATTGAGAAAAAAAAAGCTTATTAGAAAAACTTAACAAAAACAGATACATTTGAAACGAATCGAACCAGGGTACACCCCCAAGGGACAGAAAATAGAAAAAAAGAGAAAGGAAGAAGAAGAAGCGTTCCCTGTTAGCAGAAAACCTTACACTGATCGGTACAGCTTGGTTTATTGTCTGCTGTAGACGCTTCAAACAATTTAAATTGATCTCAACTCATATAACTCAAAGTAAGTTCTGGGTGTGAATTATATCCGGAAAACCATTCCTATATTCAACCAAAGAGAAAGAAAGAAAAACAGTTATTACTCATTAAGATTTGTTACCGGGGCATACTTATATTTGTTCAAGAAGTAATTTTTTTAGAATCTCCGGTATATAGCAAAAAGTTAAAAAATGTTTTATGTGTTATTTCATCACACAACCCATTGCATTGTGGATGACAAGTTTCAAGTCTTGGTTTTTACTCATCAACAAGTCCGTCCCATATAGCGAAATTGTGTGACTTAAAAAACAAATGAAAAAATGGAACAAAGAAAAGAAATGGAAAAGGAAAATAAAAAAAAAATGGTGAAAAATAGAAAACAAATTTTTGTATTAAACACGAAAAAAAAACAGGTTCTTTTGAAACGAATCAAAACTGTGTACGCCGGCGGTGGGCTGAAAAATAAAAGGCGTGTTAGCACAAATCCTTCGACTCATTGGTACAGCATGGTTTTCTGCCTGCAGTAGGCGCTTGAAAAAGACCAAATTGATCTGATCTCATAAAAATTTATAACAAATTCTGGGTGTGACTTATATGAGGCAAAAAACTCCTATATTCATCCAAAGAGAAAAAAGAAAAACAGTTATTACTAAAGATTTGTTACCGGGGCAAACTTGTATTTGTTCAGGAAGGCATTTTTTTTGGAATCTCCGGTATATAGCAAAAATCTATAAAAGTTTTATTTGTTTTTTCATCACACAACCCATTTTATTTTGGGTGACAAGTTTCAAGTCTTGGTTTTTACTCATCAACAGGTCCCAAATAGCGAAATTTGGTGACTTGAAAAACCAATGAAAAAATAGAACAAAGAAAGGAAATGAAAAAATGAAAAATACAAAAAAATTAAACCAAAAAAAATTAATTGGAAACGAATCGAATCTGTGTACGCCCGCAGTGGGCTGAAAAAAGAAAAAGGGAGAAAGAAAGCAGAAGAAGCATTCCGTGTTAGCAGAAAACCTTACACTCATAGGTACAGCTTGGTTTTCAGCCTCTTGTAGACGCTTGAAACAGCTCAAAGTGATCTAATCCCATATAAACTCAGAATAAACTCTGGGTGTAAATTTTATGGGGCAAAAAACTCCTATATTCAACCAAAGAGGAAGAAACAAAAATAGAGATTACCCTTTTAGATTTTTTATCGGGGAAAACTTATATGTGTTCAAGAACGCTTTTTTTGGAATCTCCGGTATATATAGCAAAAAGCTAATAAGCTTTTATTTGTTATTTCATCACACAACCCATTTTATTTTAGGTGAGAAGTTTCAAGCCTTGGTTTTGAGTCACCAACAGGTCCCAAGTAGCGAAAATGAGTGACTTGAAAAACAAATGAGAAAATAGAACAGAGAAATGGAATGAAAAATACCAAAAAATTGGGCAAAATAGAAAAAAAAATTTAACTAAACAGATTCATTCGAAACGAGTCGAACCTGTGTACGCCCGCAGTGGGCTTAAAAAATAAATAAATGAAAGGAAGAAGAATAAGCGTTTCGCGTTAGCAGAAAATCTTACACTCATCGTTACAACTTGGTTTTCCGCCTGCTGTAGATGCTTGAAACAGCTGAAAGTGATCTAATCACATACAAACTCAGAATTAATTCTGAGTGTGAATTTTATGGGGCAAAAACTCCTATATTTAACCAAAGACGAAGAAACAAAAATAGAGATTACTATTTTAGATTTTTTACCGGGGCAAACTTATATTTGTTCAAGAAGGCATTTTTTTGGAATCTCCGGTATATAGCAAAAAAAAAGCTAAAAAACTTTTGTTTGTTATTTCATAACACAACCGATTTTATTTTGTGTGAGAAGTTTCAGTTCTTGGTCCCAAATAGCGCATTTGAGTGGCTTGAAATACAAATGAAAAAATAGAAGAAAGGAAAGCAATGAAAAATAAAAAAAACCTAAAAATTGAAAAAACAAAATTATTAAAAAAATTTAAAACCAGATTCATTCGAAACGAATCGAACATGTGTACGCCTGCAGTGGACAGAAAAAAGAGAAAGCAAGAAGAAAAAGCGTTTTTTGTTGGCAGACAACCTTTATGCTCATCTGTACAGCTTGGTTTTCTGCCTGATGTGAACGCTTGAAACAGATCAATTTGATCTCATCTCTTATAAACGCAGAATAAATTCTGGGTGTGAATTATATTATGAAAAAACTCCTATATTCAACGAAAGAGGAAGAAAAAAAACATTGATTTCTCTTTAAGATTTTTAACGGGTGCAAATTTATGTTTGTCAAGAAGGCATTTTTTTAGAATCTCCGGTATACAGCAAAACGCTAAACAAATTTTATTTGTAATTTCATCACACAATACATTTCATTTTGTGTAAGCAGTTTCCAGTCTTGGTTTTGGATCCCCAACTGGTCCCAAATAGCGCAATTGAGGGACTTAAAAAAAAAAAACAGATGAAAAAATAGAACAAAGAAAGGATATGAAAAATAAAAAATTGCAAAAAATTGAGAAATTAAAAAAAAAAATGTTTATTAAAAAATTTAAAAAAAAAACAAACAGATTCATTCGAAACGAATCGAATCCGTTTACGCTCGCAGTGGGCTGAAAATAGAAAAAAAGAGAAAGGAAGAAGAAGAAGCGTTCCCTGTTAGCAGAAAACCTTACACTCGTCGGTACAGCTTTGTTTATTGTCTGCTGTAGGCGGATGAAACAGTTCAAATTGATCTCATCTCATATAAACTCAAAGTAAGTTCTGGGTGTGAATTATATCCGGAAAACCATTCCTATGTGCAACCAAAGAGAAAGAAAGAAAAGCAGTTATTACTCATTAAGATTTGTTACCGGGGCAAACTTATATTTGTTCAAGAAGTAATTTTTTTAGAATCTCCGGCATATAGCAAAAAGTTAAAAAAAGTTTTATGTGTTATTTCATCACACAACCCATTGTATTTTGGGTGGCAAGTTTCAAGTCTTGGTTTTTACCCATCAACAGGTCCCAAATATCGAAATTGGGTGACATTCAAAAACAAATGAAAAAATAGAACACAGGTAAGAAATGAAAAATGAAAAATACAAAAAAAAAACAAATTGAAATTTTTTTTGTATTAAACACACAAAGACAAAACGGGTTCATTTGAAACTAATCCAAACTGTGTACGCCAACGGTGGGCTGAAAAATAAAAGGCGTGTTAGAAGAAATCCTTCGACTCATTGGTACAGCATGGTTTTCTGGCTGCAGTAGGCGCTTGAAACAGATCAAATTGATCTCGTCTCATAAAAATTCATAACAAATTCTGGGTGTGACTTATATAAGGCAAAAAACTCCCATATTCATCCAAGGAGAAAAAAGAAAAATAGTTATTACTCTTTAAGATTTGTTACCGGGGCAAACTTATATTTGTTCAGGAAGGCATTTTTTTGGAATCTGCGGTATATAGCAAAAATCTAAAAAAGTTTTATTTGTTATTTCATCACACAACCCACTTTATTTTGGGTGACAAGTTTCAAGTCTTGGGTTTTACTCATCAACAAGTCCCAAAGAGCGAAATTTAGTGACTTGAAAAACCAATGAAAAAATAGAACAAAGAAAGGAAATAAAAAAATGAAAAATACAAAAAAATTAAACCAAAAAAAATTAATTGGAAACGAATCGAATCTGTGTACGCCCGCAGTGGGCTGAAAAAAGAAAAAAGGAGAAAGAAAGCAGAAGAAGCATTCCGTGTTAGCAGAAAACCTTACACTCATAGGTACAGCTTGGTTTTCAGCCTCTTGTAGACGCTTGAAACAGCTCAAAGTGATCTAATCCCATATAAACTCAGAATAAACTCTGGGTGTAAATTTTATGGGGCAAAAAACTCCTATATTCAACCAAAGAGGAAGAAACAAAAATAGAGATTACTCTTTAAGATTTTTTACGGGGGAAATCTTATATTTGTTCAAGAAGGCATTTTTTTGGAATCTCCGGTATATAGCACAAAGCTAAAAGAGTTTTATTTCTTATTTCATCAGACAACCCATTTTATTTTGCGTGATAAGTTTCAAGTCCAGGTTGTGACTCATCAACAGATCGCAAATAGCGAAATTGAGTGGCTTACAAAACAAATGAACAAATAGAAGAAAGGAAATAATTGAAAATTTGAAAATACCAGAAAATTGAGGAAAAAAACTTTTTTATTAAAAAGATTTAAAACCAGATTCATTCGAAACGAATCGAAACTGTGTACGCCCACAGTGGGCTCAAAAAAGAAAAAAGAGAAAGCAAGAATAAGAAGCATTTTGTATTAGCAGAGAACCTTACACTCATCGGAACAGCTTGGTTTTCTGCCTGCTGTAGACGCTTGAAACGGATCAAATTGATCTAATCACATATGAATTCACAATAAATTCTGGGAGTGAATTAGATGAGGAAAGACTATCCTATATTCAACCAAACAAAAAGTTACAGAAATAGGGATTGCTCTTTAAAATTTTTTACGGGGGCAGACTTATAATTGTTTAACAATGCATTTTTTTGGAATCTCCGGTATATAGCACAAAGCTAAAAAAGTTTTATTTCTTATTTCATTACACAACCCATTTTATTATGCGTGATAATTTTCAAGTCCTGGATGTGACTCATCAACAGTTCGCAAATAGCGAAATTGAATGGCTTGAAAAACAAATGAAAAAATAGACGAAAGCAAATAATTGAAAATTTGAAAAAACCAAAAAATTGAGGAAAAAAGTTTTTTATTAAAAAGATTTAAAACCAGATTCATTCGAAACGAATCGTAACTGTGTACGCCCACAGTGGGCTCAAAAAAGAAAAAAGAGAAAGGAAAGAATAAGAAGCATTTGGTGTTAGCAGAGAACCTTACACTCATCGGTACAGCTTGGTTTTCTGTTTGCTGTAGACGCTTGAAACAGATCAGATTAATCTCATCACATAGAAACTCAGAATAAATTGTGTGTGTGATTATATGAGGCAAAAAACTCCTATATTCAACCAAAGAGGAAGAGACAAAATAGAGATTACTCTTTAAAATTTTTTACCGGGGCAAACTTATATTTGTTGAAGAAGGCATTTTTTCGAATCTCCGGTATATAGCAAAAATATAAAAAATATTTGTTTGTTATTTCATCACACAAGCCATTTTATTTTGGGTGAAAAGTTTCAAGTTTTGGTTTTGACTCATCAACAGGTCCCAAATACCGAAATTGAGTGACAAGAAAGACAAATGAAAAAATAGAACAAAGAAAAGAAATGAACAAATTAATAGTTCCAAAAAATTGGGAAAAAATATACAAATGTTTTTTTATTAAAGAAATTTAAAACCAGATTCATTCGAAACGAATCGAAACTGTGTACGCCCACAGTGGGGTCAAAAAAGAAAAAAGAGAAAGGAAAGAATAAGAAGCATTTTGTGTTAGCAGAGAACCTTACACTCATCGGTACAGCTTGGTTTTCTGTTTGCTGTAGACGCTTGAAACAGATCAAATTGATCTCATCACATAGAAACTCAGAATAAATTGTGTGTGTGATTATATGAGGCAAAAAACTCCTATATTCAACCAAAGAAGAAGAGACAAAACAGCGATTACTCTTTAAAATTTTTTACCGGGGCAAACTTATATTTGTTGAAGAAGGCATTTTTTCGAATCTCCGGTATATAGCAAAAATATAAAAAATATTCGTTTGTTATTTCATCACACAACCCATTTTATTTTGGGTGACAAGTACCAAGTTTATATATATAGACTATAAAACAAATGAAAAAATAGAACAAAGAAAAAAATGAAAAAAACAGTAGTTGCAAAAAATTGGGAAAAAAGGAACAAATGTTTTTTTATTAAAGAAATTTAAAACCAGATTCATTCGAAACGAATCGAAATTTGGTATGTCCACAGATGGGTGAAAAAATAAAAAAGAAAAAGGAAGTAGAAGAAGCGTGTCCTTTTAGCAGAAAACCTTTATATCTTCGGTACAGCTTGGTTTTCTGCCTGCTGTAGACGCTTGATACAGATCAAATTGATCTCATCACATGGAAACTCAGAATAAATTGTGTGTGTGATTATATGAGGCAAAAAACTCCTATATTCAGCCAAAGAGGAAGAAATAAAATATAGATTACTCTTTAAAAAATTTTACCGTGGTAAACTTATATTTGTTGAAGAAGGCATTTTTTTCGAATCTCCGGTATATAGCAAAAATCTAAAAAAACTTTCGTTTGTTATTTCATCATACAACCCATTTAATTTTGGGTGACAAGTTTCAAGTTTTGGTTTTGACTCATCAACAGGTCCCAAATACCGAAATTGAGTGACACGAAAGACAAATGAAAAAATAGAACAAAGAAAAGGAATGAACAAATTAATAGTTCCAAAAAATTGGGAAAAAATATACAAATGTTTTTTTATTAAAGAAATTTAAAACTAGATTCATTCGAAACGAGTCGAACTTTTGTATGTCCACAGATGGTTGAAAAAATAAAAAAGAGAAAGGAAGAAGAAGAAGCATTTCGTGTTAGCAGAAAACCTTTAACTCTTCGGTACAGCTTGGTTTTCTGCCTGCTGTAGACGCTTGAAACCGATCTAATAGATCTAAACACATATAAATTCAGAACAAATTCTGGGTGTGAATTAGATGAGGTAAGACACTCCTGTATTCAAACAAAGAGGAAGTAACAAAAATATGGATCACTTGTTATGGTCGTAGCATATTGCATATAGCAATATGCCACCACGGACTGAAGCGTGTATGCCCGGCTTGTTGTCGACTACAGCATGAAACCAAAACGCGCCCCGACCGAGAGAAATGCTTTCTCAAGCTCGGTGTCATGTTCAGTGACAGAAAGAAGAAGAAGACCATCGATATCGGTCTGTCATAGTTTGCTAGCAGGAAAGTAAGGTCGTTAAGATTAAAATCCCGCAAGATCAAATATTTCTCGCCGCAATCCGACGAAGAAAAAAAAACCCTCACGTAAGTTCGAAGAATACTTATAGTTATTAATAAATTTACATCCCCACCTGGTACATTATTCGCACAGTAACCAAAGATTAATCCGCCAACGGCACCCCATAAAACTTGGCGTCTCCCTCCGGAGCCCCATTTATGAAATAAGAAAAAGGATCTGTTGGAATTCGAATCTGGTGTGGCGTACGTCAGGAAAAACCTCGAAAAGGTAGTTAAAAGAACTAATTTATATTTCGTTTTGTGTTAAATAATATCTCTTATTAGAGAGACGTATGAAAAGCAAATGTTTGAGGGATATTTTCATAATAAGGCATATTATTTCCACTTGCTGGGCAAGTTCTAATTTGATAAAGTTTTGAGCTTGGTACCGGACCTGGTGCATTTACATTTTCTAAAAGAGGGAAAAGAAGTAGGAGGGCACATTCCTCCCATATTGGAGGCCCCCGAACTCGAGCTAACCTTCAACCCGCGCAGCAGGAGATTCATTCCTACGGCACGCAGAAAAAGCGGGGAAAATTTTATTGAAACAATATTAACTTCACCAGGATCCATCTGATCACCGAGAAATATGTTTTAGTATAAGGAAAAAAAATTTTTTCATATAATAAGCGACATAACCC
Source organism: Dioctria rufipes (assembly GCA_963924295.1). NCBI lineage: Eukaryota > Metazoa > Arthropoda > Insecta > Diptera > Asilidae > Dioctria > Dioctria rufipes. The sequence goes on from OZ002744.1 coordinate 122,192,824, forward strand.
TAGTACCATCCCCCAAAAAGTGTTCTGGCGATAGAGCAGGGTAATCAAATTATTAAAATTCCAGTTAATTCTTATCCAGGAGGCAATGCTGAAGCGCTTCATCGTGCCGAGGATTCACATGTGAGTAATTTTGAAATATTACACTTTGTTTTTTTACATACATATGTATTACACTTCGGTTCCGGCAGTGACTTGCACTGCAGAACCTTTTTGATATGGTTAGTTAATTTTTGCACGTTTTATATATATCTATCTTAAACTTAAGATTATAAGTACATACATATACGTATAGCATTGCAGAACCTTTTTGATATGGTCAAGTTTTGTGCGTTTTATATATATATATCTTGAACTTAAACTTATAATTACATACATATACGTCTAACTTCATGGGTACGCCTAGCTACTTATGTAATTTGGAATCCTGACTTGATTTTGTTAATTAGATTTAGGAGCATAGTTTTGAACTGTAAGATATGCATGTGCCTAGTAGATATGACCGACAAGTGCACTAACAATCCTCGATCTCGAAATTATCGCCAAGTAAGGCTGTCAGAGGAAAGTATTTATGGATTAAGTGTCAAATACTATGATTATTGTAGGATATAAGCCCGTATCTTAAGCATTCGAATTCTCCAACTTTCGGGAGACCTAAAATGCGCTTGTTCCGTAAAGGTGTCCTTCCTAGTCACGCCTTTAAGAGTACCTTCTGAAGAATGTTTTATTATTTCTATTCAAACTTATCAGCGCCACGAAAAGTCAAGTTCAATGTGTAGTGCCATTGAATTTTTGTCGTTAGGATCTTTTTTTTTAAAAATGTGACTTGGATATAGTGTCTGTAGTAAGTAGACATGTAAGAAATCAATGCATCATAAACAATGATTTAGAATTATGTAACGACTGAAGCAGTCGGTCAAAGTATTCTTTTATTTTTCTATTCGGGGTTTGTCGCAACGTTCAAGTGTAGTAATAAATTCTTCTCATAATACTTTGAATTATAACAAAAAAAAAAAACAAAAAAAAAAAAAAAAAAAAAAAAAGAAAGAAAAACGGCAGTAAAGCTTTTAAAAACATTTATTTTCGGCAATGCAGGTATAAATATTATTATATAAAGAAAGAACAACCATTGAAAAACCCGCGCATCTCCTTTGAGATGGCTCGCGTACATATATCAATACCATTTCATATACAAAACGAAAAGTAAGCCATAACTGAAGAGAAAAGAAAATATTATTTATATATTATATACTATTAATACCTCGGGATATATATCATTGAGCGTAGTAAGCCATACGGTGCATAAAAGGTTGTGTCCATAAAATCTACTATGTACATAAGGTCAGAAAATTTTTGTGAATTTAGAAAAGAAATAATCAAGTACGCTGTGGACGATCACTTTAGTAACCCAAAGTATGTACTTATGGAATTGAATTAATAATAGAGAATGTATCTATTTGTAGGTTAATAACAATGTTTATATATGAGCCTATTTTGATCATTATAACGTAAATATGGATTGAATATTTTCTTTCTTCCTTCACATCCTGGAGCCTTTCCAATTCGGGGTCGCATAGGTCCGCTCTAATTTCTTCCACAGGTCAGCCAAAGGGACTTTGCAGATAGTGCCGAGCAGAGTCATAGGGAGGATGGGGCAAGGCCATGAAGGCAGAACATCTGCGCCTTCCACAGTAAGTAGGTAAGTGACGTAAGGGTCCCTTCAGGACCGAGTGTGTGTCGGCTCTTTTGTATGCAGGCATGAAATTTTTTTGATTATGGATGATGACAGCGGCAGGTATTTTCGGGAACTCCCCCACACTCTCCGCCACCCTTAGCCGAGGTGCTAGCATGCCGCCCTGTGCTATCGTTGTCATCAGGCGATCTGTCAGCCCATGCTGGCAGTTTGGACTTAACGTCCTGGTCAAGTCGCTTCACATACTTCCATAACAAAATGGCGCCCAACGTGGGGCCACCTCAGTTAGACTTCGGTGGTCTAAATATAAATTTTACTGGGGACTGAGACTTTGAGAGAGATGATCATCTGGTGTCTGCCAGTTGATTGACCTCAGGTCTCACATCCAGTAGAAGATATGGGTGGACCTGAGTCTAATTGGTTTTGTTGAAAATTTTTTTTTGTAAAGTAACGTAATATTTTGAAAGTTTTATTGGAAGTCTTTGATATTTTGAATTTTTGGATTAAAGTAAAGTAACGTTTTTTGAATTTAATGAAAGTTTTTGGGAGTTGAAATCCGGCTTTAGGTTTGACTTCGGTCAAGCCTCAAGCCTGAACAGTTGTTGATTTTTTTTGAAAGTTTTTGGAAATGTTTTTGGATGATCTTTCCCGCTGGCCTTCTGCCATGGAAATGGTAGGTGGCCTCACGAAATTTTCGTTTGAGCTCTTGTGGGGACATGTCTCTGTTGGGCAACTGGCTAGACAGAGTTATGAATCTGCGAGACAACTTCTTGGCTTCCAGCTAATTAGTTGACCAGACTCATGACTCTGCCCGGCTAGCGAACTAGCTGGACACGACGATTCGGTGAGGAGAAGAGAACGAGTTCTCGGAGGATGGGATTGATGCTGGAGATCTTCAGTGATCAGGAGTTGGCATACTGCTAACTGCCTGGCTGAAGAATCTCTGGCAGCATTCTCAGTCTTTGATACCTCCGACTTTACTCTTCCCAGATTTCTGCAAGAGCTCTGACTTTTTCAATGCACACACTCACGTCACTTGCCTGTATCCTGTTTTTGACCTTGGGGGAGAGAGAGCGACCTGACCTCTTATGTGGGAGTTAGCTTCGGGAGGTGAGGGAGAAATTGTATGATCTTTGTTGAAGGATTTTTTTTTGAAACGCTTGAACTGTTTTCGTGATCTGTTGGATCCTTAGTAATCTTCAGATTTTTTTAATATTTCTATTCGACGAGGCTGTTAACGCTTCCCGAAATTGGTTTTTGTCTTGGAATTCATTCTTTACACTATCTCGATTTGAGAAGCCTTAATTAACTTTTCGAATCCTTGTTTTTCTAATTTTTTATTTCTTCGAACGTTTGGGAAAACTTTTGTCTGAATTTGAGTATCTCGCCCAAGGCCTTCGACTTTAAAATAGTATTTAGCCATCATCACATTGGAAGGAGCGTGTCTCTTCCAAACGTGCAACTTCTAGAATTTTTTTTGGGATAACCATCCTAAACCCTGATTTGACAATTTTTACCTGACTTACGTCTAAATTCATTATGGCTACAGTGAGGACACCACCTCCAGCGACAAACGGTATGACAATGCTGCCTGAACCATGTTCTATCTGCCGGGACGCAAGCTGGTCAGTAGATCGGAAGCCAGTCATGACTGTATGCGAGCACATTTTCCACCAGGCATGCCTGCAGCATTGGATAGGTGAACATTCTAGTTGTCCTAACTGCCGTCGTCACATTACGCAACAGGACTTCAGTGAATATTCTGGTGCAATCCCAAAGAGACCGAAGAAGGTGAAGCCCGCGAAATCGACAAGGCGCGACTCATTGCCAACCTTTGATTTGCCTAACTTTGACTTACCACCTTCGAATCGACGATCCTTGTCTCCGGGAATGCCTGACTTACATTCAAGGACTTTTGTAAACCCGAGTCCTCGACGTGATATTCCAGCGCGTACAGCTCAAGACCACAACACCTCAGCTGCTACGGATGCGCTGATAGCAGGCTTGAGCATAAAGATGGAAGACCTAATAAACCGAGGTCTCCAGCAGGGTTTAAATGTTTTGCGGTCTGAGTTAGGAAACGATATCAGACAACAAGTAGCAGCAGCAATGCCGCCAGCAGACTTCACACGACCTCCTTCGTCCAGAAGCAATCAGAGGCCGTCAAACGACTTTCCTACACGGGGAAGGCAATCATTTAGGAGACCATCACCACCGTCTGGTCAACCTTTTGGTCAACCTTTTGGTCAGCCTACAAATCAGTCCAGACCGAACTTTATACCACCTCAACCCCCTCCACCACCTATGCGTGTTCCTGCTAATGTAGGATACCGACGATCAGGCAGTCCAATCAGGAGATGGAACCTGACATATAACGGGAATAACTTGGACCTCTCTGTCGACGAGTTCATCTTCAGAGTCGAAGCGCTCACGCACTCCGCTCTTGAAGGAGATTTTGGATTACTAGTCAGAAATATGCTTACGCTATTGACAGGACCAGCGAAGGACTGGTATTGGTCAGTACTAAGGCAAAATCCATTTCCAACTTGGGACGTCATCAAGATGGGATTGTATAACGAATGGGGGACGCCTAAAGATGATCTGAAGACTAGACTCCAACTGATGTCTAGAAAACAAAAGCCTGGTGAACTGTTCGCAATGTACCACCACCATTTGGGGTTGCTGCGCGATCAGCTACAGAATGCTATGCCAGACCAAGAATTTCTGGAGATTGTCAAATCGAATCTCTTGCCGGAGATTCAAGAAAAAATATGTCTGCATCCTACTGATACGATAGGACAGCTGAGATCGCTGGTCACGCGTATTCAAGCTACGCAGACACGTATCGCAACAGCTGGTAGTTGGAACTTTCACCGGAACCAACGGGTGCACGAAGTTGACAATTTTCCAACCTTAGATCCGGAACTGGCAGCAGCAATAGGCAGTGACAACAGCCTAGGTGAGCTATCGAGTATGTCACACAAAAATGCTATTGTATGCTGGAATTGTGACCAGTCGGGTCACTTTTATCAAGAGTGTAGACAAGAAAGACAAGTTGTGTTCTGCTATGGATGCGGACGCAAGAATGTCTTCAAGCCTGATTGCCGCTATTGCAGACAGAAAAACGAGAGACGGGTCGGGAATACCACCACCTTTTTCCGACCAGCGTCGACGTCGCAAGCAGCAACGACAACGAACCCTCCAGTGCAAGCCTCGAGCAAGGAGGAAAGTCCGCTCCATTAGCAGACACTGACGAAAAACCTCTGATATCATTCAGTGATTCTGGTGATATTGGCGGGACACCGGATGGTACAAGTGCTTCATTATTAGGGGCGGAGAACTTAGTAGACTTCTCCGCAGATCTTCAAGCTCCCATTTCCATTTCTGGGGAGCCCATGACAATACTAGACACTTCCTTAGAAGAGTCTTTACTCTTCGATGTCCCGTTGACACCTATAGCACGTGTAGCTGACAAGGTTACTGAGCAGGAGATTTGGCCTCCTGTTACTTCTGTATTGAAACGGCCACCAAACTCTGTTATGACGAGCGGGCGTAAGCCAGTTTTACATCCGCTGACGCCGTATCATACGCGTCTGCAGAGATATAACACAGCAAAAGACCGAATTTTCTCCTCAGTAGCGGAGTTAGCGGAGATTATGTTTCCCGACCGGGATATGAGACCGAAAAGGAAAAGATCAACCGTTCGTTGGCGAGAATACTGTCGACGAATGAAACTGGAAAGGAAAAAACTAGCACAGATTTCCGTGTCGATGCCAGACGACATTCGACCGTACGCAGAAGTAAAGCTGCTCGGGCGAACTGAGACTGGATTACTTGATAGTGGTGCCACTGTCAGTATTCTAGGCCAGGGAGCTCTCGAGAAGCTTGCTGAAGCAGAGGTTGAATGGAAGAAGTATCGGACACAGGTCCAAGTAGCTAATGGTGCCATGACGACTGTTCATGGTCATGTGAACTTGGACGTCACTTTCCGTGATAAGACCCAAAACGTGCGTTTTTACGTGGTTCCTGGGCTCACACAGGCACTATATCTGGGAATAGACTTCTGGCGCCTCTTTGGGTTAGCTCCGGATGTCCTAGGTATAGTCGCAGAAGTGAATCCAAGTGGAATAGCTACCTCTGACACCGATGGGCATATCCTTTCTAGTTTAGAACACCAACGCTTAGAGAGCACAAAACAGCTTTTCCCCTCTTCCGCCTCTTTAGGCCTGGGAAAAACATCATTGGTCACTCACAAGATTGATACGAATGACGCCGCCCCGATAAAACAGCGCTTTTATCCGATTTCCCCGGCAGTGCAAAGTTTGATGGATGCAGAATTAGAGCGAATGCTATCACTGGGTGTGATAGAGGAGAGCCAGAGTCCTTGGAGCTCTCCAGTCGTTCTGGTAAGGAAGCCTGGAAAGGTCCGGCTTTGTTTTGACGCCAGGAAGGTCAACTCGGTTACGAAGAAGGACGCCTATCCGCTACCGCAGATAGACGCACTTCTGAGTCGACTTCCTCCGGCAAACTACATAACGAGCCTGGACCTGAAAGATGCATTCTGGCAGATCCCACTGGACACTGATTCCAGAGAGAAGACCGCTTTCACAGTACCTGGTCATCCTCTCTATCAGTACACAGTGATGCCATTCGGCCTATGCAACGCTCCCCAAACGATGTGCCGCCTCATGGATAAAGTCATTCCTTTCGATCTTCGTGAGAACGTTCTCGTCTATTTAGACGATTTATTAATTCTATCATCTGACTTTGACACTCATCTCATGCTGCTAGCCAGGGTAGCGGATTGTTTGAGGAAAGCTGGCCTTACTATAAACGTCGAGAAGAGCAAGTTTTGTATCAAGGAGACTAAATACCTGGGATTCATTGTAGGAAGGGGAGGTATGAGAACTGACCCTGACAAAATATCAGCCATAGTTGACTATCCGTCACCTAAAACTGTTCGGCAAGCCCGACGCCTACTAGGTATGGCAGGATGGTACAGACGGTTTATTCCGAACTATGCTGATTTGACTGCATCCATTACAGACACTTTGAAAAACCCGAGTCAGTTCAAATGGACATCTGAAGCCCAGACGTCTCTTGATCTACTCAAACAAAAACTTACTTCGGCTCCGTTGCTAGTGAGTCCAGACTTCACCAAACCGTTCGTCATTCAGTGCGATGCGAGCCAACAAGGTATTGGAGGAGTGTTGCTTCAGCTAGATGACGATGGCCACGAGAAGCCAATAGCCTACGTCTCGAAAAAGTTGAACTCCGCTCAACGAAATTACACCGTCACAGAGCAAGAATGCCTAGCTGCAGTCTTGAGCGTACAGAAGTTCCGGCCCTTCATAGAGCTTATGCCGTTCAAGATAGTGACGGATCACGCGAGCTTGAAATGGCTGATGTCTCAAAAGGACCTCAGCGGAAGACTTGCTCGGTGGAGTTTGAAGCTTCAGGGCTTCGACTTCACTATTGAACACAGGAAAGGAAGCCTGAACGTAGTCCCTGATGCGCTGTCACGCATTCATTGTGACAGCATGAACACAAACGAAGATCCTGGCCCGGAAGTTGACCTTAGTTCGCCATATTTCAATTCGTTGGAATATGAAGAACTGAGGCATAAGGTTAAAACGACTTCTGGCAAACTACCAGATCTTTGCGTCAGGGATGGCTTCGTTTATATTCGGACTGTTCCGAGAACAGGCGATCCGATCCAGGAGGAAGAAGCGTGGAAACTTTGGATTCCACGTGGGCTTGTCACCGACGTCATTTCGAGAGCGCATGATCCGCCGCTAGCTTCACACGGAGGAATAGGGAAAACCCTAGAACGTCTGCGAAGACATCTGTACTGGCCACGAATGACAGTTGATGTCAGAAATTACGTAGCCGCCTGTGACGTGTGTAAAGAAACGAAGGCTCCTAATACTATTTTGCGACCACCGATGAAAGTCCAGTCTGTGATAGAACGACCATGGCAAAAGCTGTACGTCGATTTCTTAGGTCCATATCCTCGGTCAGTTAAAGGAAACGCCTGCATTCTGATAGTTCTTGACCACTTTTCTAAATTCCCACTTCTCAAACCTATGAGAAAAGCGTCTACGCTCAATGTATGCCAATTCATTGAGACTGAAGTGTTTCACGTGTTCGGAGTTCCGGAGACCATAGTCTCTGACAATGGAGTCCAGTTTTGCTCGGCTCAGTTCGCCAGACTACTGGAAAAGTATGGGGCAAAGCATATGCGAACGGCAGCTTACTCGCCGCAAGCAAACGCCTCAGAGCGAGTAAACCGGTCTCTGTTGTCAGGGATTAGGGCCTATATCCAGAAGGAACACACCAGATGGGATGAGAAACTGAGCCAAATAGCTAGTTCCCTCCGGAGCTCTTTCCATCAAGCTACTGGTTTCTCTCCCTATCGAACACTCTTTGGTCAACAAATGATAGAACATGGCAGCTCCTATTCCATCTTGAGGAGCATTGGAACTCTTAATGAGCCACTGAGAGTGGACGTAGAAGATAAAATGAGATTGATCCGTGCGAGAGTGCAGGAAAATTTACAACACGCATTCGAACAGGGTTCAAAAGCCTACAATCTCAGGGCAAAACCCGTCGAGTTCAAAGTTGGTCAGGAGGTATTTAGAAGGACTTTTGCCCAAAGCAATTTCCAACAGCAGACTAGTGCTAAACTGGGACGAAAATTTGTTAAATGTCGGGTTAGAGCCAAGAAAGGAAACTCACTATACGAACTTGAAGATCTGCGGGGAAAACTGTTAGGTGTCTATCACGCTAAAGACATCAAGCAGTGATCATCAGTATGAAAACATCGTCGATACTTATTGTCGTTTATTCCTGGTAGCCCTAAGAAGGCATCCAGCCAGCTTAACTGGTAAACTATAGGATATCACGAAGCCCTCCTATTGCCCCGTCAATGGTGGGTGATATACCTGTTGAAAGTCAATCTCATTATAGCACCCCTACCGCTTGTGAGTAGATAACCTTTTATAGTCCCTTCCGGATCGGCCTCATTAGGAGGAAAATTTTTCCTTGTCTGTCCAGCTGCAACATTTCGTTAATCGTCGGACATAGTAGTACTAGATCTATACCTGGTAGCCCTAAGAAGGCATCCAGCCAGCTTAACTGGTAAACTATAGGATATCACGAAGCCCTCCTATTGCCCCGTCAATGGTGGGTGATATACCTGTTGGAATCCATTCCCATATTCGGCTGTCAACATGTCACTACTTCGACGACGCCTTGGAGACACACCCTTGAACAATCGCAGTCTGAGATCAGGGTGAGAGGTTGCGCCGGGAAAGCTTAGCGATCAGTTCTTTAGGTTACTGATCGCGGGGCTTCCTCAGCATCTCGGTGAAGGAAGGCTGAGAGGCATCGACCGGCTGGATTTTTTGGGTTACCAGCTTGTCGATGTAGCTTTGGCTTCCCCACACGGAGAAGGATGTCGAAGTCTGATCGAAGACTGACGAGACTTCAAGGATGTGTCCTCGACGTGTCATCGGAAGTAGAGTCTGAGGATGAGGAAAGCATAGGGTCGTGGGTCGTGACACACATTGAGCGCCCGCAGTGATGAGGCCTATGTGTAAGACCGGCTAGCTCAGTCGACCATTTTTCAGCGTCGTCTGAACCACGGGTGGCGCAGACCACTCTGCCCTGTTATGGTCGTAGCATATTGCATATAGCAATATGCCACCACGGACTGAAGCGTGTATGCCCGGCTTGTTGTCGACTACAGCATGAAACCAAAACGCGCCCCGACCGAGAGAAATGCTTTCTCAAGCTCGGTGTCATGTTCAGTGACAGAAAGAAGAAGAAGACCATCGATATCGGTCTGTCATAGTTTGCTAGCAGGAAAGTAAGGTCGTTAAGATTAAAATCCCGCAAGATCAAATATTTCTCGCCGCAATCCGACGAAGAAAAAAAAACCCTCACGTAAGTTCGAAGAATACTTATAGTTATTAATAAATTTACATCCCCACCTGGTACATTATTCGCACAGTAACCAAAGATTAATCCGCCAACGGCACCCCATAAAACTTGGCGTCTCCCTCCGGAGCCCCATTTATGAAATAAGAAAAAGGATCTGTTGGAATTCGAATCTGGTGTGGCGTACGTCAGGAAAAACCTCGAAAAGGTAGTTAAAAGAACTAATTTATATTTCGTTTTGTGTTAAATAATATCTCTTATTAGAGAGACGTATGAAAAGCAAATGTTTGAGGGATATTTTCATAATAAGGCATATTATTTCCACTTGCTGGGCAAGTTCTAATTTGATAAAGTTTTGAGCTTGGTACCGGACCTGGTGCATTTACATTTTCTAAAAGAGGGAAAAGAAGTAGGAGGGCACATTCCTCCCATATTGGAGGCCCCCGAACTCGAGCTAACCTTCAACCCGCGCAGCAGGAGATTCATTCCTACGGCACGCAGAAAAAGCGGGGAAAATTTTATTGAAACAATATTAACTTCACCAGGATCCATCTGATCACCGAGAAATATGTTTTAGTATAAGGAAAAAAAATTTTTTCATATAATAAGCGACATAACCCTAGTACCATCCCCCAAAAAGTGTTCTGGCGATAGAGCAGGGTAATCAAATTATTAAAATTCCAGTTAATTCTTATCCAGGAGGCAATGCTGAAGCGCTTCATCGTGCCGAGGATTCACATGTGAGTAATTTTGAAATATTACACTTTGTTTTTTTACATACATATGTATTACACTTCGGTTCCGGCAGTGACTTGCACTGCAGAACCTTTTTGATATGGTTAGTTAATTTTTGCACGTTTTATATATATCTATCTTAAACTTAAGATTATAAGTACATACATATACGTATAGCATTGCAGAACCTTTTTGATATGGTCAAGTTTTGTGCGTTTTATATATATATATCTTGAACTTAAACTTATAATTACATACATATACGTCTAACTTCATGGGTACGCCTAGCTACTTATGTAATTTGGAATCCTGACTTGATTTTGTTAATTAGATTTAGGAGCATAGTTTTGAACTGTAAGATATGCATGTGCCTAGTAGATATGACCGACAAGTGCACTAACAATCCTCGATCTCGAAATTATCGCCAAGTAAGGCTGTCAGAGGAAAGTATTTATGGATTAAGTGTCAAATACTATGATTATTGTAGGATATAAGCCCGTATCTTAAGCATTCGAATTCTCCAACTTTCGGGAGACCTAAAATGCGCTTGTTCCGTAAAGGTGTCCTTCCTAGTCACGCCTTTAAGAGTACCTTCTGAAGAATGTTTTATTATTTCTATTCAAACTTATCAGCGCCACGAAAAGTCAAGTTCAATGTGTAGTGCCATTGAATTTTTGTCGTTAGGATCTTTTTTTTTAAAAATGTGACTTGGATATAGTGTCTGTAGTAAGTAGACATGTAAGAAATCAATGCATCATAAACAATGATTTAGAATTATGTAACGACTGAAGCAGTCGGTCAAAGTATTCTTTTATTTTTCTATTCGGGGTTTGTCGCAACGTTCAAGTGTAGTAATAAATTCTTCTCATAATACTTTGAATTATAACAAAAAAAAAAAACAAAAAAAAAAAAAAAAAAAAAAAAAGAAAGAAAAACGGCAGTAAAGCTTTTAAAAACATTTATTTTCGGCAATGCAGGTATAAATATTATTATATAAAGAAAGAACAACCATTGAAAAACCCGCGCATCTCCTTTGAGATGGCTCGCGTACATATATCAATACCATTTCATATACAAAACGAAAAGTAAGCCATAACTGAAGAGAAAAGAAAATATTATTTATATATTATATACTATTAATACCTCGGGATATATATCATTGAGCGTAGTAAGCCATACGGTGCATAAAAGGTTGTGTCCATAAAATCTACTATGTACATAAGGTCAGAAAATTTTTGTGAATTTAGAAAAGAAATAATCAAGTACGCTGTGGACGATCACTTTAGTAACCCAAAGTATGTACTTATGGAATTGAATTAATAATAGAGAATGTATCTATTTGTAGGTTAATAACAATGTTTATATATGAGCCTATTTTGATCATTATAACGTAAATATGGATTGAATATTTTCTTTCTTCCTTCACATCCTGGAGCCTTTCCAATTCGGGGTCGCATAGGTCCGCTCTAATTTCTTCCACAGGTCAGCCAAAGGGACTTTGCAGATAGTGCCGAGCAGAGTCATAGGGAGGATGGGGCAAGGCCATGAAGGCAGAACATCTGCGCCTTCCACAGTAAGTAGGTAAGTGACGTAAGGGTCCCTTCAGGACCGAGTGTGTGTCGGCTCTTTTGTATGCAGGCATGAAATTTTTTTGATTATGGATGATGACAGCGGCAGGTATTTTCGGGAACTCCCCCACACTCTCCGCCACCCTTAGCCGAGGTGCTAGCATGCCGCCCTGTGCTATCGTTGTCATCAGGCGATCTGTCAGCCCATGCTGGCAGTTTGGACTTAACGTCCTGGTCAAGTCGCTTCACATACTTCCATAACACACTATTTAAGATTTTTGAAGGCGGAAATCTTATAGTTGTTCAAGAAGGCATTTTTTTGTAATCTCCGGTATATATCACAAAGCTAAAAGAGTTTTATTTCTTATTTCATCACACAACCCATTTTATTTTGCGTGCCGAGTTTCAAGTCCTGTTTGTGACTCATCAACAGGTCCCAAATAGCGAAATTGAGTGGCTTGAAAAAATAGATGAAAGGAAATAATTGAAAAATTGAAAATATCAAAAAATTGTGAAAAAAAAAACCTTTTTACTAAAAAGATTTAAAACCAGATTCAGTCGAAACGAATCGAAACGGTGTACGCCCACAGTAGGCTCAAAAAAGAAAAAAGAGAAAGGAAGACTAAGAAGCATTTTGTGTTAGCAGTCGAACTTTTGTATGTCCACAGATGGTTGAAAAAATGAAACGAGAAAGAAAGAAGAAGATGCGTATCGTGTTAGCAGAAAACCTTTCACTCTTCGGTACAGCTTGGTTTTCTGCCTGCTGTAGACGCTTGAAACGGATCAAATTGATCTAAACACATATAAATTCATAACAGATTCTGGGTGTGAATTAGATGAGGCAAAAATCTCCTATATTCAACCAAAGAGGAAGAGATAAAATATAGATTACTCTTTAAAATTTTTTACCGTGGTAAACTTATATTTGTTGAAGAAGGCATTTCTTTCGAATCTCCTGTATATAGCAAAAATCTAAAAAAACTTTCGTTTGTTATTTCATCACACAACCCATTTTATTTTGGGTGACAAGTACCAAGTTTTGATTTTGACTCATCAACAGGTCCCAAATACCGAAATTGAGTGACAAGAAAGACAAATGAAAAAATAGAACAAAGAAAAGAAATGAAAAAAATAGTAGTTCCAAAAAATTGGGAAAAAAAGAAACAAATGTTTTTTATTAAAGAAATTTAAAACCAGATTCATTCGAAACGAATCGAAAGTTTGTATGTCCACAGATGGTTGAAAAAATAAAAAAGAGAAAGGAAGAAGAAGAAGCGTTTCGTTTTAGCAGAAAGCCTTTATCTCTTCGGTACAGCTTGGTTTTCAGCCTGCTGCAGACGCTTCATACAGATCAAAGTGATCTCATCACATGGAAATTCAAAATAAATTATGGATGTGAATTATATGAGGCAAAAAACTCCTATATTCAACCAAAGAGGAAGAGACAATATAGAGGTTACTCTTTAAAAATTTTTACCGGGGCAAACTTATATTTGTTGAAGAAGGCAGTTTTTTCGCATCTCCGGTATATATAGCAAAAATCTAAAAAAAACTTTCGTTTGTTATTTCATCACACAACCCATTTTATTTTGGGTGAAAAGAATCAAGTTTTGGTTGTGACTCATCAACAGATCCCAAATGGCGAAATTGAGTGACTATAAAAACAAATTAAAAAATAGAACAAAGAAAAGTAATGAAAAAATTAATACCTAGTTCCGAAAAATTGGGAAAAAATAAACAAATGTTTTTTTATTAAAGAAATTTAAAAGCAGATTCATTCGAAACGAGTCGAAATTTTGCATGTCCATAGATGGTTGAAAAAATAAAAACAGAAAGGAAGAAGACGAAGCGTTTCGTGTGAGCAGAAAACCTTTATCTCTTTGGTACAGCTTGGTTTTCGACGCTTGAAACGGATCAAATTGATCTAAACACATATAAATTCATAACAAATTCTGGGTGTGAATTCGATGAGGCAAAAATCTCCTATATTCAACCAAAGAGGAAGAGACAAAATAGAGATTACTCTTTAAAATTTTTTACCCGGGGCAAACTTATATTTGTGGAAGAAGGCATTTTTTCGAATCTCCGGTATATAGCAAAAATCTAAAAAAACTTTCGTTTGTTATTTCATCACACAAAACATTTTATTTTGGGTGACAAGTATCATGTTTTGGTTTTGACTCATCAACAGATCCCAAATGGCGAAATTGAGTGACACGAAAGACAAATGAAAAAATAGAACAAAGAAAAGGAATGAACAAATTAATAGTTCCAAAAAATTGGGAAAAAATATACAAATGTTTTTTTATTAAAGAAATTTAAAACTAGATTCATTCGAAACGAGTCGAACTTTTGTATGTCCACAGATGGTTGAAAAAATAAAAAAGAGAAAGGAAGAAGAAGAAGCATTTCGTGTTAGCAGAAAACCTTTAACTCTTCGGTACAGCTTGGTTTTCTGCCTGCTGTAGACGCTTGAAACCGATCTAATAGATCTAAACACATATAAATTCAGAACAAATTCTGGGTGTGAATTAGATGAGGTAAGACACTCCTGTATTCAAACAAAGAGGAAGTAACAAAAATATGGATCACTATTTAAGATTTTTGAAGGCGGAAATCTTATAGTTGTTCAAGAAGGCATTTTTTTGTTATCTCCGGTATATATCACAAAGCTAAAAGTGTTTTATTTCTTATTTCATCACACAACCCATTTTATTTTGCGTGCCGAGTTTCAAGTCCTGTTTGTGACTCATCAACAGGTCCCAAATAGCGAAATTGAGTGGCTTGAAAAAATAGATGAAAGGAAATAATTGAAAAATTGAAAATATCAAAAAATTGTGAAAAAAAAAACCTTTTTACTAAAAAGATTTAAAACCAGATTCAGTCGAAACGAATCGAAACGGTGTACGCCCACAGTAGGATCAAAAAAGAAAAAAGAGAAAGGAAGACTAAGAAGCATTTTGTGTTAGCAGTCGAACTTTTGTATGTCCACAGATGGTTGAAAAAATGAAACGAGAAAGAAAGAAGAAGATGCGTATCGTGTTAGCAGAAAACCTTTCACTCTTCGGTACAGCTTGGTTTTCTGCCTGCTGTAGACGCTTGAAACGGATCAAATTGATCTAAACACATATAAATTCATAACAGATTCTGGGTGTGAATTAGATGAGGCAAAAATCTCCTATATTCAACCAAAGAGGAAGAGATAAAATATAGATTACTCTTTAAAAATTTTTACCGTGGTAAACTTATATTTGTTGAAGAAGGCATTTCTTTCGAATCTCCTGTATATAGCAAAAATCTAAAAAAACTTTCGTTTGTTATTTCATCACACAACCCATTTTATTTTGAGTGACAAGTACCAAGTTTTGATTTTGACTCATCAACAGGTCCCAAATACCGAAATTGAGTGACAAGAAAGACAAATGAAAAAATAGAACAAAGAAAAGAAATGAAAAAAATAGTAGTTCCAAAAAATTGGGAAAAAAAGAAACAAATGTTTTTTTATTAAAGAAATTTAAAACCAGATTCATTCGAAACGAATCGAAAGTTTGTATGTCCACAGATGGTTGAAAAAATAAAAAAGAGAAAGGAAGAAGAAGAAGCGTTTCGTTTTAGCAGAAAGCCTTTATCTCTTCGGTACAGCTTGGTTTTCAGCCTGCTGCAGACGCTTCATACAGATCAAAGTGATCTCATCACATGGAAACTCAAAATAAATTATGGATGTGAATTATATGAGGCAAAAAACTCCTATATTCAACCAAAGAGGAAGAGACAATATAGAGGTTACTCTTTAAAAATTTTTACCGGGGCAAACTTATATTTGTTGAAGAAGGCAGTTTTTTCGCATCTCCGGTATATATAGCAAAAATCTAAAAAAAACTTTCGTTTGTTATTTCATCACACAACCCATTTTATTTTGGGTGAAAAGAATCAAGTTTTGGTTGTGACTCATCAACAGATCCCAAATGGCGAAATTGAGTGACTATAAAAACAAATGAAAAAATAGAACAAAGAAAAGTAATGAAAAAATTAATACCTAGTTCCGAAAAATTGGGAAAAAATAAACAAATGTTTTTTTATTAAAGAAATTTAAAAGCAGATTCATTCGAAACGAGTCGAAATTTTGTATGTCCATAGATGGTTGAAAAAATAAAAACAGAAAGGAAGAAGACGAAGCGTTTCGTGTGAGCAGAAAACCTTTATCTCTTTGGTACAGCTTGGTTTTCGACGCTTGAAACGGATCAAATTGATCTAAACACATATAAATTCATAACAAATTCTGGGTGTGAATTCGATGAGGCAAAAATCTCCTATATTCAACCAAAGAGGAAGAGACAAAATAGAGATTACTCTTTAAAATTTTTTACCCGGGGCAAACTTATATTTGTGGAAGAAGGCATTTTTTTCGAATCTCCGGTATATAGCAAAAATCTAAAAAAACTTTCGTTTGTTATTTCATCACACAAAACATTTTATTTTGGGTGACAAGTATCAAGTTTTGGTTTTGACTCATCAACAGATCCCAAATGGCGAAATTGTGTGACAATAAAAACAAATGAAAAAATAGAACAAAGAAAAGAAATGAAAAAATTAATAGTTCCAAAAAATTGCATTCGAAACGATTCGAACTTTTGTATGTCCACAGATGGTTGAAAAAATAAAAAAGAGAAAGGAAGAAGAAGAAGCGTTTCGTGTTAGCAGAAAACCTTTAACTCTTCGGTACAGCTTGGATTTCTGCCTGCTGTAGACGCTTGAAACGGATCAAATTGATCTAAACACATATAAATTCAGATCAAATTCTGGGTGTGAATTAGATTAGGCAAAAATCTCCTATATTCAACCAAAGGGGAAGAGATGAATTTTAGATTACTCTTTAAAATTTTTTACCGTGTTAAACTTATATTTGTTGAAGAAGGCATTTTTTTTCGAATCTCTGGCAAAAATCTAAAAATTGTAAAAAATGATTGTATTGGTATTGGCTTCGCCTCCCCCCTCCCCCCGATAGTGGTGTTAGCAATCTAACGTGTCACTAAGCCAGCTATCATTTTGTTACCTTATTACTCTATTTCACTGTTATGCTATTCTATTATATCACTATTTTATTTTTATTTTATTTTTATTTTATTCTCTCCTTTTTTTTAGTGCATTTGGTGCGTCGTGGGTAGTTATGTATGTACTCAGGTATTTTCTTAATATTTTCCCTTTATATTTATGCTCTTCTTTTTCAGTGCATGTCGTAGTTAGTATATATATGTAAATAATATTGTTGATTTGATCTTATATTTAATTTTATCTAGTTTAATTTAATTTAATTCTATTAATGTATTCAGGAAGTTCGACGCGCGGTGTAGATATTTTCCTTCTTTTTTGTTTTTCTCCATTTTACTGTTATGTGTATGCTGGTTTTGAAACCCCCCCCCCCTTTCCTTTTTTGGACTTCATGTTTTCAGTGCTTTTCTCTTGTTTTCATACTTGTTCCTTTTTGTTTTTGTTCTCCTCTTCAGTTTTTGTGTTTATGCGTTTCCTCTGTCTGGCTTTTTTGTGTGTCAATTTGTTTCGTTGTATTCATCCACTTTATCCTATTCTATAATTTTTACTCTAAGCCTATCACTTACCCCTAGTTCCTACTATCCGTATCTATTATTTTCCGTGCCTTCCTACTTCTTTTCATCTTCTTCTTTTCTTTGCGCGTGTGTTTCCCGTTTATTATTTTTCCACTTTTGTCTTTTTACACATCACTTTATATTTTTCATATCACATGTTTACTGTTCGGCTTTCACATCACTAATGAATTTTTCTTGTGAGGTGCGCTTCTATCCACGTGATATTTTAAGATATCGTTTCCCCTCTGGTTCTCTTCTGGCTGTGTGTTTTTGGGCCTGTGCCTTGTTTCCGTCCATTATGGTGCTTGTAATTGTTGTGCCTACTACCTGTGCTCTTCTTATCCGCCCCCCCATTTTTTTCCTTCTCGACATATTATGGTTTTGGTTTACATGTGTATAAGTTTTGTGAATTTTCTTTATACATCTTCTTTCTCTTTTCCTTTCATCTTTTCTTCTATTCTTGTTTGTGTCTTGCCTTGCTTGTGTCTAGTTCTCGTGTGTGTCTAGTTTTTGTTGCTCTACTGTGTTACCTGACTATCCTTGTGTGTGTGTTCAAATTGATACGTTAAGCTAGTGCGTGTTATCACATTTTCAACGTCAACGCCTCCCAGTGGTCCAGTTCAGGATATTTTTGGACAACCCCCATTTCGTCTGCGTCAGCGCGAATTGCGTGTTCCCCTTCTGTACTTTCGTTCGTTCGAATACAACGGGTGTTTCACCGGTTCGAATGGCCCAGTACTTTCTAATGCCCTGTATTGTTCGTTTCCTACATTGTTCCTATTTCATTGTCTGTTCGTATGGTGTTTTGTTGTGTTATCCCTCCTTTCTTTCCTCCTGGGAGCTTAATCTGTCAAGTTTTGTGATATGTGTCTCTTTTCGTGTTGTTTTCTAGCTTCCTGTTCCCTGATTGTGTCTGAGTGTTGTGTATTAGTGGTGACCTATGTGTTTCATTTGTCCTATATTCTGTTGTGTTCCCTACTGGTTCTGCTCTTTTTCTCTCACCGTCAACGCCTGCTACTGGTTCAGTTCAGGATATTGGTGGGCACCCCCATTTCGCTCGTGTGACGGAGCGAATTGCGTGTACTCCTTCTGTATTTTCGTTCGTTATATTTGAGTTATTGTTTTAGCTATTAGCTCTTTTAGCTAACGTTTATGGCCCTGTATTGTTCGTTTCCTACATTGTTCCTGCTTTAGTTGTCTGTTCGTATAGTTTTCTGTTGCGTTATCCCTTATTACTCACCCTCCTAGGAGCTGCATCTGGCAAGTTCTGGCAAGTTCTGTTATATGTGTTTCTATTTGTATACTGTTATCCAGCTATCTATTCCCTAATTGTGTCTGAGTGTGGTGTATTAGTGGTGGTCTATGTGTTCTGTTTGTCCTATCTCTGTTGTGTTTCCTACTAATTCTGCTTCTTTTCTCTTACCGTCAACGCCTCCTACTGGTTCAGTTAAGGATATTTGTGGCCAACACCCATTTCGTCTGTGTAACAGAGCGACCTGTGTGCTACCCTTCTGTATTTTCGTTCGTTATATTTGAGTTATTGTTTTAGCTATTAGCTCTTTTAGCAAACGTTTATGGTCACTGAGTTTTCGAATACAACAGGTGTTTCACCGTTTCGACTGGCCCAGTGCTTTCTACTGCCCTGTATTGTTCGTTTCCTATATTGTTCCTGCTTTAGTTGTCTGTTCGTATGGTTTTCTGTTGCGTTATCCCTTATTACTCACCCTCCTAGGAGCTGCATCTGGCAAGTTCTGGCTAGTTCTGTTATATGTGTTTCTATTTGTATACTGTTTTCTAGCTATCTATTCCCTAATTGTGTCTGAGTGTTGTGTATTAGTTGTGATCTATGTGTTCTGTTTGTCCTATCTTCTGTTGTGTTTCCTACTAATTCTGCTTCTTTTCTCTTACCGTCAACACCTCCTACTGGTTTAGTTAAGGATATTTGTGGGCAACACCCATTTCGTCTGTGTAACAGAGCGACCTGTGTGCTACCCTTCTGTATTTTCGTTCGTTATATTTGAGTTATTGTTTTAAATATTAGCTCTTTTAGCTAACGTTTATGGTCACTGAGTACTTGGTTTCGAATACAACGGGTGTTTCATCGGTTCGAATGGCCCAGTACTTTCTACTGCCTTGTATTGTTCGTTCCCTACATTGTTCCTATCTGTTTGTCCGTACGTACGGTGTCATGTTGTGTTATCACTTATTACCGTTCCTACTAGGACCTGCATTTGGCAAGTTTTGTGATTTGTGTTTCTTTGTTGTCTGATGTTTTCCAGCTATCTATTTCCTAACTGAGTCTGAGTGCTGTGTGTTGTTGCGTTGTGTTGTGATCTACGTGTTTTGTTTGTCTTCTCATCTGTTGTGTTTCCTACTGATTCTGTTTCTTCATTGGCATGTAATTCGTACGTTTTTTCTCCTTGGCTTTGTGCATCCTACTCTCTGCTTGTTGGTTTACTTATTACTAATCCTACTTTCTTCGTTTCGTTGTTGTGTTTGTGCTCGGGTGTGGTTTCGTTAGCTTAGTGTGTGTTGTGATCGGTTGCATGTGTTAGAACCCATACTTATGTGTGTGTTTCTATGTGTTATGATGACTGTGGTTAAATCTATCTTGTTAATTGGTGGTATATTAAAATCTCTATTTTCGCGTGCGTGTGTCCCTCTGCTCTCTTGCTGGTGTGGGTCATTCATTTCCTTCTTAGTTTTGCCTTTCTTTGATTAGGGTTATTGTGTGTCCTTGTTTTCCTTTGTTGTTTGCTCTCTTCTGTGTTTATGTGTGTTATGTTAGGTCTTAGTGGTTTCAATGTTTCCTGTTGCGTGGGCGTGTGTGTGTGCATTGTTCGTGTTTCCTTTCTTTGTGTGTCATGTTTGTGTCATGCTCTTAGTTTGTGTGTTTCTGTGTCTTCACGTCTTATGCTTGTTGTGCGTGTCCCTGCGTGTTAGTGTTGTGTGTTTTTGTTCATCCCACATTTCTGTATACTCCCCTTCGGTCTTCCCGTTGCTCTATCACTGGTTCCACAGTGCTTGGTGTTGGCTGGTGTCTTCGTGCTTAGCCTCCGGAGTACTCTATCGGTGCTTAGCACTGTCTTGGGTGCCCCAGGTTTCCTACATAGTGTGGCCAATGGACACTGTGCACTTGGGATAATGCACCTATATTTGTGCCTGAGCTCCGATACCGCTCTTTTCTAGGAGTAATAAAACTATATTTATTAGCAAAAAACTTCCGGTGCTGGTACTGTGTCATCTGTGTTTAAGGATATTAATTCCTTAAAGTAGCATGACGAAGCGTTGTACGGCAGGTGGGGCACAAGTTGTCCACCGCCGTAGGTGGTTTAGTTTAGCCACCGTGGTACCTACACGTGAGGTACTAGAAGGGTTTCCTCATAGGTGTGTGGATGCTATGTTGTGTGTGTGTACGTTCTGTGTTTCTTTGTTGGTATTTTGTTGTCTCTCTTGGTGTGTTAGATGTGGTGTTCCGTGTGTGTCATGTTCCTTGGTAAATGTGTATGCGTGTGTTGTTCTGCAAACGAAACTTATGCCAATCTAGTAGGTTTAACGGTCAGTGAATTTTTTTTATGAATATCACCCTAATTCCTTAATTATAAAGAAAAAAGTGAAAATTTTGGCATCCTCATAAGTGGTCATAATGTTTTGTACATATTTTTTTGTTTTTTTTTTTTGGTAATAAATATATTTTTTTTTGGTAATAAATGTTTTTTGTTTTTTTTTTTTTGCTAATAAATATAAATATTTTTTTCTTGCTAATAAATATAAATATTTTTTTTTGCTAATAAATTTTTGTGTTGTTTTTTGCTAATAATTTTTTTTTTTTTTTTTTTGCTAATAAATATATTCTTCTATTTTTTCATTTGTTTTTCAAGCCACTCAATTTCGCTATTTGGGAACTATTGATGAGTCACAACCAGGACTTGAAACTTGTCACGCAAAATAAAATGGGTTGTGTGAGACCTCTGGATTTGGTATAGCCATGAGAGGGCCACCAACGAAAAAGTGCCCCGGTGTTAAACATTCCTCATCGCTGGGGTCCGACGACAACGGCCTAGAATTGATTATTGCCTCTATTTGCATCACAACGGTTGAAAGTTCTTCAAATGTTAGGAGAGCTTTACCCAAGACACGATAAAGTTGGTACTTCGCTTGCTTTACTGTCCACTCCCACAAGCCACCAAAGTGTGGAGACCCAGGGGGAATGTGATGAAACGTTATCCCACTGTCTGCGCAGAATTGATGAATCGACTGTTGCGATAGCTGCGCCCAAAACTTTTTCCGTAGTTCCGCTAGTTGATTTCTTGCGCAGACGAAATTTGTGGCATTATCACAATACAGATGAGCACATATTAAACGTCTCGCTACCATTCGCTTCAACGCTGCAATAAAGGCATCAGCCGACAGGTCAGAAACTACCTCTAGATGCGTTGCTTTAGTGCTGAAGCATACAAACACTGCAATGTATGTTTTGTATGGTGTACGACCTCGAATTTTGAGCGATGTTAGGACAGGGCCGCAAAAATCCACGCCACAATGCAGAAATGGCCTGGCTGGCCGCACTCGGTGGTCCGGTAAATGACCCATAATTTGCTGTAAAGTCTTTGGCTTGTAACGAAAACAATGCACGCACTTATAAAGAACCCTTCTGGCAATGTCTCTAATGTTTACTATCCAAAAATTTTCACGACCCACGACTACTAGAGCTTGGGCACCAGCGTGATAAAGTTTTAAGTGTAAATAGTTTATATAAGAAAGGGTGAAAGGATGATCTTTTGGGAGGAGAATAGGGTAAGTAGCTTCATAAGGAAGGTCAGCATTTTGAAGGCGTCCTCCTACTCTCAATAATGGCATATGATCCTTGGATTCGATGAAAGGGTTCAGAGTTTTTATTTGGCTGTGGGCCGGCAAGCACTTTCCTCGCTCTATTGCTCATATTTCGACATTGAACTTTACTCTTTGTATTACATAAATTATAGCGTTAAGGCCCCTTTCTAATTCTTCGGGTGATATTATTTTAGTTAATGTACAGCTGGGTGACACTGGAACATCAAGGATTTGATGTGTCTTCATATTGTCTACAAATTTCATCAGATAAACAAATACTCGACGAATGGTTCTGAAATTGTTAATGTATTTGCAGGATGCGAAGATATCCCGTATTGGAGTACAGGTCAGAACTGTTTTAATTCCTTTCATTCTATAGTGTCTTCTAAATTTGTGTTTAATCGTAAATGTGGCCATGACTCCGAATTCTCCTGAAGGAAATTTGGCCCTGTGAGCCAATTTGATGCCAGCAAATTTTCCACGGTAGATCCTCGAGAAATGATATCCGCAGGGTTTAATTTTGTGCTAATATGCGCCCATGTTGAATTGCGAAACCGACGAGTTGTTTCATGTATAAATGCAACACGATTTGCAACCAAGGTTTGATAGTTAGTTGGGTGATGCGATATCCAGTGGAGAACAATTTCGGAATCTGTCCAGAGGTAAGTATGACTCAACTTTTCTTCGAAAACTGCATGTATTCGCTTGACTAATATCGATAATAACTGCGCTGCACATAACTCTAGTCTGGGGATCGTTACAACTTTTACGGGAGCTACACGAGATTTTGCACAAAGCAAGTTAACTTTAATGTCTCCGTTAATATCTACACAACATGTGTATATACAGCAACCATACGCACGTGAAGACGCATCTGCGAACCCGTGTAGCTCTATTGCTTCAAACTGATTTGTAGAAAACAGAAACCTCGGAATGCTAACTTTATTCAGATCTTGCAACTTATTCTTGAAATTATTTCTTTTTTTGCTAGGTCTTCAGTCATTTCCTCGTCCCACTCCAATCCTTGTAAACAGAGTTCTTGCATGAAAACCTTAGCTGTAACGACAACTGGATTAATTATTCCCAAAGGGTCAAAAAGCTGTGCCAAATCTGCTAAAACAGTTCGCTGTGTTACTTTGTGCCCTATTTTCTTTGGAGCATAAACGCAATGAAGCTGATCTTGTTTCCGTTCCCAAATGATGCCCAACGTTTTGATCACATTAACGTCATTTATTCGTAGCGTAGATTCTCTATCAGATTCGGGTATGCTCTGCAAAATTTCTGGATTATTCGAATACCATTTCCTTAATAGAAGCTTGCCGGAACTTAATATTTGTTCTACTTCTGACTGAATTTGGTTTAACTCTTCTTTAATTTGACCTCCCGTAATTAGATCGTCCATGTAGAAATCATCTTTTATTACTTTTGACCCTACTCTCAAATGTGAATGCTGATCAGCTAAGTAATTTAGGCATCTAGTAGCGATGAATGGAGCGGACGATGTTCCATATGTATCCGTCTTCAGGCGATAAACGTTCAAATTTTCTTCTGGTTCTTTCCGCCATAAAATACCTTGAAAATATATATCACTCTCATCGACAAGAAATTGTCGATACATCTTAGAGATGTCCGCTGTTAATGCATATCTGTGACGACTAAATCTTAAGATAATAGACAAAAGGTCATGCTGGACTGTTGGACCGACCATTAAGGTATCGTTTAGTGATACATTGCTACTAGTTCGAGACGAGGCGTCGAAAACGACTCTAAGTTTGGTAGAGGTGCTATCAGGCCTTAAAACGAATTGATGGGGCATGAAGTATTTTACTAACGAGATTTCCTGCTGTGGTACTAATACCATATGCCCTAAGTCCTCGTATTCTGTCATGAATTCTGTGTATTGTTTTTTCAGGTCCGGATCCTTGCCAAGTCTGCGCTCTACAGATAGTAGTCTCTTTAACGCTGTTGTGTATGAGTTGCCTAGTAAAGAGCTACTGTTTGGCTTAAATGGAAGTTTAACTATTAGGCGACCATCTACTTGTCGTTTAACATTTTTCACGAAGCTTTGTTCACACTCTAATTGCTCTGAGTTCAAATGCATCTTCGGATTTTCTACCTCTTCTAGTTCCCAAAATCTTTCTAACGCTAGATTTAGCGAATATTCGTTTCCGTATGACTCACAATTTGTCGCGAAATTACACCTCATCTGTTGATATTTTGCTGACGTTTTACAATTTCCAGATATGACCCACCCTAAAGTGGTGTTTTGCAGTACAGGCAAATTTGTTCCAAGACGAATTTGACCTTGGTCTAATAAATTGAAGAATGTCGAAGCTCCCAGGAGAATATCAATTCTACTTGGGATGTTGAGATGTGGATCGGCTAGAGACACGTTCGATGGTATATCCCATTCACCTACATCTACTTCCCTCTCTGGCTGAATGGCGGTTATTTTCGGTGGAATCTAGGCCTTTATTTCCATTGTGCTTTGATCGTATCTCGATCTCACCTTTATTATAGTGCTATGACGAACCTTGGAATTGATGTTTCCAATTCCACTTATGTCCCCTTCTATTCTGCTGCGCTTAAGGTTCAATGTCTGTGCTAGCTTTTTAGTTATAAAATTTAACTGCGAAGCAGAGTCTAGTAATGCCCTTGCTTGTAAAAATATGTTGTCACAATTCCGAACTTTTACAATTGCAGTGGCTAAAATGACTTGAGAATCAAGTGAGTCTACCGTTTGAGACTTCGACGAAGGAAGGGAAGTAGAAGCCGAGGCTGCAGCTTGTTCCGAACTTTGTTGCATTATGGCTGACGACAACGATGTTTGAGCATTGCTCAATGATAAATTGTCATGAAACCGCTGCACCGAATTATTGTACCGATGAAGCAATGAATGGTGCGGTTCTGAACAAACCTTGCATTTGGATGAAGTACATTTTTTTACCGAATGACCCTTCGAAAAACAAATAATACACAGGCCCAATTTTTTGGTTTCCAGAAAACGATTCATTACACTGAGCTCGATAAACTTCTTACATTGAAATATGTTGTGATCAGATTGACGACAATACGCACATTGACCTTTAGTGACGGTTAATGCAGTTGAATTGACCCTCGGTTTAAAAGTGTTGGATTGAACTTTACCTTGAAACGGTTTCGAGTTTAATTCCTTATTCTCTAAACCCTGCGATCCTGTTGTTAAAAATTTAGAGTATTTTTCCCAAGTTGGCATTTCACTCATATCTAATGAGTCTTCCCATTTGTTTCTGCTATCGGAATCTATTTTCTCTGATGCTATATAGATAAACATTCAGTCCAAAATCTCCTCGCCTTTTCCCAGAGACTTGAGTGACTGAAGATGTGAATTTAATTTGTCTAATAAGCATCTTACAGAGTATGCACTAGCCTTATTTACTTTAGAAGCATTAAAAATCTCTTTAATATGCGCTAGGAAGATTATACATTTATTATTATAGCGATCGTCAAGTAGCGTTTTTGCTTTCACATAATTTTCATTGGTAATATCAAGGTTTTTTATTACATCGAATGCTTGCCCACTTAAGCAGTTCCTGAGGTGTTGCAACTTTTCTACCGAACTCAAATCTGTATCTAAATCGACTAAGGTTTTAAAGGTGCTCGCGAAATTTGAATATCCGGTATATTTTCCTGAGAACTGCGGGAGTTTCAATTTTGGCAAATTACTGGATTTCGCGACAGCTGTTGATAAATTAAATGATAAATCGCTTCTGTTGCCTTGTGTTTGATTTTTGATAGCAAATTTAAAATAATAGACTTTGTCGAACAGTATTTCACATTGTACCGAATCGCCCTTATCACCTGTATCTACAAGTTTATCGATAGCCGACTGCACTGTAAATGCCTGTTTAAAATAAGCCTCCAGTAAACGCAGCCTACATTCTAAATCATGCCTTTGAATCTTGTCTTTATTAGCATCTACATATTTTTTGATCCTAGTCATACACCCCATAGTATTTCTACGTTGTGACTTGAGTACTTTAATTTCTTCTCTTCTCTTCTCTTCTTTGACATTTTGATGTTCTTGAGTTATGTTGATTTTACCTGACCAAGGGATGAGGAAGGGAAGGGAACTATTTATTACGAGTTAACTTAGAGCTTCAATAATTAAGTTTGCTAATTAGAACGTTCACAGTTATGCGTTCTGGTAACCCGGAATTCAACTATAACTTACAACTACAAATGAAATATTGTTTCAATCTCACCAAAACCCTCGAGAATACTTCCCAAGCCATGAAACAGAAACCTATATGTGTGCGTTCGTAGTCCGTTCTCTAAAATGTTCTATATTGATACTTATGGAAAAGTGCTAAACATTGGTTTTATGTATGCCACAGAGCCTAAACTACTATCCATACAGGAAAATAGTCTTCTAGTAATTTACAGCTTGATTCCTTATCTTCCCAAAGGCTACACTTCCTATATACCTTACTTAACAAAATAATAAAATAGTTTTGATTAAAAAGTAACCTTACCATTTAACGCTCAATACCTCTCAGCAAAGTGATAATTGCATGTGTGTATGTGCAGCCGGAGTCCGAATCTGTAGGCAGCTACATTCGATATCATCAGCCCACGGCATGCCATGACGGCACAGCGACATTACAATGATTACTCAGCTGAGAATTTTTGTTTGAGAAATCGTAGTCATTTGGTTAAGATTAATTTTTTAAATAATTTTGTTAGGAAAGGTATGAAAATTTTTTTACGGCTCGGAAGATAAGAAAGCAAGCTTAAGATTATCAGAACACCATTTTTCTGTATGAATAGTAGTTTAGGGCGGAGGAGCTATTCAAATCAAACTTTTGTCAGTTTTACATAAGAACACTGCAAATATTTTAGAATATAAGGACTACGTTGGGCCTCGCATGTGGTAGAGAGGGAGCTGTTTCATGGCTTGTGAAGTATTCTCGAGGGTTTTGATCTCACCCAATTTCCAATTTCTGTCTAATCCAAATACACCAGCGTTTTTATGTACACATACATATGTATCTCATATTATTTTAAGCTGGTTTCACCTCTTTATATACTCTCTGTTCCGACCACAATCGTTAATTTACCAATTTATTTCAACTTATATTAATATGCCACAAGCTATTCACGCTCACAGTCACATTGAGTTAAGCCAAAACCCTCGAGAATACTTCCCAAGCCATGAAACAGAAATTTATATGTGTGGGTGCTTAGTCCGTTTTCTAAAATGTTCTATATTGATACTTATGGAAAAGTGCTAAACATTGGCTTTGTTTATGGCATAGAGCCTAAACTATTATCCATACAGGAAAATAGTCTTCTAGTAATTTAGAGCTTGGTTCCTTACCTTCTCAAAGGCTACACTTACTATATACCTTACTTAACAAAATAATTAAATAGTTTTGATTACAAGCTAACCTTACCATTTTACGCTCAATACCTCTCAGCTGAGTGATAATTGCATGTGTGTATGTGCAGCCGTAGTCCGAATCTGTAGGCAGCTACATTCGATATCATCAGCCCACGGCATGCCATGACGGCACAGCGACAATACAATGATTACTCAGCTGAGAATTTTTGTTTGAGGAATCGTAGTCATTTGGTTAAGATTAATTTTTTTAAATAATTTTGTTAGGAAAGGTATGACAATTTTTTTACGAATCGGAAGATAAGAAAGCAAGCTTCAGATTATCAGAACATCATTTTTCTGTATGAATAGTAGTTTAGGGCGGAGGAGCTATTCAAATCAAATTTTTGTCAGTTTTACATAAGAACACTGCGAGTATTTTAGAATGTAAGGACTACGTTGGGCCACGCATGTGGTAGGGAGGGAGTCTGTTTCATGGCTTGGTTAAGCCCGTTACGCGCACGATAAAATAGCACAGTCACTACGAAAGAAATATATAGAACCCGTTGTTTGCCCTTGACTTTTTGTATGTCGCGCGTCAGCCAAACTCACTATTATATTCCACGCTGATTGTGCTTATAATTTTCACTTTGTGCGGTATGCAGTGCCGAAATGATGTAAGCAGTGCTGAATTGAAGTAAGCAATGCTGAAATGATGTAAGGAGTGCTGAAAAGATAAAAGCAGTCCTGAAATAATGGAACCGCTTCTCTTCCGCTATAATTTCTATAGCTGAGTTTTACGACGACGAATTTGCAAATTTCCACTTATAAAAAGTTATTCATACACTGCGTTCACCGCACGATTAGACTATCGGATGCCTTGAGAAGCTTTTCTGCGAATGCGGACTGTAATTTTAGTATAGATGAAAAAATAACAACGCTTCGACTGAATGTCTGACTTATTTACTTTATTTTTGAATTCACGACTTCTCAGGCTCGAGGTTACACAAGAACTGAACTAATATTCAAGAATGCTTCAGCTCGTTCTCAATTTCGTTATTTGGGAACTGTTGATGAGTCGAAACCAAGACTTGAAACTTGTCACGCAAAATAAAATGGGTTGTGTGATGAAATAAGAAATAAAACTTTTTTAGCTTTGTGCTATATACCGCAGATTCCAAAAAAATCTTAAAGAGTAACCCATATTTTTGTTACTTCCTCTTTGGTTGAATACAGGTGTGTCTTGCCTCATCTAATTCACACCCAGAATTTATTCTGAATTTGTGTGTGTTTAGATCAATTTGATCCGTTTCAAGCGTCTACAGCAGGCAGAAAACCAAGCTGTACCGAAGAATGTAAGGTTTTCTGCTAACAAGAAACGCTTCTTCTTCTTCCTTTCTCTTTTTTTTTCAACCATCTGTGGACATACAAAAGTTCGACTCGTTTCGAATGAATCTGGTTTCAAATTTTTTAATAAAAAAACATTTGTTTATTTTTTCCCAATTTTTTGGAACTATTAATTTTTTGACTTCTTTTGTTTGTTTCATTTTTTCATTTGTATTTCAAGCCACTCAATTTCGCAATTGGAGATCTGTTAATGAGTCATAACCAGGACTTGAAACTTGTCACGCAAAATAAAATGGGTTGTGTGAAGAAATAGGAAATAAAACTGTTTTAGCTTTCTGCTATATACCGGAGATTCCAAAAAAATTCTTTCTTGAACAAATATAAGATTTCCCCCGTAAAAAATCTTAAAGAGTAACCCATATTTTTGTTACTTCCTCTTTTGTTGAATACAGGAGTGTCTTGCCTCATCTAATTCACACCCAGAATTTATTCTGAATTTATGTGTGTTTAAATCAATTTGATCCGTTTCAAGCGTGT
Source organism: Dioctria rufipes (assembly GCA_963924295.1). Taxonomy (NCBI): domain Eukaryota; kingdom Metazoa; phylum Arthropoda; class Insecta; order Diptera; family Asilidae; genus Dioctria; species Dioctria rufipes. The sequence goes on from OZ002744.1 coordinate 122,222,437, forward strand.
ACAGCAGGCAGAAAACCAAGATGTACCGAAGAGTGTCAGGTTTTCTGCTAGCACGAAACGCTTTTTATTCTTCCTTTCTCTTTTTATTTTTTCAACCATCTGTGGACATACAAAAGTTCGACTCGTTTCGACTGAATCTGGTTTTAAATTTCTTTAATAAAAAACATTTGTTTATTTTTTCCCAATTTTTTGGAACTATTAATTTTTTCATTTCTTTTCTTTGTTCTATTTTTTTAAGGTGTTTTTATAGTCACACAGTTTCGCCATTTGGGATCTGTTGATGAGTCAAAACCAAAGCTTAATACTTGTCACCCAAAATAAAATGTGTTGTATGATGAAATAACAAACGAAAGTTTTTTTTTAGATTTTTGCTATATACCGGAGATTCGAAAAAAATGCCTTCTTCAACAAATATAAGTTTACCACAGTAAAAATTTTAAAGAGTAACCTCTATTTTATCTCTTCCTCATTGGTTGAATATAGGAGTTTTTTGCCTCATATAATTCAAACCCAGAATTTATTGTTAGTTTCTATGTGATGAGAACAATGTGATCTGTTTCAAGCGTCTGCAGCAGGCAGAAAAACAAGCTGTACCGATGAGTGTAAGGTTTTCTGCTTACACGAAATGCTTCTTCTCCTTCCTTTCTCTTTTTTCTTTTTTCAGCCCACTGCGGGCGTGCACAAGTTCGATTCGATTCGAATGAATCTGGTTTTAAAATTTTTTTTAATACAAAAGTTTTTTTTTTCTCAATTTTTTGGTATTTTCAAATTTTCATTTCTTTCTTTTCTTCTATTTTTTCATTTGTTTTTCAAGCCACTCAATTTCGCTATTTTGGAACTGTTGATGAGTCACAACCAAGACTTGAAAAATGTCACGCAAACTAAAATGGGTTGTGTGATGAAATAAGAAATAAAATTTTTTAGATTTGTGCTATATACCGGAGATTCCAAAAAAATTCTTTCTTAAACAAATATAAGAATTCCCCCGTAAAAAATCTTAAAGAGTTACCCATCATTTTGTTACTTCCTCTTTTGTTGAATACAGGAGTGTCTTGCCTCATCTAATTCACACCCAGAATTTATTCTGAATTTATGTGTGTTTAAATCAATTTGATCCGTTTCAAGCGTCTACAGCAGGCATAAAACCAAGCTGTACCGAAGAATGTAAGCTTTTCTGCAAACAAGAAACGCTTCCTCTTCTTCCTTTCTCTTTATTTTTTTTTCAACCATCTGCGGGCATACAAAAGTTCGACTCGTTTCGAATAAATCTGGTTTTAAATTTCTTTAATAAAAAAACATTTGTTTATTTTTTCCCAATTTTTTGGAGCTATTAATTTTTTCCTTTCTTTTCTTTGTTCTATTTTTCATTTGTTTTTATAGTTCCACAGTTTCGCCATTTTGGATGTGTTGATGAGTCAAAACCAAAACTTGATATTTGTCACCCAAAATAAAATGGGTTGTATGAAGAAATAACAAACGAAAGTTTTTTTTAGATTTTTGCTATATACCGGAGATTCGAAACAAATGCCTTCTTCAACAAATATAAGTTTACCACAGTAAAAATTTTAAAGAGTAATCTCTATTTTGTCTCTTCTTCTTTGGTTGAATATAGGAGTTTTACTTGTCACCCAAAATAAAATGGGTTGTACGATGAAATAACCAACGAAATTTTTTTTAGATTTTTGCTATATACCAAAGTTTCAAAAAAATGCCTTCTCCAACATATATAAGTTTGCCCCGGTAAAAAATTTTAAAGAGTAATCTCTATTTTGTCTCTTCCTCTTTGGTTGAATGTAGGAGTTTTTTGCCTCATGTAATCACACCCAGAATTTATTTTGAGTTTTTATGTGATGAGATCAATTTGATCTCTTTCAAGCGTCTACAGCAGGCAGAAAACTAGGTTGTACCGATGAGTGTAAGGTTTTCTGCTAACACGAAATGCTTCTTCTTCTTCCTTTCTCTTTTTCCTTTTTTCAGCAAACTGCGAGCGTACACAATTACGATTCGTTTCGAATGAATCTGGTTCTACATTTTTAATAAAAAAGTTTGTTTTTTTCTCAATTTTTTGGTATTTTCAATTTTTAAAATATTTCCTGTCTTCAATTTTTTCATTTGTTTTTCACGCCACTCAATTTCGCTATTTGGGAACTGTTGGTAAGTCACAACCAGGACTTGAAACTTGTGACGCAAAATAAAATGGGTTGTGTGATGAAATAAGAAATAAAACTCTTTTAGCTTTGTGCTATATATCGGAGATTCCAAAAAAATGCTTGCTTGAACAAATATAATTTTGCCCCCGCAAAAAACTTAAATATTATTACCTATTTTTGTTACTTCCTCTTTTGTTGAGTATAGGAGTGTCTTGCCTCAGCTAATTCACACGCAGAATTTATTCTGAATTTATGTATGATTAGATCAATTTGATCTGTATCAAGCGTCTACAGCAGGCAGAAAACAAAACTGTACCGAAGAGTTAAAGGTTTTCTGCTTACACGAAACGCTTCTTGTTCTTCTTTTCTCTTTTTTATTTTTTCGACCATCTGTGGACATACAAAATTACGATTCGTTTCGAATGAATCTGGTTTTAAATTTCTTTAATAAAAAAACATTTGTTTCTTTTTTTCCCAATTTTTTGGAACTACTATTTTTTTCATTTTTTTCTTTGTTGTATTTTTTCATTTGTCTTTCTTGTCACACAATTTCGGTATTTGGGACCTGTTGATGAGTCAAAACCAAAACTTGAAACTTGTCACCCAAAATAAAATGGGTTGTGTGATGAAATAACAAAAGAAATTTTTTCAGATTTTTGCTATATACCAGAGATTCGAAAAAATGCCTTCTTCAACATATATAAGTTTGCCCCGGTTAAAAATTTTAAAGAGTAATCTCTATTCTGTCTCTTCCTCTTTGGTTGAATATAGGAGTTTTTTGCCTCATATAATTCACACCCAGAATTTATTCTTAGTTTCTATGTGATGAGAGCAATGTGATCGGTTTCAAGCGTCTGCAGCAGGCAGAAAACCAAGCTGTACCGATGAGTGTAAGGTTTTCTGCTAACACGAAATGCTTCTACTTCTTTCTTTCTCTTTTTTCTTTTTTCAGCAAACTGCGGGCGTACACAATTTCGACTCGTTTCGAATGGATCTGGTTTTAAATTTTTTAATAAAAAAGTTTGTTTTTTTCTCAATTTTTTGGTATTTTCAGTTTTTCAATTATTTCCTTTCTTCTATTTTTTCATTTTGTTTTTCAAGCCACTCAATTTCGCTATTTGGGAACTGTTTCACAACCAGGAATTGAAACTTGTGACGCAAAATAAAATGGGTTGTGTGATGAAATAAGAAATAAAACTCTTTTAGCTTTGTACTATATACCGGAGATTCCAAAAAATGCTTTCTTGAACAAACATAAGTTTGCCCCCGCAAAAAATCTTAAAGATTAATACCTATTTTTGTTACTTCCTCTTTGGTTGAGTATAGGAGTGTCTTGCCTCAGCTAATTCACACCCAGAATTTATTCTGAATTTATATATGATTAGATCAATTTGATCTGTATCAAGCGTCTACAGAAGGCAGAAAACAAAACTGTACCGAAGAGTTAAAGGTTTCCTGCTAACACGAAACGCTTCTTCTTCTCTCTTTCTTATTTTTTCAACCATCTGTGGGCATACAAAATTACGATTCGTTTCGAATGAATCTGGATTTAAATTTGTTTAATAAAAAAACATCTGTTTCTTTTTTCCCAATTTTTTGGAACTATAATTTTTTTCATTTCTTTTCTTTGTTGTAATTTTTCATTTGTCTTTCTTGTCACACAATTTCGGTATTTGGGACCTGTTGATGAGTCAAAATCAAAACTTGATATTTGTCACCCAAAATAAAATGGGTTGTATAATGAAATAACAAACGAAAGTTTTTTTTAGATTTTTGCTATATACCGGAGATTCAAAAAAATGCCTTCTTCAACAAATATAAGTTTACCACAGTAAAAATTTTAAAGAGTAATCTCTATTTTGTCTCTTCTTCTTTGATTGAATATAGGAGTTTTTTGCCTCATATTATTCACACCCAGAATATTGTTAAAAGATTACTAGAAAACTACATTGGTAACTGAGTCTAATTAGAATTAATTTAAACATGTGTGTAGTTGAATATGTATTGTCTAGATGTATTGAAATGTATTTTGATAGAGCAGAGTAAGTTGGAGTCTCAATCTAGAATTTGTAGAGTACGGCTGCTACCAATTAAACTTATGTAGAGTAAATGCGTTGAAATAAATTATAATTAAAGTCAATTTAAAAGGAACCGGTGTTTTTATTAACGAAACATTTAATATTGGTGCCGAAACCCGGGATATATGTGAATCGAATCGGACTTTAAATCGAAATAGTTGAAATGAATTGGTAGCAACTTAACGGGATCGCGATTGTAAAAAAGTTTACGGTCGAAAATGGATATTGCCTCACGCGCTACGTACAGAGGGCAAATTACTTAACTTGCTAAAAGCGCTATGGAGTATCTAGAATCGCCTGCTGCTCAAATACTCGATGACGAGGAAAAATTGGATGTAATGCAGGAAGAACTGAATGTGTTCCTATCTCGACTCAAGGCAGCTAGTGACAATTTAAAAAAAGCAAATAGTGACGTACGTGCTTTATTAAAGCCCGAGGATTTCGAAAAGGAAGCTGAAACAATCACTGAGTATGCCGATAAGGCTTTAATCATTATTTCTCGGCTCAATCAAAGATTAACGAAGGTGCACCAGCGTCAAAATCGGCTAAATTCTACCATCATGCCCCACAACACCGACCCAACAAATAACTGTTCAAAATCATCAGATTCCAAAATGAGAGCACTTAAATTACCCAAATTGCAGCTTAGGAAATTTTCTGGTGATCCTCATGACTGGATTCCGTTTTGGGAACAATACAAAAGTGTAGTTCACGAAAACCAATCGCTAACCACCGTGGATAAATTTAATTACCTTCAGTCAGCAGTAGGTGGACGAGCGGCTGAAACTATTGCAGGCTTAACTCCCACCAAAGCCTGCTATGAGAGCGCTATATCATTACTTAATGAGGAATACGGCAATACAGATAAAATTGTCGATGTGATGATGCAGCGTATGTTGTCTGTACAGCAGGTCTCTTCAAGAACAGACGTAATGGGACTGCGACGTATGTACAACCATATCACCTCATGTACACGATCTCTGACAGCGTTGGGAATTTCAGCTGATAATTATTTCATAATGTTAAAGGGCGTACTCCTGCGTTGCTTGCCGTATGAATTACGAGTCGATTTTCATCGTCATTGTATTGACCTTGGCGATAATTTTAATGAAATGGCCGATAAAGATGCAGCGCTCGTGGCAACAAATGAAGATGACGCTGCAAGTACTTCATCTGTTGTCAGTGCAACCATCTCTTCTGCTCTTGGAGATAAAAACGTAAGGGGTCTCTTAAGGTTTTTGAAGAGAGAAGTGGAATCTTTGGAAAAGGCACATGAAGCTAAACCCAATTCTCATCGTATTCAATCTCACACACACGCTGCTAAATCGTTGAAAACACAAACTGCTGTCGGATTATTTACCACAAACACATCGGATAATATTTGCTTGTTTTGTAAAACATCGGCACACGGCTCGAAGGAGTGTGACAGTAAACAAACTCTTACAGAACGAAAACATATATTGAAAAATGATGGAAGGTGTTTTAGGTGCTGCCGGCGGGGACATAATTCCAGAACGTGTAAAAATCACTATATTACATGTAAAAATGTAATGGCAGACACGCCACAAGTATGTGTGACCCTGAATTTTGTAAGCTAAAGGCGGTGCAGAAATCGTCGGGGGAAAACGGTAGCAACTCCACTACAAACATACAGCCATTACAAAAAACTGTGAATTTGTACACAACAAACTCGTCAAAACGGATTAAAAATGTGTTTTTGCAGACTGCTTGTGTCTTTGCCTCTAACCCAAAGGATAACTTTAGCAGCAATTCATACATACGTATCATTATGGATGGCGGTAGTCAGTTGACGTACGTTAAATCCAGCGTAGCACGAAAGTTAAAATTGCCAGTGGTAGGTTCTTACAATTTATGTGTTTTCCCGTTTGGAAGTGAAAAAAGAGCGCCCAGCAAGATTTGCAATGTTGTGTTGGTGAAACTGCAGAGTCAGCACGACAGCGATAATAAGCCAACTGTATTGGAGGCAATCGAGATTCCCGAAATATGTGTAGACGTATCAGCTCCAATGTATCCGACATACTCAATAAAAAACTTCAGCTAGCAGATGCAAGGTTGGCTGGTGTTCAACTTGAAGAGGGAATCAGTCTCTTAGTTGGTGCGGACACGTACTGGAACTTCGCTACTGGAGAACACGAGAGAATTACAGATAAACTGGTTGCCATTAATACTATTTTCGGCTGGACTCTGCAAGGGCCGTCAAATTCAACTGTTTTTCAGTCAGCTGTGTCGCCTTGTCATACATCTTTAATTAGCACTTGTGCGTGTGACGAGGCTAAGAAAATCTGGGAATTGGAGATTTTGGGAATAAAGACCAGCAATAAATCTGAAGGTGAGAATATTTTTCAATTTGGTGATTTTGTAAAAAGAGTGGAAAATAGATTTATAGCTAGACTTCCCTGGAAAAACATGGAATGCGAGTTAGATAACAATCGAGATGGCGCATGTGCGAGATTGAATATGCTGGTACGAAAGTTGTCGCGACAGGCAGAAAATTTAACGGAGTATGATGTTGCGATGCAGGAGATGATAACCAACGGCCTAGCAGAAAGGGTATCAAACGATGACACAGTAGATCGTATCTACTACATGCCACATCGTCCCGTGTATCGTTTGGATAAGGCTACGTCACGAATGCGCATAGTTTTTGATGCGTCTGCCCACGCTTGCAATAAATTGTCCTTAAATGAACATCTCGAGATAATTTATTACCGGACATATTAAAAATAATGTTAAACTTTCGCTGTGGAAAAATAGCATTAGTTGCCTATATAGAGAAGGCCTTCCTCCAGGTTATTTTGGATGAAGCTGATCGTAACCGCCATCGATTCTTTTGGTTCTCCAAGAAACTGAACTCTGATTCTCCGCTTCCGCCAATTCAAACCTACAGGATGACACGTGTTACCTTTGGTGTCAAGTCAAGCCAATTTTTGCTGGGAGCTGCTATTAACGAACATCTGAAAAATGAAAAGAACCGTTTCCCCGAAGTGTGTACCCTACTTCAAGAAAGCTTTTACATGGACGATCTTGTAACAAGTGTAGATAGTGAGGAAATAGCACAGGATATATATCGCTATGCGAGCTTGATCATGAAGGAAATATCTATGGTACTTAGAAAGTGGAATACCAATAACGCCAATCTTCGAAATCAGTTTTCTGGAAAAGAGATGATGACAGACATCCAAAATGTCCTGGGAATTAAATGGTTTACTCTCACTGATGAGCTTGCAGTTAATTTGGAACCAGCGAAGACGCTTTTAGAGGGATATTTAGAAGGCACCAAACGAAACTTACTGAAGGTAATTGGCAAAATATATGATCCTTTAGGTGTGTTGGGTCCATTTACTGTACGGTTAAAATTGATTTTTCAAAATCTTTGGCGTATGAAAGTGGATTGGGATGAGCGTTTGCCAATCGAAATAATGAACCTTTGGAGCTCATGTTGTGAAGATTTTTTTAAGTTAAACGAAATGACAATCCCACGCTATGTTGGTGGTATTGAAGGAATTAGCAGGCAGCTCCATATTTTTGCCGATTCTAGCCTACAAGCGTTCGGAGCCGTGGCATACATCAGAGAGGTCAACATAAATGGTACAATATCGACACAATATCTTTGCTCGAAGAACAGAATCGCGCCCATAAAGAAAAAGAGAAGCAAGGAGATAACTCTTCCGAAGTTGGAACTAACTGCAGCCCTCATTGCTTCTCGTTTAGCGGACTATCTGCGCCAGAACTTTAAATTACGTATTCCTGAAGTTTGGCTCTGGAGCGATTCTAAAATAACCCTTTATTGGATTAAGGGAAACAAAAGTAAATGGAAGCCATATGTTCAGAACAGAGTTAGAGAAATTCGAAGTTTGACATCCGCTGCCTATTGGAGATATTGCCCAGGTACTGAAAATCCTGCCGATATGATTACAAGGGGTATCAATGCGAAAACACTGCTCAATTCTTCTTTATGGCTGCATGGACCAGATTGGCTCTCAGATGTTGAAGAGAACTGGCCTGGTAAGCATTTAAATATCGACGCGATGGAATCATATCCAGGTACCGCTTGTCTTCTAACTGCGAACGATACTGATGTAGAAATACAATCCAGCGAAAATGATTTAAAGCCTATAGTATCAGTCAAGGACTTCAGCTCTTGGAATAAGCTTTTGCGAACAACAGCATATGTTTTCCGCTATATCTCTGTACAGTATGCAGAATTCTGAAGGGCAAACCTATGCAACAGCCTTTTGCTCCTCTTCCACGCGATAGATTCTTGCAATCGCGACCATTTGAAGTAACTGGCTTAGATTTTGCTGGACCGTTATACACGACGAATTCTGATGATGTGCGACGGAAGGTATACATCATGTTAATTACTTGCGCCTCTATTAGAGCCGTACACCTTGAGCTGACACCTGATTTAACAACTGAAAGCTGCTTATTAGGGTTCCGAAGATTCATGGCGCGCCGAGGAATTCCTCGAGTGGTATACTCTGACAACGCAAAAACGTTCAAAAAGACATCCTTGGAATTACGCAAACTTGACAAATTCATTGATAATGAAAGGCTCCATGGTATTGTAAGCGATTTCGGCATTAATTGGAAGTTTATTGTGGAGCGAGCCCCTTGGTGGGGAGGATTTTGGGAGAGACTCGTAGGTGTCGTAAAGTCAGCTTTGAAGGCTGTTATTCGAAGATCTTCACTTAATGACGATCAATTGCGGACATTACTTGTTGAGGTGGAAAACGTCGTCAACGAAAGACCACTAACTTTTTTGGGCGAAGACCCTCATGAACTGTCACCGCTTACTCCGGCTCACTTTTTGCAATCTGACGCACCAACCTCGTTACCCTTTCCTTATGACAATAAAGAAGAAAGGGATTTTTCCGGCCAAGACTTACGCTTTCAGTGGAAGCAACGACTTAGAGCACTTAACCAATTTCGAAGACGTTGGCACAATGAGTATTTACAGCAACTCCGTTCTGCTCATCATGTCATCAAGGGAAACTTCTCAACCGTTGCGAAACCAGGTGATTTGGTGTTAATGCATGATCCCGCATTGCCGAAATTTTTCTGGAAAATGGCTATAATCGAAGAGGTATATCCGGGTCGTGATGGAAAAATTCGCGCCTGTCTAATTCGTCTCTCCAATGGAACAAAACTAAAGCGGCCCGTCCAACGACTGTATCCTATTGAAATGAATTGATTTTCGGTGCCCGGAGAGTGTTAAAAGATTACTAGAAAACTACTTTGGTAACTAAGTCTAATTAGAATTAATTTAAACATGTGTGTAGTTGAATATGTATTGTCTAGATGTATTGAAATGTATTTTGATAGAGCAGAGTAAGTTGGAGTCTCAATCTAAAATTTGTAGAGTACGGTTGCTACCAATTAAACTTATGTAGAGTAAATGCGTTGAAATAAATTATAATTAAAGTCAATTTAAAAGGAACAGGTGTTTTTATTAACGAAACAATTAATAAATGTATTCGGAGTTTCTATGTGATGAGAGCAATTTTATCTTTTTCAAGCGTCTGCAGCAGGCAGAAAACCAAGCTGTACCGATGAGTGTAAGGTTTTCTGCTAACACGAAATGCTTCTACTTCTTTCTTTCTCTTTTTTCTTTTTTCAGCAAATTGCGGGCGTACACAATTTCGATTCGTTTCGAATGAATCTGGTTTTAAATTTTTTAATAAAAAAGTGTGTTTTTTCTCTTTTTTTTTTTTGGTATTTTCAATTTTTGAAATTTTTCCTTTCTTCTATTTTTTCATTTTGTTTTTCAAGCCACTCAATTTCACTATTTTGGAACTGTTTCACAACCAGGACTTGAAACTTGTGACGCAAAATAAAATGGGTTGTGTGATGAAATAAGAAATAAAACTCTTTAGCTTTGTGCTATATACCGGAGATTCCAAAGAATGCCTTCTTGAACAACCATAAGTTTGCCCCCGCAAAAAATCTTAAAGATTAATACCTATTTTTGTTACTTCCTCTTTGGTTGAGTATAGGAGTGTCTTGCCTCAGCTAATTCACACCCAGAATTTATTCTGAATTTATATATGATTAGATCAATTTGATCTGTATCAAGCGTCTACAGCAGGCAGAAAACAAAACTGTACCGAAGAATTAAAGGTTTTCTGCTAACACGAAACGCTTCTTCTTCTTCTTTTCTCTTTCTTATTTTTTCAACCATCTGTGGACATACAAAATTACGATTCGTTTCGAATGAATCTGGTTTTAAATTTGTTTAATAAAAAAACAGTTGTTTCTTTTTTTCCCAATTTTTGGAACTATAATTTTTTTCATTTCTTTTCTTTGTTGTATTTTTTCATTTGTCTTTCTTGTCACTCTATTTCGGTATTTGGGATCTGTTGATTAGTCAAAACCAAAACTTGAAACTTGTCACCCAAAATAAAATGGGTTGTATGATGAAATAACCAACGAAAGTTTTTTTTAGATTTTTGCTATATACCAGAGATTCGCAAAAATGCCTTCTTCAACATATATAAGTTTGCCCCGGTAAAAAATTTCAAAGAGTAATCTCTATTTTGTCTCTTCCTCTTTGGTTGAATATAGGAGTTTTTTGCCTCTTATAATCACACCCAGAATTCATTCTGAGTTTCTAGGTGATGAGATCAATTTGATCTGTTTCAAGCGTCTACAGCAGGCAGAAAACTAGGTTGTATAGATGAGTGTAAGGTTTTCTGCAAACACGAAATGCTTCTTCTTCTTCCTTTTTCTTTTTCCTTTTTTCAGCAAAGTGCGGGCGTACACAATTTCGATACGTTTCGAATGAATCTGGTTTTAAATTTTTAATAAAAAAGTTTGTTTTTTCTCAATATTTTGGTATTTTCAATTTTTCAATTATTTCCTTTCTTCAATTTTTTCATTTGTTTTTCAAGCCACTCAATTTCGCTATTTGGGAACTGTTGATGAGTCACAACCAGGACTTGAAACTTGTCACGCAAAATAAAATGGGTTGTGTGATGAAATAAGAAATAAAACTCTTTTATCTTTGTGCTATATACCGGAGATTCCAAAAAAATGCCTTCTTGAACAAATATAAGATTTCCCCCGTAAAAAATATTAAAGAGTAACCCATATTTTTGTTACTTCCTCTTTGGTTGAATACAGGAGTGTCTTGCCTCATCTAATTCACACCCAGAATTTATTCTGAATTTATGTGTGTTTAGATCAATTTGATCCGTTTCAAGCGTCTACAGCAGGCAGAAAACCAAGCTGTACCGAAGATTGTAAGGTTTTCTGCTAACACGATACGCTTCTTCTTCTTTCTTTCTCTTTTTATTTTTTCAACCATCTGTGGACATACAAAAGTTCGACTCCTTTCCAATAAATCTGGTTTTAAATTTCTTTAATAAAAAAACATTTGTTAATTTTTTCCCAATTTTTTGGAACTATTAATTTTTTCATTTATTTTCTTTGTTCTATTTTTTCATTTGTTTTTATAGTCACACTGTTTCGCCATTTGGGATCTGTTGATGAGTCAAAATCAAAACTTGATACTTGTCACCCAAAATAAAAGGGGTTGTATAATGAAATAACAAACGAAAGTTTTTTTAGATTTTTGCTATATACCGGACATTCGAAATAAATGCCTTCTTCAACAAATATAAGTTTACCACAGTAAAATTTTTAAAGAGTAATCTCTATTTTGTCTCTTCTTCTTTGGTTGAATATAGGTGTTTTTTGCCTCATATAATCACACCCAGAATTTATTCTGAGTTTCTATGTGATGAGATCAGGCAGGCAGAAAACCAAGCTGTACCGATGAGTGTAAGCTTTACTGCTAACACAAAATGCTTCTTATTCTTCCTTTCACTTTTTTTTTTTTTACCCCAATGTGGGCGTGCACAGTTTCGATTCGTTTCGAATGAATCTGGTTTTAAAAGTTTTTAATAAAAAAGTCTTTTTCTCAATTTTTTGGTATTTACAATTTTTCAATTATTTCCTTTCTTCTATTTTTTCATTTGTTTTTCAAGCCACTCAATTTCGCTATTTGGGAACTGTTGATGAGTCACAACCAGGACTTGAAACTTGTCACGCAAAATGAAATGGGTTGTATGATGAAATAAGAAATAAAACTCTTTTAGCTTTGTGCTATATACCGGAAATTCCAAAAATATGCCTTTTTGAACAAATATAAGATTTCCCCTTAAAACATCTTAAAGGGTAATCCATACTTTTGTTACTTCCTCTTTGGTTGAATACAGGAGTGTCTTGCCTCATCTAATTCACACCCAGAATTTATTCTGAATTTACATGTGTTTAGATCAATTTGATCCGTTTCAAGCGTCCACAGCAGGCAGATAACCAAGTGTACCGAAGAGAGTAAGGTTTTCTGCTAACACGAAACGCTTTGTCTTCTTCCTTTCTCTTTTCATTTTTTCAACCATCTGTGGACATACAAAAGTTCGACTCGTTTCCAATAAATCTGGTTTTAAATTTCTTTAATAAAAAAACATTTGTTAATTTTTTCCCAATTTTTTGGAACTATTAATTTTTTCATTTCTTTTCTTTGTTCTATTTTTTCATTTGTTTTTATAGTCACACTGTTTCGCCATTTGAGATCTGTTGATGAGTAAAAATCAAAACTTGATACTTGTCACCCAAAATAAAAGGGGTTGTATAATGAAATAACAAACGAAAGTTTCTTTAGATTTTTGCTATATACCGGAAATTCGAAAAAATGCCTTCTTCAACAAATATAAGTTTACCACAGTAAAAATTTTAAAGAGTAATCTCTATTTTATCTCTTCTTCTTTGGTTGAATATAGCAGTTTTTTGCCTCATATAATTCACACCCAGAATGTATTCGGAGTTTCTATGTGATGAGAGCAATTTTATCTTTTTCAAGCGTCTGCAGCAGGCAGAAAACCAATCTGTACCGATGAGTGTAAGCTTTTCTGCTAACACGAAATGCTTCTTCTTCTTTCTTTCTCTTTTTCCTTTTTTCAGCAAACTGCGGGCGTACACAATTTCGATTCGTTTCGAATGAATCTGGTTTTAAATTTTTAATAAAAAAGTTTGTTTTTTTCTCACTTTTTTTGTATTTTCAATTTTTCAATTATTTCCTTTCTTCAATTTTTTCATTTGTTTTTCAAGCCACTCAATTTCGCTATTTGGGAACTGTTGATGAGTCACAACAAGGACTTGAAACTTGTCACGCAAAATAAAATGGGTTGTGTGATGAAATAAGAAATAAAACTCCTTTATCTTTGTGCTATATACCGGAGATTCCAAAAAAATGCCTTCTTGAACAAATATAAGATTTCCCCCGTAAAAAATATTAAAGAGTAACCCATATTTTTGTTACTTCCTCTTTGGTTGAATACAGGAGTGTCTTGCCTCATCTAATTCACACCCAGAATTTATTCTGAATTTATGTGTGTTTAGATCAATTTGATCCGATTCAAGCGTCTACAGCAGGCAGAAAACCAAGCTGTACCGAAGATTGTAAGGTTTTCTGCTAACACGATATGCTACTTCTTCTTTCTTTCTCTTTTTATTTTTTCAACCATCTGTGGACATACAAAAGTTCGACTCGTTTCCAATAAATCTGGTTTTAAATTTCTTTAATAAAAAAACATTTGTTAATTTTTTCCCAATTTTTTGGAACTATTAATTTTTTCATTTCTTTTCTTTGTTCTATTTTTGCATTTGTTTTTATAGTCACACTGTTTCGCCATTTGGGATCTGTTGATGAGTCAAAATCAAAACTTGATACTTGTCACCCAAAATAAAAGGGGTTGTATAATGAAATAACAAACGACAGTATTTTTAGATTTTTGCTATATACCGGACATTCGAAAAAAATGCCTTCTTCAACAAATATAAGTTTACCACAGTAAAAATTTTAAAGAGTAATCTCTATTTTATCTCTTCTTCTTTGGTTGAATGTAGGAGTTTTTTGCCTCATATAATTCACACCCAGAATGTATTCGGAGTTTCCATGTGATGAGAGCAATTTTATCTTTTTCAAGCGTCTGCAGCAGGCAGAAAACCAATCTGTACCGATGAGTGTAAGCTTTTCTGCTAACACGAAATGCTTCTTCTTCTTTCTTTCTCTTTTTCCTTTATTCAGCAAACTGCGGGCGTACACAATTTCGATTCGTTTCGAATGAATCTGGTTTTAAATTTTTAATAAAAAAGTTTGTTTTTTTCTCAATTTTTTGGTATTTTCAATTTTTCAATTATTTCCTTCCTTCAATTTTTTCATTTGTTTTTCAAGCCACTCAATTTCGCTATTTGGGAACTGTTGATGAGTCACAACCAGGACTTGAAACTTGTCACGCAAAATAAAATGGGTTGTGTGACGAAATAAGAAATAAAACTCTTTTATCTTTGTGCTATATACCGGAGATTCCAAAAAAATGCCTTCTTGAACAAATATAAGATTTCCCCCGTAAAAAATATTAAAGAGTAACCCATATTTTTGTTACTTCCTCTTTGGTTGAATACAGGAGTGTCTTGCCTCATCTAATTCACACCCAGAATTTATTCTGAATTTATGTGTGATTACATCAATTTGATCCGTTTCAAGCGTTTACAGCAGGCAGAATACCAAGCTGTACCGAAGAATGTAAGGTTTTCTGTTAACAAGAAACGCTCCTTCTGCTTCCTTTCTCTTTTTTTTTTCAACCATCTGTGGACATACAAAAGTTCGACTCGTTTCGAATGAATCTGGTTTTAAATTTCTTTAATAAAAAAACATTTGTTTATTTTTTCCCAAATTTTTGGAACTATTAATTTTTTGACTTCTTTTGTTTGTTTCATTTTTTCATTTGTATTTCTAGCCACTCAATTTCGTAATTTGGGATCTGTTGATGAGTCACACCCAGGACTTGAAACTTGTCACGCAAAATAAAATGGGTTGTATGATGAAATAAGAAATAAAACTCTTTTAGCTTTGTGCTATATACCGGAAATTCCAAAAAAATGCCTTTTTGAACAAATATAAGATTTCCCCTTAAAACATCTTAACGGGTAATCCATACTTTTGTTACTTCCTCTTTGGTTGAATACAGGAGTGTCTTGCCTCATCTAATTCACACCCAGAATTTATTCTGAATTTATATGTGTTTACATCAATTTGATCCGTTTCAAGCGTCTACAGCAGGCAGAAAACCAAGCTGTACCGATGAGTGTAAGCTTTTCTGCTAACACGAAATGCTTCTTCTTCTTTCTTTCTCTTTTTCCTTTATTCCGCAAACTGCGGGCGTACACAATTTCGATTCGTTTCGAATGAATCTGGTTTTAAATTTTTAATAAAAAAGTTTGTTTTTTTCTCAATTTTTTGGTATTTTCAATTTTTCAATTATTTCCTTTCTTCAATTTTTTCATTTGTTTTTCAAGCCACTCAATTTCGCTATTTGGGAGCTGTTGATGAGTCACAACCAGGACTTGAAACTTGTCACGCAAAATAAAATAGGTTGTGTGATGAAATAAGAAATAAAACTCTTTTATCTTTGTGCTATATACCGGAGATTCCAAAAAAATGCTTTCTTGAACAAATATAAGATTTCCCCCGTAAAAAATCTTAAAGAGTAACCCTTATTTTTGTTACTTCCTCTTTGATTGAATACAGGAGTGTCTTGCCTCATCTAATTCACACCCAGAATTTATTCTGAATTTATGTGTGTTTAGGTCAATTTGATGCGTTTCAAGCGTCTACAGCAGGCAGAAAACCAAGCTGTACCGAAAAGTGTAAGGTTTTCTGCTAACACGATACGCTTCTTCTTCTTTCTTTCTCTTTTTATTTTTTCAACATCTGTGGACATACAAAAGTTCGACTAGTTTCCAATAAATCTGGTTTTAAATTTCTTTAATAAAACAACATTTGTTTATTTTTTCCCAATTTTTTGGAACTATTAATTTTTTCATTTCTTTTCTTTGTTCTATTTTTTCATTTGTTTTTATAGTCACACTGTTTCGCCATTTGGGATCTGTTGATGAGTCAAAATCAAAACTTGATACTTGTCACCCAAAATAAAATGGGTTGTATAATGAAATAACAAACGAAAGTTTTTTTAGATTTTTGCTATATACCGGAGATTAGAAAAAAATGCCTTCTTCAACAAATATAAATTTACCACAGTAAAAATTTTAAAGAGTAATCTCTATTTTGTCTCTTCTTCTTTGATTGAATATAGGAGTTTTTTGCCTCATATAATTCACACCCAGAATGTATTCGGAGTTTCTATGTGATGAGAGCAATTTTATCTTTTTCAAGCGTCTGCAGCAGGCATAAAACCAAGCTGTACAGATGAGCGTAAGCTTTTCTGCTAACACGAAATGCTTCTTCTTCTTTCTTTCTCTTTTTTCTTTTTTCAGAAAACTGCGGGCGTACACAATTTCGATTCGTTTCGAATGAATCTGGTTTGAAATTTTTTAATAAAAAGTCTGTTTTTTTCTTTTTTTTTTGGTATTTTCAATTTTTCAATTATTTCCTTTCTTCTATTTTTTCATTTTGTTTTTCAAGTCACTCAATTTCGCTATTTGGGAACTGTTGGTAAGTCACAACCAGGACTTGAAACTTGTGACGCAAAATAAAATGGGTTGTGTGATGAAATAAGAAATAAAACTCTTTTAGCTTTGTGCTATATATCGGAGATTCCAATAAAATGCTTTCTTGAACAAATATAAGTTTGCCCCCGCAAAAAAACTTAAATATTATTACCTATTTTTGTTACTTCCTCTTTTGTTGAGTTTAGTAGTGTCTTGCCTCAGCTAATACATACGCAGAATTTATTCTGAATTTATATATGATTGGATCAGTTTGATCTGTATCAAGCGTCTACAGCAGGCAGAAAACAAAACTGTACCGAAGAGTTAAAGGTTTTCTGCTTACACGAAACGCTTCTTGTTCTTCTTTTCTCTTTTTTATTTTTTCGACCATCTGTGGACATACAAAATTACGATTCGTTTCGAATGAATCTGGTTTTAAATTTCTTTAATAAAAAAACATTTGTTTCTTTTTTTCCCAATTTTTTGGAACTACTATATTTTTCATTTCTTTTCTTTGTTGTATTTTTTCATTTGTCTTTCTTGTCACACCATTTCGGTATTTAGGACCTGTTGATGAGTCAAAACCAAAACTTGAAACTTGTCACCCAAAATAAAATGGGTTGTGTGATGAAATAACAAAAGAAATTTTTTTAGATTTTTGCTATATACCAGATATTCGAAAAAATGCCTTCTTCAACATATATAAGTTTGCACCGGTAAAAAATTTTAAAGAGTAATCTCTATTTTGTCTCTTTCTCTTTGGTTGAATATAGGAGTTTTTTGCCTCATATAATTCACACCCAGAATTTATTCTTAGTATCTATGTGATGAGAGCAATGTGATCGGTTTCAAGCGTCTGCAGCAGGCAGAAAACCAAGCTGTACCGATGAGTGTAAGGTTTTCTGCTAACACGAAATGCTTCTACTTCTTTCTTTCTCTTTTTGCTTTTTTCAGAAAACTGCGGGCGTACACAATTTCGATTCGTTTCGAATGGATCTGGTTTTAAATTTTTTAATAAAAAAGTTTGTTTTTTTCTCAATTTTTTGGTATTTTCAGTTTTTCAATTATTTCCTTTCTTCTATTTTTTCATTTTGTTTTTCAAGCCACTCAATTTCGCTATTTGGGAACTGTTTCACAACCAGGAATTGAAACTTGTGACGCAAAATAAAATGGGTTGTGTGATGAAATAAGAAATAAAACTCTTTTAGCTTTGTACTATATACCGGAGATTCCAAAAAATGCCTTCTTGAACAAACATAAGTTTGCCCCCGCAAAAAATCTTAAAGATTAATACCTATTTTTGTTACTTCCTCTTTGGTTGAGTATTGGAGAGTCTTGCCTCAGCTAATTCACACCCAGAATTTATTCTGAATTTATATATGATTAGATCAATTTGATCTGTATCAAGCGTCTACAGCAGGCAGAAAACAAAACTGTACCGAAGAGTTAAAGGTTTTCTGCTAACACGAAACGCTTCTTCTTCTTCTTCTCTCTTTCTTATTTTTTCAACCATCTGTGGGCATACAAAATTACGATTCGTTTCGAATGAATCTGGTTTTAAATTTGTTTAATAAAAAATATCTGTTTCTTTTTTTCCCAATTTTTTGGAACAATAATTTTTTTCATTTCTTTTCTTTGTTGTATTTTTTCATTTGTCTTTCTTGTCACACAATTTCGGTATTTGGGACCTGTTGATTAGTCAAAACCAAAACTTGAAACTTGTCACCCAAAATAAAATGGGTTGTATGATGAAATAACCAACGAAAGTTTTTTTTAGATTTTTGCTATATACCAGAGATTCGCAAAAATGCCTTCTTCAACATATATAAGTTTGCCCCGGTAAAAAATTTTAAAGAGTATTGTCTATTTTGTCTCTTCCTCTTTGGTTGAATATAGAAGTTTTTTGCCTCTTATAATCACACCCAGAATTCATTCTGAGTTTCTAGGTGATGAGAACAATTTGATCTGTTTCAAGCGTCTACAGCAGGCAGAAAACTAGGTTGTACCGATGAGTGTAAGGTTTTCCGCAAACACGAAATGCTTCTTCTTCTTCCTTTTTCTTTTTCCTTTTTTCAGCAAAGTGCGGGCGTACACAATTTCGATTCTTTTCGAATGAATCTGGTTTTAAATTTTTAATAAAAAAGTTTGTTTTTTTCTCAATTTTTTGGTATTTTCAATTTTTCAATTATTTCCTTTCTTCAATTTTTTCATTTGTTTTTCAAGCCACTCAATTTCGCTATTTGGGAACTGTTGATGAGTCACAACCAGGACTTGAAACTTGTCACGCAAAATAAAATGGGTTGTGTGATGAAATAAGAAATAAAACTCTTTTATCTTTGTGCTATATACCGGAGATTCCAAAAAAATGCCTTCTTGAACAAATATAAGATTTCCCCCATAAAAAATATTAAAGAGTAACCCATATTTTTGTTACTTCCTCTTTGGTTGAATACAGGAATGTCTTGCCTCATCTAATTCACACCCAGAATTTATTCTGAATTTATGTGTGTTTAGATCAATTTGATCCGTTTCAAGCGTCTACAGCAGGCAGAAAACCAAGCTGTACCGAAGATTGTAAGGTTTTCTGCTAACACGATACGCTTCTTCTTCTTTCTTTCTATTTTTATTTTTTCAACCATCTGTGGACATACAAAAGTTCGACTCGTTTCCAATAAATCTGGTTTTAAATTTCTTTAATAAAAAAACATTTGTTTATTTTTTCCCAATTTTTTGGAACTATTAATTTTTTCATTTCTTTTCTTTGTTCTATTTTTTCATTTGTTTTTATAGTCACACTGTTTCGCCATTTGGGATCTGTTGATGAATCAAAATCAAAACTTGATACTTGTCACCCAAAATAAAAGTGGTTGTATAATGAAATAACAAACGAAAGTTTCTTTAGATTTTTGCTATATACCGGAGATTCGAAAAAAATGCCTTCTTCAACAAATATAAGTTTACCACAGTAAAAATTTTAAAGAGTAATCTCTATTTTGTCTCTTCTTCTTTGGTTGAATATAGGAGTTTTTTGCCTCATATAATTCACCCCCAGGATGTATTCGGAGTTTCTATGTGATGAGAGCAATTTTATCTTTTTCAAGCGTCTGCAGCAGGCAGAAAACCAAGCTGTACCGATGAGTGTAAGCTTTTCTGCTAACACGAAATGCTTCTTCTTCTTTCTTTCTCTTTTTTCTTTTTTCAGCAAACTGCGGGCGTACACAATTTCGATTCGTTTCGAATGAATCTGGTTTTAAATTTTTTAATAAAAAAGTTTGTTTTTTTCTCAATTTTTTGGTATTTTCAATTTTTTGGTATTTTCAATTTTTCAATTATTTCCTTTCTTCTATTTTTTCATTTTGTTTTTCAAGCCACTCAATTTCGCTATTTGGGAACTGTTGATGAGTCACAACAAGGTCTTGAAACTTGTCACGCAAAATAAAATGGGTTGTGTGATGAAATAAGAAATAAAACTCTTTTATCTTTGTGCTATATACCGGAGATTAAAAAAAAATGCCTTCTTGAACAAATATAAGATTTCCCCCGTAAAAAATCTTAAAGAGTAACCCATATTTTTGTTACTTCCTCTTTGGTTGAATACAGGAGTGTCTTGCCTCATCTAATTCACACCCAGAATTTATTCTGAATTTATGTGTGCTTAGATCCATTTGATCCGTTTCAAGCGTCTACAGCAGGCAGAAAACCAAGTTGTACCGCAGAGTGTAAGGTTTTCTGCTAATATGATACGCTTCTTTTTCTTTCTTTCTCTTTTTATTTTTTCAACCGTCTGTGGACATACAAAAGATCGACTCGTTTCCAATAAATATGGATTTAAATTTCTTTAATAAAAAAACATTTGTTTATTTTTTCCCAATTTTTTGGAACTATTAATTTTTTCCTTTCTTTTCTTTGTTGTATTTTTTCATTTGTGTTTCTTGTCACTCAATTTCGGTATTTGGGACCTGTTGATGAGTCAAAACCAAAACTTGAAACTTGTCACCCAAAATAAAATGGGTTGTGTGATGAAATAACCAACGAAATTTTTTTTAGATTTTTGCTATATACCAAAGATTCAAAAAAATGCCTTCTTCAACATATATAAGTTTGCCCCGGTAAAAAATTTTAAAGAGTAATCTCTATTTTGTCTCTTCCTCTTTGGTTGTATATAGGGGTTTTTTGCCTCATGTAATCACACCCAGAATTTATTCTGAGTTTTTATGTGATGAGATCAATTTGATCTGTTTCCAGCGTCTACAGCAGGCAGAAAGCCAAGCTGTACCGATTAGTGTAAGGTTTTCTGCTAACACAAAATGCTTCTTATTCTTCCTTTCACTTTTTTTTTTTTTTTACCCCAATGTGGGCGTGCACAGTTTCGATTCGTTTCGAATGAATCTGGTTTTAAAAATTTTTAATAAAAAAGTCTTTTTCTCAATTTTTTGGTATTTACCATTTTTCAATTATTTCCTTTCTTCTATTTTTTCATTTGTTTTTCAAGCCACTCAATTTCGCTATTTGGGAACTGTTGATGAGTCACAACCAGGACTTGAAACTTGTCACGCAAAACAAAATGGGTTGTGTGATGAAATAAGAAATGAAACTCTTTTATCTTTGTGCTATATACCGGAGATTCCAAAAAAATGCCTTCTTGAACAAATATAAGATTTCCCCCGTAAAAAATCTTAAAGAGTAACCCATATTTTTGTTACTTCCTCTTTGGTTGAATACAGAAGTGTCTTGCCTCATCTAATTCACACCCAGAATTTATTCTGAATTTATGTGTGTTTACAACAATTTGATCCGTTTCAAGCGTTTACAGCAGGCAGAATACCAAGCTGTACCGAAGAATGTAAGGTTTTCTGCTAACAAGAAACGCTCCTTCTGCTTCCTTTCTCTTTTTTTTTCAACCTTCTGTGGACATACAAAAGTTCGACTCGTTTCGAATGAATCTGGTTTTAAATTTCTTTAATAAAAAAACATTTGTTTATTTTTTACCAAATTTTTGGAACTATTAATTTTTTGACTTCTTTTGTTTGTTCCATTTTTTCATTTGTATTTCTAGGCACTCAATTTCGTAATTTGGGATCTGTTGATGAGTCACACCCAGGACTTGAAACTTGTCACGCAAAATAAAATGGGTTGTATGATGAAATAAGAAATAAAACTCTTTTATCTTTGTGCTATATACCGGAAATTCCAAAAAAATGCCTTTTTGAACAAATATAAGGTTTCCCCTTAAAACATCTTAAAGGGTAATCCATATTTTTGTTACTTACTCTTTGGTTGAATACAGGAGTGTCTTGCCTCATCTAATTCACACCCAGAATTTATTCTGAATTTATATGTGTTTAGATCAATTTGATCCGTTTCAAGCGTCCACAGCAGGCAGAAAACCGAGATGTACCGAAGAGAGTAAGGTTTTCTGCTAACACGAAACGCTTTTTCTTCTTCCTTTCTCTTTTCATTTTTTCAACCATCTGTGGACATACAAAAGTTCGACTCGTTTCCAATAAATCTGGTTGTTCAGGCCACACTAGTATACCACGATTATTCCCTAATTTCTCCTCCGATAATATTCCTAAAAAGTTTAAAAAAGGGAACACAAAGAATCTTATCTTAAAATAAATTTAAAAAAAAGACACTTATCTAATATAAGGGAACTTCCTCCCTTTGGTCCAACGCCGTCCTGGGGCTTCCTCCATTATATTTCATCTAAAAATAAATTAGAAACTTATTAAATAAACAATAAACATACAAATATCTCCAACTTACCAAAAAAATCGCACTTCGCTGCGATTATTTACATTCTTTAATGTCATCAACATGACATTACACAAATCAGCTGCTGTCGCTCTCGCCGCAATAGAAACGAAACTATGAAATTAGCGTTGCCAGGGCAACGCATGTTTGGAGCAACAAAATAGCGGTTTGCGGCGGCTATAAATAAGCAGCGAGCCGCAGCAAAATCATCCATTCCTAGTTCAGAATTTAATCTGAACACATCAGAGTTTAATCTGATTTTTCCAACTATCCTAAACCTTATTTGCTTCCATCTAGTAGGAATTTACTCCTACTGCAGAAATTTAATTCGGCTAATTCCATCCATCCCACACCTAAGTAGGAATTTACTCCTACTGCAGAAATTTAATTCTGCTTATTTTTCATCTCCCACCTGAGTAGGAATTTCCTCCTACTGCAGAAATCTAATTCTGCTTATTTTTCATCTGCCACCTGAGTAGGAATTTACTCCTACTGCAGAAATCTACTTCTGCTTTAACTCTATCCTACGTCTAAGCAGGAATCTACTCCTGCTACAGAAATCTACTTCTGCTTTATTTCATCCATCATCGAAGCAGGAATCTACTCTTGCTGCAGAAATTGACTTCTGCCAAATTAGTTATTTCTATTACTGCTATAGCGCTTAGACCTGCAGCACAAAAACTTCTATTTCATTTGTTCATGAATTTAATGGTAAATTCATTTTTCTACTCTTCTTTTTCAGAAATAAGGAGTACAAATCTCTGTAGCAGTATTTTTTTGAATTATTGAATTTATATTGAATTGTTTAATTTAAGATAGTATAAGTGTTGAATTCGTAGAGATATAGTAAGCTAGGTTATTGAATTGAATTTGAGATATTAGTTTTAAGCAATATATTTGAATAAAAAATTTTATATTTGAATTGTTAAAAGTTGAGTTATCCTTTCATAACCGGCACCCCCCTTTAGCTTGAGCACAGATCTCACAGTGGTCCTTTAGAGCCGGATAACTCAGCTATTCAAATATAGAATTGAGAAAAATATTGCTTATTATATCACAGTGAGAAAAAACTAAGCCTCTCCATTCAAAACCATTCAAAATGTCTACAGATAACGAATCTAACGTCGGGGACGAGACCATTAGCTCAGTATTAGAGTTGGTTGAGTCCCAAAAACAGGTCAAAGAGTTAATGGAAGACCTATTTAAAAGGCATCAAAGAGAAGGCAGGAAAAAGACTGTCAAATCGACAGAGAAACGTTTACAAACGTTCACCGAATATTGGAAAGAATTCCAAACACGGCATAGGGTAATTCAAAAGAGAGCGACAAAGGAAGATCGCAAATTAGAATATTTCACGAAAGAGACATTTAGTGATTTACAGGAGTATTACATCGAAAAGGCAGCAAGCATGGAAGAAGACATCGACAAATTAGCACCAAAACCATCTGTCAGCAATCCTCCCAATACACAGCCAACATCTGCTAGCACAATGTCATGCAATAGCGAGAGACTCCCCAGAATCAAGCTACCAATATTTAATGGAGAATATTCTACATGGATCTCTTTCCACGATTTATTTAACTCGGTCATACACAACAATAATAATTTGAGAGACGTTGACAAATTGTACTTCCTAAAGACTAATCTGGTGGGAGAAGCCGAAAAACTGCTCAGACACTACGAAGTGTGTGATGCAAATTACCAACCAGCCTGGCAGCTACTAAAAGAACGCTATTCAAATAAGCGAATATTAGTGAATGTACAATTAAAAAAATTATTGTCTCTTCCATCCATAAGTCATGACACCGCCGACAATATCAAAAGGCTGCTAGACAATATAACTGAAGCATTACTAGCGCTACAAAATCTGGGAATAGACACCGACAATTGGGACCCAATAATTATATATTTGACGGTCCAAAAATTACACCCAGACACGCACCAATTATGGGAACAAAGCCTCCACAATAGCACCGATTTACCCCAATTAAAGACATTAAAAAAATTCCTAGAATCTCGTTTCCGAACATTAGAAATGATAAGAAACAAAACTACGTCATCAACGATACAGAGAAAACCATTCTCTCCCAAACCCACCTATGGACTCTTGAACAATACTAAGAGCTCAAAACAAATACACCCACCTACAAAAACATACTCTTGCAGCCATTGCAAAGGAAATCATATAATATTCCACTGTCCGATGTTCAGAAATTTGACCACCCGACAACGTCACGAAGTTGTCACAAATAAGCATTTATGTAAAAACTGCTTATCACCCAACCACAATTTAACAAATTGCACTAGCAACAAAAAGTGTTATCATTGCCAAAAAGATCATAACACATTGCTTCATTATGAGCAAAAACAGTCGGTGACAAAATCACCCAATCAATCCGCCCAAAAATTAAATATGGAAGCAGGTCCACCCGCCTGTAGAAATGATGAACAACAAGTTCAAAATTTTCTAACAGCAAACATGAAAAGAGCTCTGCTCTCTACAGCTCTGATCAATGTCACTGCTGCATCCGGAATCACGATGACATTCCGAGCACTAATAGATTCCGGGTCGCAAGTCTCTATTATGACAGAGAAAACCTTTAAGCGTCTCCAGCTTAAAGGATCTCCAACCACCCACCAACTTATCGGACTTGGTACAACTCCCACCAAGACAGCTTTAAAACAAGCAACTGTCACAATCAACTCAATACATACTAAGTTCAAAATAGAGAGCAATATGCTCGTGATAAAAAAAATCACTGAATTATTGCCAGCTCAAACCATCGAAGTGTCAAGTTGGAGACACATTATCAACCTCCCACTAGCAGACCCTAGATTCTCAGTTCCAGGAGAAATCGACATCTTGCTGGGAGCAGATATCTATGCAGCCATTATTAAAAATGGCATAAGGAGAGGAGCTGGCAACACTCCAACAGCCCAAAACACTGAACTGGGCTGGATTCTGGTCGGAGCAGTCCCAGAAACTAAAAGCATGATAACTACCATGCTATCCAACCACACCATGATCAATACTGATTTAGACAGTCAGTTAAAAAGATTCTGGGAATTGGAGGAATGCTCTGCTGCACCAGCACTATCCCCAGAAGACCAGCTGTGCGAGAAGCTTTACCAGAAGACCACAAAGCGCCTGTCTTCTGGAAAATATGAGGTTAGTTTACCCTTCAAAGACTGCAGCATTCCCCAACTCGGGCAGTCTAGAAACATGGCTGTCAAACAATTCTTGCAACTTGAAAAAAGATTCGCCAATAATCCTGAATTATTCAAATTATACAAAACTTGTATTGAGGAATACGACCATCTCAAACATATGAAACTTATCCCACATACACAATTATCAGCAGAAAATAAAGCATGTGACAAGATCACATACTACTATTTACTCCACCATGCAGTGCTCAAAGAGAGCACCACTACAAAGCTGCGAATTGTATTCAATGCATCTGCACGTACCTCTAATGGTAGATCATTGAATGAACAATTATTGATTGGACCTACAATCCAACCAACGCTTTGGACCACCTTATTGAGATGGCGTCTGTACAAATTTGCTTTCACTGCAGACATTGAAAAAATGTACAGGATGATTCAGATAAAACCTGAACATCAACATTACCAAAGAATAGTTTGGAGAAACGCACAAGGAGAAGAGTTAAAGGACTACGCTCTGACTACAGTTACCTTTGGTACAGCACCTGCACCATATCTTGCTATTAAAACTTTGCAGCAGCTAGCAAAGGATGAAGCAAGTAACTATCCCCTCGCTGCAAAGAGCATCATGCGCGACTTTTACGTAGACGATTTGGTCTCAGGCGCACACAGTCTGAACGAAGCTCAGCAACTACAACACGAGCTTATCGCAACCCTAGCCAAAGGAACTTTCAAGCTACGCAAATGGACTGGTAACCATCATGAGTTACTCAAACATATACCACTAGAACACCGAGAGTTGAAAACAAATTTGGAATTCTCTGAACATGAGTCTATAAAAACTCTCGGCATTCATTGGTATCCATCTACCGACCACTTCTCATTCAAAACCAATGTTCCTGAGCCAAAACCCACGTATACGAAACGGATAATTTTATCAGAGGTTTCCTCTCTTTTCGATCCACTGGGATGGTTAGCTCCTTGTGTTATCACAGCCAAAATACTGATCCAAAAACTCTGGCTCTCAAAATGTGATTGGGACGATGCTGTGCCGATAGATATATCAAGAGAGTGGAATCAATTCAAAGATCAATTACACAACATACAGAAAATACAAATTCCACGATGGCTAGGCTATCAGCCTAACACAACAGCGATGGAGCTACATGGTTTCTGCGATGCATCTATTCATGCCTACTCAGCACTTCTATACCTGAAAATACAGGAGAACTCTAGAGTCCAATTAATAACAGCAAAAACCAAAGTAGCTCCCATTAAACCAGTCTCACTACCACGTTTGGAACTATGTGGTGCTGTCCGGCTTTCTCGGCTTATCAGACAAGTCAGCATCGATTTAGAATTAGAGAAAGTAAAGGTTGTAGCCTGGACAGACTCCAACATAGTTTTGGCATGGCTACACAAACATCCCTCCACATGGAAAACATTCGTAGCCAATCGCATCTCCGAAATCCATGAAAATATTCCACAAGCTATTTGGAAACATGTCTCATCCAAAAACAATCCCGCGGATGTAGCATCTAGAGGCATTCTGCCAAGCATCTTAGTCTCTGCATCGATGTGGTGGAATGGCCCACACTGGCTACATCAAGATGAGAAATTCTGGCCTGAACAATCGTCAGATCTACAGACTCAATTAGAATATAAAAAATCAAAAGTTCTCACCAACACTATCGATGATCAAATGATTTTACTAAATAAATATTCTTCATTTCAAAAAACTATCAGAATAACTGCATACTGTTTTAGATTTATTAACAGCACGCGCAAAACATATCCCTCTACTCAGTATTTATCTGTCTCCGAATTAAAAAAGGCAGAACGATGCCTAATTAAACTTCTCCAAAAAATCTCCTTCCCCTCCGAAATTGTTCAACTACAAAAAAGGCTTCCCCTTCCTAAAAAAAGTCGAATCCTGTCTCTCAATCCTATACTCGACTCTGAAAATATCCTACGAGTTGGAGGTCGTCTCACACAGTCTCAATTAAATTACGACCAACAACATCCAATCATCCTCCCTAATAACCATCACCTAACCAACATTCTGATAGATCATATTCACCTTTATACCCTACACGGAGGCACCTAAACAATACTGAGTACTTTAAGAAACCATTATTGGTTACTAAATGCACGCAATACGATTAGACATCGCATTCACAAATGTGTTGACTGTTTTCGGTTTAACGCTAGACCTAGCTCTCAGCTAATGAGTTCTCTGCCCTCAGCTAGAATCAGTATATCGTTACCATTCCAACACACTGGGGTAGATTACGCAGGTCCGCTTGATATGAAAACGTCAACACTGAGAGGAGCGAGAATAACCAAGGCTTATATTTGTCTGTTCGTTCGTTTGGCCACCAAGGCCATACATTTAGAGCTCGTCTCTGATTTGTCAACACCAGCTTTCATAGCCGCCCTGAAGCGATTTGTCGCACGGAGGGGCCTCTGCTCTCACATCTACTCAGACCGAGGCACCAACTTCGTTGGAGCTAACAGACTCTTACAGTCAAATGTAGAAAAATCGATCAAAGCAATCGAAACTGATCTAGCCAGCGAAATTGCAAACCAAGGTATATCTTGGCACTTTAACCCTCCTGCAGCACCTCACTTTGGAGGCTTATGGGAAGCCGGTGTAAAATCCACCAAGCGCCATCTTTACAAAACCATCAAAGAGGCGAAGCTCACTTACGAAGAACTATACACTGTTTTAGTTCAAATTGAGGCATGTTTAAATGCCAGACCTCTTTCCCCTCTGTCAAACGATGCAACTGACTACAATATCCTCACTCCCGGACACTTCCTAACCGGTCGACATAACCTCACTACTTGTGAACCTCCCCCATTCAATCCTCTCCAACATCCTCTTAAAAGATGGCAACTTATCCAATCGCTCTCCTACAACTTCTGGAGACAATGGTCACGAGACTATCTCCATACTCTGCATCAAAGACACAAGTGGAAAGTTGAGAAGGAAAATCTAGAAATAGGTACTCTCGTTCTAATAAAAGACGACCAAATACCTATTGGAAAATGGCCATTGGGTAGAATAATAGATATCCATCCTGGCCACGACAACTTAGTACGAGCAGTAACTATCCAAACACCAAAAAATATTCTCACCAGACCAATTACAAAAATCTGCCCTCTCCCTTTAACATCTACCTCTCAATATTAATTTTTAAAATCCCCACCAAAATTCACTGCTCTCTGGCATCACCAAATTTCAAAACTTGCCGTTATATTTGAATATAAACAAGTTCAGAATCCGCCAAAAAGTCATTCCAGTTTTGAAATCTGTGAAGTGAATATCAGTGCGGTCAGTTTTAATTTCAGTTTTCACTTTTTTTTTTTTTTTGTTTTTTTTTTTTTTTATCATAAAATGGAGGAATTACTCGAGATCTTTAATTCGGAATCACTCGATTCTGTCGACGTATTAATTACACCTACTCCTCCGGAACTCTTAATCCCTCCGAAGAAAATAAGGCCTATCAGCCCACTACCTCCGACACCAAAAAAGGCTCGTAAAATCAAGTCGGCCATCGTCCGACCACCACCTCACGAAATTATACCCGTGAAAAAACTTCTCGGGCCATTTGAAGCAAGGCCTGCGTCGCCCAAAGTAAAAAGGCTGCAAAAGGAAGCTAAACCGAAGGACGACTTCAAATTCAAAACCAGGCCCAGGGAAAACAACCCAGCAATGCGAGTGCACACTCAGCCAAGAGTACCTACGTCAAAGGGGGTCAAACCAAGGCCTAGTGAGACCAGTCCAAAACCTCGAATTCCAGCTTGGCCACGTCGTCTCGAAAAAGGGCCTGCAGCACCAAGCATGCCAGTTCTGCTTGAAACAAGCATCACTGATATCAGCGCGCCTAATCACAGCCTAGAGGTGCAGACTGCTGTATCGCCTCAGCATATCCACAAAGGTTCATCAAACTCTGAGGTACATACCAGCAAGAAGAATATGTTAAAACGTCCCAATCAAGATTCTACAGCAATAAACACGTCTTCAACAAAATGATCGATTCAACACATCAGGATGCTAGATTGGAACCACTACCACAATTAATGGATCTTCCATTCACCAAGCACTTGCAAAAGCAAAAAAACAGACAGCACCAAAAAAGATGCAGCTATCTCAAATACGTCAGGAGTAACATCAGTTGTACACACTTCGAGCATATGTGACATCATGAAACCTACAGCTAATGAAATTCCTGCAGATTTGAAAAATGCAATATGGTCCACCCCAGACGTCATGCAAATTTTACAATCCGTATTCATCCCATGGAACAGGATTAGAGAAGCAAAGAAATTCTTTAGATTTCTCCTTTCAGACGGCAAAACAATAAAAATGACGAAAAGAGGAAAAAGATTTCTATTCACCATTCAGGACACAGTAAGTTAACTTAAAACCAAACACTTTTATTAAATTTTTTTTTTTTACTCATATATATATATTAAATTGCCTCTTCAATTTTGAGGCGGGAGGATGTTCAGGCCACACCAGTATCCTACGATGATTCCCTAATTTCTCCTCCGATAATATTCCTAAAAAGTTTAAAAAAGGGAACACAAAGAATCTTATCTTACAATAAATTTAAAAAAAAAGACACTTATCTAATATAAGGGAACTTCCTCCCTTTGGTCCAACGCCGTCCTGGGGCTTCCTCCATTATATTTCATCTAAAAATAAATTAGAAACTTATTAAATAAACAATAAACATACAAATATCTCCAACTTACCAAAAAAATCGCACTTCGCTGCGATTATTTACATTCTTTAATGTCATCAACATGACATTACACAAATCAGCTGCTGTCGCTCTCGCCGCAATAGAAACGAAACTATGAAATTAGCGTTGCCAGGGTAACGCATGTTTGAAGCAACAAAATAGCGGTTTGCGGCGGCTATAAATAAGCAGCGAGCCGCAGCAAAATCATCCATTCCTAGTTCAGAATTTAATCTGAACACATCAGAGTTTAATCTGATTTTTCCAACTATCCTAAACCTTATTTGCTTCCATCTAGTAGGAATTTACTCCTACTGCAGAAATTTAATTCTGCTAATTCCATCCATCCCACACCTAAGTAGGAATTTACTCCTACTGAAGAAATTTAATTCTGCTTATTTTTCATCTCCCACCTGAGTAGGAATTTCCTCCTACTGCAGAAATCTAATTCTGCTTATTTTTCATCTCCCACCTGAGTAGGAATTTACTCCTACTGCAGAAATCTACTTCTGCTTTAACTCTATCCTACGTCTAAGCAGGAATCTACTCCTGCTACAGAAATCTACTTCTGCTTTATTTCATCCATCATCGAAGCAGGAATCTACTCTTGCTGCAGAAATTGACTTCTGCCAAATTAGTTATTTCTATTACTGCTATAGCGCTTAGACCTGCAGCACAAAAACTTCTATTTCATTTGTTCATGAATTTAATGGTAAATTCATTTTTCTTCTCTTTTTTTCAGAAATAAGGAGTACAAATCTCTGTAGCAGTATTTTTTTGAATTATTGAATTTATGTTGAATTGTTTAATTTAAGATAGTATAAGTGTTGAATTCGTAGAGATATAGTAAGCTAGGTTATTGAATTGAATTTGAGATATTAGTTTTAAGCAATATATTTGAATAAAAAATTTTATATTTGAATTGTTAAAAGTTGAGTTATCCTTTCATAACCGGCACCCCCCTTTAGCTTGAGCACAGATATCACACTGGTTTTAAATTTCTTTAATAAAAAAACATTTGTTAATTTTTTCCCAATTTTTTGGAACTATTAATTTTTTCATTTCTTTTCTTTGTTCTATTTTTTCATTTGTTTTTATAGTCACACTGTTTCTCCATTTGAGATCTTTTGATGAGTCAAAATCAAAACTTGATACTTGTCACCCAAAATAAAAGGGGTTGTATAATGCAATAACAAACGAAAGTTTCTTTAGATTTTTGCTATATACCGGACATTCGAAAAAAATGCCTTCTTCAACAAATACAAGTTTACCACAGTAAAAATTTTAAAGAGTAATCTCTATTTTATCTCTTCTTCTTTGGTTGAATGTAGGAGTTTTTTGCCTCATATAATTCACACCCAGAATGTATTCGGAGTTTCTATGTGATGAGAGCAATTTTATCTTTTTCAAGCGTCTGCAGCAGGCAGAAAACCAATCTGTACCGATGAGTGTAAGCTTTTCTGCTAACACGAAATGCTTCTTCTTCTTTCTTTCTCTTTTTCCTTTTTTCAGCAAACTGCGGGCGTACACAATTTCGATTCGTTTCGAATGAATCTGGTTTTAAATTTTTAATAAAAAAGTTTGTTTTTTTCTCAATTTTTTGGTATTTTCAATTTTTCAATTATTTCCTTTCTTCAATTTGTTCATTTGTTTTTCAAGCCACTCAATTTCGCTATTTGGGAACTGTTGATGAGTCACAACAAGGACTTGAAACTTGTCACGCAAAATAAAATGGGTTGTGTGATGAAATAAGAAATAAAACTCTTTTATCTTTGTGCTATATACCGGAGATTCCAAAAAAATGCCCGTAAAAAATATTAAAGAGTAACCCATATTTTTGTTACTTCCTCTTTGGTTGAATACAGGAGTGTCTTGCCTCATCTAATTCACACCCAGAATTTATTCTGAATTTATGTGTGTTTAGATCAATTTGATCCGTTTCAAGCGTCTACAGCAGGCAGAAAACCAAGCTGTACCGAAGATTGTAAGGTTTTCTGCTAACACGATACGCTTCTTCTTCTTTCTTTCTCTTTTTATTTTTTCAACCATCTGTGGACATACAAAAGTTCGACTCGTTTCCAATAAATCTGGTTTTAAATTTCTTTAATAAAGAAACATTTGTTTATTTTTTCCCAATTTTTTGGAACTATTAATTTTTTCATTTCTTTTCTTTGTTCTATTTTTTCATTTGTTTTTATAGTCACACTGTTTCGCCTTTTGGGATCTGTTTATGAGTCAAAATCAAAACTTGATACTTGTCACCCAAAATAAAAGGGGTTGTATAATGAAATAACAAACGCAAGTTTTTTTAGATTTTTGGTATATACCGGACGTTCGAAATAAATGCCTTCTTCAACAAATATAAGTTTACCACAGTAAAAATTTTAAAGAGTAATCTCTATTTTGTCTCTTCTTCTTTGGTTGAATATAGGAGTTTTTTGCCTCATATAATTCACACCCAGAATGTATTCGGAGTTTCTGTGTGATGAGAGCAATTTTATCTTTTTCAAGCGTCTGCAGCAGGCAGAAAACCAAGCTGTACCGATGAGTGTAAGCCTTTCTGCTAACACGAAATGCTTCTTCTTCTTTCTTTCTCTTTTTTCTTTTTTCAGCAAACTGCGGGCGTACACAATTTCGATTCGTTTCGAATGAATCTGGTTTTAAATTTTTTAATAAAAACGTGTGTTTTTTCCCAATTTTTGGTATTTTCAATTTTTCAATTATTTCCTTTCTTCTATTTTTTCATTTTGTTTTTCATGCCACTCAATTTCGCTATTTGGGAACTGTTTCCCAGCCAGGACTTGAAACATGTGACGCAAAATAAAATGGGTTGTGTGATGAAATAAGAAATAAAACTCTTTTAGCTTTGTGCTATATACTGGAGATTCCAAAAAAATGCCTTCTTGAACAAACATAAGTTTGCCCCCGCAAAAAATCTTAAAGATTAATACCTATTTTTGTTACTTCCTATTTGGTTGAGTATAGGAGTGTCTTGCCTCAGCTAATTCACACCCAGAATTTATTCTGAATTTATATATGATTAGATCAATTTGATCTGTATCAAGCGTCTACAGCAGGCAGAAAACAAAACTGTACCGTAGAGTTAAAGGTTTTCTGCTAACACGAAACGCTTCTTCTTCTTCTTTTCTCTTTCTTATTTTTTCAACCATCTGTGGATATACAAAATTACGATTCGTTTCGAATGAATCTGGTTTTAAATTTGTTTAATAAAAAAACATTTGTTTCTTTTTTTCCCAATCTTTGGAACTATAATTTTTTTCATTTCTTTTCTTTGTTGTATTTTTTCATTTGTCTTTCTTGTCACTCTATTTCGGTATTTGGGACCTGTTGATGAGTCAAAACCAAAACTTGAAACTTGTCATCCAAAAGAAAATGGGTTGTATGATGAAATAACCAACGAAAGTTTTTTTAGCTTTTTTTATATACCAGAGATTCGAAAAAATGCCTGTTTCAACATATATAAGTTTGCCCCGGTAAAAATTTTAAAGAGTAATCTCTATTTTGTCTCTTCCTTTTTGGTTGAATATAGGTGTTTTTAGCCTCAAATAATCACACCTAGAATTTATTCTGAGTTTCTATGTGATGAGATCAATTTGATCTGCTTCAAGCGTCTACAGCAGGCAGAAAACCAAGCTGTACCGATGAGTGTAAGGTTTTCTGCTAACACAAAATGCTTCTTATTCTTCCTTTCACTTTTTTTTTTGAGCCCAATGTGGACGTACACAGTTTCGATTCGTTTCGAATGAATCTGGTTTTAAATCTTTTTAATAAAAAAGTCCTTTTCTCAATTTTTTGGTATTTTCAACTTTTCAATTATTTCCTTTCTTCTATTTTTTCATTTGTTTTTCAAGCCACTCAATTTCGCTATTTGGGAACTGTTGATGAGTCACAACAAGGACTTGAAACTTGTCACGCAAAATAAAATGGGTTGTGTGATGAAATAAGAAATAAAACTCTTTTATCTTTGTGCTATATACCGGAGATTCCAAAAAAATGCCTTCTTGAACAAATATAAGATTTCCCCCGTAAAAAATATTAAAGAGTAACCCATATTTTTGTTACTTTCTCTTTGGTTGAATACAGGAGTGTCTTGCCTCATCTAATTCACACCCAGAATTTATTCTGAATTGATGTGTGTTTAGATCAATTTGATCCGTTTCAAGCGTCTACAGCAGGCAGAAAACCAAGCTGTACCGAAGATTGTAAGGTTTTCTGCTAACACGATACGCTTCTTCTTCTTTCTTTCTCTTTTTATTTTTTCAACCATCTGTGGACATACAAAAGTTCGACTCGTTTCCAATAAATCTGGTTTTAAATTTCTTTAATAAAAGAACATTTGTTTATTTTTTCCCAATTTTTTGGAACTATTAATTTTTTCATTTCTTTTCTTTGTTCTATTTTTTCATTTGTTTTTATAGTCACACTGTTTCGCCATTTGGGATGTGTTGATGAGTCAAAATCAAAACTTGATACTTGTCACCCAAAATAAAAGGGGTTGTATAATGAAATAACGAAAGTTTTTTTAGATTTTTGCATATACCGGACATCCGAAATAAATGCCTTCTTCAACAAATATAAGTTTACCACAGTAACAATTTTAAAGAGTAATCTCTATTTTGTCTCTTCTTCTTTGGTTGAATATAGGAGTTTTTTGCCTCATATAATTCACACCCAGAATGTATTCGGAGTTTCTATGTGATGAGAGCAATTTTATCTTTTTCAAGCGTCTGCAGCAGGCAGAAAACCAATCTATACCGATGAGTGTAAACTTTTCTGCTAACACGAAATGCTTCTTCTTCTTTCTTTCTCATTTTCCTTTTTTCAGCAAACTGCGGGCGTACACAATTTCGATTCGTTTCGAATGAATCTGGTTTTAAATTTTTAATAAAAAAGTTTGTTTTTTTCTCAATTTTTTGGTATTTTCAATTTTTCAATTATTTCCTTTCTTCTATTTTTTCATTTGTTTTTCAAGCCACTCAATTTCGTTATTTGGGAACTGTTGATGAGTCACAACAAGGACTTGAAACTTGTCACGCAAAATAAAATGGGTTGTGTGATGAAATAAGAAATAAAACTCTTTTATGTTTGTGCTATATACCGGAGATTCCAAAAAAATGCCTTCTTGAACAAATATAAGATTTCCCCCGTAAAAAATATTAAAGAGTAACCCATATTTTTGTTACTTCCTCTTTGGTTGAATACAGGAGTGTCTTGCCTCATCTAATTCACACCCAGAATTTATTCTGAATTTATGTGTGTTTAGATCAATTTCATCCGTTTCAAGCGTCTACAGCAGGCAGAAAACCAAGCTGTACCGAAGACTGTAAGGTTTTCTGCTAACACGATACGCTTCTTCTTCTTTCTTTCTCTTTTTATTTTTTCAACCATCTGTGGACATACAAAAGTTCGACTCGTTTCCAATAAATCTGGTTTTAAATTTCTTTAATAAAAAAACATTTGTTTATTTTTTCCCAATTTTTTGGAACTATTAATTTTTTCATTTCTTTTCTTTGTTCTATTTTTTCATTTGTTTTTATAGTCACACTGTTTCGCCTTTTGGGATCTGTTTATGAGTCAAAATCAAAACTTGATACTTGTCACCCAAAATAAAAGGGGTTGTATAATGAAATAACAAACGAAAGTTTTTTCAGATTTTTGGTATATACCGGACGTTCGAAATAAATGCCTTCTTCAACAAATATAAGTTTACCACAGTAAAAATTTTAAAGAGTAATCTCTATTTTGTCTCTTCTTCTTTGGTTGAATATAGGAGTTTTTTGCCTCATATAATTCACACCCAGAATGTAGTCGGAGTTTCTATGTGATGAGAGCAATTTTATCTTTTTCAAGCGTCTGCAGCAGGCAGAAAACCAAGCTGTACCGATGAGTGTAAGCCTTTCTGCTAACACGAAATGCTTCTTCTTCTTTCTTTCTCTTTTTTCTTTTTTCAGCAAACTGCGGGCGTACACAATTTCGATTCGTTTCGAATGAATCTGGTTTTAAATTTTTTAATAAAAACGTGTGTTTTTTCCCAATTTTTTGGTATTTTAAATTTTTCAATTATTTCCTTTCTTCTATTTTTTCATTTTGTTTTTCATGCCACTCAATTTCGCTATTTGGGAACTGTTTCACAGCCAGAACTTGAAACATGTGACGCAAAATAAAATGGGTTGTGTGATGAAATAAGAAATAAAACTCTTTTAGCTTTGTGCTATATACTGGAGATTCCAAAAAAATGCCTTCTTGAACAAACATAAGTTTGCCCCCGCAAAAAATCTTAAAGATTAATACCTATTTTTGTAACTTCCTATTTGGTTGAGTATAGGAGTGTCTTGCCTCAGCTAATTCACACCCAGAATTTATTCTGAATTTATATATGATTAGATCAATTTGATCTGTATCAAGCGTCTACAGCAGGCAGAAAACCAAGCTGTACCGAAGAGATAAAGGTTTTCTGCTACCACGAAACGCTTCTTCTTCTTCCTTACTCTTTTTATTTTTTCAACCATCTGTGGATATACTAAAGTTCGACTCGCTTCGAATGAATCTTGTTTTAAATTTCTTTAATAAAAAAACATTTGTTTAATTTTTCCCAATTTTTTGGAACTATTAATTTTTTCATTTCTTTTCTTTGTTCTATATTTTCATTTGTTTTTATAGTCACACAGTTTCGCCATTTGGGATCTGTTGATGTGTGAAAACAAAAAATTGATATTTGTCACCAAAATAAAATGGGTTGTATGATGAAATAACAAACGAAAGTTTTTTTTAGATTTTTGCTATATACCGGAGATTCGAAAAAAATTTTTTCTTCAATAAATATAATTTTGCCCTGGTAAAAAATTTTAAAGAGTAGTCTCTATTTTGTCTCTTCCTCTTTGGTTGAATATAGGACTTTTTTGCCTAATATAATTCACACCCATAATTTATTTTGAGTTTCCATGTGATGAGATCAATTTGATATGTATCAAGCGTCTACAGCAGGCAGAAAACCAAGCTGTACCAAAGATATGAAGGTTTTCTGCTAACAGGAAACGCTTCTTTTTCTTCCTTTATCTTTTTTATTTTTTCAACCATCTGTGGACATACTAAAGTTCGAATCGTTTCGAATGAATCTTGTTTTAAATTTTTTTAATAAAAAAACATTTGTTTCTTTTTTTCCCCAATTTTTAGGGCTATCAATATTTTCATTTCTTTTCTGTGTTCTATTTTTTCATTTGTTTTTCTAGTCACACAATTTCGTTAAACGGGGCCTTTTGATGAGTCAAAACCAAAACTTGAAACTTGTCACCCAAAATTAAATGGGTTGTATGATGAAATAACAAACGAAAGTTTTTTTAGATTTTTGCTATATACCGGATATTCGAAAAAATGCCTTCTGCAAAAAATATAAGTTTGCCCCGGGTAAAAATTTTAAAGGCTAATCTGTATTTTGTCTTTTCCTCTTTGGTTGAATATAGGAGTTTTTTGCCTCATATAATTAACACCCATAATTTATTTTGAGTTTCCATGTGATGAGATCAATTTGATCTGTATCAAGCGTCTACAGCAGGCAGAAAACCAAGCTGTACCGAAGAGATAAAGGTTTGCTGCTACCACGAAACGCTTCTTCTTCTTCCTTACTCTTTTTATTTTTTCAACCATCTGTGGATATACAAAAGTTCGATTCATTTCGAATGAATCTGGTTTTAAAGTTCTGTAATAAAAAAACATTTGTTTCTTTTTTCCCAATTTTTTGGAGCTATTATTTTTTCAATTCTTTTCTTTGTTCCACTTTTTCATTTGTCTTTCTTGTCACTCAATTTCGGTATTTGGGACTTGTTGATGAGTCAAAACCAAAACTTGAAACTTGTCACCCAAAATAAAATGGGTTGTGTGATGAAATAACAAACTAAATTTTACTAGATTTTAGCTATATACCGGAGATTCCAAAAAAATGCCTTCTTGAACAAATATACGTTTGCCCCCGCAAAAAATCTTAAAGATTAATCCCTATTTTGGTTACTTCCTCTTTGGCTGAAGAGAGGAGTTTTTTGCCTCATTTAATTCACACCCATAATTTATTTTGAGTTTCTATGTGTTGAGATCAATTTGATCTGTATCAAGCGCCTACAGATGAAATAAGAAATAAAACTCTGTTAGCTTTGTGCTATATACCGGAGATTCCAAAAAAATGCCTTCTTGCACAAATATAAGATTTCCGCCTTAAAAAATCTTAAAGAGTGATTCATATTTTTGTTACTTCCTCTTTGTTAGAATACAGGAGTGTCTTACCTCATCTAATTCACACCCAGAATTTGTTCTGAATTTATATGTGTTTAGATCTATTAGATCGGTTTCAAGCGTCTACAGCAGGCAGAAAACCAAGCTGTACCGAAGAGATAAAGGTTTTCTGCTAACACGAAACGCTTCTTCTTCTTCCTTTCTGTTTTTATTTTTTCAACCATATGTGGACATACAAAATTTCGACTCGTTTCGAATGAATCTGCTTTTAAATTTCTTATTAAAAAAACATTTGTTTATTTTTCCCAATTTTTTGGAACTATTAATTTTTTCATTTCTTTTCTTTGTTCTATTTTTTCATTTGTTTTTATAGTCACCCAATTTCGACATTTGGGATCTGTTGATAAGTCAAAACCAAAAATTTGATACTTGTCACCCAAAATAAAATGGGTTGTGTAATGAAATAACAAACGAAAGTTTTTTTTAGATTTTTTCTATATATCGGAGATTCGAAAAAAATGCCTTCTTCAGTAAATATAAGTTTAACACGGTAAAAAATTTTAAACAGTAATCTCTATTTTTTCTCTTCCTCTTTGGTTGAATAAAAGAGTTTTTTGCCTCATATAATTCACACCCAGAATTTATTCTGAGTTTCTATGTGATGAGAGCAATTTGATCTATTTCAAGCGTCTACAGCAGGCAGAAAACCAAGCTTTACCGAAGAGTTAAAGGTTTTCTGCTAACACGAAACGCTTCTTCTTCTTCCTTTCTCTTTTTTATTTTTTCAACCATCTGTGGACATACAAAAGTTCGATTCGTTTCGAATGAATCTGGTTTTAAATTTCTTTAATAAAAAAACATTTGTTTCTTTTTTCCCAATTTTTAGGAACTATTATTTTTTCATTTCTTTTCTTTGTTCTATTTTTGCATTTGTCTTTCCTGTCACTCAATTTCGGTATTTGGGACCTGCTGATGAGTCAAAACCAAAACTTGATTCTTTTCACCCAAAATAAAATGGCTTGTGTGATGAAATAAGAAACGAAAGTTTTTTTAGATTTTTGCTATATACCGGATATTCGAAGAAATTAATTCTTCAACAAATATAAATTTGCCCCGGTAAAAATTTTTAAAGAGTAATCTCTATTTTGTCTCTTCCTCTTTGGTTGAATATAGGAGTTTTTTGCTTCATATAATCACACACAGAATTTATTCTGAGTTTGTATGTCAGGAGAGCATTTTGATCTGTCTCAAGGGTCTACAACAGGCAGAAAACCAAGCTGTACCGAAGAGTTAAAGGTTTTCTGCTAACACGAAACACTTTTTCTTCTTCCCTTCTCTTTTTTATTTTTTCAACCATCTGTGGACATACAAAAGTTCGACTCGTTTCGAATGAATCTTGTTTTAAATTTCTTTAATAAAA
This sequence comes from Dioctria rufipes, assembly GCA_963924295.1. Taxonomy (NCBI): domain Eukaryota; kingdom Metazoa; phylum Arthropoda; class Insecta; order Diptera; family Asilidae; genus Dioctria; species Dioctria rufipes. Next base: position 122,262,536 of record OZ002744.1, read on the forward strand.
AAACATTTGTTTATTTTTTTCCCAATTTTTTGGAAATATTAATTTTTTCATTCCTTGCTTTGTTCTATTTTTTCATTTGTTTTTATAGTCACTCAATTTCGCCATTTGGTATCTGTTGATGAGTCACTACCAAAACTTGATTCTTTTCACCCAAAATAAAATGGGTTGTGTGATGAAATAACAAACATTTTGATGTGCCTACCGTTGTTGCTATACAATTGCTGGTATCGCCACTGCCGCTGATATTGCAGTTGCTACCAAGGGTGTCGCTGTCATTAATGGCATCATTGGCGTTGGGCACATGTGTGGTGTCAACGAGGACAATGGTGGAAATGATAGTGATGGTGGTGGTAGTAGTGGTATTAGGGGTGGTGGCGGTGGCGGTGATGGTGGCGACGAGGCAAGGGGGAGAAGCTAGGGATGAAGATATTGGTGATACATATTTGACTACGATCTAGAATAAGGTGAAGAACGGAAATAACAAAGACTACTAGTGACCCCTCAGAACAAAAACAAACTAGGATTAGAGCCTTGGTGGGAGGAACGCGCAGTATGAGACCCCCGCTAAGAGAAAACACAAGAAATACATGTGCGTACCTGTAGCCAACACATGCAATCACAAGAATGTCCTTGCAGAGCGAAGTCGCAGACATCATGTAATCGGTACGCGTGCTACACAATATAGCTTAGATAGTCGTAGGCAACCTGAAAAATAGAAAATAAAAGATTAATTAGCAGACATTTTGTGCAAGAAAACGCACATGGTATATAAACTGAACGTTTTTAATCTTAGGAAAACTTCTGATGAGTCCCGTGGCGGGGACGAAACATGTTAAGTATAGCCGAACAGGAGCCTACACGGCATCCCATTTAAAAATCTGAAACCGCTGATAAATTTTTATTTAACCTTGACGTGATGCGGAGAACGCATGTAAATACATACCATCTATATATAATATATTTTTGTATTAAGTTTAACATTTATGTAGATCAAGGAATATATTTCACACCAATCATTATACTAGATTGGCATAAGTTTCGTTTGCAGAACAACACACGCATACAAATTTACCAAGGAATATGTCACACACGGAACACCACATCTAACACACCAAGAGAGACAACACAACACCAACAAAGAAACACAGAACGAACACACACACAACATAGCATCCACACACCTATGAGGAAATCCTTCTAGTACCTCACGCAGGTACCACGGTGGCTAAACTAAACCACTTACGGCGGTGGACAACTGGTGCCCCACCTGCCGTACAACGCTTCGTCATGCTGCTTTAAGGAATTAATATCCTTAAACACAGATGACACAGTACCAGCACAGGCAGTTTTTTGACTAATAAATTTATTTTTTTTTGCTAATAAATAAAGAAATGAAAAATTGAAAATACCAAAAAATTGAGAAAAAAAATTTTATTGAAAAAATTTATTTCAAAACAGATTCTTTCGAAACGAATCGAACATGTGTACACCTGCATTGGGCTGCAAAAAGAAAAAAGAGAAAGGAAGAAGAAGAAGCATTTCGTGTTAGCAGAAAACCTTACACTCAGCGGTACGGCTTGGTTTTCTGCCTGCTGTCGACGCTTGAAACAGATCAAATTGATCTCATCACAAATAAACCCAGAATAAATTCTGGGTGAGAATTATATGAGGCAAAAAACTCCTATATTCAACCGAAGAGGAAGAGACAAAATACAGATTACTCTTTAAAATTTTTTACCGGGCAAACATATTGTAGCGAAAATCACTGCTTTACAAATTCTTGTAGAATTTCCATTGATTGTATCTCTGTGAAACTATGCTCCGATAAAGTTTCACAACATCTTTGTGATTATCCTATACAAGGTAAAAATTAGCAGAAAACGTCCTCCTGATTTCCTTAGAGCTTTCAGTCTCGTTTCCTAAAAAACAAACAAGAAATAACACCACAAAGAATCTTTCTTAAATTTTTAATTAATAAATTAATCTTACCTAATTACATCAATAACAATGCTGATGTCAGCTTCACATCTCACAGCAGAAGTAAATATGTCAGAACGAACATTCCGCGTAAAGAAGAAATCGTACTAGAACACAAAATGGAAACGAGGTACGAGCAACAAAGTCTCATTACACATCGCGTTCCGCCATGCGCCCTGAATGCGACACAAAATGGTCGGCCCCAAGTTGCGTTGTTGATTACCACAGATGTAATACCAGGAATGCGACATTGTCGTCGTCATTTCAAGATAAATGAGTTGAGTTTTTGCTTTCTTTGGGATGTCTACAGGAAAATTTTTACATCTTTTTAAGAATAAGTATAAGTTGTATTTAAAGCTTATTACATTTATGCCAGATTTAAAAGGACGGTGCTCCAAATTTACTCTACTTTCTGACGCCGACATTTTATGTGGCACAGCATTTGCTATGTTCTAATGTCGTAACATATATTCGAAAATTATTTTTTTTGGCGTCGACAGGTGCGTGTCGCACTCGTTTGTATTTCAGCCTTTAATTGAAGCTAGCTCACAAGAAATCACTGTGCAGCGGAATATTGCGATGGTACATCTAAGAGCAAGTCCAGCAACTCGTGCGCGCTGCTTCCAGCTACGTCTAAGCCAGTGGAAGGTACGGTTTTTAAGGAGGTATAAATTATTTACGGTAAGGAAAATTTCTAATTCAACAAAAGGCGAAAGTTTCTTATTTTATCGTTCAACTCGACCATATTGAATTAGGAATAAATTGAATTTACGCAAAATAGTTTTTTTAGATAATAAGTTGAAAGCAGCCTGTGGCGGCAATAACTAAAATGGTAACACTCATGACAAATGATGAGGTGCAGTTGCTATGCCAAGTTATTGTTGCTATGCCAGTTGTTGCTATGCCAATATTGTTGCCATGCGCCTTTGACTACCGTTCTTTGGTGCCGTGTGCAAACTCTGGCTATATAAACAGCAGTCAAGTGGTTATCGATTCCTAGTGTTATTTCCCAGTGTTCTAATTCCTACTAATAAATCAAATACTTTATTTAGTTGACGATTAAAATAAATATTCTTCTTCTGGGTCTCGACTGGATTAAGGGTATTGTTTTGATAAGCGACTAAAATAAAGATTCTTATTGTGGGTAGCGACTGCAATAAGAATTTAATACTAATCCAACAAGTGCTTTGTTTTGGTTATACGGTTGAAGATCGAGATTTTTATTCTGGGTACCGACTGGATTAAAGATCTTATTTTTGACAGCGACTAAAATAAAGATTCTTACTGTGGGTATCGACTGCAGTAGGAATAAATTACTAACACCAAACTCTTTATTGCGGGTCTCGACTGTAATAAAGATTCTTATTGTGGGTATCGACTGCAATAAGAATAAATTACTAACTCAAAACACTTTATCGCGGGTCTCGACTGTGATAAAAATTCTTTCTGTGGGTACCGACTGCAGTAAGAATAAATTACTAACACCAAATACTTTATCGCGGGTCTCGACTGTGATAACGATCCTTTCTGTGGGTACCGACTGTAGTAAGAATAAATTACTAACACCAAACACTTTATCGCGGGTCTCGACTGTGATAAAGATTCCGAATCCAGTCAGAATTACTAACCTCATTTTATTCTGGGTCTCGACTGGAATAAAAACAAAATATCCCAATCCTAAAAACCTTAATAGAGAACCAAGTGAATCAGCTGCCAAACACTGATCAGGTGAGTACAAAGTCAGATACAGTAAAATAAATTTTCTTTTAAAATAATGAGATACAGTAAGAATAAATAAATTTCCGTTTAAATAAAATAATCTTATTGCTTACATAACATAAATTATATATCGTCGTAACCTTTTTCAATTGCTAAGGTTTCTGTGAAATTCTTAAAGGAGTTTTAAATATTAGAACAAAACTGCTCCCTCGTTTACCGCTTGGCCGGAGCAAATTTTTATCCAACAGATAAAAACGTTACAATATATTTGTTGAAGAAGGTATTTTTTCGAATCTCCAGTATATAGCAAAAATCTAAAAAAAATTTGGTTTGTTATTTCATAACACAACCCATTTTATTTTGGGTGACAAGTTTCAAGTTTTGGTTTCGACTCATCAACAGGTCCCAAATAGCGAAATTGAGTTACTAAAAAAACAAATGAAAAAATAGAACACAGAAAAGAAATGAAAAAATTAGTAATTCCTAAAAATTGGGAAAAAAAGAAACAAATGTTTTTTATTAATAAAATTTAAAACCCGATTCATTCGAAACGAATCGAACTTTTGTATGTCCACAGATGGTTGAAAAAATAAAAAAGAGAAAGGAAGAAGAAGAAGCGTTTCGTGTTAGCAGAAAACCTTTAACTCTTCGGTACATCTTGGTTTTCTGCCTGCTGTAGATGCTTGATACAGATCAAATTGATCTAATCACATATAAATTCAGAATAAATTCTGGGTGTGAATTAGATGAGGCAAGACACTCCTATATTCAACCAAATAGGAAGTAACAAAAATAGGGATTAATCTTTAAGATTTTTTGCGGGGCAATCTAATATTTGTTTAAGAAAGCATTTTTTTGGAATCTCCGGTATATAGCACAAAGCTAAAAAAGTTATATTTCTTATTTTATCACACAACCCCTTTTATTTTGCGTGACAAGTTTCAAGTCTTGGTTGCGACTCATCTACAGTTCCCAAATAGCAAAATTGAGTGGCTTGAAAAACAAATGAAAAAATATAAGAAAGGAAAGAAATGAAAAATTGGAAATACGAAAAAATTGAGAAAAAAAAAACTTTCTTATTAAAATAATATGATACCAGATTCATTCGAAGAGAATCGAACCTGTGTACGCCCGCATTGGGCAGAAAAAATAAAAAAAAGAAAGGAAGAAGAAGAATTTCGTGTTACCAGAAAACCTTACACTCATCAGTACAGCTTGCTTTTCTGCCTGCTGTAGACGCTTGAAACAGATCAAATTGATCTCATCACATAGAAACTCAGAATAAATTCTGGGTGTGAATTATATGAGGCAAAAAACTCTTATATTCAATCAAAGAGGAAGACACAAAATAGAGATTACTCTTTAAAAATTTTTACCGGGGCAAACTTATATTTGTTGAAGAAGGCATTTTATCGAATCTCCAGTATATTGCAAAAATGTAAAAAAAAACTTTGGTTTGTTATTTCATCACACAACCCATTTTATTTTGGTTGAGAAGTTACAAGTTTTGGTTTCGACTCATCAACAGGTCCCAAATAGCGAAACTGAGTGAATAAAAAAACAAATAGAACAAAGATAAGAAAGGAAAATATTAATAGTCCCAAAAAATTGTGAAAAAAAGAAACAAATGTTTTTTTATTAAAGAAATTTAAAACCAAATTCATTCGAAACGAATCGAACTTTTTATGCCCGCAGATGCTTGAAAAAACAAAAAAGAGAAAGAAAGAAGAAGATGCGTTTCGTGTTAGCAGAAAACCTTACACTCTTCGGTAAGCTTTGTTTTCTGCCTGCTGTAGACGCTTGAAACGGATCAAATTGATCTCGTCACATATAAATTCAGAATAAATTCTGGGTGTGAATTAGATGAGGCAAGACACTCCTATATTCAACCAAAGAGGCTGTAACAAAAATAGGGATTACTCTTTAAGATTTTTTAGGGGGCAAACCCATATTTGTTCAAGAAGGCATTTTTTTGGAATGTCTGGTATATAGCACAAAGCTAAAAAAGTTTTATTTCTTATTTTATCACACAACCCATTTTATTTTGCGTCACAAGTTTCAAGTCCTGGTTGTGACTCATCAACAGTCCCAAATAGCGAAATTGAGTGGCTTGAAAAACAAATGAAAAAGTAGAAGGAACGACATAAATGAAAAATTGAAAATACCAAAAAATTGAGAAAAAAAAATTTATTAAAAAATTTTATTTAAAACCAGATTCATTCGAAATGAATCGAAGCTGTGTACGCCCGCAGCGGGCTGAAAAAAGAAAAAAAGGAAACGAAGAAGAAGAAGCATTTCGTGTTAGCAGAAAACCTTACACTCAGCGGTACAGCTTGGTTTTCTGCCTGCTGTAGACGCTTGAAACCGATCAATTTGCTCTCATCACATAGCGACTTAGAATAAATTCTGGGTGTGAGCTATATGAGGGAAAAAACTCCTATATTCAACCAAAGAGGAAGAGACAAAATAGAGATTACAATTTAAAATATTTTACCGAGGCAAACTTATATTTCTTGAAGAAGGCATTTTTTTTCGAATCTCCGGTATATAGCAAAAGTCTAAAAAAAAATTTGGTTTGTTATTCCATCACACAACCCATTTTATTTTGGGTGACAAGTTTCAAGTTTTGGTTTTGACTCATCAACAGGTCCCAAATGGCGAAACTGTGTGACTATAAAAACAAATGAAAAAATAGAAAAGAGAAAAGAAAAGAAAAAATTAATAGTTCCAAAAAATAGAGAAAAAATAAACAAATGTTTTTTTATTAAAGAAATTTAAAACCAGGTTCATTCGAAACGAATCGAAATTTTTATGTCCGCAGACGAATTGAAAAAAAAAAGAGAAAGGAAGAAGAAGAAGCACTTCGTGTTACCAGAAAACCTTACATTCTTCGGTACAGCTTTGTTTTTTTGTTTTCGGCCTGCTCTAGACGCTTGAAACGGATCAAATTGATCTCGTCACATATAAATTCAGAATAAATTCTGGGTGTGAATTAGATGAGGCAAGACACTCCTATATTCAACCAAAGAGGCTGTAACAAAAATAGGGATTACTCTTTAAGATTTTTTAGGGGGCAAACCCATATTTGTTCAAGAAGGCATTTTTTTGGAATGTCTGGTATATAGCACAAAGCTAAAAAAGTTTTATTTCTTATTTTAACACACAACCCATTTTATTTTGCGTCACAAGTTTCAAGTCCTGGTTGTGACTCATCAACAGTCCCAAATAGCGAAATTGAGTGGCTTGAAAAACAAATGAAAAAGTAGAAGGAAGGACAGAAATGAAAAATTGAAAATACCAAAAAATTGAGAAAAAAAAATTTATTAAAAAATTTTATTTAAAACCAGATTCATTCGAAATGAATCGAAGCTGTGTACGCCCGCAGCGGGCTGAAAAAAGACAAAAAGGAAACGAAGAAGAAGAAGCATTTCGTGTTAGCAGAAAACCTTACACTCAGCGGTACAGCTTGGTTTTCTGCCTGCTGTAGACGCTTGAAACCGATCAATTTGCTCTCATCACATAGCGACTTAGAATAAATTCTGGGTGTGAGCTATATGAGGGAAAAAACTCCTATATTCAACCAAAGAGGAAGAGACAAAATAGAGATTACTCTTTAAATTTTTTTACCGTGGTAAACTTATATTTGTTGAAGTAGGCATTTTTTTCGAATCCCCGGTAAATAGCAAATATCTAAAAAAACTTTCGTTTGTTATTTCATCATACAACCCATTTTATTTTGGCTGACAGGTATCAAGTTTTGGTTTTGACTCATCAACTGATTCCAAATGGCGAAATGGAGTAACTATAAAAACAAATGAAAAAATAGAACAAAGAAAAGAAATGAAAAAATTAATAGTTCCAAAAACTTGGGAAAAAATAAACAAATGTTTTTTTATTAAAGTAATTTAAAACCAGATTCATTCGGATCAAGTAGAACTTTTATATATCCACAGATGGTTGAAAAAATAAAAAGAGAAAGGAAGAAGAAAAGGAAGCGTCTGGTGTTAGCAGAAAACCTTTATCTCTTCGGTACTGATTGGTTTTCTGCCTGCTGTAGACGCTTGATACAGATCAAATTGATCTCAACACATGGAAACTCAAAATAAATTCTGGGTGTGAATTAGCTGAGGCAAGATACTCCTATACTCAACCAAAGATGAAGTAACGAAAATAGGGATTAATCTTTAAGTTTTTTTGCGGGGCAAACTTATATTTGTTCAAGAAGGCATTTTTTTGGAATCTCCGGTATATAGCACAAAGCTAAAAAAGTTTTATTTCTTATTTCATCACACAACTCATTTTATTTTGCGTGACAATTTTCAAGTCTTGGTTGTGACTCATCAACAGTTCCCAAATAGCGAATTGAGTGGCTTGAAAAACAAATGAAAAAATAGAAGAAAGGAAAGAAAAGTAAAATTGAAAATGCCAAAAAAACTGAGAAAAAACAAGTTTTTTATTAAAAAATTTTAAAACCAGATTCATTCGAAATGAATCGAAGTTGTGTATGCCCGCAGTGGGCTGAAAAAAGAAAAGAACGAAACGAAGAAGAAGAAGCATTTCGTGTTAGCAGAAAACCTTACACTCAGCGGTACAGCTTGGTTTTCTGCCTGCTGTAGACGCTTGAAACAGATCAAATTGATCTCATAACATAGAAACTAAGAATAAATTATGAGTGAGAATTATGAGGCAAAATCTCGTATATTCAACCAAAAAGGAAGAGACAAAATACAGATTACACTTTAAAATATTTTACCGAGGCAAACTTATATTTGGTGAAGAAGGCATTTTTTTCGAATCTCCGGTATATACCAAAAAGCTTGGTTTTCTGCCTGCTGTAGACGCTTGAAACAGGACAAATTGCTCTCATCCATTGCCGTCTTTATGTTCCAGGCCGTGACATCGAATTCTTTGAATGTATTAGAGTGGTACGATTTCGTACTTCTTTTAGCATTTGTTCTTATGGAAAAATGCATTACTTTCAACTTAAACCTTCTGCACAATGTAAATAAGCCTCCGTACTAAAAGTTTTATTCAGGAATTTTGTTATTTAATTCCTTGTGCATTTACCAGTATATAAATCTAAGTACTTTCTTTAAGAAAATTCTTTACATTTTATTACTCAAACATAACACTACACATAAAAATGAGAAAATGCGTTGAAATCTGTTGCCTTCATACCAGCTTTCATATCTCTGTGCGTTTTCTCACAGAGTAATGAAAGCTCACTTCAAAGTGGGAGCAAATAGTTCTTAAATCAGATCTACTTTTGTTTGAAACTGATTTTCTTTTGAAAATGTATAAAAACCTAAAGTATAAATTATACAACCATAAAGTCAACAAAATTTCCTATAAAATAGGCTAATATTTGAATTACCTTTGAATTATAATTTAGAAGTTATGAAGAGTTAAACACAGAAAACCGTTGCCGTCCGTTCGATTCACAGCGAAGTGAGCAAGCGCAGCTTGTGAAAATATGAGGAGAATGTGCAGCTCTGCCGATTCATTGATTAAAAAATACTTTGAGTCATGTTTGAAATGAAAAAACTGAATTATTTGATATGGAAAGTGGGAAATATTTTTAAATTGATAGAAGCATTACGGGATAATATATAAAAATGGTTAACATTGTCTTTTTGTCTTTATTGTACTTAAGAAGTTACTGTGTGCTAAACATTGAAAGACTTATTTTTTTCATATAACTCAATAGGCAAGCTCAAAGCTCTGATTGCTTTCCAGTGTGATTTGTGGTATGAAGGCAACAGAATTGAACGCATTTTCTCATTTTTATGTATAGTGTTATGTTTGAGTAATAAAATGTAAAGAATTTTCTTAAAGAAAGTACTTAGATTTATATACTGGTAAATGCACAAGGAATTAAATAACAAAATTCCTGAATAAAACTTTTAGTACGGAGGCTTATTTACATTGTGCAGAAGGTTTAAGTTGAAAGTAATGCATTTTTCCATAAGAACAAATGCTAAGAGAAGTACGAAATCGTACCACTCTAATACTTTTGCAAGTAGCAAAATCGTTTTGTGTCATGGCCTGGAACATAAAGACGGCAATGTCTCATCACATAGAAACTCAGAATAAAATTTGGGTGTGAATTATATGAGGCAAAAAACTTTTATATTCAACCAAAGAGGAAGAGACAAAATGGAGTTTACTCTTTCAAATTTTTACTGTGGTAAACTTATATTTGTTGAAGAAGGCATTTTTTTCGAATCTCCGGTATATAGCAAAAATCTAAATATACTTTCGTTTGTTATTTCATCATACAACCCATTTTATTTTGGGTGACAAGTTTCAAGTTTTGGTTTTGACTCATAAACAGGTCCCAAATAGCGAAATTAAGTGACTAGAAAAACAAATGAAAAAATAGAACACAGAAAAGAAATGAACAAATTAATAATTCCAAAAAATTGGGAAAAAAAGAAACAAATGTTTTTTTATTAAAAAAATTTAAAACTAGAATCATTCGAAACGAGTCGAACTTTTCATGTCCGCAGATGCTTGTAAAAATGAAAAAGAGAAAGGAAGAAGGACAAACGTTTCGTGTTTGCAGAAAACCTTACACTCTTCGGTACAGCTCTGTTTTCTCCCTGCTGTAGACGCTTGAAACGGATCAAATTGCTCTCGTCACATATAAATTCAGAATAAATTCTGGGTGTGAATTAGATGAGGCAATACACTCCTATATTCAACCAAAGAGGAAGTAACAAAAATAGGGATTACTCTTTAAGATTTTTTACGGGGGCAAACTTATATATGTTCAAGATGGCATTTTTTTGGAATCTCCGGTACATAGCACAAAGCTAAAAAGTTTTATTTCTTATTTCATCACACAACCCATTTTATTTTACGTGACAAGTTTCAAGTCTTGGTTGTGACTCATCTACAGTTCCCAACTAGCGAAATTGAGTGGCTTTAAAAACAAATGAAAAAATACAAAAAAGAAAGAAATAAAAAATTCAAAATACCAAAAAATTGGGAAAAAAAAAATTAGTAAAAAAATTTATTTAAAATCACATTCATTCGAAAAGAATCGAACCTGTGTACGCCTGCAGTGAGCTGAAAAAAGAAAAGAGAGAAAGGAAGAAGAAGAACCATTTCGTGTTAGCAGAAAACCATACACTCAGCGGTACAGCTTGGTTTTCTGCCTGCTGTAGACGCTTGAAACAGATCAAATTGATCTCATCACATAGAAGAATAAATTCTGGGTGAGAAGTATATGAGGCAAAATCTCCTATATTCAACCAAAGAGGAAAAGACAAAACACAGATTACACTTTAAAATATTTTACCGAGGCAAACTTATATTTGTTGAAGAAGGCATTTATTTCGAATCTCCGGTATATAGCAAAAATCTAAAAAAATTTTGGTTTGTTATATCATCACACAACCCATTTTATTTTGGGTGACAAATTTGAAGTTTTGGTTTTGACTCATCAATAGGTCCCAAATACCGAAATGGAGTGACAAGAAAGACAAACGAAAAAATAGAACAAAGAACAGAAACGAAAAATTAATAGTTCCAAAAAATTGGAAAAAAAAGAAACAAATGTTTTTTTATTAAAGAACTTTAAAACCAGATTCATTCGAAACGAATCGAAATTTTGTATGTCCACAGATGGTTGAAAAAATAAAAAAGAGAAAGGAAGAAGAAGAAGCGTTTCCTGTTAGCAGAAAACCTTTAACTCTTCGGTACAGCTTGGATTTCCGCCTGCTGTAGACGCTTGATACAGATCAAATTGATCTCATCACATGGAAACTCAAAATAAATTATGGGTGTGAAATATATGAGGCAAAAAACTCTTATATTCAACCAAAGAGAAAGAGATAACATAGAGATTACTCTTTAAAATTTTTTACCGGGGCAAACTTATATTTGTTGAAGTAGGCAGTTTTTTCGAATCTCCGGTATATAGCAAAAATAAAAAAAAAAAAACTTTCGTTTGTTATTTCATCATACAACCCATTTAATTTTGGGTGACAAGTTTCAAGTTTTGGTTTTGACTCATCAACAGGTCCCATTTAGCGAAATTGAGTGACTAGAAAAACAAATGAAAAAATAGAACAAAGAAAAGAAATGAAAAATTAATAGTTCCAAAAAATTGGAAAAAAAAGAAACAAATGTTTTTTTATTAAAAAAATTTAAAACTAGAATCATTCGAAACGAGTCGAACCTTTCATGTCCGCAGATGCTTGTAAAAATGAAAAAGAGAAAGGAAGAAGGACAAACGTTTCGTGTTAGCAGAAAACCTTACACTCTTCGGTACAGCTCTGTTTTCTCCCTGCTGTAGACGCTTGAAACGGATCAAATTGCTCTCGTCACATATAAATTCAGAATAAATTCTGGGTGTGAATTAGATGAGGCAATACACTCCTATATTCAACCAAAGAGGAAGTAACAAAAATAGGGATTACTCTTTAAGATTTTTTACGGGGGCAAACTTATATATGTTCAAGATGGCATTTTTTTGGAATCTCCGGTACATAGCACTAAGCTAAAAACATTTTAATTCTTATTTCATCATACAAACCATTTTATTTTGCGTGACAAAATTCAAGTCTTGGTTGCGACTCATCTACAGTTCCCAAATAGCGGAATTGAGTGTCTTGAAAGACAAATGACAAAATAGAAGAAACGAAAGAAATGAAAAATTGAAAATACCAAAAAATTGAGAAAAAAAATTTTTTTAAAATCAGATTCATTCGAAAAGAATCGAACCTGTGTACGCCTGCAGTGAGCTGAAAAAAGAAAAAAGAGAAAGGAAGAAGGAGAAGCATTTCATGTTAGCAGAAAACCTTACACTCAGTGGTACAGCTTGGTTTTCTACCTGCTGTAGACGTTTGAAACAGATCAAATTGATCTCATCACATAGAAACTAAGAATAAATTCTGAGTGAGAATTATATGAGGCAAAATCTCCTATATTCAACCAAAGAGGAAGAGACAAATTACAGATTACACTTTAAAATATTTTACCGAGGCAAACTTGTATTTGTTGAAGAAGCCATTTTTTTGGAATCTCCGGTATATAGCAAAAATCTAAAAAAGTTTTATTTCTTATTTCATCACACAACCCATTTTAATTTGCGTGACAAGTTTCAAGTTTTGGGTTTGACTCATCAACACGTCCCGAATAGCGAAATTGAGTCACTAGAAAAAGAAATGAAAAAACAGAACAAAGAAAACCAATGAAACAACTAGTAGTTCCTAAAAATTGGTTAAAATAGAAACAAATGTTTGTTTATTAAAGAAATTTAAAGCCAGATTCATTCGAAATGAATCGAACTTTTGTAGGTCCACAGATAGCTGAGAAAATAAATAAGAGAACGAAAGAAGAAGAAGCGTTTCGGGTTAGCAGAAAACCTTTAACTCTTCGGTAAAGCTTTGTTTTCTGCCTGCTGTAGACGCTTGAAAGAGATCAAATTGCTCTCATCACATAGAAACTCAGAATAAAATTTGGGTGTGAATTATGTGAGGCAAAAAACTCCTATATTCAACCAAAGAGGAAGAGACAAAATAGAGATTACTCTTTAAAAGTTTTAATGTGGTAAACTTATATTTGTTGAAGAAGGCATTTTTTTCGAATCTCCGGTATATAGCAAAAATCTAAAAATACTTTCGTTTGTTATTTCATCATACAACCCATTTTATTTTGGGTGACAGGTATCAAGTTTTGGTTTTGACACATCAACAGATCCCAAATGGCAAAACTGTGTGAATATAAAAACAAATGAAATAATAGAACAAAGAAAAGAAACGAAAAAATTAATAGTCCCAAAAAATTGGGAAAAAATAAACAAATGTTTTTTTATTAAAGTAATTTAAAACCAGGTTCATTCGAAACGAATCGAACTTTTTATGTCCGCAGATGCTCGCAACAACAAAAAAGAGAAAGGAAGAAGAAGAAGCGTTTCGTGTTACCAGAAAACCTTACAATCTTCGGTACAGCTTTGTTTTCTGCCTGCTGTAGACGCTTGAAACGGATCAAATTGATCTCGTCACATATAAATTCAGAATAAATTCTGGGTGTGAATTAGATGAGGCAAGACACTCCTATATTCAACCAAAGAGGAAGTAACAAAAATAGGGATTAAACTTTAATATTTTTTGCGGGGGCAATCTTATATTTGTTAAAGAAGGCATTTTTTTGGAATCTCCGGTATATAGCACAAAGCTAAAAAAGTTTTATTCCTTATTTCATCACACAACCCATTTTATTTTGCGTGACAAGTTTCAAGTCTTGGTTGTGACTCATCTACAGTTCCCAACTTGCGAAATTGAGTGGCTTTAAATACAAATGAAAAAATACAAAAAAGGAAAGAAATGAAAAATTGAAAATACCACAAAATTGGGAAAAAAAAATTTTATTAAAAAATTTTGAAACCAGATTCATTCGAAAAGAATCTAACCTCTGTACGCCCGCAGTGGGCTGAAAAAAGAAAAAAGTGACAGGAAGAAGAAGAAGCATTCCGTGTAAGCAGAAAACCTTACACTAATCGGTACAGCCTAGTTTTCTGCCTGCTGTAGACGCTTGAAACATATCAAATTGATCTCATCACATAGAAACTCAGAATAAATTCTGGGTGTGGTTATATGAGGCAAAAAACTCCTATATTCAACCAAAGAGGAAGAGACAAAATAGAGATTACTCTTTAAAATTTTTTACCGGGCAAACTTATATTTGTTGGAGAAGGCATTTTTCCGAATCTCCGGTATATAGCAAAAATCTATAAAAACTTTCGTTTGTTATTTTATTACCCAACCCATTTTATTTTGGGTGACAAGTTTGAAGTTTTGGTTTTGACACATCAACAGATCCCAAATGGCGAAAATGGGTGACTATAAAAACAAATGAAATAGTAGAACAAAGAAAAGAAACGAAAAAATTAATAGTCCCAAAAAATTGGGAAAAAATAAACAAATGTTTTTTTATAAAAGGAATTTAAAACCAGTTTCATTCGAAACGAATCGAACTTTTTATGTCCGCAGATGCTCGCAACAACAAAAAAGAGAAAGGAAGAAGAAGAAGCGTTTCGTGTTACCAGAAAACCTTACACTCTTCGGTACAGCTTTGTTTTCTGCCTGCTGTAGATGCTTGAAACGGATCAAATTGATCTCGTCACATATAAATTCAGAATAAATTCTGGGTGTGAATTATATGAGGCAAGACACTCCTATATTCAACCAAAGAGGAAGTAACAAAAATAGGGATTACTCTTTAAGATTTTTTAGGGGAAAAACTCATATATTTGTTCAAGAATGCATTTTTTTTGAATCTCTGGTATATAGCACAAAGCTAAAAAAGTTTTATTTCTTATTTCATCACTCAACCCATTTTATTTTGCGTGACAAGTCTCAAGTTCTGGTTGTGACTCATCTACAGTTCCTAAATAGCTTAATTGAGGGTCTTGAAAAACAAATGAAAAATAGAAGAAAGGAAAGAAATGAAAAATTGAAAATACCAAAAAAGTGAAGAAAAAAATTTATTACAAAAATTTATTCAAAATCACATTAATTCGAAAAGAATGGAACCTGTGTACGCCTGCAATGATCTGAAAAAAGAAAAAAGAGAAAGGAAGAAGAAGAAGCATTTTGTGTTAGCAGAAAAATCTACACTCAGCGGTACAGCCCAGATTTCGGCCTGCTGTAAACGCTTGAAACAGATCAAATTGATCTCATCACATAGAAACTCAGAATAACTTCTGGGTGTTATTATATGAGTCAAAAAACCCCTATATTCAACCAAAGAGGAAGAGACAGAATAGAGATTACTCTTTAAAATTTTTTCCGGGGCAAACTTATATTTGTTGAAGAAGGCATTTTTTTCGAATCTCCAGTATATAGCAAAAATATAAAAAAACTTTCGTTTGTTATTTCATCACACAACCCATTTTATTTTGGGTGACAAGTTTTAAGTTTTGGTTTCGACTCATCAACAGGTCCCAAATACCGAAATTGAGTCACAAGAAAGACAAACGAAAAAATAGAACAAAGAAAATAATTGAAAAAAATAATAGTTCCAAAAAACTGCGAAAAAAAGAAACAAATGTTTTTTTATTAAAGAACTTTAAAACCAGATTCATTCGAAACGAATCGAAATTTTGTATGCCAACAGATGGTTGAAAAAATAAAAAAGAGAAAGGAAGAAGAAGCAGCGTTTCCTGTTATCTGAAAACCTTTATCTCTTCGGTACAGCATGGATTTCTGCCTGCTGTAGACGCTTGATACAGATCAAATTGATCTCATCACATGGAAACTCAAAATAAATTATGGGTGTGAATTATATGAGGAAAAAACTCCTATATTCAAACAAATAGGAAGAGACAAAATAGAGATTACACTTTAAAATTTTTTACCGAGGCAAACTTATATTTTTGAAGAAGGCAGTTTTTTCGAATCTCCGGTATATAGCAAAAATCTAAAAAAAAAAACGTTCGTTTGTTATTTCATCACACAACCCATTTTATTTTACGTGACAAGTTTCAAGTCTTGGTTGTGATTCATCAACAGTTCCCAAATAGCGAAATTGAGTGGCTTGAAAAACAAATGAAAAAATACAAAAAAGGAAACAAATGAAAAATTGAAAATTCCAAAAAATTTAGAAAAAAAAACTTTTTTATTAAAAAATTGTGAAACCAGATTCATTCGAAAAGAATCGATGTTTTGTACGCCCGCAGTTCGCTGAAAAAAGAAAAAATAGAAAGGAAGAAGAAGTAGAACTTCGTGTTACCAGAAAACTTTACACTCATCATTACAGCTTGGTTTTCTGCCTGATCTAGACGCTTGAAACAGATCAAATTGATCTCATAACATAGAGACACAGAATAAATTCTGGGTGTGAATTATATGAGGCAAAGAGCTATTATATTCAATCAAAGAGGAAGAGACAAAATAGAGATTACTCTTTAAAAATTTTTACCGGGGCATACTTATATTTTTTGAAGAAAGCATTTTTTTGGAATCTCCAGTATATAGCAAAAATCTAAAAAAACTTTCGTTTGTTATTTCATCACACTACCCAATTTATTTTGGGTGACAAGTTTCAAGTTTTGGTTTTGACTCATCAACAGGTCCCAAATAGCGAAAATGAGTGACTAGAAAAACAAATAGAGCAAAGAGAAGAAACGGAAGAATTAGTAGTCCCAAAAAATTGGGATAAAAAGAAACAAATGTTTTTTTATTAAAGAAATTTAAAACCAGATACATTCGAAACGAATCGAACTTTTATGTCCGCAGATGCTCGCAACAACAAAAAAGAGAAAGGAAGAAGAAGAAGCGTTTCGTGTTAGCAGAAAACCTTACACTCTTCGGTACAGCTTTGCTTTCTGCCTGTTGTAGACGCTTGAAACGGATCAAATTGATCTCGTCACATATAAATTCAGAATAAAATCTGGGTGTGAATTAGATGAGGCAAGACACTCCTATATTCAACCAAAGAGGATGTAACAAAAATAGGGATTACTCTTTAAGATTTTGTAGGGGCAAACTCATATTTGTTCAAGAAGGCATTTTTTTGGAATCTCCGGTACATGGCACAAAGCTAAAAAAGTTTTATTTCTTATTTCATCACACAACTCATTTTAATTTGCGTGACAAGTTTCAAGTCCTGGTTGTGATTCATCAACAGTTCCCAAATCGCGAAATTGAGTGGCTTGAAAAACAAATGAAAAAATAGAAGAAATCAAAGAAATGAAAAATTGAAAATACCAAAAAATTAAAAAAAAAACTTTTTTATTAAAAAATTTTGAAACAGATTCATTCGAAAAGAATCGAACATGTGTACAACCGCAGTGGCCTGAAAAAAGAAAAAAGAGAAAGGAAGAAGAAGCATTTCGTGTTAGCAGAAAACCTTACACTCATCGGTACAGCTTGGTTTTCTGCCTGATGTAGATGCTTGAAACAGATCAAATTGCTCTCATCACATAGAAACTCAAAATAAATTCTGGGTATGAATTATGTGAGGCAAAACACTCCTATATTCAACCAAAGAGGAAGTAACAAAAATAGGGATTACTCTTTAAGATTTTTTACGGGGGCAAACTTATATCTGTTCAAATACAGATTACAATTTAAAATATTTTACCGAGGCAAACTTATATTTGTTGAAGAAGGCATTTTTTTCGAATCTCCGGTTTATAGCAAAAATTTAAAAAAAACTTTCGTTTGTTATTTCATCACACAACTCAGTTTATTTTGTGTGACAAGTTTAAAGGCTTGGTTGTGACTCATCTACATTTCCCAAATAGCGAAATTGGGTGACTAGAAAAACAAATACAACAAAGAGAAGAAACGAAAAAATTAACAGTCCCAAAAAATTGGGAAAAAAAGAAACAAATGTTTTTTATTAAAAAAATTTAAAACCAGATTCATTCGAAACGAGTCTAACTTTTGTATGTCCACAGATGGTTGAAAAAATAAAAAGAGAAAGGAAGAAGAAGAAGAAGCGTTTAGTGTTTGCAGAAAACCTTACACTCTTCTTTACAGCTTGGTTTGCTGCCTGTTGTAGACGCTCGAAACGGATCAAATTGATCTAAACACATATAAATTCAGAATAAATTTTGGGTGAGAATTAGATGAGGCAAGGCACTCCTATATTCAACCGAAGAGGAAGTAACAAAATTAGGGATTACTCTTTAAGATGTTTTAGGGGGCAAACTCATATTTGTTCAAGAAGGCATTTTTTTGGAATCTCCGGTATATAGCACAAAGCTAAAAAAGTTTTATTTCTTATTTCATCACACAAACCATTTTATTTTGCGTGACAAGTCTCAAGTCCTGGTTGTGACTCATCAACATTTCCCAAATAGCGAAATTGAGTGGCTTGAAAAACGAATGAAAAAATAGAAAAAAGGATCTAATTGACAAATTGAAAATACCAAAAAATTTAGAAAAAAACAAACCTTATTATTAAAAAAATTTAAAACCAGATTCATTCGAAACGAATCGAAATTGTGTACGCCCGCAGTGGGCTGAAAAAAGAAAAAAGAGAAAGGAAGAAGAAGAAGCATTTCGTGTTAGCAGAAAACCTTACACTCATCGGTACAGCTTGGTTTTCTGCCTGCTGTAGACGCTTGAAACAGATCAAATTGATCTCATCACATAAAAACTCAGAATAAATTCTGGGTGTGAATTAGATGAGGCAATACACTCCTATATTCAACCAAAGAGGAAGTAACAAAAATAGGGATTACTCTTTAAGATTTTTTACGGGGGCAAACTTATATCTGTTCAAATACAGATTACACTTTAAAATATTTTACCGAGGCAAACTTATATTTGTTGAAGAAGGCATTTTTTTCGAATCTCCGGTTTATAGCAAAAATTTAAAAATACTTTCGTTTGTTATTTCATCATGCAACCCATTTTATTTTGGGTGACAAGTATCAAGTTTTGGTTTTGACACAACAACAGATCCCAAGTAGCGAAACTGTGTGAATATAAAAACAAATGAAAAAAGTAGAACAAAGAAAAGAAACGACAAAATTAATAGTCCCAAAAAATTGGGAAAAAATAAACAAATGTTTTTTTATTAAAAGAATTTAAATCCAGGTTCATTCGAAACGAATCGAACTTTTTATGTCCGCAGATGCTTGTAACAATAAAAAAGAGAAAGGGAGAAGAAGAAGCGTTTCGTGTTACCAGAAAACCTTCACTCTTCGGTACAGCTTTGTTTTCTGCCTGCTGTAGACGCTTGAAGCGGATCAAATTGATCTCGTCACATATAAATTCAGAATAAATTCTGGGTGTGAATTAGATGAGGCAAGACACTCCTGTATTCAACCAAAGGGGAAGTAACAAAAATAGGGATTACTCTTTAAGATTTTTTAGGGGACAAACTCATATATTTTTTCAAGAAGGCATTTTTTTTGAATCTGTGGTTTATAGCACAAAGCTAAAAAAGTTTTATTTCTTATTTCATCACACAACCCATTTTATTTTGCGTGACAAGTTTCAAGTCCTGGTTGTGAATCATCAACAGTTCCCAAATTGCGAAATTGAGTGGCTTGAAAAACAAATGAAAAAATAGAAGAAAGAAAGAAATTAAAAATTGAAAATACCAAAAAATTGAGAAAAATAATTTTATTAAAAAAATTTATTTAAAACCAGATTCATTCGAAACGAATCGAACCTGTGTACGCCTGCATTGGGCTGAAAAAAGACAAAAGAGAAAGGAAGAAGAAGAAGCATTTTGTGCTAGCACTCAGCGGTACAGCTTGGTTTTCTGCCTGCTGTAGACGCTTGAAACAGATCTAATTGATCTCATCATATAGAAACCCAGAATAAATTCTGGGTGAGAATTATATGAGGCAAAAGACTACTATATTCAACCGAAGAGGAAGGGACAAAATACAGATTACTCTTTAAAAATTTTTACCGAGGCAAACTTATATTTGTTGAAGAAGGCATTTTTTTCGAATCTCCGGTATATAGCAAAAATCTAAAAAAAATTTTGTTTGTTATTTTATCACACAACCCATTTTATTTTGGGTGACATGTTTCAAGCTTTGGCTTTGAATCATCAACAGGTCCCAATTGGGGAAATTGAGTGACTAGAAAAACAAATGAAAAAATAGAACACAGAAAAGAAATGAAAAAATTAATAATTCCAAAAAATTGGGAAAAAAAGAAACAAATGTTTTTTTATTAAAGAAATTTAAAACCAGATTCATTCGAAACGAATCGAACTTTTTATGTCCGCAGAAGCTTCAAAAAATAAAAAAGAGAAACGAAGAGGAAGAAGCGTTTCGTGTTAGCAGAAAACCTTACAATCTTCGGTACAGCTTAGTTTTCTGCCTACTGTAGACGGTTGAAATGGATCAAATTGATCTCGTCACATATAAATTCAGAATTAATTCTGGGTGTGAATTAGATGAGGTACGGCACTCCTATATTCAACCGAAGAGGAAGTAACAAGATTAGGGATTACTCTATAAGATTTTTTAGCCGGTAAACTCATATTTGTTCAAGAAGGCATTTTTTTGGAATCTCCGGTACATAGCAAAAAGCTAAAAAAGTTTTATTTCTTATTTCATCACACAACCCATTTTATTTTGCGTGACAAGTTTCAAGTCTTGGTTGTGACTCATCTACAGTTCCCAACTAGCGAAATTGGGTGGCTTTAGAAACAAATGAAAAAATACAAAGAAGGAAACAAATGAAAAATTGCAAATACCAAAAAATTTAGAAAAAAAACTTTTTTTATTAAAAAATTTTGAAACCAGATTCATTCGAAAAGAATCGATCTTTTGTACGCCCGCAGTTCGCTGAAAATAGAAAAAATAGAAAGGAGGAAGAAGAAGAACTTCGTGATACCAGAAAACCTTACACTCATCATTACAGCTTCGTTTTCTGCCTGCTCTAGACGCTTGAAACAGATAAAATTGATCTCATAACATAGAGACACATGATAAATTCTGGGTGTGAATTATATGAGGCAAAAAGCTCTTATATTCAATCAAAGAGGAAGAGACAAAGTAAAGATTACTCTTTAAAATTTTTTACCCGGGGCAAACTAATATTTGTTGAAGAAAGCATGTTTTTCGAATCTCCAGTATATAGCAAAAATCTAAAAAAAACTTTCGTTTGTTATTTCATCACACCACCCAATTTATTTTGAGAGACAAGTTTCAAGTTTTGGTTTTGACTCATCAACAGTTCCCAAATAGCGAAATTGAGTGACTAGAAAAACAAATAGAGCAAAGAGAAGAAACAAAAAAATTAGTAGTCCCAAAAAATTGGGATAAAAAGAAACAAATGTTTTTTTATTAAAGAAATTTAAAACCAGACACATTCGAAACGAATCGAACTTTTATGTCCGCAGATGCTTGAAAAAATAAAAAAGAGAAAGGAAGAAGAAGCAGCGTTTCGTGTTAGCAGAAAACCTTACACTCTTCTGTACAGCTTGGTTTCCACCCTGCTGTAGACGCTTGAAACGGATCAAATTGATCTCGTCGCATATAAATTCAGAATAAATTCTGGGTGTGAATTAGATGAGGCATGACACTCCTATATTCAACCAAAGAGGGAGCAACAAAAATAGGGATTAATCTTTAAGATTTTTTGAGGGGGCAAACTCATATTTGTTCAAGAAGGATTTTTTTGGAATCTTCGGTATATAGCACAAAGCTAAAAAAGTTTTATTTCTTATTTCATCAGACAAACCATTTTATTTTGCGTGACAAGTTTCAAGTCCTGGTTGTGAATCATCAACAGTTCCCAAATAGCGAAATTGAGTGGCTTGAAAAACAAATAAAAAAATAGAAGAAAGGAAAGAAATGAAAAATTGAGAAAAATAATCTTATTAAAAAAATTTATTTAAAACCAGATTCATTCGAAACGAATCGAACCTGCGTACGCCTGCATTGGGCTGAAAAAAGAAAAAAAAAGAAAGGAAGGAGAAGAAGCATTCCGTGTTAGCAGAAAACCTTACACTCAGCGGTACAGCTTGGTTTTCTGCCTGCTGTAGACGCTTGAAACAGTTCTAATTGAAAAGAAAAAGAAGAAAAAGAAATGAAAAAATAGAACAAAGAAAAGAAATGAAACAATTAATAGTTCCAAAAAATTGGTTAAAAAAGAAACAAATGTTTTTTTATTAAAAAAATTTAAAACCAGATTCATTCGAAATGAATCGAACTTTTGTATGTCCACAGATGGTTGAAAAAATAAAAAAGAGAAAGGATGAAAAAGAAGCGTTTCGGGTTAGCATAAAACGTTTAACTCTTCGGTACAGTTTTGTTTTCTGCCTGCTGTAGACGCTTGAAACGAATCAAATTGATCTAAACACATATAAATTCAGAATAAATTCTGGGTGTGAATTAGATGAGGAAAGACACTCCTGTATTCAACCAAAGAGGAAGTAACAAAAATATGGATTACTCTTTAAGATTTTTTACGGGGGCAAACTCATATTAGTTCAAGAAGGCATTTTTTTGGAATCTCCGGTATATAGAAAAAAGCTAAAAAGTTTTATTTCTTATTTCATCACACAACCCATTTTATTTTGCGTGACATGTCTCAAGTCCTGGTTGTGACTCATCAACAGTTCCCAAATAGCGAAATTGAGTGGCTTGAAAAACAAATGAAAAAATAGAAGAAAGGAAAGAAATGAAAAATTTAAAATACCAAAAAATTGAGAAAAATAATCTTATTAAAAAAATTTATTTAAAACCAGATTCATTCGAAACGAATCGAACCTGTGTACGCCTGCATTGGGCTGAAAAAAGAAAAAAAAAGAAAGGAAGGAGAAGAAGCATTCCGTGTTAGCAGAAAACCTTACACTCAGCGGTACAGCTTGGTTTTCTGCCTGCTGTAGACGCTTGAAACAGATCTAATTGAAAATAAAAAGAAGAAAAAGAAATGAAAAAATAGAACAAAGAAAAGAAATGAAACAATTAATAGTTCCAAAAAATTGGTTAAAAAAGAAAAAAAGTGTTTTTTTATTAAAGGAATTTAAAACCAGGTTCAATCGAAACGAATCGAACTTTTTATGTCCGCAGATGCTTGCAACAATGAAAAAGAGAAAGGAAGAAGAAGAAGCGTTTCGTGTTACCAGAAAACGTTACACTCTTCGGTACAGCTTTGTTTTCTGCCTGCTGTAGACGCTTGAAACGGATCAAATTGATCTCGTCACACATAAATTCAGAATAAATTCTGGGTGTGAATTAGATGAGGCAAGACACTCCTATGTTCAACCAAAGAGGAAGTAACAAAAATTGGGATTACTCTTTAAGATTTTTAGGGGACAAACTCATATATTTGTTCAAGAATGCATTTTTTTGGAATCTTCGGTATATAGAACAAAGCTAAAAAGTTTTATTTCTTATTTCATCACACAACCCATTTTATTTTGCGTGACATGTCTCAAGTCCTGGTTGTGACTCATCAACAGTTCCCAAATAGCGAAATTGAGTGGCTTGAAAAACAAATGAAAAAATAGAAGAAAGGAAAGAAATGAAAAATTGAAAATACCAAAAAATTAAGAAAAAAATCTTCTTTATTAAAAAAAATTTTAAAGCCAGATTCATTTTTGTTAAAGAAATTTAAAACCAGATTCATTCGAAACAAGTCGAACTTGTGTATGTCCACAGATGGTTCACAAAAAAAGGGAAAGGATGAAGAAGAAGCCTTTCATGTTAGCAGAAAACCTTACACTCTTCGGTACAGCTTGGTTTTCTGCCTGCTGTAGACGCTTGAAACGGATCAAATTGATCTCGTCACATACTCGTATAAATTCAGAATAAATTCTGGGTGTGAATTAGATGAGGCAAGACACTCCCGTATTCAACCAAAGAGGAAGTAACAAAAATATGGATTACTCGTTAAGATTTTTAACGGGGGAAATCTTATATTTGTGCAAGAAGGCATTTTTTTGGAATCTCCGGTATATAGCACAAAGCTAAGAGTTTTATTTATTATTTCATCACAAAACCCATTTTATTTTGCGTGACAAGTTTCAAGTCCTGGTTGTGATTCATCAACAGTTCCCAAATAGCGAAATTGAGTGGCTTGAAAAACAAATGAAAAAATACAAAAAAGGAAAGAAATGAAAAATTGAAAATACCACAGAAATTGAGAAAAAAAAAATTTTATTAAAAATTTTTGAAACCAGATTCATTTGAAAAGAATCGATCCTGTGTACGCCCGCAGTTCGCTTAATAAAGAAAAAATAGAAAGGAAGAAGAAGAAGAATTTCGTGTTAGCAGAAAACCTTACACTCGTCATTACAGCTTGGTTTTCTGCCTGCTGTAGACGCTTGAAACAGATCAAATTGATCTCATAACATAGAGACTAAGAATAAATTCTGGGTGTGAATTATATCAGGCAAAAAGTTCTTATATTCAATCAAAGAGGAAGAGACAAAATAGAGATTACTCTTTAAAAGTTTTTACCGGGGCATACTTATATTTTTTGAAGAAAGCATTTTTTTGGAATCTCCAGTTTATAGCAAAAATCTAAAAAAACTTTCGTTTGTTATTTCATCACACAACCCAATTTATTTTGGGTGACAAGTTTCAAGTTTTGGTTTTGACTCATCAACAGGTCCCAAATAGCGAAAATGAGTGACTAGAAAAACAAATAGAGCAAAGAGAAGAAACGGAAGAATTAGTAGTCCCAAAAAATTGGGATAAAAAGAAACAAATGTTTTTTTATTAAAGAAATTTAAAACCAGATACATTCGAAACGAATCGAACTTTTATGTCCGCAGATGCTTCAAAAAATAAAAAAGAGAAATGAAGAGGAAGAAGCGTTTCGTGTTAGCAGAAAACCTTACAATCTTCGGTACAGCTTAGTTTTCTGCCTACTGTAGACGGCTGAAATGGATCAAATTGATCTCGTCACATATAAATTCAGAATAAATTCTGGGTGAGAATTAGATGAGGCAAGGCACTCCTATATTCAACCGAAGAGGAAGTAACAAAATTAGGGATTACTCTTTAAGATTTTTTAGCCGGTAAACTCATATTTGTTCAAGAAGGCATTTTTTTGGAATCTCCGGTACATAGCACGAAGCTAAAAATTTTTATTTCTTATTTCATCACACAACCCATTTAATTTTGGGTGACAAGTTTCAAGTTTTGGTTTCGACTCACCAACAGTTCCCAAATAGCGTAATTGAGTGGCTTGAAAAACAAATGAAAAAATAGAACAAAGAAAAGAAACGAAAATTTGGAAATACCAAAAAATTGAGGAAAAAAAATTTTATTAAAAAATTTTGTAACCAGATTCATTCGAAAAGAATCGATCCATTGTACGCCCGCAGTTCGCTGAAAAAAGAAAAACTAGAAAGGAAGAAGAAGAAGAATTTCGTCCCAAAAAATTGGGAAAAAAAAGAAACAAATGTTTTTTTATTAAAGAAATTTAAAACCAGATTCATTCGAAACGAATCGAACTTTTTATGTCCGCAGATGCTTGAAAAAATAAAAAAGAGAAAGGAAGAAGAAGAAGCGTTTCGTGTTAGCAGAAAACCTTACACTTTTAGGTACAGCTTTGCTTTCTGCCTGCTGTAGACGCTTGAAACGGATCAAATTGATCTCGTCACATACTCGTATAAATTCAGAATAAATTCTGGGTGTGAATTAGATGAGGCAAGACACTGCCGTATTCAACCAAAGAGGAAGTAACAAAAATATGGATTACTCGTTAAGATTTTTAACGGGGGAAATCTTATATTTGTGCAAGAAGGTATTTTTTTGGAATCTCCGGTATATAGCACAAAGCTAAGAGTTTTATTTCTTATTTCATCACAAAACCCATTTTATTTTCCGTGACAAGTTTCAAGTCCTTGTTACAGCTCCTATGGCTGTACATAAAAAAATTAAATGAAAATGAAAAATGGAAGTAAAAAAATAGGTAACTTGCTGATTGAAAGAATTAACCTGCTTTTAATACGTTTATTTTGTATTCTTATAAACTAACAATAATTCTACAAATAAATAATAATTAAATAATTGAATTCAAACAAAAATCAAACAAAAAATTAATTCAAAGAAAAAATAAACTTAAGCTCTACTTATTGCTAATTATCTGCAATAAGAGAAGAAAACTCAAATTAGTGATGTGCACAAAAAAAGGTTTATAGCAATTCAAATTCTTTAAAAAAAAATTCAATATAAAAAAGGAGTTAATTAATATCTTCTGAAACAAAAACGTTAGTAAGTTTTATACTTATTTATTTCCTGTAGTATACTCAACCCTGAATGGTGTAGCTAATTCCTGTACCTGTTTTTGACCTAATTCTGGTCTCTGGATTGAACCCTTGAAAATCTCCCAAAAGGTTCAATACCAAGATATTGTCCCTTTCCTAAATCCAAAATCAAATCAGCAAAAAAATCCCTGGAAATATCCCAAAGGATTTTGCCGCCGATTTAGCCTAGATATTGACCGGGATTTCTAATTAGTATGGAAATCGCCCAATACTAATGATTTCCCGATTGACTTGAGTTTCCTGCCACACTTCACTTGGATATATCCCGAAATGAAATGTTTTGTGAAACCTTTTTCGTTAACCTTAGTTAATTGGATATTTCGCAAATTAACTTTGCTGAATAGTTAGTAAAAAAAAAATGAGACAAAAACTTGAGACGAAAGAATTTTCTTCTTAGCTTGGTAATATCCCAAAACTGCGAATTAATTCTCTAATCTCTGTATATAGAAAAATTTTAATGTGAGATTTTCTGGTAATATCCCCGAAATTTTCCCTTTTTGCATATGAAAAAAGAAGATCTGAATTTATAGAAATTTATTCTCAATTTGGTAATATCCCAAAATCTTGAATCTACTCTATACTTCCAGTGGTTTTGTAATTAAATAGAAAATTTCTGGTAATATCCCAAAAAAATTTCTATTTGTATTACCTGTGTATGGTGAAGATTTGAATGTGGGAATAACCCTACAAAAAATTTGAGGACAAGTGAAGAAAAAATGCTAGTGGCAATGGTCCAGCTAGCTGACTCTACTGGTGAAATACCGAGCAACAAGTGATTTTTCTTCTCAAATCGCCCCCTTTTTATATGGTTGGGGCCAGCTGCCGCCCATTGTTCTGTGGCTTCGCTTAGTTGCTGGCTATTGTTTCCAACTTTGCGCAAGTTCACCACGGCGCTGTGGGAGTTTTACGATTTTGAGATGACGGGGGCGCCACAATTTAAATGTTGTGGTTTTGACATTTGTCATTGAGTGAAAATTTTATTTCTGTTCGTGATGTGTTTTGTTTTCGTTCAATGGTATATTTATTGTTTTTATCATGTATAAAGTACAAGTGAATTGTATTATGGTTATTCGTGGGGACATATACGTCCTGCAACGAAACCCTGCACTGGATATTGCAGATGACAAGCTAAGTGATTCCTTTTTTTAAAAGTTGTTTTCTTTTGGTTTGGTCAAACTAGTGATTTTGTTTTAATTTTTAATTTTTAGCTATGTTTGCTGGTGTTTTCAGCATATTCTAGTCCTTGCGTGGACAGAAATTTAAATTCTTGAGTGGCTGAATGTTTACATTCAAATTTACCAAGGTGTTCCTCAAAAGGTCGTCTTTTTTTCCGAAATCTTACATGAGATTTCAATTAGACTGGTGTATATATATACATGCTGCTATGTTTAAATATAGTAAGACCTGGAACACCTCACATCTTTATGGTAAATGTAAGGAATGTTCAACAGCCTGGCTGCTGCGTATATACTTTTTACTTGTAAGTAAAAATTCGAAAAGTGGCACAGATTGGTCCTCTGGAGGTATGTATATGCATTCTTATATACTTTTTAAATTTATATATTGGTTTATATTTTTACAAACTATATTGTTTGTATTTTTTTTTTGATATATATTTATATATTTTTTATTATATATAATCTTATTTCGGTTGCTAATTGCAACAACTTCCGGCCCCGTTGATGCACTCCTTGTGCATCAACCAAATGACTGGATCATGTTTTGTTTGAAAAATTGCACGAGCGCTTACCTTTGGTTTCGGCCAATGATAATTGTACCAGACGACTTTGTTTTTAACCAATCGTAGTCTAATGGACGCGCCGTCTTTTAAAAATAAATTATATCGCATCCTTTTCGATTTGCGGATGCGTTCCCACGGAATTGATTGCAATTCCTCGAACTCGATGCTTATGTGTTGCCCGTCGTTCGTATAGACATCATACTTTTTCTCGAGCGATGTTTTGGGAGTTTGGGTCTTGAGGGGTATCTGTGTGGTCAATTTTGGTGAGGTGTCCAAGTCCTTTATGTCTCTTATGACTTTGTCCACGTGTTCGGGACTGCTGGACCTTGGCTGTTTAGGAGGCAGAGGCATCTTGAACTGGAATTCTGCCTCTCTAGGCGGCGTGTTGAGGTCTGGCATACTTGGCAGCGGTGGTGTCGGAGGTATTGGGGATACTGCCCGTTCGATAGCAGTAGTACCTGACATCTCTGCCCACGTCTGCTCAAATTCCTCCATTAGGCTGTCATACATGATGTCTAAAATGTCTTCCATTTTCTTCTTTGACCTATGTTAGTTACTTGAGAAGTATTTTATGTGTTATTATCTAATATGAAAAAAAAGAAAAATGTATTGTCAGGACCCATACATGCATCAAACTTGACGTATACAAACATTTACGGACATCACAACTTACTTCCTTTACACCTTTATTGCAAATTGACTGGTAAGGGGCAAATTTTTTGAATGGGTCTTTGCAAAATATTGTTTGCTGTTTTTACAGACACCACTCTAACTCTGCCGTCCTTACCAGGGTGTAGCTCCTCAATGAGCCCCAACACCCATTTTGTTGGTGGTTGCTTTTCATCTTTAATGATGACAACTTGACCAATATTAATGTTACTTTGTGGCGCATTCCACTTTTGTCGTTTCTGCATTTCGGTCAAGTATTCTGTTGACCATCTTTTCCAGAATTGTTGACGTAGTTGCTGAATCAGCTTCCATCGTCTTAGAAGATGCATACTTGACTCTTCTTGAGTGGGCTCTGGTACAGCTAGTAGCGGTCTTCCAATTAGAAAGTGACCTGGGGTTAGAATTTCCAGTTGTTCTGGATCCGCAGTGATAGCGTGCAGCGGTCTGGAATTGAGACATGCTTCTATTTGAATGACTAATGTATTTAGTTCTTCTATTGTTAATGTTGATGAACTTAGAATTCGACGCAAATGGTGTTTAATACTTTTTACACCTGCCTCCCAAAGTCCACCTTGATGTGGAGCTGCAGGAGGTATAAAATGCCATTTGATCCCCATGGCTGCAGTATTGTGAGCTGCTAGTTCGTTTGCTTCAGCGAGTGCTTTTTTGTACTCTTGCTGAAGAACTTTGTTTGCCCCAATAAAATTTGTTCCATTATCGGAATATGTATTAGCACATAAACCTCGTCTTGCAACAAATCTCTTAAATGCTGCGAGAAAGGTTTCAGACGTTAAGTCAGAGACTACTTCGATGTGTATGGCTTTTGTTGCCATACACACAAATAAACACAGGTATCCTTTGTATGTTTTGGATCCCCGATATTTTGTGGTTTTGACATCAATAGGACCAGCATAGTCTAACCCCGTATTCTCAAATGGGTGTGCCTGTGACACTCGAGGACTGGGTAGACTGCCCATAAGCTGCTGTTGTGTTGCAGCGCGATGTCTAACACATATTACGTAGAGATGAATCCTTTTCTTAACGGCGTGTAGTCCATTAATGATCCAAAACTGACTTCGTATGGTATTTAGGACCAGTTGTGGTCCACCATGCAAAGTTTCTTTGTGGTAGTGATCAATCACTAAATTAGTTAAATGATGATCTTTGGGTAGTATCGCTGGGTGTCGTGTTGAGATTGGCAGGTCTGAATTTTGTAACCTGCCACCTACTCTCAAGACTGAATCTTTGTCTAAAAATGGACAAAGCCCTATTATTTTGCTATTTTTGTGTAAATTTTCTCCAGCCTTTAACTGTTTGAATTCACTTTCAAATTCTTGCTGTTGTATTTGCTGGATTATTCTTATTTTGGCTGTTTCTATGTCAGCTGGTGTCAATCTGCCAATGTTCCTTTCTTCTTTATGTCTACAATTATGGACGAATCGGAGACATTGTGCAGTGACAAGCAACAATCGTTTGTATGACGAGAATCGCTCAATTATTGTTCCGAGCCCTTCACTTTTTTGCATTGCAAGAGCTTTTACTGTCTTTAATTCGTAAGACGTCTCTCTGCTAAAGCTCTTATCTTGTGGCCAGTCTTGGCTTGGCTGCCTTAACCAACTAGGACCTGTCCACCATGGCTCACAGTCTTGAATGTTTTTTGGCATTAGACCTCGTGATGCCATATCGGCAGGATTATCCTTTGTAGGTACATATCCCCACGTATTATTTAGGTTGCCTTCCTGTATCGCGGTAACTCTGTTTGCCACATAAGTTTTCCATCTATTCGGATGACCTGATATCCAGGCCAATACGATTTTTGAATCGCTCCATGAAAAGCTGCTGACATTACTCATATGCATGTCAGCTCGAACTTGACTTAGTAGTCTAGTTAACAACACTGCTCCACTTAGCTCAAGTCTTGGCAACGTAATTGGCTTTGTGGGAGCCACTCGAGTTTTTGATATGAGCAATGTTGTTTTTATTGTGCCGTCATCGTTTTGAACTCTCATGTAGACGACAGCTGCGTACGCTGAATTTGATGCGTCGCAAAACCCATGCAATTGACAGTTGTCTCTGTCTTGCTTGGTATGTATCCAACGAGGAATTTTTATTTTCAATATGTGAGGCAGCTGTATTTTGAACTGCCTCCATTCCTCGCTGAATTCTTCTGGGACTATTTCGTCCCAGGTACATCCATGCATCCATAATTTCTGGATGATAATTTTCGCCAAAACTACACATGGAGCTATCCAACCTAAGGGGTCGAATAGCTTTGCTACTTGCGACAAAATTTTTCTTTTTGTTGTGGCTTCTGTTTCAAATTCTGAAGCCTTGAAAGCAAACATGAAATTGTCGGTGGCTGGATGCCACTGGATTCCTAGAGCTTTGACTTGGTTGTCATCTTCAAATTTTAATGGCAACTCTAGCTCTATGTCTTCCTTAGGTAACCAATCAAGCATTTCATCATGGTTAGCTGCCCATTTCCGGAGGTTAAAACCTCCTCCCTTTAATAGCTTTATTAGCTCTTTTTGGGTTTGTTTGACTTCTGCTATGGTATTTCCACCTGTTAGCAGATCGTCAACGTAAAAATCCTGCGTTGCAATTTCTGACCCCTTAGGATACTCTTCTTTGTCATCCTTGGCTAATTGCTGCAGTGTTTTTATTGCTAGATATGGTGCTGCCGTAGTGCCGAATGTTACGGTGTTGAGTTCGTATTCTTCTACTGGCTCAACTTCACTATTTCGCCAAAGTATTGTCTGATACTTTTGGTCATTCTTATGTATCTTAATCATTCGATACATCTTCTCTATATCGGCAGTCACTGCATATCTATGAACACGCCATTTTAGCAATGTTGAGTACAACTTTGGTTGTAAGGTGGGACCTGTCAACATTTGTTCGTTGAGGCTTCTCCCGTTTGATGACTTTGCGGAAGCATCAAATACTACTCTTAATTTGGTAGTAGTGCTGTCCTTAAGAACAGCATGATGGGGTAAGTAATACCTCTGGGTGTTCGCATTTTGTGTGGTTTTATTTACCTTACACATGTGCCCCAAATCTAAATATTCTTGAATACATTTATGATATTCAGCTCGTATGTCGGCAGCTCGCTCGAATTTTTTCTCGAGTTGAGCGAATCTTTTTAACGCCATTATCTTTGATTCCCCAAGCTCGGGAACCTTGCCTGCTTTGAATGGCAGCTTCACTTCATAACTGCCATTATCCATGCGTTTATGATTCTCACTGAAGAATTGCTCACATTGCTCTTCTTCTTTAGTGAGTTTACGTTTTGGGTGAGCTCTTCCCATTCCCAAAATTTCCGCACTTGCATATTTAGCTGTGCTAAGTCATCAGCACTACTTGTGGTGCATGCAGAAAAAATTTCATTTTTGTCCACTTGATTTAGTGGTGCTGTTGTTTCTCCGAAAAGAATCCACCCTAGCTTTGTATTCTGTGCTATGGGGGTCCCTTCAGGTCCACTTCTAATTCCCTTGCATAAAATTTTTGCATAGGTATTCACACCTAACAACAGGTCTATTTTCCCTGCTTTTAGGAACTCTGGGTCTGCTAAAGGCAAGCCTTTTATATGAGTCCAATCAGAAGACCTTATGTGTGTTGGTGGGAATATATTAGTTATCTTCTTGATAACATAAGCCCGCAATGGGATTTCAAAATCATCTGAGGTGGCTGATCTCACATGGACAGACACTTCTTTGTTTGCCTTTGCCACTTGTGTAGATCCCAATCCGGTAATTTGAAGTGACGTTGACACGCCTTTCAGTTGTAAGGATTGAACAGCCGCTTCGGTTATAAAAGAACTTTGTGATCCTAGATCAACCAAAGCCCGCATGGGAATTGTTATCCCACTTCTGTCCCTAACATGTACTATAGCCGTAGCTAATAGTGCTTGTGTGGCTTTCTGTTTATTTGAACAAGCATTTGCCGAAGTAGATGGGACAGAATTTTCTGACTGTCTTGATTGTATGGTCTCAACAGCCCTTGGCTTGTTTGAAGACATGTTTTTGTCTTCATGAAGCCATGTGTGATGACGCTTGTCACACTTGAAACATCCATTTTTATTTGGACATGCTTCTTTGTTGTGTGGTTTTAAGCAATTTGTGCAAAGCTTGTTCTTTATCACAAGTTCACGTTTTGCATTAAAACCCTTTTGTTTAAATTGTGTGCATTTGTGGATTGTATGTTCTCCTTTGCACACCGGGCACCTTTTACTCATCGTACAAGATCCATTATGTCTTTGTAGACAGTTAAAACAAATATTATGTTTCAACAGGATTTTCCGACGAGTGTCAATATTATGCCGTCGGAAATCATCGCAGTTTCGTATGCGATGGTCTCCCTTACATACCACGCAACCATATTGTTCGTTGACGTGATAGTTTAATGATTTATTTTGTCCATGTTTGTTCATGGCAACATAACCCACCTTACTTGGGTTAATAGCTTCCAAAGTTCGGAAGCGAGATTCTAGGAAACAAAACATTTCTTTTAACTCTGGAATCTCTGTACTCTTGGAAATTGATTGTTCCCATAGAGTTCGAGTTTCCATAGGTAGTTTTTGTGTTATTATAAAAATAATTATTGGATCCCAGGTGTTTGTACCTATTCCAAGGGATTCCAATTCATGTAAACATTCCTTTGTTTTATCATGTAAATTTTTCAGGCTACTTTCATGTTCACCTTTTACTATAGCTTGATTAAATAAGGCTTTGAGTTGTGTGAACACTAATACCTTTTTATTATTGTATCTCTGTGTCAACTCTGCCCAAGCTGGTTGATAATTAGTACTAGTTACATCGTATTGTCGCAATATCCTTTCTGGTTCTCCAGATAGATTGGACTTTAAATAGTGCAACTTTTGTACTAATGGAATTTGAGAATCTTTGTGAATCAAAGATTCAAACATATCGTGGAAAGATCTCCACTTAGTGTAATCACCATCAAATTTCGGAATTTCAATGCTAGGCAATTTTATTTCCGTTTTGTGGTCATTGATTACACTTGCCTCTGGTTTAGTTACCTTTGGCATTTGGAGCTCTTGAAGCTTTGATAGCTGTTCTTGGAGCTCCCCTAAGAATCCGAAGTATACTCCTTCGCATTCCTCAAAAAATGGCTTGTTTCGTAGTCGTTGAGTGCTGTTTCCTCAAACTATACTAATAATCTTTGATGATTATTCAAAAATTGTTCCCACAATTCCTCAATATTCCGGGTTCTTTGCTTCAGATAACCTTTAGTTAACTGTTGCCCTGAACCTACTCTCTCTTCATAATTAGAGACAGCATGAGTCAAAACTTTTTTGAAAGCTCTTTGTCTCTTTATAAGTGCTTCCATTTTATTTAGTCTTCCTTCACCAAATACAGAAAAATTTGAATTGCTATTTTTTTATTATTGCTAATTTCAATACTCAATAAACGTATTATGCTACCGGTTTATCCGGCTCGAAGGACCAATGTTACAGCTCCTATGGCTGTACATAAAAAAATTAAATGAAAATGAAAAATGGAAGTAAAAAAATAGATAACTTGCTGATTGAAAGAATTAACCTGCTTTTAATACGTTTATTTTGTATTCTTATAAACTAACAATAATTCTACAAATAAATAATAATTAAATAATTGAATTCAAACAAAAATCAAACAAAAAATTAATTCAAAGAAAAAATAAACTTAAGCTCTACTTATTGCTAATTATCTGCAATAAGAGAAGAAAACTCAAATTAGTGATGTGCACAAAAAAAGGTTTATAGCAATTCAAATTCTTTAAAAAAAAATTCAATATAGAAAAGGAGTTAATTAATATCTTCTGAAACAAAAACGTTAGTAAGTTTTATACTTATTTATTTCCTGTAGTATACTCAACTCTGAATGGTGTAGCTAATCCCTGTACCTGTTTTTGACCTAATTCTGGTCTCTGGATTGAACTCTTGAAAATCTCCCAAAAGGTTCAATACCAAGATATTGTCCCTTTCCTAAATCCAAAATCAAATCAGCAAAAAAATACCTGGAAATATCCCAAAGGATTTTGCCGCCGATTTAGCCTAGATATTGACCGGGATTTCTAATTAGTATGGAAATCGCCCAATACTAATGATTTCCCGATTGACTTGAGTTTCCTGCCACACTTCACTTGGATATATCCCGAAATGAAATGTTTTGTGAAACCTTTTTCGTTAACCTTAGTTAATTGGATATTTCGCAAATTAACTTTGCTGAATAGTTAGTAAAAAAAAAATGAGACAAAAACTTGAGACGAAAGAATTTTCTTCTTAGCTTGGTAATATCCCAAAACTGCGAATTAATTCTCTAATCTCTGTATATAGAAAAATTTTAATGTGAGATTTTCTGGTAATATCCCCGAAATTTTCCCTTTTTGCATATGAAGAAAGAAGATCTGAATTTATAGAAATTTATTCTCAATTTGGTAATATCCCAAAATCTTGAATCTACTCTATACTTCCAGTGGTTTTGTAATTAAATAGAAAATTTCTGGTAATATCCCAAAAAAATTTCTATTTGTATTACCTGTGTATGGTGAAGATTTGAATGTGGGAATAACCCTACAAAAAATTTGAGGACAAGTGAAGGAAAAATGCTAGTGGCAATGGTCCAGCTAGCTGACTCTACTGGTGAAATACCGAGCAACAAGTGATTTTTCTTCTCAAATCGCCCCCTTTTTATATGGTTGGGGCCAGCTGCCGCCCATTGTTCTGTGGCTTCGCTTAGTTGCTGGCTATTGTTTCCAACTTTGCGCAAGTTCACCACGGCGCTGTGGGAGTTTTACGATTTTGAGATGACGGGGGCGCCACAATTTAAATGTTGTGGTTTTGACATTTGTCATTGAGTGAAAATTTTATTTCTGTTCGTGATGTGTTTTGTTTTCGTTCAATGGTATATTTATTGTTTTTATCATGTATAAAGTACAAGTGAATTGTATTATGGTTATTCGTGAGGACATATACGTCCTGCAACGAAACCCTGCACTGGATATTGCAGATGACAAGCTAAGTGATTCCTTTTTTTAAAAGTTGTTTTCTTTTGGTTTGGTCAAACTAGTGATTTTGTTTTAATTTTTAATTTTTAGCTATGTTTGCTGGTGTTTTCAGCATATTCTAGTCCTTGCGTGGACAGAAATTTAAATTCTTGAGTGGCTGAATGTTTACATTCAAATTTACCAAGGTGTTCCTCAAAAGGTCGTCTTTTTTTCCGAAATCTTACATGAGATTTCAATTAGACTGGTGTATATATATACATGCTGCTATGTTTAAATATAGTAAGACCTGGAACACCTCACATCTTTATGGTAAATGTTAGGAATGTTCAACAGCCTGGCTGCTGCGTATATACTTTTTACTTGTAAGTAAAAATTCGAAAAGTGGCAGAGATTGGTCCTCTGGAGGTATGTATATGCATTCTTATATACTTTTTAAATTTATATATTGGCTTATATTTTTACAAACTATATTGTTTGTATTTTTTTTTTTTATATATTTATATATTTTTTATTATATATAATCTTATTTCGGTTGCTAATTGCAACATCCTGGTTGTGATTCATCAACAGTTCCCAAATAGCGAAATGGAGTGGCTTGAAAAACAAATGAAAAAATACAAAAAAGGAAAGAAAATTGAAAATACCACAGAAATTGAGAAAAAAAAATTTTTATTAAAAAATTTTGAAACCAGATTCATTTGAAAAGAATCGATCCTGTGTACGCCCGCAGTTCGCTTAATAAAGAACAAATAGAAAGGAAAAAGAAGAAGAATTTCGTGTTAGCAGAAAACCTTACACTCGTCATTACAGCTTGGTTTTCTGCCTGCTGTAGACGCTTGAAACAGATCAAATTGATCTCATAACATAGAGACTCAGAATATATTCTGGGTGTGAATTATATGAGGCAAAAAGTTCTTATCTTCAATCAAAGAGGAAGAGACAAAATAGAGATTACTCTTTAAACATTTTTACCGGGGCAAACTTATATTTGTTGAAGAAAGCATTTTTTTCGAATCTCCAGTATATAGCAAAAATCTAAAAAAACTTTCGTTTGTTATTTAATCACACAACCCAATTTATTTGGAGTGACAAGTTTCAAGTTTTGGTTGTGACTCATCAACAGGTCCCAAGTAGCGAAATTGATTGACTAGAAAAACAAATAGAGCAAAGAGAAGACACGGAAAAATTAGTAGTCCCAAAAACTTGGGAAAAAAAGAAACAAAAGATTTTTTATTAAAGAAATTTAAAACCAGATTCATTCGAAACGAATCGAACTTTTATGTCCGCAGATGCTTGAAAAAATAAAAAAGAGAAAGGAAGAAGAAGCAGCGTTTCGTGTTAGCAGAAAACCTTACACTCTTCTGTACAGCTTGGTTTCCACCCTGCTGTAGACGCTTGAAACGGATCAAATTGATCTCGTCGCATATAAATTCAGAATAAATTCTGGGTGTGAATTAGATGAGGCATGACACTCCTATATTCAACCAAAGAGGGAGCAACAAAAATAGGGATTAATCTTTAAGATTTTTTGAGGGGGCAAACTCATATTTGTTCAAGAAGGATTTTTTTGGAATCTTCGGTATATAGCACAAAGCTAAAAAAGTTTTATTTCTTATTTCATCAGACAAACCATTTTATTTTGCGTGACAAGTTTCAAGTCCTGGTTGTGAATCATCAACAGTTCCCAAATAGCGAAATTGAGTGGCTTGAAAAACAAATAAAAAAATAGAAGAAAGGAAAGAAATGAAAAATTGAGAAAAATAATCTTATTAAAAAAATTTATTTAAAACCAGATTCATTCGAAACGAATCGAACCTGCGTACGCCTGCATTGGGCTGAAAAAAGAAAAAAAAAGAAAGGAAGGAGAAGAAGCATTCCGTGTTAGCAGAAAACCTTACACTCAGCGGTACAGCTTGGTTTTCTGCCTGCTGTAGACGCTTGAAACAGTTCTAATTGAAAAGAAAAAGAAGAAAAAGAAATGAAAAAATAGAACAAAGAAAAGAAATGAAACAATTAATAGTTCCAAAAAATTGGTTAAAAAAGAAACAAATGTTTTTTTATTAAAAAAATTTAAAACCAGATTCATTCGAAATGAATCGAACTTTTGTATGTCCACAGATGGTTGAAAAAATAAAAAAGAGAAAGGATGAAAAAGAAGCGTTTCGGGTTAGCATAAAACGTTTAACTCTTCGGTACAGTTTTGTTTTCTGCCTGCTGTAGACACTTGAAACGAATCAAATTGATCTAAACACACATAAATTCAGAATAAATTCTGGGTGTGAATTAGATGAGGAAAGACACTCCTGTATTCAACCAAAGAGGAAGTAACAAAAATATGGATTACTCTTTAAGATTTTTTACGGGGGCAAACTCATATTAGTTCAAGAAGGCATTTTTTTGGAATCTCCGGTATATAGAAAAAAGCTAAAAAGTTTTATTTCTTATTTCATCACACAACCCATTTTATTTTGCGTGACATGTCTCAAGTCCTGGTTGTGACTCATCAACAGTTCCCAAATAGCGAAATTGAGTGGCTTGAAAAACAAATGAAAAAATAGAAGAAAGGAAAGAAATGAAAAATTTAAAATACCAAAAAATTGAGAAAAATAATCTTATTAAAAAAATTTATTTAAAACCAGATTCATTCGAAACGAATCGAACCTGTGTACGCCTGCATTGGGCTGAAAAAAGAAAAAAAAAGAAAGGAAGGAGAAGAAGCATTCCGTGTTAGCAGAAAACCTTACACTCAGCGGTACAGCTTGGTTTTCTGCCTGCTGTAGACGCTTGAAACAGATCTAATTGAAAATAAAAAGAAGAAAAAGAAATGAAAAAATAGAACAAAGAAAAGAAATGAAACAATTAATAGTTCCAAAAAATTGGTTAAAAAAGAAAAAAAGTGTTTTTTTATTAAAGGAATTTAAAACCAGGTTCAATCGAAACGAATCGAACTTTTTATGTCCGCAGATGCTTGCAACAATGAAAAAGAGAAAGGAAGAAGAAGAAGCGTTTCGTGTTACCAGAAAACGTTACACTCTTCGGTACAGCTTTGTTTTCTGCCTGCTGTAGACGCTTGAAACGGATCAAATTGATCTCGTCACACATAAATTCAGAATAAATTCTGGGTGTGAATTAGATGAGGCAAGACACTCCTATGTTCAACCAAAGAGGAAGTAACAAAAATTGGGATTACTCTTTAAGATTTTTTAGGGGACAAACTCATATATTTGTTCAAGAATGCATTTTTTTTGAATCTCTGGTATATAGCACAAAGCTAAAAAAGTTTTATTTCTTATTTCATCACACAACCCATTTTATTTTGCGTGACAAGTCTCAAGTCCTGGTTGTGACTCAGCAACAGTTCCCAAATAGCGAAATTGAGTGTCTTGAAAAACAAATGAAAAAATAGAAGAAAGGAAATAAATGAAAAATTGAAAATACCAAAAAATTGAAACAAAAAAAAAATTAATTGAAAAAATTTATTTAAAATCACATTCATTCGAAAAGATTCGAACCTGTGCACGCCTGCAGTGAGCTGAAAAAAGAAAAAAGAGAAAGGAAGAAGACGAAGCATTTTGTGTTAGCAGAAAAACCTACACTCAGCGGTACAGCTTGGTTTTCTGCCTGCTGTAGACGCTTGAAACAGATCAAATTGATCTCATCACATAGAAACTAAGAATAAATTCTGGGTGAGAAGTATATGAGACAAAATCTCCTATATTCAACCAAAGAGGAAGAGACAAAATAGAGAATTCTCTTTAAATTTTTTTACCGTGGTAAACTTATATTTGTTGAAGAATGCATTTTTTTTGAATCTCTGGTATATAGCACAAAGCTAAAAAAGTTTTATTTCTTATTTCATCACACAACCCATTTTATTTTGGGTGACAAGTATCAAGTTTTGGTTTTAACTCATCAACAGATCCCAAATGGCAAAACTGTGTGACTATAAAAACAAATGAAAAAATAGAACAGAGAAAAGAAATGAAAAAATTAATAGTTCCAAAAAATTGGGAAAAATTAAACACAGGTTTTTTTATTAAAGAAATTTAAAACCAGGTTAATTCGAAATGAGTCGAACTTTTGTATGTCCACAGATGGTTGAAAAAATACAAAGAGAAACGAAGAAGAAGAAGCGTTTCGTGTTAGCAGAAAACCTTACACTCTTCGGTACAGCTTGGTTTTCCGCCTGCTGTAGACGCTTGAAACGAATCAAATTGATCTAAACACATATAAATTCAGAATAAATTCTGGGTGTGAATTAGATGAGGAAAGACACTCCTGTATTCAACCAAAGAGGAAGTAACAAAAATATGGATTACTCTTTAAGATTTTTTACGGGTGCAAACTCATATTAGTTCAAGAAGGCATTTTTTTGGAATCTTCGGTATATAGAACAAAGCTAAAAAGTTTTATTTCTTATTTCATCACACAACCCATTTTATTTTGCGTGACATGTCTCAAGTCCTGGTTGTGACTCATCAACAGTTCCCAAATAGCGAAATTGAGTGGCTTGAAAAACAAATGAAAAAATAGAAGAAAGGAAAGAAATGAAAAATTGAAAATACCAAAAAATTAAGAAAAAAATCTTCTTTATTAAAAAAAATTTTAAAGCCAGATTCATTTTTGTTAAAGAAATTTAAAACCAGATTCATTCGAAACAAGTCGAACTTTTGTATGTCCACAGATGGTTCACAAAAAAAGGGAAAGGAAGAAGAAGAAGCCTTTCATGTTAGCAGAAAACCTTACACTCTTCGGTACAGCTTGGTTTTCTGCCTGCTGTAGACGCTTGAAACGGATCAAATTGATCTCGTCACATACTCGTATAAATTCAGAATAAATTCTGGGTGTGAATTAGATGAGGCAAGACACTCCCGTATTCAACCAAAGAGGAAGTAACAAAAATATGGATTACTCGTTAAGAAGGCATTTTTTTGGAATCTCCGGTATATAGCACAAAGCTAAGAGTTTTATTTATTATTTCATCACAAAACCCATTTT
This sequence comes from Dioctria rufipes, assembly GCA_963924295.1. Classification (NCBI taxonomy): domain Eukaryota; kingdom Metazoa; phylum Arthropoda; class Insecta; order Diptera; family Asilidae; genus Dioctria; species Dioctria rufipes. The sequence goes on from OZ002744.1 coordinate 122,303,364, forward strand.
ATTTTGCGTGACAAGTTTCAAGTCCTGGTTGTGATTCATCAACAGTTCCCAAATAGCGAAATTGAGTGGCTTGAAAAACAAATGAAAAAATACAAAAAAGGAAAGAAATGAAAAAGAAATTGAGAAAAAAAAATTTTATTAAAAATTTTTGAAACCAGATTCATTTGAAAAGAATCGATCCTGTGTACGCCCGCAGTTCGCTTAATAAAGAAAAAATAGAAAGGAAGAAGAAGAAGAATTTCGTGTTAGCAGAAAACCTTACACTCGTCATTACAGCTTGGTTTTCTGCCTGCTGTAGACGCTTGAAACAGATCAAATTGATCTCATAACATAGAGACTAAGAATAAATTCTGGGTGTGAATTATATCAGGCAAAAAGTTCTTATATTCAATCAAAGAGGAAGAGACAAAATAGAGATTACTCTTTAAAAGTTTTTACCGGGGCATACTTATATTTTTTGAAGAAAGCATTTTTTTGGAATCTCCAGTTTATAGCAAAAATCTAAAAAAACTTTCGTTTGTTATTTCATCACACAACCCAATTTATTTTGGGTGACAAGTTTCAAGTTTTGGTTTTGACTCATCAACAGGTCCCAAATAGCGAAAATGAGTGACTAGAAAAACAAATAGAGCAAAGAGAAGAAACGGAAGAATTAGTAGTCCCAAAAAATTGGGATAAAAAGAAACAAATGTTTTTTTATTAAAGAAATTTAAAACCAGATACATTCGAAACGAATCGAACTTTTATGTCCGCAGATGCTTCAAAAAATAAAAAAGAGAAATGAAGAGGAAGAAGCGTTTCGTGTTAGCAGAAAACCTTACAATCTTCGGTACAGCTTAGTTTTCTGCCTACTGTAGACGGCTGAAATGGATCAAATTGATCTCGTCACATATAAATTCAGAATAAATTCTGGGTGTGAATTAGATGAGGCAAGGCACTCCTATATTCAACCGAAGAGGAAGTAACAAAATTAGGGATTACTCTTTAAGATTTTTTAGCCGGTAAACTCATATTTGTTCAAGAAGGCATTTTTTTGGAATCTCCGGTACATAGCACGAAGCTAAAAATTTTTATTTCTTATTTCATCACACAACCCATTTAATTTTGGGTGACAAGTTTCAAGTTTTGGTTTCGACTCACCAACAGTTCCCAAATAGCGTAATTGAGTGGCTTGAAAAACAAATGAAAAAATAGAACAAAGAAAAGAAACGAAAATTTGGAAATACCAAAAAATTGAGGAAAAAAAATTTTATTAAAAAATTTTGTAACCAGATTCATTCGAAAAGAATCGATCCATTGTACGCCCGCAGTTCGCTGAAAAAAGAAAAACTAGAAAGGAAGAAGAAGAAGAATTTCGTCCCAAAAAATTGGGAAAAAAAAGAAACAAATGTTTTTTTATTAAAGAAATTTAAAACCAGATTCATTCGAAACAAATCGAACTTTTTATGTCCGCAGATGCTTGAAAAAATAAAAAAGAGAAAGGAAGAAGAAGAAGCGTTTCGTGTTAGCAGAAAACCTTACACTTTTAGGTACAGCTTTGCTTTCTGCCTGCTGTAGACGCTTGAAACGGATCAAATTGATCTCGTCACATACTCGTATAAATTCAGAATAAATTCTGGGTGTGAATTAGATGAGGCAAGACACTGCCGTATTCAACCAAAGAGGAAGTAACAAAAATATGGATTACTCGTTAAGATTTTTAACGGGGGAAATCTTATATTTGTGCAAGAAGGTATTTTTTTGGAATCTCCGGTATATAGCACAAAGCTAAGAGTTTTATTTCTTATTTCATCACAAAACCCATTTTATTTTCCGTGACAAGTTTCAAGTCCTTGTTACAGCTCCTATGGCTGTACATAAAAAAATTAAATGAAAATGAAAAATGGAAGTAAAAAAATAGGTAACTTGCTGATTGAAAGAATTAACCTGCTTTTAATACGTTTATTTTGTATTCTTATAAACTAACAATAATTCTACAAATAAATAATAATTAAATAATTGAATTCAAACAAAAATCAAACAAAAAATTAATTCAAAGAAAAAATAAACTTAAGCTCTACTTATTGCTAATTATCTGCAATAAGAGAAGAAAACTCAAATTAGTGATGTGCACAAAAAAAGGTTTATAGCAATTCAAATTCTTTAAAAAAAAATTCAATATAAAAAAGGAGTTAATTAATATCTTCTGAAACAAAAACGTTAGTAAGTTTTATACTTATTTATTTCCTGTAGTATACTCAACCCTGAATGGTGTAGCTAATTCCTGTACCTGTTTTTGACCTAATTCTGGTCTCTGGATTGAACCCTTGAAAATCTCCCAAAAGGTTCAATACCAAGATATTGTCCCTTTCCTAAATCCAAAATCAAATCAGCAAAAAAATCCCTGGAAATATCCCAAAGGATTTTGCCGCCGATTTAGCCTAGATATTGACCGGGATTTCTAATTAGTATGGAAATCGCCCAATACTAATGATTTCCCGATTGACTTGAGTTTCCTGCCACACTTCACTTGGATATATCCCGAAATGAAATGTTTTGTGAAACCTTTTTCGTTAACCTTAGTTAATTGGATATTTCGCAAATTAACTTTGCTGAATAGTTAGTAAAAAAAAAATGAGACAAAAACTTGAGACGAAAGAATTTTCTTCTTAGCTTGGTAATATCCCAAAACTGCGAATTAATTCTCTAATCTCTGTATATAGAAAAATTTTAATGTGAGATTTTCTGGTAATATCCCCGAAATTTTCCCTTTTTGCATATGAAGAAAGAAGATCTGAATTTATAGAAATTTATTCTCAATTTGGTAATATCCCAAAATCTTGAATCTACTCTATACTTCCAGTGGTTTTGTAATTAAATAGAAAATTTCTGGTAATATCCCAAAAAAATTTCTATTTGTATTACCTGTGTATGGTGAAGATTTGAATGTGGGAATAACCCTACAAAAAATTTGAGGACAAGTGAAGGAAAAATGCTAGTGGCAATGGTCCAGCTAGCTGACTCTACTGGTGAAATACCGAGCAACAAGTGATTTTTCTTCTCAAATCGCCCCCTTTTTATATGGTTGGGGCCAGCTGCCGCCCATTGTTCTGTGGCTTCGCTTAGTTGCTGGCTATTGTTTCCAACTTTGCGCAAGTTCACCACGGCGCTGTGGGAGTTTTACGATTTTGAGATGACGGGGGCGCCACAATTTAAATGTTGTGGTTTTGACATTTGTCATTGAGTGAAAATTTTATTTCTGTTCGTGATGTGTTTTGTTTTCGTTCAATGGTATATTTATTGTTTTTATCATGTATAAAGTACAAGTGAATTGTATTATGGTTATTCGTGGGGACATATACGTCCTGCAACGAAACCCTGCACTGGATATTGCAGATGACAAGCTAAGTGATTCCTTTTTTTAAAAGTTGTTTTCTTTTGGTTTGGTCAAACTAGTGATTTTGTTTTAATTTTTAATTTTTAGCTATGTTTGCTGGTGTTTTCAGCATATTCTAGTCCTTGCGTGGACAGAAATTTAAATCCTTGAGTGGCTGAATGTTTACATTCAAATTTACCAAGGTGTTCCTTAAAAGGTCGTCTTTTTTTCCGAAATCTTACATGAGATTTCAATTAGACTGGTGTATATATATACATGCTGCTATGTTTAAATATAGTAAGACCTGGAACACCTCACATCTTTATGGTAAATGTAAGGAATGTTCAACAGCCTGGCTGCTGCGTATATACTTTTTACTTGTAAGTAAAAATTCGAAAAGTGGCACAGATTGGTCCTCTGGAGGTATGTATATGCATTCTTATATACTTTTTAAATTTATATATTGGTTTATATTTTTACAAACTATATTGTTTGTATTTTTTTTTTTGATATATATTTATATATTTTTTATTATATATAATCTTATTTCGGTTGCTAATTGCAACAACTTCCGGCCCCGTTGATGCACTCCTTGTGCATCAACCAAATGACTGGATCATGTTTTGTTTGAAAAATTGCACGAGCGCTTACCTTTGGTTTCGGCCAATGATAATTGTACCAGACGACTTTGTTTTTAACCAATCGTAGTCTAATGGACGCGCCGTCTTTTAAAAATAAATTATATCGCATCCTTTTCGATTTGCGGATGCGTTCCCACGGAATTGATTGCAATTCCTCGAACTCGATGCTTATGTGTTGCCCGTCGTTCGTATAGACATCATACTTTTTCTCGAGCGATGTTTTGGGAGTTTGGGTCTTGAGGGGTATCTGTGTGGTCAATTTTGGTGAGGTGTCCAAGTCCTTTATGTCTCTTATGACTTTGTCCACGTGTTCGGGACTGCTGGACCTTGGCTGTTTAGGAGGCAGAGGCATCTTGAACTGGAATTCTGCCTCTCTAGGCGGCGTGTTGAGGTCTGGCATACTTGGCAGCGGTGGTGTCGGAGGTATTGGGGATACTGCCCGTTCGATAGCAGTAGTACCTGACATCTCTGCCCACGTCTGCTCAAATTCCTCCATTAGGCTGTCATACATGATGTCTAAAATGTCTTCCATTTTCTTCTTTGACCTATGTTAGTTACTTGAGAAGTATTTTATGTGTTATTATCTAATATGAAAAAAAAGAAAAATGTATTGTCAGGACCCATACATGCATCAAACTTGACGTATACAAACATTTACGGACATCACAACTTACTTCCTTTACACCTTTATTGCAAATTGACTGGTAAGGGGCACATTTTTTGAATGGGTCTTTGCAAAATATTGTTTGCTGTTTTTACAGACACCACTCTAACTCTGCCGTCCTTACCAGGGTGTAGCTCCTCAATGAGCCCCAACACCCATTTTGTTGGTGGTTGCTTTTCATCTTTAATGATGACAACTTGACCAATATTAATGTTACTTTGTGGCGCATTCCACTTTTGTCGTTTCTGCATTTCGGTCAAGTATTCTGTTGACCATCTTTTCCAGAATTGTTGACGTAGTTGCTGAATCAGCTTCCATCGTCTTAGAAGATGCATACTTGACTCTTCTTGAGTGGGCTCTGGTACAGCTAGTAGCGGTCTTCCAATTAGAAAGTGACCTGGGGTTAGAATTTCCAGTTGTTCTGGATCCGCAGTGATAGCGTGCAGCGGTCTGGAATTGAGACATGCTTCTATTTGAATGACTAATGTATTTAGTTCTTCTATTGTTAATGTTGATGAACTTAGAATTCGACGCAAATGGTGTTTAATACTTTTTACACCTGCCTCCCAAAGTCCACCTTGATGTGGAGCTGCAGGAGGTATAAAATGCCATTTGATCCCCATGGCTGCAGTATTGTGAGCTGCTAGTTCGTTTGCTTCAGCGAGTGCTTTTTTGTACTCTTGCTGAAGAACTTTGTTTGCCCCAATAAAATTTGTTCCATTATCGGAATATGTATTAGCACATAAACCTCGTCTTGCAACAAATCTCTTAAATGCTGCGAGAAAGATTTCAGACGTTAAGTCAGAGACTACTTCGATGTGTATGGCTTTTGTTGCCATACACACAAATAAACACAGGTATCCTTTGTATGTTTTGGATCCCCGATATTTTGTGGTTTTGACATCAATAGGACCAGCATAGTCTAACCCCGTATTCTCAAATGGGTGTGCCTGTGACACTCGAGGACTGGGTAGACTGCCCATAAGCTGCTGTTGTGTTGCAGCGCGATGTCTAACACATATTACGTAGAGATGAATCCTTTTCTTAACGGCGTGTAGTCCATTAATGATCCAAAACTGACTTCGTATGGTATTTAGGACCAGTTGTGGTCCACCATGCAAAGTTTCTTTGTGGTAGTGATCAATCACTAAATTAGTTAAATGATGATCTTTGGGTAGTATCGCTGGGTGTCGTGTTGAGATTGGCAGGTCTGAATTTTGTAACCTGCCACCTACTCTCAAGACTGAATCTTTGTCTAAAAATGGACAAAGCCCTATTATTTTGCTATTTTTGTGTAAATTTTCTCCAGCCTTTAACTGTTTGAATTCACTTTCAAATTCTTGCTGTTGTATTTGCTGGATTATTCTTATTTTGGCTGTTTCTATGTCAGCTGGTGTCAATCTGCCAATGTTCCTTTCTTCTTTATGTCTACAATTATGGACGAATCGGAGACATTGTGCAGTGACAAGCAACAATCGTTTGTATGACGAGAATCGCTCAATTATTGTTCCGAGCCCTTCACTTTTTTGCATTGCAAGAGCTTTTACTGTCTTTAATTCGTAAGACGTCTCTCTGCTAAAGCTCTTATCTTGTGGCCAGTCTTGGCTTGGCTGCCTTAACCAACTAGGACCTGTCCACCATGGCTCACAGTCTTGAATGTTTTTTGGCATTAGACCTCGTGATGCCATATCGGCAGGATTATCCTTTGTAGGTACATATCCCCACGTATTATTTAGGTTGCCTTCCTGTATCTCGGTAACTCTGTTTGCCACATAAGTTTTCCATCTATTCGGATGACCTGATATCCAGGCCAATACGATTTTTGAATCGCTCCATGAAAAGCTGCTGACATTACTCATATGCATGTCAGCTCGAACTTGACTTAGTAGTCTAGTTAACAACACTGCTCCACTTAGCTCAAGTCTTGGCAACGTAATTGGCTTTGTGGGAGCCACTCGAGTTTTTGATATGAGCAATGTTGTTTTTATTGTGCCGTCATCGTTTTGAACTCTCATGTAGACGACAGCTGCGTACGCTGAATTTGATGCGTCGCAAAACCCATGCAATTGACAGTTGTCTCTGTCTTGCTTGGTATGTATCCAACGAGGAATTTTTATTTTCAATATGTGAGGCAGCTGTATTTTGAACTGCCTCCATTCCTCGCTGAATTCTTCTGGGACTATTTCGTCCCAGGTACATCCATGCATCCATAATTTCTGGATGATAATTTTCGCCAAAACTACACATGGAGCTATCCAACCTAAGGGGTCGAATAGCTTTGCTACTTGCGACAAAATTTTTCTTTTTGTTGTGGCTTCTGTTTCAAATTCTGAAGCCTTGAAAGCAAACATGAAATTGTCGGTGGCTGGATGCCACTGGATTCCTAGAGCTTTGACTTGGTTGTCATCTTCAAATTTTAATGGCAACTCTAGCTCTATGTCTTCCTTAGGTAACAAATCAAGCATTTCATCATGGTTAGCTGCCCATTTCCGGAGGTTAAAACCTCCTCCCTTTAATAGCTTTATTAGCTCTTTTTGGGTTTGTTTGACTTCTGCTATGGTATTTCCACCTGTTAGCAGATCGTCAACGTAAAAATCCTGCGTTGCAATTTCTGACCCCTTAGGATACTCTTCTTTGTCATCCTTGGCTAATTGCTGCAGTGTTTTTATTGCTAGATATGGTGCTGCCGTAGTGCCGAATGTTACGGTGTTGAGTTCGTATTCTTCTACTGGCTCAACTTCACTATTTCGCCAAAGTATTGTCTGATACTTTTGGTCATTCTTATGTATCTTAATCATTCGATACATCTTCTCTATATCGGCAGTCACTGCATATCTATGAACACGCCATTTTAGCAATGTTGAGTACAACTTTGGTTGTAAGGTGGGACCTGTCAACATTTGTTCGTTGAGGCTTCTCCCGTTTGATGACTTTGCGGAAGCATCAAATACTACTCTTAATTTGGTAGTAGTGCTGTCCTTAAGAACAGCATGATGGGGTAAGTAATACCTCTGGGTGTTCGCATTTTGTGTGGTTTTATTTACCTTACACATGTGCCCCAAATCTAAATATTCTTGAATACATTTATGATATTCAGCTCGTATGTCGGCAGCTCGCTCGAATTTTTTCTCGAGTTGAGCGAATCTTTTTAACGCCATTATCTTTGATTCCCCAAGCTCGGGAACCTTGCCTGCTTTGAATGGCAGCTTCACTTCATAACTGCCATTATCCATGCGTTTATGATTCTCACTGAAGAATTGCTCACATTGCTCTTCTTCTTTAGTGAGTTTACGTTTTGGGTGAGCTCTTCCCATTCCCAAAATTTCCGCACTTGCATATTTAGCTGTGCTAAGTCATCAGCACTACTTGTGGTGCATGCAGAAAAAATTTCATTTTTGTCCACTTGATTTAGTGGTGCTGTTGTTTCTCCGAAAAGAATCCACCCTAGCTTTGTATTCTGTGCTATGGGGGTCCCTTCAGGTCCACTTCTAATTCCCTTGCATAAAATTTTTGCATAGGTATTCACACCTAACAACAGGTCTATTTTCCCTGCTTTTAGGAACTCTGGGTCTGCTAAAGGCAAGCCTTTTATATGAGTCCAATCAGAAGACCTTATGTGTGTTGGTGGGAATATATTAGTTATCTTCTTGATAACATAAGCCCGCAATGGGATTTCAAAATCATCTGAGGTGGCTGATCTCACATGGACAGACACTTCTTTGTTTGCCTTTGCCACTTGTGTAGATCCCAATCCGGTAATTTGAAGTGACGTTGACACGCCTTTCAGTTGTAAGGATTGAACAGCCGCTTCGGTTATAAAAGAACTTTGTGATCCTAGATCAACCAAAGCCCGCATGGGAATTGTTATCCCACTTCTGTCCCTAACATGTACTATAGCCGTAGCTAATAGTGCTTGTGTGGCTTTCTGTTTATTTGAACAAGCATTTGCCGAAGTAGATGGGACAGAATTTTCTGACTGTCTTGATTGTATGGTCTCAACAGCCCTTGGCTTGTTTGAAGACATGTTTTTGTCTTCATGAAGCCATGTGTGATGACGCTTGTCACACTTGAAACATCCATTTTTATTTGGACATGCTTCTTTGTTGTGTGGTTTTAAGCAATTTGTGCAAAGCTTGTTCTTTATCACAAGTTCACGTTTTGCATTAAAACCCTTTTGTTTAAATTGTGTGCATTTGTGGATTGTATGTTCTCCTTTGCACACCGGGCACCTTTTACTCATCGTACAAGATCCATTATGTCTTTGTAGACAGTTAAAACAAATATTATGTTTCAACAGGATTTTCCGACGAGTGTCAATATTATGCCGTCGGAAATCATCGCAGTTTTGTATGCGATGGTCTCCCTTACATACCACGCAACCATATTGTTCGTTGACGTGATAGTTTAATGATTTATTTTGTCCATGTTTGTTCATGGCAACATAACCCACCTTACTTGGGTTAATAGCTTCCAAAGTTCGGAAGCGAGATTCTAGGAAACAAAACATTTCTTTTAACTCTGGAATCTCTGTACTCTTGGAAATTGATTGTTCCCATAGAGTTCGAGTTTCCATAGGTAGTTTTTGTGTTATTATAAAAATAATTATTGGATCCCAGGTGTTTGTACCTATTCCAAGGGATTCCAATTCATGTAAACATTCCTTTGTTTTATCATGTAAATTTTTCAGGCTACTTTCATGTTCACCTTTTACTATAGCTTGATTAAATAAGGCTTTGAGTTGTGTGAACACTAATACCTTTTTATTATTGTATCTCTGTGTCAACTCTGCCCAAGCTGGTTGATAATTAGTACTAGTTACATCGTATTGTCGCAATATCCTTTCTGGTTCTCCAGATAGATTGGACTTTAAATAGTGCAACTTTTGTACTAATGGAATTTGAGAATCTTTGTGAATCAAAGATTCAAACATATCGTGGAAAGATCTCCACTTAGTGTAATCACCATCAAATTTCGGAATTTCAATGCTAGGCAATTTTATTTCCGTTTTGTGGTCATTGATTACACTTGCCTCTGGTTTAGTTACCTTTGGCATTTGGAGCTCTTGAAGCTTTGATAGCTGTTCTTGGAGCTCCCCTAAGAATCCGAAGTATACTCCTTCGCATTCCTCAAAAAATGGCTTGTTTCGTAGTCGTTGAGTGCTGTTTCCTCAAACTATACTAATAATCTTTGATGATTATTCAAAAATTGTTCCCACAATTCCTCAATATTCCGGGTTCTTTGCTTCAGATAACCTTTAGTTAACTGTTGCCCTGAACCTACTCTCTCTTCATAATTAGAGACAGCATGAGTCAAAACTTTTTTGAAAGCTCTTTGTCTCTTTATAAGTGCTTCCATTTTATTTAGTCTTCCTTCACCAAATACATAAAAAATAAACGTATTATGCTACCGGTTTATCCGGCTCGAAGGACCAATGTTACAGCTCCTATGGCTGTACATAAAAAAATTAAATGAAAATGAAAAATGGAAGTAAAAAAATAGATAACTTGCTGATTGAAAGAATTAACCTGCTTTTAATACGTTTATTTTGTATTCTTATAAACTAACAATAATTCTACAAATAAATAATAATTAAATAATTGAATTCAAACAAAAATCAAACAAAAAATTAATTCAAAGAAAAAATAAACTTAAGCTCTACTTATTGCTAATTATCTGCAATAAGAGAAGAAAACTCAAATTAGTGATGTGCACAAAAAAAGGTTTATAGCAATTCAAATTCTTTAAAAAAAAATTCAATATAGAAAAGGAGTTAATTAATATCTTCTGAAACAAAAACGTTAGTAAGTTTTATACTTATTTATTTCCTGTAGTATACTCAACTCTGAATGGTGTAGCTAATCCCTGTACCTGTTTTTGACCTAATTCTGGTCTCTGGATTGAACTCTTGAAAATCTCCCAAAAGGTTCAATACCAAGATATTGTCCCTTTCCTAAATCCAAAATCAAATCAGCAAAAAAATACCTGGAAATATCCCAAAGGATTTTGCCGCCGATTTAGCCTAGATATTGACCGGGATTTCTAATTAGTATGGAAATCGCCCAATACTAATGATTTCCCGATTGACTTGAGTTTCCTGCCACACTTCACTTGGATATATCCCGAAATGAAATGTTTTGTGAAACCTTTTTCGTTAACCTTAGTTAATTGGATATTTCCCAAATTAACTTTGCTGAATAGTTAGTAAAAAAAAATGAGACAAAAACTTGAGACGAAAGAATTTTCTTCTTAGCTTGGTAATATCCCAAAACTGCGAATTAATTCTCTAATCTCTGTATATAGAAAAATTTTAATGTGAGATTTTCTGGTAATATCCCCGAAATTTTCCCTTTTTGCATATGAAGAAAGAAGATCTGAATTTATAGAAATTTATTCTCAATTTGGTAATATCCCAAAATCTTGAATCTACTCTATACTTCCAGTGGTTTTGTAATTAAATAGAAAATTTCTGGTAATATCCCAAAAAAATTTCTATTTGTATTACCTGTGTATGGTGAAGATTTGAATGTGGGAATAACCCTACAAAAAATTTGAGGACAAGTGAAGGAAAAATGCTAGTGGCAATGGTCCAGCTAGCTGACTCTACTGGTGAAATACCGAGCAACAAGTGATTTTTCTTCTCAAATCGCCCCCTTTTTATATGGTTGGGGCCAGCTGCCGCCCATTGTTCTGTGGCTTCGCTTAGTTGCTGGCTATTGTTTCCAACTTTGCGCAAGTTCACCACGGCGCTGTGGGAGTTTTACGATTTTGAGATGACGGGGGCGCCACAATTTAAATGTTGTGGTTTTGACATTTGTCATTGAGTGAAAATTTTATTTCTGTTCGTGATGTGTTTTGTTTTCGTTCAATGGTATATTTATTGTTTTTATCATGTATAAAGTACAAGTGAATTGTATTATGGTTATTCGTGAGGACATATACGTCCTGCAACGAAACCCTGCACTGGATATTGCAGATGACAAGCTAAGTGATTCCTTTTTTTAAAAGTTGTTTTCTTTTGGTTTGGTCAAACTAGTGATTTTGTTTTAATTTTTAATTTTTAGCTATGTTTGCTGGTGTTTTCAGCATATTCTAGTCCTTGCGTGGACAGAAATTTAAATTCTTGAGTGGCTGAATGTTTACATTCAAATTTACCAAGGTGTTCCTCAAAAGGTCGTCTTTTTTTCCGAAATCTTACATGAGATTTCAATTAGACTGGTGTATATATATACATGCTGCTATGTTTAAATATAGTAAGACCTGGAACACCTCACATCTTTATGGTAAATGTTAGGAATGTTCAACAGCCTGGCTGCTGCGTATATACTTTTTACTTGTAAGTAAAAATTCGAAAAGTGGCAGAGATTGGTCCTCTGGAGGTATGTATATGCATTCTTATATACTTTTTAAATTTATATATTGGCTTATATTTTTACAAACTATATTGTTTGTATTTTTTTTTTTTATATATTTATATATTTTTTATTATATATAATCTTATTTCGGTTGCTAATTGCAACATCCTGGTTGTGATTCATCAACAGTTCCCAAATAGCGAAATGGAGTGGCTTGAAAAACAAATGAAAAAATACAAAAAAGGAAAGAAAATTGAAAATACCACAGAAATTGAGAAAAAAAAATTTTTATTAAAAAATTTTGAAACCAGATTCATTTGAAAAGAATCGATCCTGTGTACGCCCGCAGTTCGCTTAATAAAGAACAAATAGAAAGGAAGAAGAAGAAGAATTTCGTGTTAGCAGAAAACCTTACACTCGTCATTACAGCTTGGTTTTCTGCCTGCTGTAGACGCTTGAAACAGATCAAATTGACCTCATAACATAGAGACTCAGAATATATTCTGGGTGTGAATTATATGAGGCAAAAAGTTCTTATCTTCAATCAAAGAGGAAGAGACAAAATAGAGATTACTCTTTAAACATTTTTACCGGGGCAAACTTATATTTGTTGAAGAAAGCATTTTTTTCGAATCTCCAGTATATAGCAAAAATCTAAAAAAACTTTCGTTTGTTATTTAATCACACAACCCAATTTATTTGGAGTGACAAGTTTCAAGTTTTGGTTGTGACTCATCAACAGGTCCCAAGTAGCGAAATTGAGTGACTAGAAAAACAAATAGAGCAAAGAGAAGACACGGAAAAATTAGTAGTCCCAAAAACTTGGGAAAAAAAGAAACAAAAGCTTTTTTATTAAAGAAATTTAAAACCAGATTCATTCGAAACGAATCGAACTTTTTATGTCCGCAGATGCTTCATAAAATAAAAAAGAGAAATGAAGAGGAAGAACCGTTTCGTGTTAGCAGAAAACCTTACAATCTTCGGTACAGCTTCGTTTTCTGCCTACTGTAGACGCTTGAAATGGATCAAATTGATCTCGTCACATATAAATTCAGAATAAATTCTGGGTGTGAATTAGATGAGGCAAGGCACTCCTATGTTCAACCGAAGAGGAAGTAACAAGATTAGGGATTACTCTTTAAGATTTTTTAGCCGGTAAACTCATATTTGTTCAAGAAGGCATTTTTTTGGAATCTCCGGTACATAGCACACAGCTAAAAAAGTTTTATTTCTTATTTCATCACAAAACCCATTTTATTTTGCGTGACAAGTTTCAAGTCCTGGTTGTGATTCATCAAGAGTTCCCAAATAGCGAAATGGAGTGGCTTGAAAAACAAATGAAAAAATAGAACAAAGAAAAGAAATGAAAATTTGGAAATACCAAAAAATTGAGAAAAAAAAACTGTTTTATTAAAAAAAATTTTAAAACCAGATTCATTCGAAACGAATCGATCCTGTGTACGCCCGCAGTTCGCTGAGAAAAGAAAAAATAGAAAGGAAGAAGAAGAAGAATTTCGTGTTAGCTGAAAACATTACACTCATCATTACAGGTTGGTTTTCTGCCTGCTGTAGACGCTTGAAACAGATCAAATTGATCTCATAACATAGAGACTCAGCATAAATTCTGGGTGTGAATTGTATGAGGCAAGAAGTTCTTATATTCAATCAAAGAGGAAGAGACAAAATAGAGATTACTCTTTAAAAATTTTTACCGGGGCAAACTTATATTTGTTGAAGAAAGCATTTTTTTCGAATCTCCAGTATATAGCAAAAATCTAAAAAAACTTTCGTTTGTTATTTAATCACACAACCCAATTTATTTGGAGTGACAAGTTTCAAGTTTTGGTTGTGACTCATCAACAGGTCCCAAATAGCGAAATTGAGTGGCTTGAAAAACAAATGAAAAAATAGAAAAAAGGAAATAATTGAAAAATTGAAAATACCAAAAAATTGAGAAAAAAAATTTATTAAAAAAATTTATTTAAAACCAGATTCATTCGAAACGAATCGAACCTGTGTACGCCCGCAGTTCGCTGAAAAAAGAAAAACTAGAAAGGAAGATGAAGAAGAATTTCGTCCCAAAAAATTGGGAAAAAAAGAAACAAATGTTTTTTTATTAAAGAAATTTAAAACCAGATTCATTCGAAACGAATCGAACTTTTTATGTCCGCAGATGCTTGAAAAAATAAAAAAGAGAAAGGAAGAAGAAAAAGCGTTTCGTGTTAGCAGAAAACCTTACACTCTTCGGTACAGCTTTGCTTTCTGCCTGTTGTAGACGCTTGAAACGGATCAAATTGATCTCGTCACATATAAATCCAGAATAAAATCTGGGTGTGAATTAGATGAGGCAAGACACTCCTATACTCAACCAAAGAGCAAGTAACAAAAATAGGGATTACTCTTTCAGATTTTGTAGGGGCAAACTCATATTTGTTCAAGAAGGCATTTTTTTGGAATCTCCGGTACACGGACCAAAGCTAAAAAAGTTTTATTTCTTATTTCATCACACAACTCACTTTAATTTGCGTGACAATTTTCAAGTCTTGGTTGTGATTCATCCACACTTCCCAAATCGCGAAATTGAGTGGCTTGAAAAACAAATGAAAAAGTAGAAGAAAGCAAATAAATGAAAAATTGAAAATACCAAAAAATTGAGAAAAAAAAACTTTTTTTTTAAAAAATTTTGAAACCAGATTCATTCGAAAAGAATCGAACATGTGTACCCGCAGTGGCCTGAAAAAAGAAAAAAAGAGAAGGGAAGAAGAAGAATCTCGTGTTAGCAGAAAACCTTACACTCATCAGTACAGCTTGCTTTTCTCCCTGCTGTAGACGCTTGAAAAAGATCAAATTGATCTCATCACATGGAAACTCAGAATAAATTCTGGGTGTGAATTATATGAGGCAAGAAAATCTTATATTCAATCAAAGAGGAAGAGACAAAATAGAGATTACACTTTATAATTATTTACCGGGGTAAACTTATGTTTGTTGAAGAAGGCATTTTTTTCGAATCTCCAGTATATAGCAAAAACTTAAAAAGAAAACTTTGGTTTGTTATTTCATCACACAACCCATTTTATTTTGGGTGACAAGTTTCAAGGTTTGGTTTCGACTCATCAACAGGTCCCAAATACCGAAATTGAGTCACAAGAAAGACAAATGAAAAAAATAGAACAAAGAAAATAAATGAAAAAAATAATAGTTCCAAAAAACTGCGAAAAAAAGAAACAAATGTTTTTTTATTAAAGAACTTTAAAACCAGATTCATTCGAAACGAATCGAAATTTTGTATGCCAACAGATGGTTGAAACAATAAAAAAGAGAAAGGAAGAAGAAGCAGCGTTTCCTGTTATCTGAAAACCTTTATCTCTTCGGTACAGCTTGGATTTCCGCCTGCTGTAGACGCTTGATACAGATCAAATTGATCTCATCACATGGAAACTCAAAATAAATTATGGGTGTGAATTATATGAGGCAAAAAACTCCTACATTCAACCAAATAGGAAGAGACAAAATAGAGATTACTCTTTAAAATTTTTTACCGGGGCAAACTTATATTTGTTGAAGAAGGCAGTTTTTTCGAATCTCCGGTATATAGCAAAAATCTGAAAAAAAACGTTCGTTTGTTATTTCATCACATAACCCATTTTATTTTGCGTAACAAGTTTCAAGTCTTGGTTGTGACTCATCTACAGTTCCCAAATAGCGAAATTGAGTGACTAGAAAAACAAATAGAACAAAGAGAAGAAACGAAAAAATTAATAGTCCCAAAAAATTGGGAAAAAAAGAAACAAATGTTTTTTTATTAAAGAAATTTAAAACCAGATTCATTCGAAACGAATCGAACTTTTTATGTCCGCAGATGCTTGAAAAAATAAAAAAGAGAAAGGAAGAAGAAGAAGCGTTTCGTGTTAGCAGAAAACCTTACACTCTTCGGTACAGCTTTGCTTTCTGCCTGTTGTAGACGCTTGAAACGGATCAAATTGATCTCGTCACATATAAATTCAGAATAAAATCTGGGTGTGAATTAGATGAGGCAAGACACTCCTATATTCAACCATAGAGGAAGTAACAAAAATAGGGATTACTCTTTAAGATTTTGTAGGGGACAAACTCATATATTTGTTCAAGAATGCATTTTTTTTTAATCTATGGTATATAGCACAAAGCTAAAAAAGTTTTATTTCTTATTTCATCACACAACCCATTTAATTTTGCGTGACAAGTTTCAAGTCCTGGTTGCGATACATCAACAGTTCCCAAATAGCGAAATTGAGTGGCTTGAAAACCAAATGAAAAAATATAAAAAAGGAAATAAATGAAAAATTGAAAATACCAAAAAATTTAGAAAAAAAACTTTTTTTATTAAAAAATTGTGAAACCAGATTCATTCGAAAAGAATCGATGTTTTGTACGCCCGCAGTTCGCTGAAAAAAGCAAAAAATAGAAAGGAAGAAGAAGAAGAACTTCGTGTTACCAGAAAACTTTACATTCATCATTACAGCTTGGTTTTCTGCCTGATCTAGACGCTTGAAACAGATCAAATTGATCTCATAACATAGAGACACAGAATAAATTCTGGGTGTGAATTATATGAGGCAAAAAGCTCTTATATTCAATCAAAGAGGAAGAGACAAAGTAAAGATTACTCTTTAAAAATTTTTACCCGGGGCAAACTAATATTTGTTGAAGAAAGCATGTTTTTCGAATCTCCAGTATATAGCAAAAATCTAAAAAAAACATTCGTTTGTTATTTCATCACACAACACAATTTATTTTGAGTGACAAGTTTCAAGTTTTGGTTTTGACTCATCAACAGTTCCCAAATAGCGAAATTGAGTGACTAGAAAAACAAATAAAGCAAAGAGAAGAAACGAAAAAATTAGTAGTCCCAAAAAATTGGGAAAAAAAGAAACAAATGTTTTTTTATTAAAGAAATTTAAAACCAGATTCATTCGAAACGAATCGAAATTTTTATGCCCGCAGAAGCTTCAAAAAATAAAAAATAGAAATGAAGAGGAATAAGCGTTTCGTGTTAGCAGTAAACCTTACACTCTTCGGTACAGCTTCCTTTTCTGCCTGCTGTAGACGCTTGAAACGGATCAAATTGATCTCGTCACATATAAATTCAGAATAAAATCTGGGTATGAATAAGATGAGGCAAGACACTCCTATATTCAACCAAAGAGGAAGTAACAAAAATAGGGATTACTCTTTAAGATTTTTTAGGGGACAAACTCATATTTGTTCAAAAAGGCATTTTTTGGAATCTTCGGTATATAGCACAAAGCTAAAAAAGTTTTATTCCTTATTTCATCACACAAACCATTTTATTTTGCGTGACAAGTCTCAAGTCCTAGTTGTGACTCATCAACAGTTCCCAAACAGCGAAATTGAGTGGCTTGAAAAACAAATGAAAAAATAGAAAAAAGGAAATAATTGAAAAATTGAAAATACCAAAAAATTGAGAAAAAAAATTTATTAAAAAAAATTTATTTAAAACCAGATTCATTCGAAACGAATCGAACTTGTGAAAAAACAAAAACTAGAAAGGAAGAAGAAGAAGAATTTCGTGTTAGTAGAAAACCTTACACTCATCATTACAGCCTGGTTTTCTGCCTGCTGTAGACGCTTGAAACAGATCAAATTGATCTCATAACATAGAGACACAGCATAAATTCTGGGTGTGAATTATGTGAGGGAAAAAACTCCTATATTCAACCAAAGAGGAAGAGACAAAATTGAGATTACTCTTTAAATTTTTTTACCGTGGTAAACTTATATTTGTTGAAGAAGGCATTTTTTTCGAATCTCCGGTATATACCAAAAACCTAAAAAAACATTCGTTTGTTATTTCATCACACAACCCATTTTATTTTGGGTGACAAGTGTCCAGTTTTGGTTTTGAATCATCAACAGGTTCCAAATAGAGAAACTGAGTGACTAGAAAAACAAATAGAGCAAAGAGAAGAAACGAAAAAATTAGTAGTCCCAAAAAAGTGGGAAAAGGGAACAAATGTTTTTATATTAAAGAAATTTAAAACCAGATTCATTCGAAACGAATCGAACTTTTTATGTCCGCAGATGCTTGAAAAAATAAAAAAGAGAAAGGAAGAAGAAGAAGCATTTCGTGTTAGCAGTAAACCTTACACTCTTCGGTACAGCTTCCTTTTCTGCCTGCTGTAGACGCTTGAAACGGATCAAATTGATCTCGTCACATATAAATTCAGAATAAAATCTGGGTATGAATAAGATGAGGCAAGACACTCCTATATTCAACCAAAGAGGAAGTAACAAAAATAGGGATTACTCTTTAAGATTTTTTAGGGGACAAACTCATATTTGTTCAAAAAGGCATTTTTTGGAATCTTCGGTATATAGCACAAAGCTAAAAAAGTTTTATTCCTTATTTCATCACACAAACCATTTTATTTTGCGTGACAAGTCTCAAGTCCTAGTTGTGACTCATCAACAGTTCCCAAACAGCGAAATTGAGTGGCTTGAAAAACAAATGAAAAAATAGAAAAAAGGAAATAATTGAAAAATTGAAAATACCAAAAAATTGAGAAAAAAAATTTATTAAAAAAATTTATTTAAAACCAGATTCATTCGAAACGAATCGAACTTGTGAAAAAACAAAAACTAGAAAGGAAGAAGAAGAAGAATTTTGTGTTAGTAGAAAACCTTACACTCATCATTACAGCCTGGTTTTCTGCCTGCTGTAGACGCTTGAAACAGATCAAATTGAGCTTATAACATAGAGACACAGAATAAATTCTTGGTGTGAATCATATGAGGCAAAAAGCTCTTATATTCAATCAAAGAGGAAGAGACAAAGTAAAGATTACTCTTTAAAAATTTTTACCCGGGGCAAACTAATATTTGTTGAAGAAAGCATGTTTTTCGAATCTCCAGTATATAGCAAAAATCTAAAAAAAACATTCGTTTGTTATTTCATCACACAACCCAATTTATTTTGAGTGACAAGTTTCAAGTTTTGGTTTTGACTCATCAACAGTTCCCAAATAGCGAAATTGAGTGACTAGAAAAACAAATAAAGCAAAGAGAAGAAACGAAAAAATTAGTAGTCCCAAAAAATTGGGAAAAAAAGAAACAAATGTTTTTTTATTAAAGAAATTTAAAACCAGATTCATTCGAAACGAATCGAACTTTTTATGTCCGCAGAAGCTTCAAAAAATAAAAAAGAGAAATGAAGAGGAATAAGCGTTTCGTGTTAGCAGAAAACCTTACAATCTTCGGTACAGCTTAGTTTTCTGCCAACTGTAGACGGTTGAAATGGATCAAATTGATCTCGTCACATATAAATTCAGAATAAATTCTGGGTGTGAATTAGATGAGGCAAGGCACTCCTATATTCAACCGAAGAGGAAGTAACAAGATTAGGGATTACTCTTTAAGATTTTTTAGCCGGTAAACTCATATTTGTTCAAGAAGGCATTTTTTTGGAATCTCCGGTACATAGCACAAAGCTAAAAAAGTTTTATTCCTTATTTCATCACACAACCCATTTTATTTTGCGTGACAAGTTTCAAGTCTTGGTTGTGACTCATCAACAGTTCCCAAATAGCGAAATTGAATGGCTTGAAAAACAAATGAAAAAATAGAAGAAAGGAAAGAAATGAAAAATTGAAAATACCAAAAAATTGAGCAAAAACACTTTTTTATCAAAAAAAATTTTAAAACCAGATTCATTCGAAAAGAATCGATCCTGTGTACGCCCGTAGTTCGCTGAGAAAAGAAAAAATAGAAAGGAAGAAGAAGAAGAATTTCGTGTTAGCTGAAAACATTACACTCATCATTACAGCTTGGTTTTCTGCCTGCTGTAGACGCTTGAAACAGATTAAATTGATCTCATAACATAGAGACACAGCATAAATTCTGGGTGTGAATTATGTGAGGCAAAAAACTCCTAAATTCAACCAAGGAGGAAGAGACAAAATTGAGATTACTCTTTAAATTTTTTTACCGTGGTAAACTTATATTTGTTGAAGAAGGCATTTTTTTCGAATCTCCGGTATATACCAAAAACCTAAAAAAACATTCGTTTGTTATTTCATCACACAACCCATTTTATTTTGGGTGACAAGTGTCCAGTTTTGGTTTTGAATCATCAACAGGTTCCAAATAGAGAAACTGAGTGACTAGAAAAACAAATAGAGCAAAGAGAAGAAACGAAAAAATTAGTAGTCCCAAAAAATTGGGAAAAGGGAACAAATGTTTTTATATTAAAGAAATTTAAAACCAGATTCATTCGAAACGAATCGAACTTTTTATGTCCGCAGATGCTTGAAAAAATAAAAAAGAGAAAGGAAGAAGAAGAAGCGTTTCGTGTTAGCAGAAAACCTTACATTCTTCTGTACAGCTTTGTTTTCTGCCTGCTGTAGGCGCTTGAAACGGATCAAATTGATCTCGTCACATATAAATTCAGAATAAATTCTGGGTGTGAATTAGATGAGGCAAGACACTCCAATATTCAACCAAGGAGGAAGTAACAAAAATAGGGATTACTCTTTAAGATTTTTTAGGGGGCAAGCTCATATTTGTTCAAGAAGGCATTTTTTTGGAATCTCCGGTATATAGCACAAAGCTAAAAAAGTTATTTCTTATTTCATCACACAACCCATTTTATTTTACGTGACAAGTTTCAAGTCCTGGTTGTGATTCATCAACAGTTCCCAAACAGCGAAATTGAGTGTCTTGAAAAACAAATGTAAAAATACACAAAAGGAAAGAAATGAAGAATTGAAAATACCAAAAAATTGAGAAAAAAAAAATTTTATTAAAAAATTTTGTAACCAGATTCATTCGAAAAGAATCGATCCATTGTACGCCCGCAGTTCGCTGAAAAAAGAAAAAATAGAAAGGAAGAAGAAGACGAACTTCGTGTTAGCAGAAAACCTTACACTCATCATTACAGCTTGGTTTTCTGCCTGCTGTAGACGCTTGAAACAGATCAAATTGATCTCATAACATAGAAACTCAAAATAAATTCTGGGTATGAATTATGTGAGGCAAAACACTCCTATGTTCAACCAAAGAGGAAGAGACAAAATAGAGATTACTCTTTAAAATTTTTTACCGGGGTAAACTTATGTTTGTTGAAGAAGGCATTTTGTTCGAATCTCCAGTATATAGCAAAAATTTAAAAAAAACTTTCGTTTGTTATTTCATCACACAACTCATTTTATTTTGCGTGACAAGTTTCAAGTCTTGGTTGTGACTCATCTACATTTCCCAAATAGCGAAACTGAGTGACTAGAAAAACAAATACAACAAAGAGAAGAAACGAAAAAATTAACAGTCCCAAAAAATTGGGAAAAAAAGAAACCAATGTTTTTTTATTAAAGAAATTTAAAACCAGATTCATTCGAAACGAGTATAACTTTTGTATGTCCACAGATGGTTGAAAAAATAAAAAGAGAAAGGAAGAAGAAGAAGCGTTTCGTGTTTGCAGAAAACCTTACACTCTTCTTTACAGCTTGGTTTGCTGCCTGTTGTAGACGCTCGAAACGGATCAAATTGATCTAAACACATATAAATTCAGAATAAATTCTGGGTGTGAATTAGATGAAGCAAGTCACTCCTATATTCAACCGAAGAGGAAGTAACAAAATTAGGGATTACTCTTTAAGATTTTTTTAGGGGGCAAACTCATATTTGTTCAAGAAGGCATTTTTTGGAACCTTCGGTATATAGCACAAAGCTAAAAAAGTTTTATTTCTTATTTCATCACACAAACCATTTTATTTTGCGTGACAAGTCTCAAGTCCTGGTTGTGACTCATCAACAGTTCCCAAATAGCGAAATTGAGTGGTTTGAAAAACAAATGAAAAAATAGAAGAAAGGAAAGAAATGAAAAATTGAAAATACAAAAAAATTTAAAAAAAAATTTTATTAAAAATATTTATTTAAAACCAGATTCATTCGAAACAAATCGAACCTGTGTACGCCTGCAGTGGGCTGTAAAAAGAAAAAAGAGGAAGGAAGAAGAAGAAGCATTTCGTGTTAGCAGAAAACCTTACACTCCTCACTACAGCTTGGTTTCCAGCCTGCTGTGGACGCTTGAAACAGATCAAATTGATCTCATCACATAAAACCTCAGAATAAATTCTGGGTGAGAATTATATAAAGCAAAACACTCTTATATTCAGCCAAACAGGAAGAGACAAAATAGACATTACTCTTTAAAATTTTTTACCGGGGCAAACGTATATTTGTTGAAGAAGGAATTTTTTTCGAATCTCCGGTATATAGCAAAAATCTAAAAAACTTTCGTTTGTTATTTCATCACACAACCCATTTTATTTTGGGTGACAAGTTTCAAGTTTTGGTTTTGACTCATCAACAGGTCCCAAATAGCGAAATTGAGTGACTAGAAAAACAAATAAAAAAATAGAACAAAGAAAAGAAATGAAAAAATTAATAGTTCAAAAAAATTGGGAAAAAAAGAAACAAATGTTTTTTATTAAAGAAATTTCAAACCAGATTCATTCGAAACGAATCGAAATTTTGTATGTCCGCAGATGGTTGAAAAAATGAAAAGAGAAAGGAAGAAGAAGAAGAAGCGTTTCGTGTTAGCAGAAAACCTAACACTATTCGGTACAGCTTGATTTTCTGCCTGCTGTAGACGCTTGAAACGGATCAAATTGATCTAAACACATTTAAATTCAGAATAAATTCTGGGTATGAATTAGATGAGGCAAGACACTGCTGTATTCAAACAAAGAGGAAGTAACAAAAATATGGATTACTCTATAATATTTTTTACGGGGGAAATCTTATATTTGTTCAAGAAGGCATTTTTTTGGAATCTCCGGTACATAGCACAAAGCTAAAAGAGTTTTATTTCTTATTTCATCACAAAACCCATTTTATTTTGCGTGACAAGTTTCAAGTCCTGGTTGTGACGCGTCAACAGTTCCCAAATAGCGAAATTGGGGGGCTTGAAAAACAAATGAAAAAATAGAAAAAAGGAAATAATTGAAAAATTGAAAATACCAAAAAATTGAGAAAAAAACAAACTTTTTTATTAAAAAAATTTAAAACCAGATTCATTCGAAACGAATCGAAATTGTGTACGCCCGCAGTGGGCTGAAAAAAGAAAAAAAAAGAAAGGAAGAAGAGGAAGCATTTCGTGTTAGCAGAAAACCTTACATTCATCGGTACAGCTTGGTTTTCTGCCTCCTGTATACGCTTGAAACAGATAAAATTAATCTCATCACATAGAAATTCAGAATAAATTCTAGGTGTGAATTATATGAGGCAAAAAACTCTTATATTCAATCAAAGAGGAAGAGACAAAATAGAGATTACTCTTTAAAATTTTTTACCGGGGCAAACTTATATTTGTTGAAGAAGGCATTTTTTTCGAATCACCGGTATATAGCAAAAATCTAAAAAAACTTTCGTTTGTTATTTCATCACACAACCCATTTTATTTTGGGTGACAAGTTTCACGTTTTGGTTTTGACTCATCAACAGGTCCCAAATAGCGAAATTGAGTGACTAGAAAAACAAATGAAGAAATAGAACAAAGGAAAGAAATGAGAAAATTAATAGTTCCAAAAAATTGGGAAAAAAAGAAACAAATGTTTTTTTTATTAAAGAATTTTAAAAGCAGATTCATTCGAAACGAATCGAACTTTTGTATGTCCATAGATGGTTGAAAAAATAAAAAGAGAAAGCAAGAAGAAGAAGAAGCGTTTCCTCACTTACACTCATCGGTACATCTTGGTTTTCTGCCTGCTGCAGACGCTTGAAACGGATCAAATTGATCTAAACACATATAAATTTAGAATAAATTTAGAATAAATTCTGGGTATGAATTAGATGAGGCAAGACACTTCTGTATTCAACCAAAGAGGAAGTAACAAAAATAGGGATTACTCCTTAAGATTTTTTAGGGGGCAAACTTATATTTGTTCAAGAAAGCCTTTTTTTGGAATCTCCGGTATATAGCACAAAGGTAAAAAAGTTTTATTTCTTATTACATCACACAACCCATTTTATTTTGCGTGACAAGTTTCAAGGCTTGGTTGTGAAACATCTACAGTTCCCAAATAGCGAAATTGAGTGGCTTGAAAAACAAGTGAAAAAATAGAAGAAAGGAAAGAAATGAAAAATTTAAAATACCAAAAAATTGAGAAAAAAAAACTTTTTTATTAAAATAATTTGAAACCAGATTCATTCGAAAAGAATCGAACCTGTGTACGCCCGCAGTGGGTTGAAAAAAGAAAAAAGAGAAAGGGGGAAGAAGAAGAATTTCGTGTTAGCAGAAAACCTTACACTCTTCAGGACAGCATGGTTTTCTGCCTGCTGTATACACTAGAAACAGATCAAATTGATCTCATCACATAAAAACCCAGAATAAATTCTGGGTGTGAATTATACCAGGCAAAAAACTCTTATATTCAGCCAAGCAGGAAGAGACAAAATAGACATTACTCTTTAAAATATTTTACCGCGCGCAAACGTATATTTGTTGAAGAAGGATTTTTTTTCGAATCTCCGGTATATAGCAAAAATCTAAAAAGGTTTCGTTTGTTATTTCATCACACAACCCATTTTATTTTAGGTGACAAGTTTCAAGTTTTGGTTTTGACTCATCAACAGGTCCCAAATAGCGAAATTGAGTGACTAGAAAAACAAATGAAAATATAGAACAAAGAAAAGAAATGAAAAAATTAATAGTTCCAAAAAATTGGGAAAAAAAGAAACAAATGTTTTTTTATTAAAGAAATTTAAAACCAGATTCATTCGAAACGAATTGAACTTTTGTATGTCCACAGATGGTTGAAAAAATAAAAAGATAAAGGAAGAAGAAGAAGCGTTTCCTGTTAGCAGAAAACCTTACACTCTTCGGTACAGCTTGGTTTTCTGCCTGCTGTAGACTCTTGAAACGGATCGAATAAATTCTGGGTGTGAATTAGATGAGTCAAAACACTCCTGTATTCAACCAAAGAGGAAGTAACAAAAATAGGGATTACTCCTTAAGATTTTTTAGGGTGCAAACTCATATTTATTCAAGAAGGCATTGTTTTAGAGTCTCCGGTATATAGCGCAAAGCTAAAGAAGTTTTATTTCTTATTTCATCGCACAACCCATTTTATTTTGCGTGACAAGTTTCAAGTCCTGGTTGTGACTCATCATCAGTACCCAAATAGTGAAATTGAGTAGCTTGAAAAACAAATGAAAAAATAGAAGAAAGGAAAGAAATGAAAAATTGAAAATACCAAAATATTGAGAAAAAAACAATTTATTAAAAAAATTTAAAACCAGATTCATTCGAAACGAATCGAAATTGTGTACGCCTGCAGTGGGCGAAAAAAAGAAAAAAAAGAGAAAGGAAGAAGAAGAAGCATTTCGTGTCAAATTGATCTAAACACATATAAATTCAGAATAAATTCTGGGTATGAATTAGATGAGGCAAGACACTCCTGTATTCAACGAAAGAGGAAGTAACAAAAATAGGGATTACTCCTTAAGATTTTTTAGGGGGCAAACTCATATTTATTCAAGAAGGCATTTTTTAGAATCTCCGGTATATAGCACAAAGCTAAAGAAGTTTTATTTCTTATTTCATCACACAACCAATTTTATTTTGCGTGACAAGTTTCAAGTCCTGGTTGTGACTCATCAACAGTTCCCAAATAGCGAAATGGAGTGGCTTGAAAAACAAATGAAAAAATAGAAGAAAGGAAAGAAATGAAAAATTGAAAATACCAAAAAATTGAAAAAAAAAAATTTATTAAAAAAATTTATTTAAAACCAGATTCATTCGTAACGAATCGAACCTGTGTACGCCTGCAGTGGGCTGAAAAAAGAAAAAATAGAAAGGAAGAAGAAGAAGCATTTCGTGTTCGCAGAAATCCTTACACTCAGCGGCACAGATTGGTTTTCTGCCTGCTGTACACGCTTGAAACAGATCAAATTGATATCATCACATAGAAACTCAGAATAAATTCTGGGTGAGAATTATATAAGGCAAAAAACTCCTATATTCATCCAAAGAGGAAGAGACAAAATAGAGATTACTCTTTAAAATTTTTTACCGGGGCAAACTTATATTTGTTGAAGAAGGCATTTTTTTCGAATCTCCAGTATATAGCAAAAATCTAAAAAAAATTTCGATTGTTATTTCATCACACAACTCATTTTATTTTGCGTGACAAGTTTCAAGTCTTGGTTGTGACTCATCTACATTTCCCAAATAGCGAAATTGAGTGACTAGAAAAACAAATACAACAAAGAGAAGAAACGAAAAAATTAACAGTCCCAAAAAATTGGGAAAAAAAGAAACAAATGTTTTTTTATTAAAGAAATTTAAAACCAGATTCATTCGAAACGAGTATAACTTTTGTATGTCCACAGATGGTTGAAAAAATAAAAAGAGAAAGGAAGAAGAAGAAGCGTTTCGTGTTTGCAGAAAACCTTACACTCTTCTTTACAGCTTGGTTTGCTGCCTGTTGTACACGCTCGAAACGGATCAAATTGATCTAAACACATATAAATTCAGAATAAATTCTGGGTGTGAATTAGATGAAGCAAGTCACTCCTATATTCAACCGAAGAGGAAGTAACAAAATTAGGGATTACTCTTTAAGATTTTTTTAGGGGCCAAACTCATATTTGTTCAAGAAGGCATTTTTTGGAACCTTCGGTATATAGCACAAAGCTAAAAAAGTTTTATTTCTTATTTCATCACACAACCAATTTTATTTTGCGTGACAAGTTTCAAGTCCTGGTTGTGACTCATCAACAGTTCCCAAATAGCGAAATGGAGTGGCTTGAAAAACAAATGAAAAAATAGAAGAAAGGAAAGAAATGAAAAATTGAAAATACCAAAAAATTGAAAAAAAAAAATTTATTAAAAAAATTTATTTAAAACCAGATTCATTCGTAACGAATCGAACCTGTGTACGCCTGCAGTGGGCTGAAAAAAGAAAAAATAGAAAGGAAGAAGAAGAAGCATTTCGTGTTCGCAGAAATCCTTACACTCAGCGGCACAGATTGGTTTTCTGCCTGCTGTACACGCTTGAAACAGATCAAATTGATATCATCACATAGAAACTCAGAATAAATTCTGGGTGAGAATTATATAAGGCAAAAAACTCCTATATTCATCCAAAGAGGAAGAGACAAAATAGAGATTACTCTTTAAAATTTTTTACCGGGGCAAACTTATAATTGTTGAAGAAGGCATTTTTTTCGAATCTCCAGTATATAGCAAAAATCTAAAAAAAATTTCGTTTGTTATTTCATCACACAACCCATTTTATTTTGGGTGACAAGTTTCAAGTTTTGGTTTTGACTCATCAACAGGTCCCAAATAGTGAAATTGAGTGACTAGAAAAACAAATGAAAAAATAGAACAAAGAAAAGAAATGAAAAAATTAATTGTTCTAAAAAATTGGGATAAAAGAAACAAATGTTTTTTTATTAAAGAAATTTAAAACCAGATTCATTCGAGACGAATCGAACTGTTGTATGTCCACAGATGGTTGAAAAAATAAAGAAGGGAAAGGAAGAAGAAGAAGCGTTTCCTGTTAGCAGAAAACCTTACACTCTTCGGTACAGCTTGGTTTTCTGCCTGCTGTAGACGCTTGAAACGGATCGAATAAATTCTGGGTGTGAATTAGATGAGGCAAGACACTCCTGTATTCAACCAAAGAGGAAGTAACAAAAATAGGGATTACTCCTTAAGTTTTTTTAGGGGCCAAACTCATATTTATTCAAGAAGGCATTGTTTTAGAATCTCCGGTATATAGCGCAAAGCTAAAGAAGTTTTATTTCTTATTTCATCACACAACTCATTTTATTTTGCGTGACAAGTTTCAAGTCCTGGTTGTGACTCATCAACAGTTCCCAAATAGCGAAATTGAGTAGCTTGAAAAACAAATGAAAAAATAGAAGAAAGGAAAGAAATGAAAAATTGAAACTACCGAAATATTGAGAAAAAAAAAATTTATTAAAAAAATTTAAAACCAGATTCATTCGAAACGAATCGAAATTGTGTACGCCTGCAGTGGGCTAAAAAAAAGAAAAAAAAAAGAGAAAGGAAAAAGAAGAAGCATTTCGTGTTAGCAGAAAACCTTACACTCATCGGTACAGCTTGGTTTTCCGCCTGCTGTAGACGCTTGAAACGGATCAAATTGATCTATACACTTATAAATTCAGAATAAATTCTGGGTGTGAATTAGATGAGGCAAGACACTCCTGTATTCAACCAAAGAGGAAGTAACAAAAATAGGGATTACTCCCTAAAATTTTTAGGGGGCGAACTCATATTTATTCAAGAAGGCATTTTTTTAGAATCTCCGGTATGTAGCACAAAGCTAAAGAAGTTTTATTTCTTATTTCATCACACAACCCATTTGATTTTGCGTGACAAGTTTCAAGTTTTGGTTTTGACTCATCAACAGGTCCCAAACAGCGAAATTGAGTAACTAGAAAAACAAATGAAAATATAGAACAAAGAAAAGAAATGAAAAAATTAATAGTTCCAAAAAATTGGGAAAAAAAGAAACAAATGTTTTTTTATTAAAGAAATTTAAAACCAGATTCATTCGAAACGAATCGAACTTTTGTATGTCCACGGATGGTTGAAAAAATAAAAAGAGAAAGGAAGAAGAAGAAGCATTTCCTGTTAGCAGAAAACCTTACACTCTTCGGTACAGCTTGGTTTTCTGCCTGCTGTAGACGCTTGAAACGGATCAAATTGATCTAAACACGTATAAATTCGGAATAAATTCTCGGTGTGAATTAGATAAGGCCAGACACTCCTGTATTCAACCAAAGAGGAAGTAACAAAAATAGGGATTACTCCTTAAGATTTTTAGGGGCAAACTCATATTTATTCAAGAAGGCAGTTTTTTAGAATCTCCGGTATATGGCACAAAGCTAAAGAAGTTTTATTTCTTATTTCATCACACAACCAATTTTATTTTGCGTGACAAGTTTCAAGTCCTGGTTGTGACTCAACAGTTCCCAAATAGCGAAATTGAGTGGCTTGAAAAACAAATGAAAAAATAGAAGAAAGGAAAGAAATGAAAAATTGAAAATACAAAAAAATTGAAAAAAAAAATTTATTAAA
The DNA here is from genome assembly GCA_963924295.1 of Dioctria rufipes. Classification (NCBI taxonomy): domain Eukaryota; kingdom Metazoa; phylum Arthropoda; class Insecta; order Diptera; family Asilidae; genus Dioctria; species Dioctria rufipes. The sequence goes on from OZ002744.1 coordinate 122,332,489, forward strand.
AATATTTATTTAAAACCAGATTCATTCGTAACGAATCGAACCTGTGTACGCCTGCAGTGGGCTAAAAAAAGAAAAAAAAGAGAAAGGAAGAAGAAGAAGCATTTCGTGTTAGCAGAAAACCTTACACTCTTCAGTACAGCATGGTTTTCTGCCTGCTGTACACGCTTGAAACAGATCAAATTGATCTCATCACATAGAAACTCAGAATAAATTCTGGGTGAGAATTATATAAGGCAAAAAACTCCTATATGCATCAAAAGAGGAAGAGACAAAATAGAGATTACTCTTTAAAATTTTTTACCGGGGCAAACTTATATTTGTTGAAGAAGGCATTTTTTTCGAATCTCCAGTATATAGCAAAAATCTAAAAAAAATGTCGTTTGTTATTTCATAACACAACCCATTTTATTTTGGGTGACAAGTTTGAAGTTTTGGTTTTGACTCATCAACAGGTCCCAAATAGCGAAATTGAGTGACTAGAAAAACAAATGAAAATATAGAACAAAGAAAAGAAATGAAAAAATTAATAGTTCCAAAAAATTAGGAAAAAAAGAAACAAATGTTTTTTTATTAAAGAAATTTAAAACCAGATTCATTCGAAACGAATCGAAATTTTGTATGTCCGCAGATGGATGAAAAAATAAAAAGAGAAAGGAAGAAGAAGAAGCGTTTCGTGTTAGCAGAAAACCTAACACTATTCGGTACAGCTTGGTTTTCTGCCTGCTGTAGACGCTTGAAACGGATCGAATAAATTCTGGGTGTGAATTAGATGAGGCAAGACACTCCTGTATTCAACCAAAGAGGAAGTAACAAAAATAGGGATTTTTCCTTAAAATTTTTTAGGGGGCGAACTCATATTGATTCAAGAAGGCATTTTTTTAGAATCTCCGGTATGTAGCACAAAGCTAAAGAAGTTTTATTTCTTATTTCATCACACAACCCATTTGATTTTGCGTGAGAAGTTTCAAGTCTTGGTTGTGACACATCAACAGTTCCCAAATAGCGAAATTGAATGGCTTGAAAAACAAATGAAAAATAGAAGAAAGGAAAGAAATGAAAAATCGAAAATACCAAAATATTGAGAAAAAAAAAATTTTATTAAAAAAATTTAAAACCAGATTCATTCGAAACGAATCGAAATTGTGTACGCCTGCAGTGGGCTGAAAAAAGAAAAAAAGAGAAAGGTAGAAGAAAAAGCATTTCGTGTTCGCAGAAATCTTTAAAATTAGCGGTACAGTTTGGTTTAATGCCTGCTGTACACGCTTGAAACAGATCAAATTGATCTCATCACATAGAAACTCAGAATAAATTCTGGGTGAGAATTATATAAGGCAAAAAACTCCTATATTCATCCAAAGAGGAAGAGACAAAATACAGATTACTCTTTAAAATTTTTTACCGAGGCGAACTTATATTTGTTTAAGGAGGCATTTTTTTTCGAATATCCGGTATATAGCAAAAATCTAAAACAAAAAATTTGGTTTGATATTTTATCACACAACCCATTTTATTTTGGGTGACAAGTTTCAAGTTTTGGTTTTTACTCATCAGCAGGTCCCAAATAGCGAAATTGAGTGACTAGAAAAACAAATGAAAAAATAGAACAAAGAAAAGAAATGAAAAAATTAATAGTTCCAAAAAATTGGGAAAAAAAGAAACAAATGTTTTTTTATTAAAGAAATTTAAAACCAGATTCATTAGAAACGAATCGAAATTTTGTATGTCCGCAGATGGATGAAAAAATAAAAAGAGAAAGGAAGAAGAAGAAGCGTTTCGTGTTAGCAGAAAACCTAACACTATTCGGTACAGCTTGATTTTCTGCCTGCTGTAGACGCTTGAAACGGATCAAATTGATCTAAACACATTTAAATTCAGAATAAATTCTGGGTATGAATTAGATGAGGCAAGACACTGCTGTATTCAAACAAAGAGGAAGTAACAAAAATAGGGATTACTCTTTAATATTTTTTACGGGGGAGATCTTATATTTGTTCAAGAAGGCATTTTTTTGGAATCTCCGGTACATAGCACAAAGCTAAAAGAGTTTTATTTCTTATTTCATCACAAAACCCATTTTATTTTGCGTGACAAGCTTCAAGTTCTGGTTGTGACGCGTCAACAGTTCCCAAATAGCGAAATTAGGGGGCTTGAAAAACAAATGAAAAAATAGAAAAAAGGAAATAATAGAAAAATTGAAAATACCAAAAAATTGAGAAAAAAACAAACTTTTTTATTAAAAAAATTTAAAACCAGATTCATTCGAAACGAATCGAAATTGTGTACGCCCGCAGTGTGCTGAAAAAACAAAAAAAAAGAAAGGAAGAAGAAGAAGCATTTCGTGTTAGCAGAAAACCTTACACTCATCGGTACAGCTTGGTTTTCGGAATCCTGTATACGCTTGAAACAGATAAAATTAATCTCATCACATAGAAATTCAGAATAAATTCTAGGTGTGAATTATATGAGGCAAAAATCTCTTATATTCAATCAAAGAGGAAGAGACAAAATAGAGATTACTCTTTAAAATTTTTTTACCGGGGCAAACTTATATTTGTTGAAGAAGGCATTTTTTTCGAATCTCCGGTATATAGCAAAAATCTAAAAAAACTTTCGTTTGTTATTTCATCACACAACCCATTTTATTTTGGGTGACAAGTTTCAAGTTTTGATTTTGACTCATCAATAGGTCCCAAATAGCGAAATTGAGTGACTAGAAAAACAAATGAAAAAACAGGACAAAGAAAAGAAATGAAAAAATTAATAGTTCCAAAAAATTGGGAAAAAAGAAACAAATGTTTTTTTATGAAAGAAATTTAAAACCAGATTCATTCGAGACGAATCGAACTGTTGTATGTCCACAGATGGTTGAAAAAATAAAGAAGGGAAAGGAAGAAGAAGAAACGTTTCGCGTTAGCAGAAAATCTTTAACTCTTGGTTACAGCTTGGTTTTCTGCCTGCTGTAGACGCTTGAAGCGGATCGAATAAATTCTGGGTGTGAATTAGGTGAGGCAAGACACTCCTGTATTCAACCAAAGAGGAAGTAACAAAAATAGGGATTACTCCTTAAGTTTTTTTAGGGGGCAAACTCATATTTATTCAAGAAGGCATTGTTTTAGAATCTCCGGTATATAGCGCAAAGCTAAAGAAGTTTTATTTCTTATTTCATCACACAACCCATTTTATTTTGCGTGACAAGTTTCAAGTCCTGGTTGTGAGTCATCAACAGTTCCCAAATAGCGAAATTGAGTAGCTTGAAAAACAAATGAAAAAATAGAAGAAAGGAAAGAAATGAAAAATTGAAAATACCAAAATATTGAGAAAAAAAAATTATTAAAAAAATTTAAAACCAGATTCATTCGAAACGAATATAAATTGTGTACGCCTGCAGTCGGCTAAAAAAAGAAAAAAAAAGAGAAAGGAAGAAGAAGAAGCATTTCGTGTTCGCAGAAATCCTTACAATCAGCGGTCCAGTTTGGTTTAATGCCTGCTGTACACGCTTGAAACAGATCAAATTGATCTTATCACATAGAAACTCAGAATAAATTCTGGGTGAGAATTATGTAAGGCAAAAAACTCCTACATTCATCCAAAGAGGAAGAGACAAAATACAGATTACTCTTTAAAATTTTTTACCGAGGCAAACTTATATTTGTTGAAGAAGGCATTTTTTTCGAATATCCGGTATATAGCAAAAATCTAAAAAAAAAAATTTGGTTTGTTATTTTTCACACAACCCATTTTATTTTGGGTGACAAGTTTCAAGTTCTGGCTTTTACTCATCAACAGGTCCCAAATAGCGAAATTGAGTGACTAGAAAAACAAATGAAAATATAGAACAAAGAAAAGAAATGAAAAAATTAATAGTTCCAAAAAATTGCGAAAAAAAGAAACAAATGTTTTTTTATTAAAGAAATTTAAAACCAGATTCGTTCGAAACGAATCGAAGTTTTGTATGTCCACGGATGGTTGAAAAAATAAAAAGAGAAAGGAAGAAGAAGAAGCATTTCCTGTTAGCAGAAAACCTTACACTCTTCAGTACAGCTTGGTTTTCTGCCTGCTGTAGACGCTTGAAACGGATCAAATTGATCTAAACACATATAAATTCAGAATAAATTCTCGGTGTGAATTAGATAAGGCAAGACACTCCTGTATTCAACCAAAGAGGAAGTAACAAAAATAGGGATTACTCCTTAAGATTTTTAGGGGGCAAACTCATATTTATTCAAGAAGGCATTTTTTAGAATCTCCGGTATATAGCACAAAGCTAAAGAAGTTTTATTTCTTATTTCATCACATAACCCATTTTATTTTGCGTGACAAGTTTCAAGTCGTGGTTGTGACTCATCAACAGTTCCCAAATAGTGAAATTGAGTAGCTTGAAAAACAAATGAAAAAATAGAAGAAAGGAAAGAAATGAAAAATTGAAAATACCAAAATATTGAGAAAAAAACAATTTATTAAAAAAATTTAAAACCAGATTCATTCGAAACGAATCGAAATTGTGTACGCCTGCAGTGGGCTAAAAAAAGAAAAAAAAAGTGAAAGGAAGAAGAAGAAGCATTTCGTGTTAGCAGAAAACCTTACACTCATCGGTACAGCTTGGTTTTCTGCCTGCTGTAGACGCTTTAAACGGATCAAATTGATCTATACACTTATAAATTCAGAATAAATTCTGGGTGTGAATTAGATGAAGCAAGACACTCCTGTATTCAACCAAAGAGGAAGTAACAAAAATAGGGATTACTCCTTAAAATTTTTTTGGGGGCGAACTCATATTTATTCAAGAAGGAATTTTTTTAGAATCTCCGGTATGTAGCACAAAGCTAACGAAGTTTTATTTCTTATTTCATCACACAACCCATTTGATTTTGCGTGACAAGTTTCAAGTCTTGGTTGTGACACATCAACAGTTCCCAAATAGCGAAATTGAATGGCTTGAAAAACAAATGAAAAAATAGAAGAAAGGAAAGAAATGAAAAATCGAAAATACCAAAATATTGAGAAAAAAAAAATTTTATTAAAAAAATTTAAAACCAGAATCATTCGAAACGAATCGAAATTGTGTACGCCTGCAGTAGGTTGAAAAAAGAAAAAAAGAGAAAGGAAGAAGAAGAAGCATTTCGTGTTCGCAGAAATTCTTACAATCAGTGGTACAGTTTGGTTTAATGCCTGCTGTACACGCTTGAAACAGATCAAATTGATCTTATCACATAGAAACTCAGAATAAATTCTGGGTGAGAATTATATAAGGCAAAAAACTCCTATATTCATCCAAAGAGGAAGAGACAAAATACAGATTACTCTTTAAAATTTTTTACCGAGGCAAACTTATATTTGTTGAAGAAGGCATTTTTTTTTCGAATATCCGGTATATAGCAAAAATCTAAAAACAAAAAAATTTGGTTCGTTATTTTTCACACAACCCATTTTATTTTGGGTGACAAGTTTCAAGTTTTGGTTTTGACTCATCAACAGGTCCCAAATAGTGAAATTGAGTGACTAGAAAAACAAATGAAAAAATAGAACAAAGAAAAGAAATGAAAAAATTAATAGTTCAAAAAAATTGGGAAAAAAAGAAACAAATGTTTTTTTATTAAAGAAATTTAAAACCAGATTCATTCGAGACGAATCGAACTTTTGTATAAATACTATTCGCAATACGTATGCTGCTTGACCCACATACTGGCATTACATGATCTTTTTGATTATTGGCCATGCTAGCCAATAGCATGCGTTTAATTTTCTTATGCATAGGGGAAAATGTTCCATTTCACTTGTATAAGCGAAATACACTATTTCTAATATTCAATTATTATATAAATCAGAAGACGTACCCAAAATTATACACTTACGGTCGACCGTTTATTAAATCTTGTTGCATCACCAATTATCAAAGAAAATCGATCGATGATCCTAAGTAAAAATCCGGTGTGTCACTGTAACTTAGGCAGTAGCTTTTAAAACTAAATCGAAAACAAACGAAGAGACCGCCGACCCACGGTAAGGTCTCTTGTTCCTTAATAAAGAACAAAAATGAAAATTAGGAAGTACCTAAACAAATGTGAAGTCAATAAGTAAAAATAAAAAACGTAATAAGAAAAACTTAAGTTCTGAGTTTAGAAAGTTAACATGTCAAGAAACAGATCTAAATTCTTAATCGAGGCTGGTGAACTTCTTGCACAAAAGTACCCCCCGTCCTTGCAGTAATTGGAAAATGAGACCTCACACCAGCTTTAAAAAGTGGAATAAATTAGCAGAGGTAGGGTAATTTCTTGAAAATTCCTTAATTTTCTTGTAAATATGATGACAAATTTCATAAATTCATCAGTAATTATGAAAAAATCTTAAAAATTCATACAGCCTTGGAAGCTGAAGAAAAAACATGCTTAAATTAAAAAATTATGAGATAAATGCTGAAAATTTGAGAAAAAATTTTAAAGAAGAGTATAAACTTTCTAAAGCGACAAATTACTCTCAGTGAACTCCGCCAGCTGTAAGAGAAGTTTTCCTGCTATGAGGCCGATAGAAACGTTGCTTAGAGGCACAATGCTTCAAGAACGATTCTCTCGCAAGTCACGAATGTTACTGCTCAGCACAGAGAATGCCATTATTAAAAAAAAAATTACAGCTGAAAAGGCCGATTTGCAGAAAAAAATAGTAAACTAATGCTTATTTAATTGTTTTTTGGCGATTTTTGTTATGATTATGACGATATTAATTTAGATGGAAGTGATATATTGTGACGAATTCAAATTAAACGATAATGCACTGAGAGAAATTTTCACTGAGAATAAGCTCTGTTCCATGTGTATCAAGGAAAGTTAGGTGCGATTTTGACGTTAGCAGACATTTCCTGGATGTAAGAAAACAAATTGTTTCGTCTTGTTCAAATGAATATAGAAAAATTAGATTAATAGTAGTAAATATATTTTCTCAATTATCTCCGATTATGACAATAGCAGAAAATTGTATTGCGGAATATGAGAAAAGGTTATATATCCTAAGAAAGAATTGCTTAAATGTAGTCTACTTATCCTTATTCTAGAAAAAGATTTATTTTAAATGTTCCGATATAGTTTTTAGTGGATAGGTATAAATTATGTTGATTTCATGTAAAATGTTCTTTTTTGTAGCAAGTCAGTTTCATTGTATAAGCGATGGTTTTCTTATAATAAGAAGAATTTTTTTCGTGGTTCTACGCATATTAATTAAATTTGGTTTCAATTAGATCTACGGATTTATTGCCGTTAAAAGGAGTGTTCTTTTTTCTATGAAAGTTTTCTCACTCCAGGAGAAATCGTAATGCTAGCAGATGTGAAAAAAATCATATGTATTTTATATTCGATCTAAAAAACAACGGTAATCTATAAAATAGTTTGCTTGATGTAAGGAAACTTGGTGTTAACACTGATTAACGTCTTAGAAACTTTTGCACATTTTTGAAAAACAATACTTGATTGAAGAAAATTCTTTTTCAATTTTTGTGTCAAGCTGGCCCCTACTAGGCACACCCCACAACAAAACCCTGGCTACGCCCATGTAGGCAACATTTAACAAGTAATTTTTCAATTCCTAGGAGAAGCAATAAAATAATTAGCAGTAGGCAAGTAAATAAAATCGACTACAAATTCTGTGGACAAACTCATAATTATGGCAGCTGTCAGCGTATAGAAAGCAATGTAAAAATTGCGGGAAATATAATCATTTGGTGTGCAGAGCAAAAAATGTCATCACTGTTTACAAAGTAAGTGAAAGTGATTCTGATAATTTTAAAAATTTTTATATTGATGTCATAAATTGCGCAAAAGATAAATCTTGGTATGAACCAATCCGTATAGCCAATAAAATTTTGTTAATGAAATTGAATACAGCTGCGGAGGCAAATGTCTTACCAATGAAGGTGTAGGTTGCTTTCTGAGAGATTAGAAAGTTGAATTAAATAAATAGACGGTTCCAGTAATTAAACCTTCACGAAGAATTCCTCTGTCTCTGCATGTTCCCCTCAGAAAAGAATCAGAAAAGTTAGAAAAAGAAAAAAATTATAAAAAAACTTAATGAGCCAATTGATTGGGTGTCAAATTTAGTAGTAGTAGAGACGCAAAATAAACAACTAAGAATTTGCCAAGACCCACAAGAATTAAACAAAGGCATTAAACAAGAAAATCATCCAATCCAGTCTTTTGAAAAAATTATGCCAAAATTAGCCAATAAAAAATTCTTTAGTGTTCTAGATCTAAAGGACGGGTTTTGCAAATAGCACTGTCCAGCGAGTCTAGAAAATTATGTAGCTTCAATACGCCTTTCGGCTGATACAAATTCACGAGACTTCCTTTCGGAATAAAAATTGCCCCCGAAGTATTTCAGAAATATAATGAGAAGAATTTGGAAAGTATTGATGGTATACTTATCTATACAGATGATATCTTAATAGCAACAGAAACAGAAGATCAACATGATGTAATTCTAGAACAAGTTATGGAAAGAGCTAGGCTATTAAATATTAAATTTAGCAAGAAAATAATGCAACACAAGGTCAGTAAGGTCAAATTCTTAGGGCACATAATCTCAGAACAAAGTTTAGCTTTTGATAAAGACAAGGTCAAAGCAATTGAAGACATAAGAATACCGAAAACCAAACAAAATAGTTAGAAATTATTGGAATGATTAATTATAAGCATAGTAGTATTCCAAATTTAGCAGGTGCAGATATCCCTTGCGTGATCTAATAAGAAAAATGTTATTTTCCAGTGGCATTCATTACATTCGAAATGTTTAGAAAAGATAAATAAATTAATTTCTAATGCACCTGAATTACGACATTTTGACCCCAATTTAAGTATTACTATACAAGCGGACAGCAGCAAAGACGGTGTAGGCTGCTGTATCCTACAAGAGGATAAGTCAATTGCTTTTGAATCCAAAAGTCTCACAGACTGTGAACAAAGGCACGCCCGAATTGAAAAAGAAATGCTTTGAATATGTTTCGCATGCCATAAATTGTCGTTGAGACAGACCATAAGCACTTGCTTGGGATAATGGCGAAAGACTTTGCAAAAATTGCTTCAGCTAAATTGCAGAGAATGAAACTTAAATTAATAAAGTATGATATGCAGTTAAAATATCTACCTGGTAACAAGATGTATATTGCAGAATTATTGTCCAGATATTATAGTAATGATACCACAAATGAGACAGTTACAGGATTGAGCGAAGTATGCCATTCGATTAATATACGTGAAGAGAAACTTACAGTATTTCAAAGAGAAACTAATAAGGATCCAATATTAACCACTTTAAAAAATACTGTCATATTAGGTTGGCCAAAAAATAAAAAAATGCTTCCGGAAAACTTAAAACCTTATTGGAAATTTAGGAACGATTTGCAGGTGGAAACCGAATTAGTATTCCTTAATGAAAAAATTCTAGTACCATTCAGTTTGAGAAACTCTATGCTAGAACTACTACATAAAACTCATATGGGCATCGAGAGAACTGAGGCTAGAGCAAAAGAGATTCTTTACTGGCCTGGAATTAACACGGATATTGAAGATATAATAACTAGCTGTAAAACGTGCCAATCATACCGCAGTTCCCCCAAAACGTCACCATCCAATTCCGCAATCGCCATTCATGAAAATAGGCGTGGATATATTTGAATACAAAAGTAAAAACTATTTACCAATCATGGACTACTATACAAAGTATTTAGATATCATAAAATTAAGTTATAAAAGTACAAAAGAGATTATATTAAAATTCAACAAGTAAAAAAGTTAGAATTGGTCTCAGACCAATTCTTAGGATACCCTAGATGAATGCCCGCATTAAATATCGTATGGTCACCGATCTATTCAAGTATTAATTTTGAAGTTGTTTTTCGCATATATTTCTAGAACGGTTTGTCGCACAGAAAAAATGATTATAGCCAATTTTATAGGATTTCGTATTCTGCAGAAGTTTTTAGTACAATAAAAATGTCTTGGACTGATCCTTTTCAAAGTTGAAAAACCGAAATTTTTATATGGCAACACCAAGAAGGAGTTGCCCGATTTAGTCCATTTTTGATACTTTATTTGCTCATGTAGTAAAAACATCATGTACGAAATTTCAGCTCTCTACGTCGACGCGTTCTCAGGCAGTGTCCAAATATATAGCGGAAAACGAAATTTTTATATGGCAACCCCACGAAGGAGTTGCCCGATTTGTCTCATTTTCGAACTTAATTTTACATTTTTTTTTTTAGAGTCCGCGTACAAAATTTCAGCTCTCTAAGTATACGCGTTCTCGAGTTATCGTGCGCACGGACGGACGGACGGACGGACGGACGGACGGACGGACATGCAAAAATCGAAATAACTTTTAATATTATGAATGGGTGTCCAATCCATTTTGCTCTACCATCATTATTTCGAGGTGTTACAAACGGAATGACTAACTTAGTATACCCTTATGATTTCATCTAGGGTATAAAATGATACATTTTCGGTTCATGGAATACCTAAAAAAATTATAGCTGACAATGTTCCATTTAATAGCTACGAGTTTAGAGACTTTGATAAAATTTTCGATATTAAAATAACAACGGTTCATCCAAGGTATCCCCGTTCTAATGGACTGGCTGAAAGAGCACTCCAGTTAGCAAAAACATTATGAAAAAAGCTGTAGATACAAATGAAGAATTATGGCTTTATCTCTTAGAATACAGAAATACCCCAATTAAAGAATTAGATATGTCACCAAATAAGCGCTTAATAGGTAGAAACACTAGGCCTTTACTACCATCCAAAAATTCGCATTTAAAAATTGCAAGCACTCCAAATATTGAATCCAATTTCAAAATGAAACAAATTCGCATCGATCGTTACTATAAAAGCGGGATCCGGAAAAAACAATTATTTGCGATTGGTGAATAAACAATGTATAAAGATGGTAATAAATGGAAACTTGCAATTATATTAGAAAAAGCAAATACTCCTCGGTCTTACTGGATTAAAATTGTGGAAAATAAGAAGATTATTAGAAGAAACACTTACTTTCTATAAAAAATTAAACAACTAAATAATAATAATGAGTTTGGGTAAGCAGTTTCCCAAACATTGGCTTGAAAATAATTCTCAGTCGATCTTATTTAAAAAAAAAAAAAAAAAAATTATAATGAACAAATAACTTAAATATGATCATAATAAAAACCTTATAAAAGGTTACAAAAATGTAATTACCTTGGAATAGTAAGCTAATAATTGATAATTGAAGTTAAAATGTACTATGTGAATTAGAAGTTTCAGTTTATTAGAAAATGAAATAATGAATTAATAACATGTAAGAACAAGATAATGAATTGTTATTTTGCAAATAATACAAAGGAAGAAAGTAGAAAATATCCCGTATAATAAAATATGGATAGAAAATTGTTTACGTGCAAAAATGCGAAGATGTAATATACGTAGAAGATTACACTCTCATGTCAATATTTATCTATAAAATATAAGAGTGTACAACCTCATGTATAGGTAAATGTATGCAAGCAATCTGATAACTTGTCCCTTCAGTCTGTAAGTAGCCTTCTATGAAAAAAAACTGGGATATATAAAATATTCAAATTGTCTCAATTATTTTGTTAATACACAAAACACTTAACGGAAGTTGAATCTAAAGACTACGACTAGAGTGCGCAGTCAAACAGACTTCCAGTCAGGTACCTACATGAAAATTTAAAAAAACAATATTACGCAAGTCAAAGGCTCTCAGGTAAACATTTGGTAACAATTCAAGTAGGAGACTGAGTGGAGGAGTATGTACGTCATGCTTTTCTTTAATTTTCATGTAGGTACCTGACTTGTCATACTTTTTGCAGAAAATATTTGAAATTTTCATTCTTTGGGTGAACGCGTGCCCAGACTTGCGCAGACTTGCCCTGAAATGCACTGAATTGTCCTGAGTTGCCTTTTGACTTGCTCCTAGGCTCTTAGGTAAACATTTGGTCACAATTCAAGTGGGAAACTTGGTGGAGGAGTATGCGCGTTATATTTGTTTTTAATTTTTATGTAGACACCTGACTTGTCATACTGCCCTGAATTGCCTTGCTAGCAATATTCAGCTAATTAATGTATTTGCGGTGTAAGAAAACCAACACCTTTTAACTACCAGGAGCATCGCAAGGGGAGCAGCATCAAACTATCCAAAAAAAAAAACCCCAAGGGCCTGAATCAGTAATTTGTGTTGGACACCAACTCAAGGGGGAGGATGTTTAAACATTAAAAACAAAATTCACAAGTCAATAAGATTTATTGTAAAAAAAAATGCTACATAAATTTAATTTAATCAGATAAATCTCATGTACTTTTGCTGCATCAGCAACACCTGCAGACAAATACTAATTTCGTGATATCAAATTTCACGCAAGAAATTTGTTATGAATTAAATTTGTTAAATTGAGTTTGTTGATTCTGCATATTTGTCATATTAAAATTTGTGTATAAATATCTTACTTTTGTAAATAGAGTTTAGAATAAAGTTTTCATTGAATGAAAGCGTTGTTCTGTTAGGAAGCCTTCTTAAACCAACCAAATCTGAACTATGTGTAGGAATCCTTCACGGCTCAAACAAGGATTATACACAGCTTAATGCTGCAACATTATTTGACATACACGACTTAGCAATGAATCTTCACGAATGTAAGATATTCTCAAAAATTTACCTCGTTAGAGCCTATCATCAAATATCTGTTGCACCCGAAGATATAATAACCAAGACTGAGACAATAATAATAAGTCCTTCTGGGATCTTTGGTTTCTTAAGAATGTCGCTTGGCTTGAGGAATCGAACCAAAACATTTCAGCGCTTCATTTACAAAGTTTTATCGGGTCTTGATTTCATATTTGAATACAGTGACGTCTTTTTAATATGCAGCAAATCTTCAAAACATCACCACAAAGAACACCTCAAAGTTATTTTCACAAGATTGCAAAAATACGGTGTTGATGTAAACCCAGCTAAATGTATTTTCGGGGCAGAAAAATTAGGACTTTTTATGTCATCAAATCTCTACTAAAGGCATCACATCGTGTCCAACTAGAGTGCAAGTAATAGAAGATTATCCAACTCCTTTCAGAAACCAACGCTTCCTAGGAGGGGTAAACTTTTAATATCGCTCTACACCTAACATCGCTAAAGTGTCAGCACCCTTATATGATTTACTTAAGGATACCGGCTCCAAAAACGATCTAAAGTACCTTTCTTTTGTTCTTAAATACAAGAAACAGCATTCAATCTAATCAAAAAGAAGTGGCAAGATGCAGTTTTACTGGTACATCCTAATCCAACCCTAATAGTAAGCCTTTAGGTTGATGCATCAAGTTATGTTATCAGCGCGGTTTTACAATAGTTTAATTCCGGTCACTGCGAACCCCTCAGTTTCCTTTCTAGTAGGCTGCAGCTAACAGAAAAATAGTATTCCACTTTTGATCGGGAACACTTGGCTGCGAACTTGTCATTGTCAATCAAACACTTTAGATATTTCTTAGATTGAAACTGTTTTATCCTTTTACATATCATAAATCGTTAACAGTTAGCCAAATCTCTTACCGCTTACAAATCAAAACAATCCAAAGCAGAGATCTCTCTAAAAACTCACAACCATGAACATGAATTATTTTTGCATAACACACTGGAAACCAGTCCAATATAAAAACCGGGTTATAGTGAAAATATCCAGCGGTTTTAATTATTGATAATAACATCTAGTAGTTAGCTAGCATCTAACCAACACTTTTAATGCATCACTCCTCCGAGTCATATAACTGAAATAAAAGTTTTTTTTTTTTTTTTTTTTTGTTAATAAAGTTATTTTAATTATGTACACGATCTTTTATTTGTACAGCGACTATATTACATACAGACATTCATCTAGGTCTAATTGTAAGCCCATTCTAGATTTTTTCTTAATTTTTAGTTGTGCTGGGGATCAGTTAATAGTTGCCCACACTGCAACTTATATTTACGCAAACGTATCTAGATAAAGACTGCTAGATTTACTTTCCAATTGGTTTATTTATACCCTTCCGATTTTAGGACATTGTGCTTTGGGAAAGTTTTGTTGTATCTTGTTTAAATATTTTTAAAACCCCCAACGCTTGTCTATCGCCACTACATACTCTAGAAAGCTGTGATTCGAAAGGAGCAGTTAATAATTAAATTTGGACTTTCAGTGAAATAACTATAAGGCAGCCGATACTGTGTTTTCTATTTCTCTTGCAAAGTTTTTAATTTCGGGGTCGGGCTGGACGAAATTATACAGAAATCGAATAAATTAATTGGTCTTAAAGCAATTACACATAGCCTTCATTTTATGTAGCCTTACTACTTGTTTCCTCTAACTCGATAATGTAAAACACTGTTGAGTATCGAAGACTCAAGTTAAAAGCATCTCATGTTCTGGCACATATTCTTTGTGGACGAATCACATTTATAGTTCCGAGATTTCAAAGCTCGGTTCGATAGACTCAGAGCTTTTTCACTTTCAACCATAAAATGCTAAGCAGAAACTCAGTCGTGTAGTCTACTTTTAAGTTTTGAGGAGCTGAAATAATTTTCGGTGCCACAAAAATGTTGATTTGACTTTAGTTATATTTTCGGTACTTTAAGGCAACATGACCTTACAAAGACGCGTTTTGACAGAGTTCAAGCTTGAATATTTTCTGCATATCGCATATCGGATGAGTGAAATGATTTTATGGAATTTGTATTATTCAAATGAATAAGAACAAATATGTGAAATGACATGCATTTCACGCAGGCAGTATTGAGATCTGTGGGGCCGATTAAGGCAAATAATCGACCGAAAATACCTAAAAAAGAGAGTCATTAAAGTCTCTCTAGTGATAAGCAAATAAAATTGGTGAATTTTTGTGGTGAAGTCAGTGAGAACATTAAAATAATGTATAAATTTGTTTATAAAACAAGTGTGAAAATTTAATTTTGCCAACACTTCATTGCTAAAAGTTCTTGATATTAATTTAATGTAGCTGTAAAAAGCTTCATAAGGACATGCGTGCTTGAAGTTGAAAATTTATAGCAGGGGTGAAGGAAGTGCATTGTGTTTGATGTCTGCAAAAGCTAGTGGTGGAAAAGCTTTGAAACTTTCTATGAGTGTTTCCAGTTTGGACGGTGACAAATGAAAAATTTACGTTTTTCTTACGTCCATTTATAGATATTGTCAGCTTTATCGAAATTATGAAGACGTGATAGGGTCAATACCTTTCTTCATTAAATAGTGGAAGTACTATAGCAAAATTTCCGCACATTTACTCTGTTAGTGAAAAATGGTATATCAGGGCACTGTACAACCGCACTCAACAGTGAAATGACGTCAACATGTTATGAAGATTTGTTATTTTGGCGGGATTTTACTGGCTACTAGAAGACGTTCATTTAAGGCATTTTAAAAGCACATATTTAATATAATATGACATCGTAACGTGAAGCTTCAATCATTCAAAGTAAAAAAAATAAAAAATATTGGTAAACAGTTCTGCGAGCGGGGAATTAACTGTAAACTCTGTGCCGAAACGTAATCTGTGGCAAATCTATTTATCGAAGTGTTTATCCATAACGTAAGGATGGGAAACGTTTGCAGCTCTGGACAAAAGAAAAATGATGCAGATAACACATCACAGAAATCAGAAGAGTAAGTTTTTAATAGTCGCTTAACAGATGTTTTTTATGTTTGCCTCAAAAAAAGAAATTATTATTAACTATTGTCTCGATATTCTCTCTCATCGTTTGCAAAAAAATGGTTGACCGGTATAGTCTATAAAATAAATAACAAAATTGATTTGCTTTAGCGTTTACATTTAAAAAGAATCGATATCTTAAAACAAACCTTATACAGACTGTAATAATTTTGTAACAAATTTTTACTGCATAAAAAGTTTAAGTTTTTTTTTCGATATAGTTTAAGAAAATGCAGAATGTCGCAGAAAGTTCAAATTGGATAAAAGCAAAATTCGCATCTTATCCCATGTTTCGATCCAAAGAGGGTAATGTCATCAGTACCCGCTTTTAAAATAGGTATGACTAGAGGTATTACTTAAGGGGGGAAATAGATGTAGGATGGCGTTTCTACAGTGATTTTCATGATTTCTTTTTAACAGATAAAGAGTTTATATTATTTATTGATATCGTGAGGTTGTTATTTTTTATTTTATTTGTCCTTGAAATGCATGAAAATGATCCGGAATTCCATCGAAAACTCATCTTGAATGATGAGGCCCATTTCCACCTCGATGGCTTCGTCAACAAGCAAAATTGTCGCATCTGGGGCTCGGAAAACCCAAGAGTTATTGTTGAAAAGCCTCTCTATCCTCAACGTGTGACTGTTTGATGCGGTTTGCGGTCCCGCGGGGTCATTGGACCTTACTTTTTCGAAAATAAGGCTGGAGCAACAGTGACGGTGAATGGATTGGCGCTATCGACAGATGATTAATGATTTCTTATGGCCGGAATTGGATGGTATTGATCTTGACAACGTTTACTTTCAACAAGACGGCGCTACGTACCATACAAGCAACGAAACCATTGATCTTTTACGGGAAAAGTTTCCGGACCGTGTTATCTCTCGAAGAGGTGATCACAATTGGTCACCGAGATCTTGTGACTTAACACCTTGCGACTTCTTCCTTTGGGGCCACGTGAAAGAGAAGGTCTACGCCAACAGCCCAGCGTCGATTCAAGACCTCAAAGATGGAATTCGTGAGGCTATCAAGGACATAGGGCAGCCACTTTGCGATTTGGTTATGCAAAATTTCATGAAAAGGATATGGCCCTGTAGGCGTGATCGTGGTGGTCGTTTGGCTGATGTTATTTTCGATTATTAACGGTATACCTTCCTCTTTATAATGAAATAAAGATCCGATCATTTGTCTCAAAAAATGGCATTTTTCTTTGAATATCAAAATAACACCTCTTATTGGAAAACCCTTTATATTTGAGAATAACTTCAACAAAATTTCTCGAAAAGTAACGGAGTTACCAGCTGCCGCACATTAAAGGTCGTCATTCGTCTGAGCAGTTTGCGTACATCTTGGTGGCAGCAATTTTTATCTGAAATGAACTGCACAATGAATTTACTTTTTTTATGTATGTGTCTTTTCCATGTGAACCTCAATTTTTAAAAAAAAAACTGAAAACTAGTATTTTTTTAGAGAGGCGTGAACATAAAATACGGTTATTTCCACTTTTTCGCACCTTTAAAAAAAAAACTTACAAACCTATTACTGAAGATTCAGGTTCAAATACAGCGTATTTATATAAAGTAAATATATACCAAATTTCAAAATGATCGGTTGAATGTGATTATGTGATTATGTGGGTGTGAGTCTAATTCCACCAATGGCTAAAGAATTCTGCTGATAGCAGGATAATTTCATAAAAGCCAATGTGATGCTGTGTAACGTGTGAGTATTAATTCACGCAGTCGTTCGGAGTTGTTCACTAGACCAATCACAACATTTTCCAAGAAGCAGATGAGCTTCTCTACCTATATTATGAATTTTTCTATATATATATACTTTTCTTACTGAATACAAGACCTTCCGATAAGATAATTTGTTAAAATTTAATTTAAAATTCACTAAAAAAGCGCGCAAAACGCGTTTAAACTCAGGATAAGTACAATTCAATACAAGTAAAGCTAAATAACATTGACTTTTACAGTTTTTTAACCTCAAAACCATTTTTTAAAGATGCTAACATTGCGCAATTGTAAACTTTTTCAGTATTATGAATTAATGTACTATACTATCTAAATATTCTTATTTTCCTTTTCTTACGTTTTTCATTTTACGTCATTTCACATCTTTTCTTTCACATATACATAATTTCTCTATCTTTTTGTTTTCACGTTTAATTTCTTTCTTATTTTCTTTCTTTAACCTTATTTTTCTTAGTTTTTTTTTTTTTACAATTTTATTGAAAACTACTACTATTTCCATTTCATTTCTTCTAATTCTTAGTAAACTTAACTACATAGTTTAGAAAAATGTATACTACTTGCATGCTTATTTATCATTTTTAATTAATAGGCTTGTGGCTTGTACTTCTTGCACATTAAAAGTATTTTCCCCCTCTTTCTTTTTCACAACATATTTTCTTTTAATATTTCCTGATAACATTTTCGTCTTTTTTGTTTATCTTGCTTTCTTTAAACAGTTTCATGGTTAGTTTTTAAATAATAATCTTCCAATTTTTATTTTCATTTTCATATTTGCTCTTAGGAGAAAAGGATTGATATAACACATTCTTTAAAATGTTATACTCTTCTTTCTGTTAATATAAACAAGCTTCCCATATCCTACTCCTGCATAGGTACCTTAATTTTTACATTACTTACATATTTACTACTTCGCTTAATATAACTGTACCTTGACTTGACGCTCTATAATACAATTAAAAACCTTAAATTTACTGTAGTCACTCCAATTGTTGTTCATAATGGTGGGAAAGTATGGTCTGGTCTCGATGCAAAAGTGTTATACTATCAATGGTAAGTTGAAGCCCGATTTCCGCTTTGACAGTTGGAGTATGTTTCCCTACAGTGGGTAGAACATCCAGTCTGTTGCTGTTGGCCTGAGCTTACTGTTTCTCTTCTGACTTAAAATATGCTTTCCAAATTTATACTGCGAGTAATTTTGTGTTACACTTATTCCAGCTTTTGTAATATTTCCTGCATGTTATATACATATTTACATCTTGTAATCCAACATTTTTCGATTCGCATATTAACCATTTTTTTTTCAATAATCGGAGTTATCAATATATTATCATTCTCATTGAATCGACCATTTCAGATCTTAGTTCCACATTAACATTTTTGGCGACATTTATACACCGCTGTTGTTACAGATGCTTCTCTAATTTTATTACAATAGACTGGACAAAAAAATCGCGCTCTTATTTTCGACGTTTTAAGAGGATATTTTGTTGCAGGAGGTGATTAACACTCAATGTTGAAATTGTCTCGTTTAGGTAGTTGCCATGGGGGTCGGTGGATTGACAACCATATTTGTAAAAACATTATCTATCTTTTATTGATTC
Organism: Dioctria rufipes; assembly: GCA_963924295.1. Taxonomy (NCBI): domain Eukaryota; kingdom Metazoa; phylum Arthropoda; class Insecta; order Diptera; family Asilidae; genus Dioctria; species Dioctria rufipes. Next base: position 122,351,581 of record OZ002744.1, read on the forward strand.
TCTCTTTGGCACGATATTACTTACTTAAAGAAATATTCTTTAATTTCTACATTACATATTTATAGTACTCTATATATGTATGTACATATATCATATTACAAAGCTCTTAACATGAAGTAACATGTTTGTAATTTCAAAATGTATATTTTTCTTCGCCAAAGCGTTTTCCCAGTGTTTAACCATTCTTTGCGGGCTTTACTTCCAAATTTCGCATCCATATCTACTCGAGTTAAATAATCCAGAGCTCCATATAACATTGTTTTTCCTCTCATTCGCTGCGTACTTGATGGTATTACTTTCGTCTTTGTACCGGTTTCCCCTCCCCCCTCACCCCTTCTGTTAGCGTAGTATATCCCTCGTTGAACTGCTAAGGCTAAGACTACACTATATACATGCAATCTTTCTTAACCTCTAAGCCTTAAGGTATCTTATTATAGTAATCATTATTGTTCTTTAATTATAAACTGCGATATCTAAACATTATATTTTCGGACTTGATGACTTTTTCTTTTATCTTGTACGAACTTGTTAATTGTCAATCGTTCTATGCATTTACAACATATTCACATTTGTTTTTAACTTCTCTTTTCTTTTTAATCTCTTAATCCTTTTTTATTTTTCTAGTTTCTCTTTATTTTAAAATTCTTCTTCCTTCTTCCTTTTTATTCAATTATTCTTTTTATTCAATTATTCTTTCAAAATTTCAACTTTTTCTTTCTTATTCACTTATTCTTATAAAATCTTAATTTTTTCTTCTTGTTCTTCTATACGTACATATATATATTTCTTTTAAAACACCTTTTATTGCCTTTTTATCTGTAAGTTTACCTTACAATGGGCACTGGGTTATCTTTATACCTCCTTTCACATCCTTCCGGCCATGGATTAACAAACTCCGCTCATAGAATTTCTTCTGAAATTAGAGGGAATTTGTTGGAAATCATTTTGGCTACGTACCCCGATTCCTGGGTCATAACCGTTACCTAGCTTGTACACCCCGGTCAAATTTGGTATAAGATTTGTCCTATTAATCTTATTCTTGACCGGCGGAGCTTCCATACTTGTTTGACAGATATGCTTTGGCATCTCTAATTAACGCTTTTGCTAAATCCCCGGGCTTTCCCTATTTGAGGAGAGAAATTGTTCCTAAAATTATAGTGCCATGCAGCTCGTCTGTCAAATTTGTGAGCTTTCGTTTGTCCATGAAAAGAATTAGAATTGTTTACGAAATATGTCCTTGTATTTCTTGTATTCCTCCTCCAGCTTATTTCCTCTGTATCCTAATACCTGTATTGTGTCCTACTTCCATTATTGACTTCTTCATTTCTTACTTTATCAAGTCCCGCAATATCGGCAGCTGTGGTCGAGTTCTTCTGCCATATTGGTATGCCCTTCTCTCTGTGTCGTGAACCTGGCTCTACATTGCATGTTATACCTTTCCCTTGGCTGTCTGGGTTATTGCTACTTGGTCTGATGTTTTCTGCCAACTGATTTGACCCTCCTCTACTCTGGCTTCGAACTGATTTCTTGGAATGTATTTATTGGATACCACTGGACCACTAGCTGTGACATTTCTAACAACGAAACTTTCTTTCTTTGTTTCGTTGGCGCTTTGATTCCTCAGTTTCCTCTTTACGCTATCGCTCACAGCTTTGTCACTGATGAAATCCATTCCAAGGATACCATCGGCGGGAATGGAGCCAGTGGCACCAATGACGTTATTTTGGCAAACCTCCTGACTATTATCTATTTGCAGCTTCGCTTCATAAGTCCCCATGGAGCTTTTCGCGTTTCCAAACAGTCCGCCAATTCTTATTTTCTGTTGCGGGTGTATGAAAGTATCTCTTTTTATCCTATTTAGCCTCATTAAGCTACATGTGTATCCTGTATCTACTAAAAGCCTAAACGTAAGTTCTTAAGCTATATCTGATGCGACTCTGATGATAAATATATTACTGGAATTCAATTTTTCTGTTTCTCTATCTGCTAAATACTTCTTTACGCAGATATCCGTGTAATGGTCACGAGTTTTGCAGAATTGGCAGTAAAGTCCCTCACTTCCTGAACGGAATTCATCTTGGATGCTAGCTGCACAGTTTGCCACTCTCATGTGATGAATTCGGCAATATTCCTGATATCGTGTACAGAAAGGTAATTGTTGGCACTCTCTCGCAATGTGCCCAGGTTGACCGCCCTTGAAGCAATATTTGGGTCTGTGTTCATATGCTTTCCTAGGTATTCCTCTGTATGATTCTCTATGAACGGCTGTTGTAGAGTAGAGAAAGGTTTTCGGCGAGGTGCGGATGCATCTCCGTTGAAATCACCACTTCTCCATCCTTCCTGTGAAAAAACCCTATTGCCATCGAGCTGAAGTATTCTTGCGTCCCTTTCGTAAAATTCTGCCTCTTCTCTCAATGCGTCCAATAAGCCGAACTTTAGCCCTGTTAAGTACATCTGGATAGCCTGATTTCTTATTCCAACTTTAAATGTGTCGATCGCATCCGCTTCCAACTCTGCCAGTAATCCCCCATATTTACCTGAAACTGCAGCTTTAATTTGGTTCAACAATTCTTTATGTCTGTCCGCATAGTCCCTGATATCGTCTCCGGATTTTTGTGTACACGCTATCATTTCCGTTCTCAATTCGTAACAGGATTTCCTAGGTATGCAGGCAGTTTCAGTGGTCTGCTGCAATGCCTTAAAATCCTTTGGCTCTTCAGAACTTACCAGAGAGTATGCACCTTCGATGAGCTGATATCTTACACGTATCCATAACTTTTCCAAATGTATCTGATATCTTTTACACTGTTATTAGTTTCTTATATTTTCTTGTTTCTAACTCGTTCTAATGGAATCCCAATACTAAATCTAATGATAAATAATCAAAATTATCATATAATCAACACTATCAATTACTCTGAATTCGTACATACTTTCTCAAAAATTCTATTTTTTCTCACTCTATTTTAAAATTAACAATATTTATATGAAAGAAAAAACTTGTTTGTGGATGGCGTTTATACGGGATGCGGGAGTAGCTTGTAAAAGCACAACTCCTCGATCGCCGCTAATGTATGTATGTATAGTGATGAAGATGCAGGAGTAGCAAATATAGTTTTGCTCCTAGTGTGTGTGTTTGGAGTAGCTATACAGGTTTGCTCCTAGTGTATGTGTGTTGGAGTAGCGAAACAGCTTTGCTCCTAATGTATGTGTGTTGGAGTAGCTAAGCACCTTTGCTCCTAGTTTATGTGTGCTGGAGTAGCTAAACAGGTTTGCTCCTCACATAATGAAAATAAAAAAAAAACGCATTAATCCCCACAATACTAAACCAAAATTTATTATCCGAAAAGATAATTATAATAAAAAACATCAAAAATAAAAATCACCATACCTCACTTAAAGTTTTCCCGGCTGCGCCAAAATGTCGTGTCCCTATAGAATCAAACAACGAAAACCAAATAACTAATCACGATAAATCTTTCTTTGAATAAAATAACACTCGAATTTCTTTAACATAGAATAATTCTTTATTTATCGCAAACTGACCTATCTTAATAATTCTAAAACTACTCCGAACCGAACGGAAACTTGATACTATTATAACTGAATACTGCCCGGCACTCGCCAGACCAGTCATTGGTCTTTTATGCCCCAATATTCGGAAGTAAGCTTTGCTCACAACGCGGATATGCAAACAATCGACAACAACCTTGTCGTTTGTTGTCCCGGGCAGCACCTGATTTGCTTAGTAGTAAGCAATCGCTTTACATAACAATTACCATACGTGGTTAATTGTTATCGTAATCGTCGATTGCTCCACTAAGCGCTCATCACAGCCAGCTGTTGAGCTAATCACAAAATAACCGACAGTTGCAGAACAATACTATGCGAGGTTACTGTTTGGCAATTGCTAATTATTTGAGTAAAATGAGCTCTTAGCTATTGGAAGAATATTCCGAATATTGGGCCACAATAGGTATAATAAGTTTGTCATTCATTTATTATTTCTTCATCAAACAGGATCCAATAACCCTATGGGGTTAAATGCTAATATTGATAAAATCCCTTTCCATCCTTACTTTTCATTAAAAGATATTACTGGATTTATTATTATATTAATACTTCTCCCCTTTTAGTATTCTGATAATTTTATCCCAGCTAATCCACTTGTTGCCCCAGTTCACATTCAACCTGAATGATATTTAATTTTTGCCTATGCAATTTTACGATCAATTGTAATGCCCAGAAGTAACGATGGTAGAGTAAAATGGACTCCATGCATAATATTAAAAGTTATTTCAATTTTTGCATGTCCGTCTGTCTGCTCGTCCTTCCGTCTGTCCGCCCTGACAATAACTCGAGAACTCGTGCCCTTAAAGAGCTGAAATTTTGCACACGGGCTTTAAAAAAAAGTAAATCAAAGTCCGATAATAGGACAAATCGGATAACAAATATTTCGCTTTACACCATATTAGGGTTGAAATTTTGTACTCGCCCTTTAATAAAAAAATTACAGCAAACATAACTTCAAAAATGGGCCAAATCGGGCAAGCTCTCCTTGTTGTGTGATATATAAGAATTTATATTTTTTACGTGTACTATGAAAACGGTCAGACCTAAACGTTTTCATTGTACTCAAAACTTCTTCAATATATGGAATTCTATGAAATTGGTTATAATAATTTTACTGTCAGACGAACCGTTCTAGAAATAAATGTGAAAAACCATTTCAAACATCAAACTTGGACAGATGGATGATCGACGGAACGAAATTCGTCTATGGTATCATAGGAATTTGTCTAGCCAATTCTAGCTTTTTATTTTTTTCAATTCCACACTGTCTTCATCACTACACATTTTTAAACAGCAGGCATAGATCTTTAGTATTTTCACGATATACGGGCGCGGTAGTTTTTCGGTCCAGCGTGCAAACCAAACGAATTACTTACTTGTTTTTAACTATATTTGCATTAAATTGTTATGAATAATATACGTACATATATAGGTTGTATTACTTATTTATTGCACACTTTGAATTGATCTTACTCTTTCACTTACTATTTACTCAATGCAGAAATGTCAACATGAACCAAAGTTTTTGATATGGAACCATTAGGCTAAGTACATTTAAATCTGCAGGAATGACCTTACAACTTGATTCCTCACTGACAAAAAAAGTTCCAGTTAAAATTACCTCAAAGCGTGAAACACAGTGCTGGCTTTTTCAATCTGACCGGCCTCACCAAATTTGACAGTTCTGTAGAATATATGAGAATCAGCTTAACTAGCTCCCAATGGCGCAGTTGGTGAGGCCGGGCAAGTTGAGGTTGAACTCAAGTAGGTCTGCATTTTACTCTGTTGTAACTTTGTTAGATTTAACAGCTAATTTTTTTTTATCATGATGTAAGCATTGTTTACGGAAAAAAGTGTATGGGAAATATTTTGAAAAATAATTGGGGAAACATCTTTGCCGTCAAAACTTATTCCTGCTGTAGTAAATTAGTACAAATTAATTCGAGCTTTCAAGTCAACAGACCGATTAACTGTTATTATACAAAAGTTGTCAAAGTTCGCATTGTGAGTTGCAAAGGTTTGCAAGGGTCATCAGGTTGAGGTTTTTAAAGTTATACTGAGGTTGAGGTTGGAAAAATTACCAATGTGTTTCTCGCTTAACTCTTTTGATCCTTAATTTGAAACCGAAAACCTCCGCAAGTTTCAGTACATATAAAAGGCTTAGGGCTTCAAAATTAAAATCAAGGAGAGGGGAGCCAGCGTCCCCAATAGAAAAAAATACTACACGGTTAGATAAGGTGGCACCAAAATATAAATATGAAAGAAGTGCTAGAGGTACTGAATTGTAAATATGTAATACTATTTAAAAAAGAAAAATATTATAATTAACAAAAAGCATTGGCGTTGGTGTTTTTGTGTTTCATTAAAAAAAAAAAAGATTGGTGCCGTTGCCACCATATTTGCAATTGACTTATTTGTTTTCACATATTTTATACGTACGATGACTCCGCAACAGCCAATCGCAGCGGAATCAGCATCCAGCTCAGATCAATCGGGAAAAAGAAAGGAGAATTAAAATGGAACTCAAATCGAGTACAAAAACTATTTTTGTTAACACCAACTTTATTTCAAACAGCTCTCCCTAATTCAACAGTATCTACTTTATTAGGTAATTACCTCGACGAACCGTAATAATCAACTAGCTTCCATATAAAATAATCAAAGCTTATTCCCAGTCTATCAAAGCTTTATTTCGTTTTTTTATCTAATCTACAATTTCATTAAAATCGTCAGAGATAATAATTATATTATGTTGTAATATTGCATGTGTTGTATTGTTGTATGTGCGTAATAAGTAGTTTTCCTGGGAGCATATGCCTGGTGATAATTCTTCCCAAATTAGCTATGCCGGCGAGGTGGCTCCGGTTTCATCAAGCCATACTTCCTTTTGATGTATACATAGGTCCTCCTAGCCCTTAATAACAGACGCGCTGTCCCAAGGACCACTGAAAGTCTAATTCATCATGCCAACGTAAACTATTCAGGTTTTGCTTTTGCAGTAACTTCCCAGTTTTTAGTTCTCTATGGACTACTGATACTGATTATTTCTGTTGTTATTGTGGGAATGTGTGCGGAGTGGTCTAAGGGATTGCGCGTCTGTCGTTAAGTAAGAGTTTTATTTATAAGGAGTGCACTTTTTTGGTGAAATGCTAATATGGATCAGCTACCTATGTAGTACAGGCCAATTTACGGAATAATTAAATGGAAGTGATATAATTAAATGGAAGTGAAAATGGTATCTAGAATTTTGATAGCCATGATGACGTCGTATCAGATTTTGAAATCTATGCAAATCTAAATAAATGTATGCCACAAAAACGGTAAGAACACACCTTGCAGGTTTCTGTATCCAACAATTTTTAATGTGCTTTCTGTATTTTAGGTGCAATGGACCCTAATTCAATGGAATGAAAATAATTTTTTTCTACCATTTTTATAATTTTATTTCCTTCATAAAATAAAATAAAGAATAATTTACTTCGTTATACTTTTTATGAAGTTTTGGGGTATAATATTATTATTTATATGAAAAGTTCCTAAATTAAAACCGAAAAGCGCACATTTGGTAATAAAATTTCAATATTTTGTTTACACTTACTACTAATTTTTAAGCCAATTTAAATCGCAGTTTGTGAGACCGCTCCTTTGTGTTAATGTGGGGCTAGTTTAAATTTACAATTCTTTCATTTATAATATTTATATTGTTCACTTTTCTTCTTAACCATATTATAATAATTCCTATACTTATTGTTATGATTACCACAATTGATCCATTGATTCCATATGACATGGATAACTTCATGGTACTTTAGCTCCTCTTTTGCTAATTTTTTTTTTAGTGTTATATTTCTATCGTCATAACTTTGAATTAGTTTCTTTTGTATGTCGTTCTTTATCAATAAAGTTTCGTCGTCCAAGATTTCAATCTTAGTTTTGTTATTATATCTTACCCCAAATGCAATTCTCACTAACTTTTAGGTCCCTAAACACATCATCTTTTTGGTAAAGGTAAACTTTATGTCCTATATCTGTAATTACATTTGACTACGTTCATTTCAAATTATGTTTTAGAAGTTTTGCAAAGATTTAATCTAACGATTCTTCTAATGTTGTCGAGATAATTAATATATCATCCAAATATACCACACATTTCTCATTGATATATTTCGGTAAGATGAAAAGCTACTACTAATAGTTGATGATAGCATTTTGTTTAGTCTATTGTACTGAAATAATGAGCTTTCCCTAATTTATCTAAGATACAATCAATATTTGGTTGTTTTTATTTCAAGCACTACTGTAGCTTAGGTTAGCATGGTGGCGTAACCCCCGGAATATACAAACCATAAACAAAGTCTGAAAAAGAAAGTAGCGGGCCGGTTAGCAGGTGAGCATCACAGTCTTCTGGCCTTGTCTTACTGCAGGAGTTTTTCATATAAAAGTAGCTAGAATTTTGTTCAAACGCTATAATTTCCATAAATTTTTTTGGATGCTATTGTTTTTTATAACCATTAGAAAGAAAGCATATTTGGCTGCAATTTGTTTTAACTTCATTTTTCTGCGGAAGCGATAGTTTTGCTTTAGGACCTGTTTAAGATGAAATCTTAGTTCTTTCTCCATGATGATTGTACAAAACAAAGGAGAGTGAGAACTTACTGCATGGCTATAGCCTTAAGGTCTTTCAATCCTCGGTGTCATCGCCGACTTCATGGCTTGTATCTTCTGGGGTTACGGTGGTGTCCATCGCGTACCACTACCATTAGATTCACTTAGACTAGTCTGCTCCATTGTGGTACCACCTTTTTTGAGACCCGACCTGGAAAAATACCTCCTATTTAGGGGGTTCGCTGAAATCATCCAAAGGACTTAACGAACCTACTGTAATAGTCCTACTTAAAGTATCTCCCTTTTTGAATAACAGTCTGTTTTATTTAATAATGCATCTTCAGACATTTTTATTTTCTTATTTTAAATAATTTAAGTAGAGATCTTGAACTTCATTTACTTTCAGTATGGTCACTTTTTTTGGATAAGTTAATACGGTAGATTCGCTCTATTAGTCATGAGGATTTCTTGATTTTCGATATAGGCTCTTTGTAAATTTTTCCTTATCCAATCTATCCATATTCATAGATCGTATGGTTTATTAAGTATTTCGCGATCCACTTAAACCTCGCATTGTCTGAAACTTAAATTCATCTGGGCTTAATGTTGCTACTGTTCTATTAGGTTAATTTATTTCTCGCTGTATTGTATTGATGACTGCCCTTTCTTGATTTATTACATGAAATTTAGTTTTAGCAAATTTGTCTTCATTTAAAATGCTAATTGTCGATTCGGTGTCTATTCATCCTATATATATATTCTTCTCCCTGCATGGTTAATAATGTAAAGATTTTCTTACAATTCAAGGCTATATTTATAAAAAAGATAAAAGTTATAATTGGTCTAAGACCAATAATATTATACCGTAGATGAAAATAAAAGTTAGATAAAGTGAAAACCAAAAGTTTTGTATGGCAACACTAAGAAGAAGTTGCTCGATTTAGTCCATTTTTAAAATTATATTTACCATTGCTGTGAAAAGACCATGTCTTAAATTTCAGCTCTTCAACTCTCTAAATTGACGCGTTCTCAGGCATTGCGCAAATACGTAGAGATAAAACAAATTTTTTGTATGGAAACCCTACGGAGGTTTCCAATTGGTCCCATTTTCGAATTTCAATTTATATTGTTTTTTTAGAAGGGGCCATGCGCAATATACCTCGAGTTATCCTGAGGACGGTCAGACGGACAAGCCGACAGATGGATATCCAAAAATTGAACTAACTTTTAATATTATGCCTGTGTGGCCAACCTATTTTGCTTTACTAGCACTATTAGTGTGCGTTATAAACGGTAACTTAGGAAGAGTGCACACTGCCGAGTCAACTGTTGTCCAGTCAGCGACTGGTCTGTTGACTTGTCACCGATTGATTGAGTTTTAATCGTTGCTGATTGACTATCGTAGCATGTGCGCATATTGCTTCGCCTTCTGCCAGCTTAGTAATTCAGTCGAAGACAATGAATTTGAGTGGTATTTTGATTTTCGTTAAAATTTCACAGTGTTGCTGAATACTACGGAACTAATTTAAAAACTGCAATATGAAACATAAACCCTTTATTAATTTACTAGTGGTTGAGTAGATGGAGAAGAACAAGAACTTTATTACGATTACACAAAAGAAAAACCTTTGGTTATGGCGGCAGCAATCAACAAGAATCAACTGATTGATATTAAGGTTGCTGATGCAGACTGAGCACGACAGTCAGTTCGATTCAGTCATGTGCCAGTTGTCAACTCTCTTCAAAATTTTTGAGTTGCTGACTGGCGTAAAATAGAGCAGTTTGCGGTACCAAATGCTGTTACGTATAACGAGCAAAGTCAACTGACTTTTTAGTTACCGACTACAGTCGGTGATTGTGCAGTGTGCGGCCTACCTTAGTATACCGTACGATTGCATATAGCGTATAGAAGCATATCTTCAATGGTATATTTTTCTATTCTGCTCATAGTTTCCACTTCCATAGGTCCTGGTCTTGTTCTGTTTTGTCTACTTTGAATATGTTCATTATCATTCGGTCTAAATTGTTTTGTTCTGTTAATTTTCTGTTTTGTCTACTTTGAATATATTCATTAGCATTCGGTCTAAATTGTTATGTTTTGTTAAAATTTGGTTGTTGGTATAGTACTTCCTTAGTTGCCAATTGTTTTGCCTAGATTGTAGTGAATTGTTATTCTCTTTGTACTGTCTTGAATTGTTATTGTAATTAATTTGGTTATATTGTATGAAAGATCTTTGATTATATGGTTGTGAATACAATAAAATAAAATTTCTCTTCGGTGTATTAATTTTTTAATTTTTTTGGAAGGATTTCTTAATAATATTTAGCCAGTCATTGGCCAGTTTTCATGGTACTAACTCCTTGATTTTCTGCATAAACATTCCACTAAATATATCTGGTAAAACTTTGCACAATAGCACGGAGCAAAACTGTGTTGACCGACGTTCTAAGCAGATTTACGAACTTCATAAATCATTAGACAATTAGCAATTAGTTCTGTCATTCCCGTAATTTCGATTTACTTCAATTTTATAACCCATTGTAAACAACTTTCGGAGAATCGTATCATAGAAAAGGGCAAGTGAGATCTATAAAGTACGGAGATAAACATCTTTAGATTTGGACAATCAATTTTTCGAGAATGGAATATTCGGGAAGGTTCTACGACAATTTTTGAGGTATAAATATAGTCTCTCTCACCGCCAGGAGACGAGTCTTACCTCAGACAGTGAAGTGAACGTACCCTTCAAGCAAGACGAAACAAAAACGTAACGAAAATGAACATGCTTGCATAGAAGTGTACCCAAAAGAAACGCTTTGGTGTTTTGAATGCGAGACAGAAACGAATCATCAGGCCAAAGAGAAGTGAAACTGAGAAACGTAGACTGTCAGTGTAGTGGTAGTTGACATTATATTTCGCAAATTGTACTCTAAAATGCTTCGTTTTAGGAATGAAAATTACGTTTAGTTTACGAAACGTTTTGCATGTGGATTCAATGGCTTTTGAAGAAAACTACAACCACTTTTACTGTCCGACGAACCATTCTGGAAATATATGCGAAAACCACTTTAACAATCAAACGTGCACAGATGCGTGACCGTACGAAATTACATACAGGCCTTTATCCGAGGAATTGTAAGAATTTGTCTGAGACTTACCCCCTGATTCTACGTAATGCTTATGACAGTCATGCGGTATCGATATCTAGATATCCGGAATATCCCCTTTATACTCGATATCTAGGTATCAATATCCTCAAAAATTACTGTGTTTACCAGCGAAACTTGTTACTTTGCGCAGCGCCATCTTGTTGTTGATAATAATATGATAATGTGCCTAATTAAGCAAAAATGTGTCTGTGCTTATCCAAAAATGCGAAAAAGAAAGAGAAGAACCAAATATTTTCCAGGAAAGGTAATAAAAAAATACAAATATTAAACTTCGAAGAGTTAATAAATTATTCCATTACAATTTTGTAATTTTTAAACAAACCGTCGACCACAGTTTTCTTCCTTTTACACAAATTTATGAATTTAAACACAACATCCGCCGATACATCTTACACCTTAATCAGGATCTTATTGAAAAACAATGCAATTTTTTCCTTTTTTCGTTCCAATTCCTAAATTTATTTATCGTATAATTATAATTACTTGTTGAGGTTTAGCCTGCTCACATATTTGTCACTTCCATTTCCAAATTTGTTACGCTTAAAGATCTGTAAAATCAATTAAAATGTCAAGTAATGTTTGTCACATCAATTCTCTTTTTTATGTCTGTCAGGGGTGCTTTAATATCTAGATATTGATACCCCATGTCTGTCATAAGCATAAGAGATCCTCTTAACTGAGCTGTCAAAGTCTGGTACCAGAAATTGGTATTCTACGTAAAGACATAAGAGATGTCAGACTTCAGCTGATCTCTTGACGTTTTTGGAACTCTTTGTTTTTAGAGGGATTTGGTATTCTAGCAAACAAAAATACCTGGCAAATATTTCTTAACATAAGAGGTACGCTTAAGTCTCTTATCTCTACTTTCAGTAATGGAATAGGTTATAACCGCAGAAATTGTTTTGTTTCAAACACCGAATTTTTGGATAAAAATGATGTAAAGTTAGTACATATGTATTTAAATGATGTACAGGTTTGTGAAATATAGAAAAATTATACAATATGAGCCGGGCACAGAGGATAGTTCTGAGGAATATCAGGGACGACTTGGATCAAAACCCTCGAGAATACTTCCCAAGCCATGAAACAAAAACCTATATGTGTGCGTTCGGGGTCCGTTCTCTAAAATGTTCTATATTGATGCTTATGGAAAAGTACCAAACCTTGATTTTATAAATGCTATAGAGCCCAAACTACTATCCATACAGGAAAATAGTCTTCTAGTAATTTACAGCTTGGTTCCTTATCTTCCCAAAGGCTGCACTTACTACATACCTTCTTTAACAAAATAATAAAATAGTTTTGATTACAAAGTAACCTTACCATTTTACGTTCAATACCTCTCAGCTGTGCATGTGTGTATGTGCAGCCGGAGTCCGAATCTGTAGGCAGCTACATTCGATATCACCAGCCCACGGCATCGCATGACGGCACAGCGACATTACAATGATTACTCAGCTGAGAATTTTTGTTTGGAAATCGTAGTCATTTGGCTAAGATAAATTTTTTTAAATAATTTTGTTAGGAAAGGTATGAAAATTTTATTACAGTTCGGAAGATACGAAAGCAAGCTTAAGATTATCAGAACACCATTTTTCGGTATGAATAGTAGTTTAGGGCGGAGGAGCTATTCAAATCAAACTTTTGTCAGTTTTACATAAGAACACTGCAAATATTTTAGAATGTAAGGACTACGTTGGGTTTCACATGTGGTAGGGAGGGAGTCTCTTTCATGGCTTGTGAAGTATTCTCGAGGGTTTTGCTTGGATCCGTTCGCTATTTCTGAGGCAGTATTCATAAAGGTTAGAATGCCAACATTTCTTGCCTTTAAAATGATTGAAATAACATAGCCTTACGACAATCTACATCACTCAACAATGGTATCGTCACTTTAAAGTTTTGACAACAATTAATTTTTTTGCTACAGGTTTATAAGCAAATCCAGTTAGACGTAATGAGCTCTTAAGTGCGATTTAGATGATTAAATAATAATTCAATTATCATTATGTGCTGTAAATTTATTATACAATAATTGTAACTTGATTATAGATGCACACAATTAACAATAATAAAAATATAAGAAGCTACAGCGTACCAAAATTATTGTGATTACATCGCTACCGGAGTTCTTAAGTGTACACTAAGCCACTTTTCTCACTATACGAGTTATAGATCAATCTGTATGTAATCGACCACGTTCTATTCATTTTTTTTAATCAGTTTCGTTCTATCTGCTTTAGTTTTCGAGATAATATTTTTGGATTTTTTCAATATCCCTGAAATTTCGGTAATTTTCAAACACATTTTGGTCTTATTTGTGCAATGACCAGTTTTTGTATTATTTTTCAATGTGCAACTTTTTCAGATATTGGACATTTTTGCAATTTCCAAAAAAACGGTTCAATTTTATGCTTAAGTGTCCTGTTTCACAATTTTCATCTTAAGTTTTCAATATCATATAGAAGATTGATATTACTGTCAAATAGTATAAATACGGGAGCCATTTGACTAATTATTTTCAGTCGTAATCTAACCGTTGTTGAGTGAGAATCGTGTTTGTGGAATGGCGTAATTTAAAAGTAAGCTATTGTTTTAATAATTATTTCTTATTAATAACTTTAATTACTATTTAAAAGTTCTAGAATGTCGAATAGTACTACTTCTTCCAGTCCTCCAGAAGTAAGTCCGACCTTACTCGAAATTAATCTTTCCCCAAAAGGTTTCAGAGATGATTCTGTTGCAGACCCAGACTTTGTACCTTATCTCCTGAAAGACTTACTGGAACGAATGACATATGTGAGCTAATCGAAAATACCATTAAAGTTTCGAATATACCGAGATCTGTCGCCGATACGAACAAAATACCGAGGAAAAGAACTGCAGAACCGAATAATTGGAAAAAGTCACTAAAAAACCTCAACGTGAACAAGGAAAGGAGTACAAACCTGACAATGGAAAATTGAAACAAGCAAAATCTGTCCAAGCACCTAAGTGTGGAAAAGACTGTGCGTATAATTGCACTCCTTATTTCCCGGAATCAATGAAACAATAAATTCATAGTTACTTTTGGACGCTTAACGATTCTGAAAAAAGTTTTTCAACACGAAGCATATATCTACAAGTTCATCAAAGTGCAGGAGAGTCAAATACGAATCAAGAAAAAAGAAAACATACGCATACAGTCTAGCTATAGGAAACAACATACAAAGAGTATGCATACAAAGAGTATGCTAAATGTCTCGCAACGTACAGTTTATTTATTTTTTTTTAAACAATTTTGACATGGCAGTATCTGCTCTAATTCCACCAAGTAAAGTAAAACATATAAAGAAGAAAATACCTGACATCCAAGTTCAGGGTGTGCGCAGGAATATACAAAGGTTTCCATGTGTTGACTCGCATTACAAAGCGATAAACAATATCTTGAATGTGGAAGAAAATAATAGTAATCCTGTCAAATACAATATTTACCGAAAATTTTTTAATACGGAATATAATTTAGGTTTTTTAAACCTAAGAAAGACCAATGTGACATTTTGCCAAATATAAGAATATATGCAATCCCACGCCTCAAGATCGGGACATATTTAACAATTGTTAGGACCTAAATAATAAAGCGAAGGAGCGAAAGGGAGGTGACATTGCACACGCTTCCAATAATAAAAATTGAGTACTTATATGTTACGACCTTTAAAAAGTGTTCTCATTACCGCAAGGTTTTACCGGAAATTTCTCTCACAATGATATTCGGAGCCAGGATATTCCAGAATAGTGAAAGTTGATGCTGTTCATGCTGTGATGGACCATCATTTAAAAAGCATATCAATTCATAGTCCAATTTCACTCTTGAGAAACCTAAAATATATGAACTATCTAAAGGTATCTCTAAAAATCTTACAGTGTTTATCAACAGACTTTTTTTAACTATAATGCAGCAATTACCATAACCAAAGCAAAAAATAAAGATATATCTTCGATACTTTCTTACATGCCTGCGGATGACGTGAAATTCTATAAGACAGTTTTAAAGTTGCCATAAAAAATGAAGACAAATAATGTATATTTCTTAGATTTAGTTTTGTTTATGTACTTGCTTATTTTTTCAGAATATGTAATATTGAATTTATTTTTATGAAAACTTTTTTATGTTATATTTTCCGTTTGTTATTTATTAGCTGCTCTAAAAATTAAATATAGACTTATTTTTGTTTACCTAAATATCTTTTATTTTTGTAAAAATAATTAATTTTATGCTCGTTTAAGAAGAAAGAAAATGCTTTTTGTGATTTTTTTTATCACTTTGAAAAAAAAAAACCTAACCGTTTTTTTTTACTAATTTGATGGAAGTACGTTTTTTTTCTTAAACGTTCAATATAAAATAGCCAATTTATACTCAAATTGGCATATTGGACACGGAACAAAAACATAATCATAGACCTATTTGCATTTTTCACTTTTTTTTTTCAGCAAATTCTAAGTAAGGGTTACACCAAAAAGAGTGTTTTGAAGCTAATATTTCAACAAAATAATTCAGTTTCTCATTTTAAATAACAGTCCCATCATAAATCTTTATCTTACTGTATTAAAAATTCGTTTCTCCCATTTAAACTTTTTGTATATTAGACACTTAAGATTCAGGTAGCGACATGTAACAAAATGTTCGTGCTTCGTTCTAGCTACGTTTCGATTGGCCCTATTACCATCATCGCCTCGAATTTCTTCTTCTTCTTCCTTCTTGCAAAGTGAATTGCCTTTACAGCTGGGCTGACTGAAAAGGGAGTGTTCTGATTCTCCAAAGCCAGCCTTAACCTCTTAAATATACTTAAAATACTAAATCTGCTAAAATCTCTTATTTGCTAAATTTAAGAGGTTAAGAGATCTCTTAAAAGTCTCTTATGTAAAGTGGAGCGGTAATTTTATCTACCTATGCTATCTTTTCATATCCTAGATAAAATCATAGGGTATACTAAGTTTGTCATTCCGTTTGTAACGCACAGAAATAAAGCTAGTAGAGGAAAAGGGGTTGAACACCACCACATTAAACAGAAAGTTGTTTTGATTTTTGTATGTCCGTCCGACGGACGGATATTTTCACATAACTAGAGAAGGCATTGACTTAAACCACTGAAATTTTCCACACGGGATTTTTACAAGAAAACTTAATCTAAGTTCGAAAATGGGACCAATCGGGCATCATCTTCGTAGGGTTGCCATGCTTTTTACTACATATTTGGACATTGCCTGAGAACACGTCGACGTAGAGGACTGAGATTTGGTAAGTTTTAGAAATGGACTAAATCGGGCAAACTCTTCTTAGTTTTGTAATATAAAAATTTTGGTGTTTTATGTATACTGTGAAAACGATCAGTCCTAGACGTTTTTATTGTACTGAAAAGCTCTTCGGAATATGAAATCGTATGAAATTTGTTATAATCAATTTTGTTGTCCGACGAACCGTTCTAAAAATATAAGCGAAAAACCGCTTCAAAAATCGAACTTCTACAGATGGATCACCATACGAAATTACATACGGGCATTCATCTAAGGTATCATAACAATTGGTCTTTGACCAATTATAGCTTTTTTTTTGTTTTTATTTACAACTAATATTACGTACCTTATCGTATGATCTACTAAAATAAAATTTTGTCGTATAACATAATAAGAATAATATCAATAAAATTATCTGCTAATATACAAATTTTTTTATCATAGATTTAATAATAAAATCTGATATCCCTAAACGTTACAAAAACACTCTGTGATACTAAGCCTAATATCATTGTGAATCTTTTACTATATTCTGACATTTGATTAGTATTTCTGTATTGTCGCGTGTTATAATGTATCTTTAAAAAAAAATGCTTTTTTAATGACGGTTGTCCTCTAATATTTATAAGTTGGAAATAAGGAACAAAAAAATATGCTCATATCAATTTACTAATATTGTGGCTACTCCGAAGAGAGAGGGTATGTTTGATGTAGGTAGAACCGCCGCAAAAGGTGATGTGATTTGCAGATCTACGACACGTTCCCTTTCCTTAGTTATTCGGCCAAACTGAAGAGTTCAGGATTGCTTCACTAACTGGATGTTAGGTAAGATCAATGCTAAAATATTAGACTGAACTCTTACTGTATAAGCCTTTTACTTGCTACTCGTTAATATACAAAATCTATATGTGTATGCGTAAAATTTATTGTAATAAAAATAAATGATAATAGCATATGACTGTGTTTTTTATTGTATACACCACACTAATAATAACTTAAAATTTAGAATACATCTTAGTTCTAAACACAACTAAAGCATGTACTGAAATTTTCAGCAAGACTTGAGTCATTTTTATAATGCTCGAACTGCAACTCGAGCGTTTTAGCGTCACCTCGAGCGATTTCCTAATACTAGATAAACTCGCAAGTATTCGTGCAAGCTCGGAAGCATACTATTCCTCAATTGAGATTAGCCTAAGATACCGGATCACCGGACACTTCTTTCTCAGGATGCACCTAAACGGGTTAGGACTGACGGAAGAGTGAAGATGTGGGAGGATTTCGAAACGAGACACACTTTCTTTGATAATGTTCTGCACACTCTGTAAAAGATGTAATTGTTTTGACTACCACATCTTCAATGAACTGCATAAGGCATGCAGAGGGTCCAATCTTAAATTTATAAGAACATCTGGATGGAATTTATGACTTAACATTCGTAAATCTCAAGACTAGTTGTAGCTCAAGCTCTGGATCACCTTGGAGCCCAACTTCAATTCAATTCATCCAACTATTCCTTACAGAGAAGTTGTAACAAATTTGGCACATTTCTTAGAAGTTATCGAAAAATACCTGAGCTTTGTGGCAACAATTTGTGCAAATTTTTTACCATGTATTCAATTGTTGCGCCACTATCCGCGGATTGTGGTTTCCATTAACGGAACTCCACGTGTAGGACACTTCAAAATTCGTACAATAATTTAATCCGAAAACGTATAATGCACCACTAAACAGAGTATACGAAAACAAAAATCGAATATATAAAATGCATGAGCTACAAAGGTTAGAGAAATTGTAGCTTGGGGTTGCCGTTTTAGCAATTTAACCTAAGCAAAAATTTGTAATTTTTCACTTTACATTAAGCTATTTTATTTATTTTCTACAGTCAGATACATCACGTAAACATAATATGTTATCTTGTGTTACCAAAGTTAGAGGATTTATTTACAAATAAATTATAATTAGCTTATTTTAATCAGTAATTTGTCGATATTTTACTATACATATGGAAATATATTACGTGTTGTGTTAGTTTACAGAAAAAATATAATTAAATTTGTCTCCTGCTCTGTGTCAAAACCTATCGGGATTTTATTAATAAAGCTTATTGAATGATAATTTTTGTTGTTTCCGTTTAAATTATTATTTGAATGAAGAAAAATAAACTGCTTATTGTTTTAAATTGATCATTGGCAATGACAATTCAAACTTAAAGTTCATACATTGAATTTTGAAAAAAAGATCCTAGATTTAAACATGAGACATCAGAGTAGACACTTTTAAAAGTATTTCAAAACTGTAGATTGAAAACAGAAGCATTATAAATGAAAATGTCAAATCAATATTTTGATAATTAAATATTGAAAATTTAATTCAAAATGCGACCACATATGTAATAATTTGATGCAAAATATGGTAAGAATAAATACATCTATTTCATATTATATAAATACTTACATCTATTTCATATATATTTTCATTTAAGTACGAAACTTAAAATACATCATAATGTAATAAATGTTGATTAATTTTATATTATTTATTTTGTGTTTATTTTAACTCTAACTCATGAACAATATGTTTCGTTAATCCATCAGGTGCATAAAGTAAAAGGCTTGATGGTTTTCTAACGTGATCACGCAACATATAATTGTGCGTGAGAAGAACATGGATTTCATAGGATCAACCCGTATATTATATGGTCAATGTTTTTTCTTGTGACTAATTTATGATCATCGCAAATGCCATATTTATGTGAAATTGTAAACGTTCGAACTGAATTGGTGCATCGGTGGGCGGTAGTAAAATATTGTCTCCTTCGAATTTTCCGTTTGATATGGTCGCTTCAATAACATTTCCCATAATTTTTTTAATAACCAATCTCGTTTCATTGCAAGTTCGGGTGCATTTAAGTTTTCAAGCAAAATTGTGGGTGAACCGATTTTCAAATGTAAGTTATGTTGTAGAAGTCCCTTTAAAGTAAATTCAAGAATTCTACCTTAATTTACGCTTTCATTTTCATCTACAACTATGTCAATTGATTTAATTGAAATTAATTCATCAGGTAATGTTTTTTTTTTTATTTGGAAGTTGATCTCGTCAAAATCGACCTTTTTAGGAGCCAAAATTTTGTCGTTCACTGAGCTGTGGAGTAAGTGGGTAAGTTCGGTGTTATTATAATTATCTTCCAAGAAGATGCGGAGTAGCTAATAAGCATAACTCCTAGGTACAGGTGGAGTAGCTTATAAAACACAACTCCTGGGATTGGTTTAGGAGTAGCTACAAAAGCATAAATCCACCAAATGAAGAGAAAAATACTAAATGACGTCTGAAGATGACTACAGAACTTAGATTTATTTTATTCCTTTAGCTTATTTAAAGTAAAAAATTGCTGATGGCACACTTTTATGAGTGAGGCGCCTCGACCAAGCATGCATATTGCATTTGATGTGGGTCAGCGCTGGGCTTATTGTTGATGCATAAATGTGTGTCAATTGCTGTTCGAAGAATTGTGTTTATGTTAAGTTTGTACTTTTATTGATCGCATAATGCTTTTCTGTATATATGTATATCACACCTTCCCTCAAAGAAAAACAAAATTATTAGTGCTTATGCATGTATTCCACTGTTTTATTTCGTCTGTAAATGGCCTTGAGTTTATTGTCTTGTGTCCTTGTTTTTCGTTGATAATTATCTTCTTCCGTTGAGTGCGGTTTTATTAGTTAGTCAGAGTCTTGTTCTGATACTTTTATTTTATTTTATTGGTTGACTTCTATACCGTGCCCTTATTTCCTAGTGCAGGTTCTACTTATTGGTTGGGTTCTATTATTATGTACTTCTCCAATACTTCGATTTTCCTACTCTAGTGTAGGTTCTACTCATTGGTTTATACTATCATGATTTTTATTCACTTTGTGCACGTTGTTTTATGTTGACATTTATTTGTTTACAGTTGCAGCTTTTTATTTCACATCTTGTTTTTATTCGTTTGTAACATTTAGGGATAGTGCTTCTATACCACACAGTTGATCAGACTAGGTATTTATAGGCCTATTTTCCATTACTGGGTATATTTTCTTTGTGGATTTTGTCGTTATTAGTACCCTTTTCTAACATTTTAATTTACATCTTTTTCGTGCTTTTATCTTCACATGTGTACTCACGCTTTCTTTTGGTTACGGAGTAGTCAGTTATAAAAGGATTGATTATTTGGCCCATGATTTTTAATCGGTTTGAAAGTTAAAGAAGAAAACTTAGATAAATGACTTTAATTAAACAATGTTTCTATTAATCATATAAAATTATTAACTAAATATGTTGCTAATTTATATATGTTATTCAACTCATCGTTTATTATCTGTAAATCTGTTAATTTATGCTATGATTACTAACTTATTTGTTATTAGTGTATCTTTATTTTGTTGTTTTTTATGCGCTTTTGTATCTCATGCGCTAGTTCTTCGTATTTTTTTCGGTCTTCCATTGTTGATGCTAGGTTGGCTCTTAACTTGTAGTAGTGGCGCTACTTGGCCAATTTTATGCGCCTCCGTTGTTCTTAGGAATTTGCTGCAGTCTCCTCTTGTTCTCCTCTATTGTTAGTTTTCGTGAGCCTGGAACATAGTTATATTGGTGCATAATGACTTATTCTCGATGTGCCCTGGGGAATATACGGTTCTATTGGCCTGGCCGCTGGATACAGAGTCAAATTCTTTGTGTTATTTTCTGGCTTGGTAAATTCTTCTGCTTTTAGTATAAGCTTGTCAAACGCCCTGCTTATTTCGTTGTCCATTCTTGTTAGGGAAGTTGAAGCAGTTTCTTGAGGAAACCAAGTTGTCCTTTTTTAAATTGGCATTTGGTAATGTTTCTTGAAGGAAGACGTCTTTGATAGGGGGTTCGTTATCCAAGGATTTCGTAATTCTGTCTCCACGAAATTACTTGATAAAACTGGACTTCAAGGTGATCTCCTGCAGGTTCTGCATAGCGTCGCTGCTACAGTATCACGGTCACCATGTGGAGTGAGTGGAGTAAGTTCGGTGTTATAATTATCTTCTAGACTAGATGATGCGGAGAAACTAATAAGCATAACTACTAGGTAGAGGTGGACTAGCTTAACTAAGCACAACTTCTGGGATTGGTTTAGTAGTAGCTACAAAAGCATAACTCCACCAAATAAAAAGAAACTGAATGACTTGTCTTAACGTCTGAACCCCCACTGCAGAGCTCAGATTTATTTTATTTTTTTAGCTTACTTATACATATATGTATGTATACATATATGTATGTCTTCCTTCGTATAATTCCGCAGTCCTGGTTCCTTAATTTTAAGTCTCCTAGCATCCATCTCGAAGTAGTCTGCCTCCTCACCTCATCCAGAGATCGAAATTTGCGTTGCGTTGATTAGTCTGCTGCATAACACCTGCCTTGAACGTTGCCACCGCGTCTGCCTCAAGCTCCACTATCAATCCCCCGTCTTTGTATAGATACTTAGCCGAAACTGCCGCCTTGATTTGACACAGTAGCTCCTTAAGTCTATCCGCATAGTCTTTTGTGTTGTCACCGGGCCTTTGAACGCATGCTATCATTTCAACTCGCAGCTCACAGTACGATTTTTTTGGCATATAGGCAGTTTGAATTGTCTGCTGCAACGCCTCAAAATCCTTCGGCTCCTTCGAGCTTACTAGATAATATGCGTCGTCTAACAACCGATATCTTACACATTTCATGAAGATTGGCTGTTCCTCGGCCTTTAAACGATCGTAAAGATTTTTGCAGCAGCTCAGGAAACGGTGAACTTCCTTCGACAGTTTTGGTGTTCTTTCTCCAGAAAACGTGGGTATGTATCTGGATACCAAGTCCATGACTTTATCAAAAGCATCGGCCATGGTTTCCTTGCTGGTTTCTCTGAGTTTTTTTCTTTCGGCACTTGGTCTTCACTCGTCTTTGTTAAGGTCTGCTTTTTAGTTTTCAAAATTTCTTCTTGCCCTGAAGTACTCGCTCTTTCTTCTCGCTGCCGTTCATGGAATACTAATTTCTTGGGTGACCACTTCTTAAAAATCCCTCGAACTAGACCCTCTTCTTGTGATAATGGTGCGACTCCTAATTATTGCTCTAGTTCATTGGCAGTCTTTCTGCATCCTCCAATTGCCTTTCTAAAGACTTTGTAGTTCCTTTTAAAGCCCTGTTTTCTTGTTTGCACTCGTCCAACGCTTGATATGTTTCTTGTTCAATTCTACCAATAACTTCAAAGGTAGACGCTATCAACAAATCTAAGGTTTCTCCCTTTGTGCTTTTCACTGTAGCCTCATTTATTTCCTCTAGAAACTTATTTACGTCTTCACTCGGCAATCGTTTCTTTAATTCATCCGTTAGATGCTTTTCTAGGTACCGCCAATCCTGTTCATAATGTTGTAATTTCAGCTGGCACTCCTTCAATTCCTGCGTTCTGGTTTCCAATTACTTTTCCTGTTCCTTACCTCGTAACAATTCTTCCCTCGTTAGAACGTTACTTCTTCCCACTGACATCTATAGTCATTACGTAATTTACCCTTAACTCTCAAACACTTCCCCCCGACTGTAACTAATTACTTAAAAACCCTAAACGCAAAAGCTTGAATTTTCGGCAGTGTTTCAACAATGATCTTTCCTAATTTTCAATATTTCCGAACCCTCTTCCACGTTTAACGCCCGAATACCCGCGAATACCTTAAATATTTTACCTAGCATATGACAACTTTCCAATGACCCTTAATACGCCATACATTCCGAAAAATTACAATTTACTTACTTAATATACTAAGCTACTGAAACTACTCCATTTACATACCACACAATCACTCAGACCACATAACCAAAAACAATCTCACGCAACATTAGTTTAAGACTGGAGCAGCTAATAAAAGCGTTAACTCCCACAAAATACAACAAAACGGAGCCGCTAAAAAAGCGTTACTCCCATACTAAAAAAAATGGAGCAGCTAAAAAAGCGTTAACTCCCACAAAATAAAAAAAAAATGGAGCAGCTAAAAAAAACTTAACTCCCACACTTCACAAAAATATGGAGCAGCTAATAAGCTTTACTCCCATAAAATACAAAAAAAACTAAAAATGAAAAGAAAAATAAATTATTTCACTGAAGAAAGAAAAAAAAAACACTTACGTACTCTTTATCCGGCTGCGCCAATTTGTCGTGTCCCAAAAAGCAATCCCGTAAAAACAATTAAAACAAATAAAAACTCGCGTAATTCAATTATAAAACTTTATTTTTACTAATGTACTTTTTCTATGATATAATTAAGCGGAGCTATCACTCCGTCGCCGATACTTGTGTTTACCTTCTCGAATTACAACTGAACTGGCCCCTTGAACACCGAACCGTTATCTTTTATCAAACTAAACTAACTTCTAACTACACAACCCGATCTATCGAAATGACCGTGCTCACCTGCATTCAACCAGGCGGAACGACTTTGACCCAGTGAGCAGCGCAATACCTTGCAATCATAATTACAAAGTATTACGCTGATCACTGCCGACAGCGGGAGCCCCCAATACTGTATGTAAACAAACAGTGAGCCCAGCTGAGTATTTCACTATGCGAAGTGAATTACTTAACCATGACTCAATGCCCAGTTACACACAGCAGTGGATGCGACAGTTTACAAGTAAACAATTCGCAATCGCCAAGCATTTTACTGTGCGAAGTAAAATGCTTAGTTATTGCAAATCGTTTAATTACTTGTGCATTTGCTGCTAGCTCGAGTCGTGATGTCACAATTTCACCAATTGAATATTGGTTCACGACAATAAATTGACATTCGTAAATTTAGAGGCAAGGTAAGATGTGTCGAAACAATTGTTTAAGAAAATAATACCGTCCCGTAAGAGTAGAACAAGCGGCAGAGATTCTTTTATCAACAAAAAAGGAAACGCGCTAGGAATCAGAAATTTAAGTTCATCTTATAAGTGTTCATCAAAATCTGAAGAGTCTCGTTCTGAAATAGAAAGTTTTATATAAGATCACCGCAATGAAAACGAGTCAACATTAAAAGAAATGGTATTTTTCATATATACAAGTTTACTTTCCTTATCCATGAATTTAGAATTTTCCCATTTGTTGTAGGACTATCATAATATATATGAGAATAGTTTGTAACAAAAATTGGCTTCATGGGTTATTGAAAGCAATGTTGCTTTAAAAGAACGAGCGAGCATATGTATAGATAAAATGATTATTCGATCCAGATATTTATTTAAGGAAATCTTTGAAATGAAAAACACGCAATGGGTCAAAACCTAGTGAATGTTAATAAGCCACTAAAAAATGATAAATGCGTGATATTATTTTATGTGTTATCCGGTGACCTTGAATCACATTGTTCAATGTATGTAACCAGCCAAATAATATAAAAAAGATTCTGTTTTTCTTAAAAAAATATATTTATTGAGTTCGCTTATTCATTCCAGTAGTTAGCTTTCTATGAAATAAATGCGAAACTCTTTTATTAAAACTTTTATTAAACACAACAAAATTAATACATAAAAAAAATCAAAATTAGGGTAAGTAGATTAGTTCTCAGACTGGGCCCAGAACTCGAACATATCTCAGAAATCTATTCCATATTAATCGAATGATTTTTTTTTTCATTTCTGTGATTACATTAATTTCACTTCTCAGAATTGAAAAAAATTAAAATAGAATAGGTTTCGAGAAAAGTTCTAGTACGTGCCATTTCCTGGAAACTTGTGCATTTCCTCATTAAAAAAAATTTGAAATAAAGAAATGAAAGCTTTTCAGGATTCACAGCCTTGTTTCCTGATGCAGATGTGATTTTATTTCCTCAGACTTCATGGTTGATCGTGACACGTTTTTGCGTTCAAGGGATCTTTTTCGATCGTAAATTTCGATACTGCTTCTATCTTCCCCATATTTTTCATTTTTATCTTCCAGGAAGCTAAGCTTGGGGACATATTTACACATAATGTCTAAAAATGAGAAATAAAGTGTAAGATTTAACACAAACATATGTATTTTAGTTATAATCTTACGCAGTTATTGTATCTGTAGATAGTATTCGTTTTAATCCCATTTTGTTCCTAGCCTCTTTATAATTTATTTCACATTGTACCTTTACAGTACAGTACAGTAAGTTTTGGTGATTATCGATCTCGTGAAAGATCACAAATCCCTTACGGTTTTCACTATCTTTTATACTTTATTTTAAAGCAAGTACTTGTTTATACGACGCGATTGACATGACAACTGAACAAAACAAGCAAGCGAGAACATCCTTTATGTACCTGTTTCGGCAGTTATACGAAACTCTTCACACGAGGTTAGCTATTGTGTCCACGCTTGTGGTCGTCACTAACCCCCCGAATCAGATATAGGGCTGATTCAATGAATATAAAAATGATGATAATAAAACAAAAACATTATGGTAGCGTTGAAGAATGTGATTTATATCCAAGTTGATGTTTATACAAGGCTTCTTCACTGGCACTCAACAAAAATAAGCTAAACTAAAAACCTCTTGTAAATCCCATTGGCCAAGTTAACCCTATGTGGATGGCAAATCCCAACCTCCAACTAAAATTTCAAATGCTCCCACTCCTATAATCCACTAGTTCCAGGCATAAAAAAAAACCTATATGAAAAAGGAGAACAAGAAAAATAATTAGTTATTTTATGTTTACCAATTATTTTGTGGTAAATTCCACTGTTCTGATATGATGAACAATTAAAAAAGTTGCAAACTCCACGTCGGACGGCTTATACCAGACTGACTAGAAACAAGCTCCTGTAGCTTGCTTTATAGCGGTTCCCCCACCACACAGAATCAATTCGAATTCAAAGTCAATGCCAACTTGACTTGCGGGCGTTTACGATATTGTGATTCAACAATAGCTGCTTATCGTGAGCTAAGTTCGGCACCAACTTTAATTAGTGCTGTTGAGCATTCACTGACTTACCTTTTTTCTGAATTTAGTATGCAGATGAAGGCTGCAACAGTAGCTCTAATCGTCGTTAATTATTTGTATAGCCAATAATGTTCACGTTATATAGCTTTGAGCGTCTTGAGGCATCGATACAGAAAAGCTCAGTATCAGATCGGGGAACAGCGTTATTTTTATTTGGCTTTAAATGAATTTAATCATCATTGTAATTCTTTGTACAGCGATATGAAGCCAAAAAGATCCTTCAAGTTACCCAACTCTAAAATTAAAAATACAAAAACATCATCAACTAATAAGTAAATCGCTAACGGACTATGACTGGCGATATTTAACGATAAATAAAGATGCTTTCCGCTTGGGTATACGGAAATTTTCGCGTATATTTGAAAATACGCTTTCTATTAATGCATTTTAAGAATCAGCAATATTGCAGATATTTTTGTATTTTTAATAAAACTAATTTTTCCAGTACTAGTATTCAGCAAATATTTGGAAAATATTTCAGCGGATAAATGATTTTGTAGTGTAATATGCACGTTTATTGTGACTTGTAATGTATGGATAGTTCGCCACAAAATAAATGATTTGAAACATGCGGTGATTTCATCCACATACTTTGAACATCCGATAGCTTGTCTAAAATCACCTGACAATGAAATGCTTATGGGCCATTCACTGTACATTCATCCCAGATAATAAGGCGTCAGTTTTGCAGTACCTTATAGCCATTCCAGAGTGTTTTTGATGTTATATTTTGCATTTTCATTATCCTGTATTTTGAATGGTAGGTTTAGAGTCGAATGTTCTTCTGTAATTCAATAAAATTACAGCGATGTCAGACATTAACTTTGGCAAAGATGAGCAAAATTAAAAACGTTCTACCAGTTTCACCTGAAGTATCCAAAGAGAAAAACATTTCGATCTTTTGCTGCAATCGCAAACATAACTCCAACATAAATGGTTTTTGTTCGTCTAACAACAATTATTTATTTCTCATAACAAATGAAGCCAAATCGTTAATATTAAATTGTAGTAGTTGTAAAAAGTTACGGTCGCCATGTAATGGAAAGCTGATATTATGTAAGTAGTAAACGTTATTACTGTTCGTCACGTTACCACAGCCGTAACATTCTGTAGGTAGATATGCTGTGCCTCAAATGCGGGAGTTGCTAATTAGAACTCCTCGATCTTATGCCGGAGTATCTAACTTAGTACAACTCCAAAGGTTAGACGTGAGTAGATTGAGTAACCTCAGCTCTTCACATTAGGTTGGGAGTGGCTAAGAAAAGCTCATCCCCAGAAATTAACAAGATTGAATACCAATTGATTAACTTATTCACTGGGCTTTTCTTATTTATAAAATTCTTAACCTACTTAGAATTACCTAAATTATGCTATGATGACACTTATTGGTCAATATTGTTTAATAATATTTTTACAACGCGAAGCCCCATAGTATTACTTAACCGGTGTGATGTTTTTCTTGCGCGCTTCTCAGTGGGTCACGCGTCATAACAATTTCAGTTGATTAGATCAATGTATTTTATATATTGTTTCGAGAGTGACCTACTCACAGCATAATTGCTGTGTCGTGTGCTTTCCTTATGCGGCAATTGTTTACTGTTTTCGTACAGTAGAATTGTTGTTATTATTCTGTACTGCGTTGCGTTAATTGTTTTATTTGGATATGCTTGTAAATATATCTAAAAATTATTGTTCACGTTACATGTAAGTCGTTTGCTGGTCGATTAGGTGAAGGCATTTCCTAATTTATGAGTGGTTCAATTAAGATGAGTATGCACATGTCTTCGATCATAACCAATGCTTTGTTATACATTTTTGGTGTGATTTAAAAATTTGCGTCTTGATTTGTTGTTCGAATTCTGTGCAGTATATAGAATCTTTATATTTTACACATAATTCAGTTAAATTTGTTGTTGTTGACGAAGTAAAACTGGTGAAGAACTAAGGTGTGCATGGGCAAGTTTTGTATTCCAATGATTGTCACTTTCAAGCAATTAAAATTTTCGGAAAGCATCATATTTTTAGCGTAAAATACCTTCGGAAGATGATGCTAAAAAACTATAATTGAAGCAAGAATGATCATTGCTCACATCGTATGTTTCTACATAATTGAAATTATGATCATTTCTTTCATCATAGTTTCATTATTGATTTAAATGATAGAAACAGAACCTCATACATTCGTATTATGTAAATTTTTTGTTGGAAGAGGCACTCGCGGTGGTAAGATCTCATGTTTATTGGAATGATTTCCATTTCTTGGAAAGTTTGACAGCAATCAGCTGACTCGATTTATTTACAGAAAATAGTGAATTGTGTAGCGTACTCTTTTTTTAATGCATCAGCCGCTTTTAATGCCTGCAACTTGTACAAATTCTTTCGTGCACGTCATCTGGCACATCGAATTATGTTCAAGATATCTTGTGATTAGCTCAGCAAGGTATGACCATTGGTAACAACATATAACGTATTTGAATCAATGATCATAGTTGGCCATCGTGTGCCTAGGGTATAATTGATTATTAACGGTTCTCAAATATTCGTATGGCGTTGGTCCACGTACATTAATTAATAGAAAATGTAAATAAAAGTACTCACATTGTTTTGGATGAACAGTGCATAATCGGCCTAATGTATTTGCTGCAAATATTCCTTCATAAGCAACACCATGTTTGCGTGACTCCCATTTTTTTATGGTTTATTCCATATGAAATTTGATGGAAGTTCAGAATAAATTAATGTACTTGCGAATTGACCCTAAATATTTCTTTTGTTTAAGCGCCACCTATCGGATCCTGCCATAGCTACGAATCATCGTCTCGACGAAACGAATATATTGTGTGAATATGACCTTAATCAGTCAAGCCTTTCAGAAGTTGCACGATCAATAACAGACGCACCAACAATTATATATAAAAATATTTAAATATTTTCCCCTTTAGAATGAAAATTTTACGTTAAAGCAAAAGCATTTTAGGTAGTTTACACATAAGCCATTCCAAGGTGTTTTAACTGGGACTAGTTTCACATTTTATTTCATACACAATACAAGCCAAACTTTTCCAAAACTATTCTAAAGTTTTTCATGTTGCCGCATCAAACTAATATCAACTCTGGATGTAAATTAGAACTACAAATTACTTTGAAAATTATCTACTGTGACGAAATTTATTTCTAATAAATAATTTTCTCACAAGAATCAAGAAAAAGAAAATATAATGTGTTCTGTCTAGTGATGTTCACGGGATAATTAAAACTCAGTGATGATTATCTTATTGATATTTCGATGTTTATTCATGTCAAAGGTTCAGACGAAACTGAACAGGCTAAAACTAATTTAAAAAGAGCGACCTAATGTACATAGTATGAGAATGACAGTATATATACATACCACTACCTCCCCTTTTTTTTTTTGTTTTTGCATAATTTCAAATTCATTTTTAATAACTTAAGTGTTATAACCTTTTCTTCATTTCATATTATAACTCAAATATTATAGGTTAGTCTTTGTGGGGGTTTTCGATCTCTCTTCGTTCGTCTAACAATTTGTGTTTCATCTTTTTTGTTGTCACTAGATTTACTAGTAGTAGGTTAAGGCAGAAGTTGCTCTTTCGGAATTTCAACAATTTCATTTTTATGTATAATAAGGTGAACTTCATCAGATAAATTTGATCGTCTTAGCTGGTTTTTATGAACATATTTGACACTATTGTAAAGATTTATAAGATATGTTAGCGAACTTATTACTTTTAAAACCGTTGCCATTTTACAAAATCCTGAAAGCGATTCCTATAGAGGACTTTCCCTCCCTCAATTCTAATTGTATTTTTAGTTTTTTCTTAATTTTATATTTATCATTTTTTGATAGTTTTACATTTGGTGCATTTGTGTTTTTAATTTTATAGTATTGTTAAACTTCTCATTTATTTTTTTTTTATCTACTATTTCTACATTTTTACTTAAGGAATTCATAATCGTTCTAGGGGGGTAAGAAAAAAATCATGCTTGTGGGTGTGCGCTTAGTTACCGTAGACGGTGTGTGATTATAAAACTGAAAAACAGTTTCAATCTTGTCGTGATTACTCCTAGATTTCAATACAGGATCTACAAGATATTTTTTGAAACTTGATGTTATTGCTAGGGCTCCTCTTTTCGCTAATCCATTGCTTTGTGGATGATAATATGGAGATTTTAATACTTGGATGTTAATTGATTTGCAAAAGGACATAAATTCAGATGAATTAAATGGTGGTCCATTATCGGACGCTATTTGGCCTGGCAATCCAAAAATCTTAAAGAAACTTTTAAGACTATTACAAACGTTACTTGCATTTGTTTTTGAAAGGATATGCACGTCAATGTATTTACTGTACGCATCAACTATTATCAGATAGTTTTTTTCTTGGAAGGAAATAGATCCAAATGTATTCTTTGAAACGGTTGCGAAAATAATGGCCATTTTGTGTTAATATGTTCATGCGGGACATTACATGTATATTGACATATGGAGCACTTTTTTACGTAATCTACGACACTTTTGTCAAAATTTCACCACCAAACGGAGCCTTTCCTACCATCTTCATTCTGACTATACCATCATAATTACCGTGAAGGGTTTTCTAATAAGAGGTGTTATTTTAATTAGCCCGCTATTTTGGTAGATGTCACTTTTGGAGCTGTCATTTCTTGAAGTTTGAGAAGTAGAAACTACGCCATAAATAAAAATGGAACGATACACGATTCAACAACGCATTGAAATTATTAAAATTCACTATAAAAATGGTGAAAATGTGGCAGAGACGGTTCGTAAAACTCGAACATTTTTGGGTCGTCGTGAAGCACCTTGTCGGACCGCAATACAGAAATTGGTAGAAAAATTCGAGCTGTCGGGACAAGTTAGTGATGTGAAGAATAAAACCCGTGCACGTCGCTCAAGAACAGCCGAGAATATTGCTGCTGTACCCGAAAGTGTTGAAGAAAACCCAGGTTTTTCCATTCCTTGTCGTACTTTGGAGTTAGGCATTCCACAAACGTCATTACACCATATTTTGCATAAAGATTTGGGTCTTAAGGTTTATAAAGTTCAGTTAGCACAAGAACTCAAGCCGGCCGATCATCAACAACGTCGAGTCTTTGCTGATTGGGTCCTTGAAATGCATGAAAATGATCCGGAATTCCATCGAAAACTCATCTTGAGTGATGAGGCCCATTTCCACCTCGATGGCTTCGTCAACAAGCAAAATTGTCGCATCTGGGGCTCGGAAAACCCAAGAGTTATTGTTGAAAAGCCTCTCTATCCTCAACGTGTGACTGTTTGGTGCGGTTTACGGTCCCGCGGGGTCATTGGACCTTACTTTTTCGAAAATAAGGCTGGAGCAACAGTTACGGTGAATGGATTGGCGCTATCGACAGATGATTAATGATTTCTTATGGCCAGAATTGGATGGTATTGATCTGGACAACGTTTACTTTCAACAAGACGGCGCTACGTGCCATACAAGCAACGAAACCATTGACCTTTAACGGGAAAAGTTTTCGGACCGTGTTATCTCTCGAATAGATGATCACAATTGCCCACCGAGATCTTGTGACTTAACACCTTGCGACTTCTTCCTTTGGGGCCACGTGAAAGAGAAGGTCTACGCCAACAGCCAAGCGTCGATTCAAGACCTCAAAGATGGAATTCGTGAGGCTATCGAGGACATAGGGCAGCCACTTTGCGATTTGGTCATGGAAAATATCATGAAAAGGATATGGTCATGTAGGCGTGGTCGTGGTGGTCATTTGGCTGATGTTATTTTTTATTATTAACGGCACACCTTCCTCTTTATAATGAAAGAAGATCCGATCATTTGTCTCAAAAAACGGCATTATTTTTTGAATATCAAAATAAGAACTCTTATTGGAAAACCCTTTAGTATACAGATGACAAAATCTTATCTTTTTTTAGGCCAGCCCGTCCCTTTAACTCGTACACGAATTTGTCTGTCTGTATATTTATTTTATATATCTCTTTTTAACTATTTTCGTCACTTTCGTAGACCCACTTTTCGGCATCACAGCGAGCTGAAATTTGGTTCATGCCGCGTAACAATTGAACTTGTCAAAATTTGAACAGGAAATTTCCATGTAAAACCCGGAAAATCGGGAAAAATAATTTGAAAATTTGGTATAAATTTGATTAGTGATAAATCCATTTCAGGAAAAATGCAGTTTTCCGATTTTTCCGAAACAATTTCCAGAATTTTCCGACTTTTCCGGAAAATTGTCCAGTAAAAAGGTTTTCTAAATTATGCCGGATCAAGTTCCCTGTCAACTGGTATCTTTACTTTCTCTCCGACAATGGTGAGAACTTGCAGAAAAAATCGAGGAAAATTCATGTAAAACGCTTTTCCGGACTTTTTCCGACCAAGGAAACGTTTGAGCGTTTTGCAACCTAAGACAAAGTTTTAGAGCGAAATGAGTTGCATAAAAGAGATTTTGTGGAAAACCCGGAAAAGCACGAAAATCACCGGAAAAATTTTCGTCAATATGATTAATGATAAATATGTTTCAGGAAAAATGCAGAATTTTCCAATTTTCTGGAAAATTTTCCGAAAATTTTCGGAATTTCCCGACTTTTCCGACAAAAACGTTTTATAAGCTATGCGGAATCATTTCTTTCCGTCCTACTGGCATCAATACTTTCTCTTCAACAATCATGAAAACTTGCATGAAAAATCGAGGAAAATTCATGTAATGTTTTAAAAAATTTCTTATTAATAGGTAAAGTCTGTGGAAAATATGGAAAATCGGGAAAATTCAAGTTATATGGGATCAAGTTGGAATACAGCTAAAAAGCGCTATATAAAACATAATTTGAATTTCAGAAAACCGTTGCAGTACTTCATTGATTTGATACTCTAAAAATTTTTGTTTTCGGATCGGCACCAAACATGACTTAAAACATTGGTAATGATAAGCTGAACAAAAACTTCAAGGCAACCACGGTGCTGACTTCCGATAATCTCATCGTAACTGCCTTCAAAATTTCAAATTTTTCCAAATCTCGGTAAATCGTAGTCCGATTTATCGAAACTGTTCGGATTGTGTTCGAAGTACGGTCAGTCGATTGGAAGCTTTCGAGTCGTATGGACGCAAAAACAATTCACTGCCAATATTCAAAAATTGACTCAAAATAAAGAAGAAAGAAAGAAATATATGGATAAATATAAGAAAATTAAAGGAAAACGGAAAATTAAAAGGAAAACGGAAAATTAAAAAGAAAGTAAGAAACTAAAATTAAATTAGAATTAAGTGAAAATATAATTAAGTTCGATTAAATTGATATTAGAACAATTTAGTTAACGTGAAAATGGCAGAAAATAAAATAAGTAAAAAACGAGTTTTCAAACAAGACTGGGCCAAGCCGTATGAAAAAGTAGAAAATAAACTTTTCTTCAGTGGGTGGACTCAGATTTTTTCATTGGGACATTTCTCTTGAATATTCTTTCTCTTCATGAATCAAATCACTTATTACCTCTGATTGATCATACTGAAATATATCGGTGATTGTAAACGAATAAAATCCGAGTCCACCTGTGTATTTGAAGAAAAGTTTATTTTCCACTTTTTTCATGCGGCTTGGCCTCAGTTTTGTTTGAAAACTCGTTTTGACTTATTTTATTTATGCTTTCTTTCACTTTATTTTTATTTACTGGAAGGGGAATATTTCCTGGGAGTAAATTAATAACCTCAACATTTGTGGACTCGTTTAGTGGTAGTCGTGAAAGGGCATCTAGGACTGACATTTCTTTTGAAGGTCGGAACTTAATATTATATTTATACATAGACATCGTGACCGCTCACCGTTGCAATCTTGATGTGGTAATATTCGAAGGTACCCTTTTTTGGATTAAAATTTTCGGTTAAGGCTTGATTATCGGTGCATAATGTGAAATTATGCCCATAATTTTTTTCTGTAGGTGAAAGTTTACTAGACGCATATAAGATTGGTTTATCTTTCCCATTTATGCTATGGGATAGTGTAGCAGCGAACCCGTATGGACTAGCATTGCATGACAAGACAATAGGATTTTGTTTATATCATACATTTCTAAAATACTATCTTCACAGATTAGCTGTTTTGATTTTTCAAAGCACTTTTGTTGCTGATTTGTCCATTTAAACTTTGTATTTTTATTTAGTAAATAATGTAAATCATTTAGTTTAGTCGACAAATTGCTAACAAAATTGCCATAATAATTGATAAGACCTATATATGACTGTAATTCTGATAAATTTCTCGGAGAAGGTGCATCTCTTATGGCTTTGACTTTGTCTGGGTTCGGGCGAATACCCGAATTTGTGACAATATGATGCAAATATTCCACTGGGGAATCAAAAAATTTTCATTTTTCTAGGCTAATCTTTGAATTGTGTTCATTCAGCTGTTTGAAAACCCAAAAAGGTGTATTTTTAAAGTCCTCGTAATCCGATCCTCCCACAATGATGTCGTCCATATAACAAGCAACACTGGGAATCCCTAACATGACTTGATCCATGATACACTGGAATATCGACGGTGAACTATTTACACAAAAGGGTAGACGCGTATATCTAAAGAGTCCTTTATATGTGTTAGTGGTTAGGTATTCTTGAGAGCTTTTCGCAACCTTGAGTTGTTGATATGCTACTGACAAGTCTAATACGCAAAATATTTTAAGTAATTGTTCTATGCGGGTACCAGATCACCGTTTTAGCTTCCAGGATTTCCCCACATGTGGTTTTAGTCCATACTAAATGTAGGTTTGTGTTGTATTGGTTTATGTCTTGGATGCGCCATTCTGTCTTTACTGTACTGGTTTATGTCTTGGATGCACCATTGAATCTTGACTGCGCTCTAGAATGTGCTTTCATCTAGAACAAAAATCTATAGCTCGGTTTGTGCACATATGAATTTATATAAGGTTTAGTGCCACATTCTTATAAAATTTATTTCCACCTGTAAGATTATGTATGGAACATACTGTTACCAGAAATCTTCTTCTTTCCTGTTTAGTCACAGCTAATTATAATCTCCCATACAAATTGCACTACTTATCATCACCCCAGTGAACCCAAGAGCAGACACTTTCGGCTTGGGAGGTTAAGGTGACGTTAGAGGTCAAGGACAAATTGCTGCCTCCAAGACCATGTGCCAAATACATATAAATAGTAGTTTCATAACTTGTTATTTCAATTGATATTTTGCTCTTTACCCAAACAGATTTTTTTTATTTTTTTTATTTATGTATTATTGTCATCAATTCAGTTATACATTTAAGATTCACATCTTTTAAATTATGTATAAGTTTAAATAATTTCAAATAATTACATAGAGTGAGAGGTTAAGTGAAAAAAGAAAAGAACAAAAAAAGTGAAAAACTGTTTCTTGGACGAAAGGAGTAAAGAATATTCATATATGGCTCAGTCTGCATCTATGAAATCGATGCTTTCCAGAAATAAAGAAGAAAGTTTTTCATACAAAAACGAGTTGACTATCCCCTACCAACAAGTCGACAAATCTTGATATTCCAACAAAGATCGTAGAAATACCAGACGGAGAGATGTTATTTGTGAAATAGGTGCACAACGAACCTTCTAAAGGCATAAGTAATAATCATTATAAGGATCAATCTATATCTATGAAATCTTGGCTTTGTTGAACTAAAGAAAAACGACTTTAGACTTAAGCTATAAGACAATTAAAACAAATTATTTCAATAAATGGCATTATAACCATAATACAATTTTTATTTACAATACATATTTTAAACTAGACTAGACGTAATATATTTTTTGCGTCACACATCGCTTAATAGTGATAATTGAAGCAAGAATGATTATTACTCACACCGTGTGTAACTTTCAACCAAATTTGTTGTTTGCCGATGAAGTGAACCTGCTTTCCTTATGTAATCCATTAGTATCATTTGTGATATATATCATGAAGCTTTCTTAATCATATTATGCAACTTTTTCAGACATGGTAAGATTTATAGGAGAATAAAGAGCTCTAGACACAAAAAAAACATAAATCGATTTGTTTATTTTATTGGATTGTATTTGTTTACGCAAGATGTTTTATTATATTTCAAGTTCATTACCCCTGGTCACCGAAAATTTTACTAATTTATATTACTCATCTATGTCGGCATATCATCCTACATTAATACGATAGCTCGTTAATGCTTTTAATTAACTGACTCTCAAGCTAATGGTAATACGTAATATCATAACACATTGATATCAAAGCTCATCAAAGCTTTAAATTTATTCCACCCAAAAAGAAATTTTTTTTAAAATAAAAACAATTTTTCGTAAAACCTAAGGCTTTTCAACACACACCCACACACACACACACACACACACACACACACACACACACACACACACACACACACACACACACACATCGAAACTTAATTTCTATTACTTCATATTTCTTAACATCCCAAGCAGCCGTGACCTATTTTTTAGATATCGAATATCATAGCGCGATCACTCTTGTTTATAAAAGATCATTAATCCACAACTTACGTTATAGTTGTTGTTGTTGTTTTTTTCAGCAGAAGACATTTTCAATTATAACTTTCACTACTCACCTATGACATCACATGGTACAGATTAATATCAGTTGTTGTTGTTTTCTGCTAAAGAAATTAGGAATTTTTCATAAATCGCTCAATTTGTAGACATTACTCGGCTGATATGTAAATTTGTTTACATTATTCGACTGCGAATTTGTTTACTTTACTGGACTGTGCGAATTTGTTTATGCAAGGAATCAAATTCGAAGCATTACACCTGAAGAGGAAAATTAGGCATTTACTAACTTCCATTACTTATTTAAGTGAACATATCTACCTACATTCACCCCGACCAGCTTCGCCTGATCTATTTTTATACCCTACATGAAATTATAGGGGTATACTAAGTTTGTCATTCCGTTTGTAGCACCTCGAAATAATGATGGTAGAGCAAAATGGATTGGACACCCATTCATAATATTAAAAGTTATTTTGATTTTTGCATGTCCGTCCGTCCGTCCGTCCATCCGTCCGTCCGTCCGTCCGTCCGTCCGTCCGTCCATCCGTCTGTGCGCACGATAACTCGAGAACGCGTATACTTAAAGAGATGAAATTTTTACACGGACTTTAAAAAAAAAAGTAAAATTGAGTTCGAAAATCAGACAAATCTGGCAACTCCTTCGTGGGGTTGCCATATAAAAGTTTCGTTTTCCTCTATATATTTGGACACTGCCTGAGAACGCGTTGACGTAGAGAGCTGAAATTTCGTACGTGATGCTTTTACTACATTGGCAAATAAAATATCAAAAATGGACTAAATCGGGCAACTCCTTCTTGGTGTTGCCATATAAAAATTTCGGTTTTTTACGTATACTTTGAAAACGATCAGTCCAAGACATTTTTATTGTACTAAAAACTTCTGCAGAATACGAAATCCTATAAAATTGGTTATAATCATTTTTTCTGTGCGACAAACTGCTTTATAAATATATGCGAAAAACAACTTCAAAATCAATACTTGAATAGATCGGTGACAATACGAAATCTCATACGGGCATTCATCTAGGGTATCATAAGAATTGGTCTTAGACCAATTCTAGCATTTTTAATTGTTAGATATATGATTACATGGTGCAATCTTGTTTATAAAAGATGCCTACAGATAAATATCATCAAATCTTTAATCCACAACTTAGGTTATAGATGTTGTTTTTTTTTCGTTTTTCAGATACTAATATTAATTACACCTGAGGAGATAAGATCGCTTATATCTCGAACCATAGCCCGTAGAGAATTTCTGAAGAAAATTTTACCCCCCTTGTATTAATGCTATTGGCATGAACAAAAAATATCATAGGGTTTAATTTTAATTATTACTACTATTACGATCGCTAATATCTCAATGCCCATAGCGACTTTTCAACACACACACACACACACCGAAAATTTTATTACTTCATATTTCTTAACATCCCAAGCAACCGTGATCTATTTTTAGATATCGAATATCATACCATGATCATCCTTGTTTATAATATTTACAGCTGCGATCTCCGAGATGAAAAATAAGTGAACTCCAGAAATAAAATCCAAAACCTGTGCTATTTCCCTATGCTGGAGAGTGCTGATAGTGATCTCGTATCCCCAAAGTGATCTCGTATTGCCAAACTCGAGATGAAGAATAAGCGAACTCCAGAAACAAAATCGGAATCCTATGCTATTTCCTTATGCTGAAGAGTGCTGAAAGTAATCTCGTATCCCCAAGCTCGAGATGAACAACATATGTAATACCGACTAATACCATCAGGGGACCTTGCTCAAGAAATGGTGTTTGCACTCGAAGGAGCAACTGCGACTTTTCAATGCACGCACCCACAGGACCAAATAATAATAATAATTTGTTAAGAAAACATCAGGCCCAGATGACATCATGCTGATATCTACAACATTGCCGCTAATAAATCGTCAAACAAGAAAACAGCAAAAAAACCAAGGCATGCTGGTAGTACCAGCTAATGCCGCTAGGGAACCTTACTTTCTCGACAAGAATAACATATGTAGTACCGACTAATGCCGCTAGGGAAGCATACCCAAGAAATGGTGCTTCACTCGAAAGAACAACTCTGAATTTTCAATACGCGCACCTCCTAAACGCAATAGTAATAATTTGCTAAGAAAACATCATGCCAAGGTTATATCATGTTGTGAAATTCGAATGATGTTAATATCTACAATTTCCCCGCTAAGAAAACTTGGAGCATTTGAAAACATCAAAACCATTGGTGACGTCATGCTGATATCTAGAACTGCCCCGCTACGCTAATATCTCGAAAACCAGAGCCCGTAGAGGATTTCTGATGAAAATTTTGTTCCCCCTCCCACCCATACTGCCTAGAATTCATTGCCATGAACAAAAATAACTTGAATTATAAATACGCTAATATCTAGAAAACCAGAGCCCGTAGAGGATTTCTGATGGTAATTTCACTCCCCGCCTCCCTATCCTCACCTACCCTCCATCACGAATCCATTGGCATGAACAAAAATTTCCCAGCGTTAACTTTACTTATTACTAATATTATTTCAAAACCAAAAGGCGCTCAAGAAAAATCATAATAAAAAAGCCTACATTTAGGTGCACCACATATCTATCCAAGAAAACCATAGTACCGGAACATGCTGGTAGACAATATTTGCTAGTTACCGACTTTACTTTATATTTATAATTAAAAAATTCTCGCTTTGTAGGATAGAGGATGTCTAACCAGGTCCGACCCAATAAGGGTTTAAAATATTTTTGACTCTTAATTACGACAAGCTCCAACTGATGCTCATGATTTCCGTCCAAGCATTCCACCGCAACCATAATTTTTCCCAGACATTATATCTCGGACCCTATAACTTACAAATACAATTGAGAGCAAAAAATATGTACATGACCAAATTTTGAATGGTACTCTGCTTCTGAAATTACTGATGCACATGCTCCTGAATCTACTTCCATTTCTATATTCTGACATGGACTTCAGTATTGGCTGTGCAAGCGATTTTGTGTACAGCTGGTAAATCATCGGCTTCCATATAGTTTAAGTACTCCGCAGCATCCGACAATTCTTTAATTGTATTCAGAACACGACATTGTTGAATTTTTGATATATATACTTGCGTTGAATTTTTTTTCTGCATAGCGTAGAGACATGACCTTTCCTGTGACACTTGATACACTCCCAGTTAACTGCGGGACATGTGCGTGTTGTCGCAGACAACGATAGTAACTATTGCTGGATTTATTTACTTTCTGCTTTGACTTCTGATGAATTGCATTTTTGCTTGTATAGAACCCGTGACTTTGACTTTTTGATTTTACTTCCCCAGACCGTATTGCAAAAGTCTTGTATGTATCTGACTTAGATAACATTTCTCGATTTTGGCTCTCAGCCATTTCCCAATTTATTGCTATTTCACTAGCACGTTTTGAGCGTAACTGACTATCCCTAATACCACAAACAAACTTGTCTCTTATAGCTCCTTGCAAATTTTCACCAAAATTAAACTTCTGCGCGAGTTACTTTAATTTAACAATATGTAAATCCAATTGTCTAGGGGTTTAGCTTTGCTTACTTTACATTAAGGAGGGAAATAATTTTAATGATAACTCTGATTTTAATTCGATAAGAAATTTTTCATTTTATTGGCGGGTGGAAATCTCACACTTTTAATTCGCCTAACCTGTCCCTGACACGGCCGTCCTGCTTCCACTTCACTCTAGCTATGTTGTTAGTACTTAGGGTTTTATTGTGGTTTCAAAAATTTTTATTAGTTATATTAAAAATTATTTATTTAAGGTTTTTATTCTTTATTTCGTTACTTTACTTGCTTGATGATATTCCTTTTGAGACTCCTTCTTCTTAATCCATAGATCGGTATTCCCTTTTGCTCCTTAACGCTTTTTGATTTTTTTTACTCCTTTTACTCCTAATGACTTTGGTTTATGTTTTCTCGGTTATTTATAAAAAAAAACTTATTTTTTGCGACCATTTCGTGTTGCCTCGTGCCTAGTCTTCCTTCTTGTCCACCTCTCAGCACCCACCCGAAAAAAAGACCAAAAAAAAAAACCTCTCGCCGGAAATCTTTCAGCTGTCCCTGCCTTCCACAGGAATGGCCCGAATCCATAATTACTGGGAATTAAGCTGAGGTGACATGACTTCGTGAACAATTTTAATCGAAGGCAACTTCATTGCCTTAGGATATGATTTATTTTAGTTTTGGGATATTTTATTTGAGCAATATTTATACAGGAAGTATTTAGCAAGATAATTATAGATACATTTATTCATACGTAATTTTGTTTAATTATTTATTGGGTTTAGATTCTAGTATGATTTTTAATAGGCACAATTATTTCACAGATTTACAGATTTCCAACATCCCATTTACAACGATTTTTGACTATAACGTTTAGGTACCAGTGATATGGAGCAAGTTACATGACTTTTAATAAATAATGAAATCTTGGACGTATTCCCAGGCATGCGTTACAAATACTCGACAATGGACTGTTCAGTGTGTTCTGTTTTATAAAATTGATACGATGCACTAATCTCGTTAACAGATAGTTCAAAGTATTTCGCAAGAGTTTCCACCAGTTCTTTGTATGATTTGGTAGACGGATCATCTGGTGAACATAGTTTTCGCAGTATTGAATATGCATCTGCACCAATATAAGTTATGAACAACGGTACCTTTTTTCCTCAGGCAAGTCGTTCGCAACAAAAAATTGTTGTAAGCGCATTTCATACTCGGTGAAATCGTTTCTTATCACAAATGGGTCCATGTGTCCCATTATACAACTTTGCAAGATGACTGTGGGCTTTTGCTTCAGTTCGCTATTATTTTCGTCTTCGGACATTTAACAATCTCTGTGTTTTTTTTGCGACTTAATTTTACTCAATCACTTAATATGAAACAATAATCCTCGTCGCCAGTTGTTTTGTCTGCTGGTACATAGTAAGAGAAATGAGAGTATATATACATAGCATTATGAAGCTATATATATATTTATTAAAATTATATAATTTAATTAATTTATTAATTACATAATTGTTTTTTTTTCAGCAAGGTTTCAATTGCTATACACCTTACTTAACAAAATAATTAAGTAATTTTACCATTTGACAGTCAATAACTCTCAACTGAGTATTAGCTGTATACGGGTATGTGCAGCCGTTATGCGAATCTGCAGGCAGATTAATTCGAACAGGTATAAACTTTGATTATGATTCCAAAGATAAGAAAATAAGCTTAAGATTATCACAGCACCAATTTTCTCTATGAATAGCAGTTTAGGGCGCAGGAGCTATTCAAATCAAACTTTTTTCTGTTTTACATAAGAACACTGCAAATATTTTAGAATGTTAGATCTAACTTATAACCTAGGCACATGATGGCTAACTATGATAATTGATCTAATTACTTACGTAATAGTTATCAATGATCATACCTTGGTGAGGCAAGCACACGATACCTTGACGATAATTCGATTTGACAGATGACAAAAATGTAAAAAAATGAAATCAGCTGACTGCTGTCCAACTTTCCAAGAATTGGAAATCATTCCAGAAGTTTGATATCCTACCACCGCGAGCACCTCTGTCGACAAAAAATTTAAATAATGCGAGCTTCTTATACAGACCTATAAGTTATAAACACTTACTAGAACTGAGAAAAACACACTTACATACACAATAACTATTCAATATGACTGCAAGTAAAGGATCAGACCGTATCGGCTTAAAAGCT
Source organism: Dioctria rufipes (assembly GCA_963924295.1). Taxonomy (NCBI): domain Eukaryota; kingdom Metazoa; phylum Arthropoda; class Insecta; order Diptera; family Asilidae; genus Dioctria; species Dioctria rufipes. The sequence goes on from OZ002744.1 coordinate 122,394,528, forward strand.
AAAAGAATTTGGTTTGATATGAGATATATTGATCACTCGCTATTGAGGTAGATTGGTGGTGAAAGAGATGAATTATCTCAAAACGCCATATTAACAGAAGGGAGTGGCCGCCTGGAATACATTTACAAAACGCACAACGATTGCATTTTGTGTACAGAGTGTAATAAGTTACAGTGCAAAGACTTTGTGTTTCTGAAATTTAATATGAAGTGCTTATGTTGATGAATTATTTCAGGATAAAATGGAAAGCGAACATCTCAAACTTCATATAAGACTGACTAAGGATGATGAAAAGGGTAAGCCTTTCTTATGTAGTGTGTCTCTTGCTATAATACAACATTTTGTATGGCTAGATGAGTACCATCACCAGATTTAGTTTTGCTCTTTAAATCTCTGTATATGTGTAATAAAACCTATACATATCCGTACATGTGTAATTCTTCACATGTGTCATACCTGTTATCTTCAATTAATTGATAAAACACAAGAAGACTCTTCTAAAGGTTAATTCAATCATTATTTCGCTAAAGTGTCATGCTAAAGTGCAGATAAAATACGGACTCATAACTTTACACCATCATCGAATTGCTAATGTAATAACTTTAGAGTCATTTCTATCCCTTATTCAAGTAGCTTGCCTATACTATAAAAAGCATCTTACCAATCCAATCAAAAACAATAAAAATAATTAATTCTTTCAGCGTTACAATACTCACACAAGCCGCTGTTGGCTCAAGAGTTTTTAAGCAATCCTTGATTATAATAACTCAATCGCTGAAAAATTAGTGGAAGGGACTTTATCTTTTTATATGAAGTGTAAACGCAAAAGCCAATCTTGTAATAAAGTGTGTACACTTTATCTTTGCTAAAATAAAAAGATGAGGAAAATGCTTTGGCTGAAAAAGCAATTGGACCTTAACATAAAATATATTGGAATTAAGAATTAGGTAGATTACCTTTAAACTCCTTGTTTGGGATGGTAATTTATTCATCTTTAAATTGATTGTGATTATGTTTCGTTTAATGTGTACAGCTGAGAGATACAAATAATGTAAATAAAATTTAATTAGAATTACACGGTTCTCTTAATGAAACAACTGCTGTCAATATTTCTTTAAAACATGACATGTTCATTGACTTACCTAAAGGTAGCAAAGTGAGCTTTTATTTAAAGTTAAAATCCGTTCTTGTTTATGCGCAGAAGAATGAAACTCGACGTCTCGCCATAGCAATTTAGTTTCATTTTTCGTATTAGCTCGGACAAACAATTCCAAAAATAATCTGGCAGAAATATTTGTGTGACGATTGATTTTATTTTTAACTTCAAATTACTGTGCGGGCTGTATTATTTTTAATAATTGAGAGATATACATATAGTAGACCTATGTATAGTTTGTAATTAGCTTAGTTGTGAATATTTATAATTAATTTTTAATTCGTCAAGTATATTACAAGTCCGCTAAGAAATTATTTGCAATATTATATGTATTAAAAATTAAATATTGCTAAAATATGGTGTTTGAGGCAGTACAAATATTTTCGGTAAACATTTGAATATTTCTCTACGTCATAATAATATATGTATATATGTATAAGGAAACTTAATTCCTTTATGAAAAATCTAGCTAAAATTACAGAAATAATGCATTCCAGTAAAATTTACTTTCTGATGAAATGTGTCTTTCAGCTCTATTTAATAATTTTAGGAAATAGTTAAAATTGCCAAAGCTCACTCTTGTTGATTTAAAAGATACCATTATTTACGACGAGCGCCCATTGAATACCAGGCTTAACATTTTGTAATATGTATATTTGCTATAAATTAATGAAGAACCTAATTTATAAAGCTTAAAAATAGTAATAAGTAGTCATAAAAATGATTATCCTTCACACATAACAATTTATTTTTCTTAACTTTAATTTCTTTTAGATATCTCCTCTATTTTATCATAATACAATAACATTACAATAATGGAACGAAAAACTAAATTTAGAATTATGAATAACGTTGCCGCTTGCTGTTTCTGTTGGCTATGTAGTACAATTGGTAGAAAATTATGTTTTCTAAAGCTAGCCGCACACTATCATACAAAACCACAAAAAAACAATTTTCACAGAAAACGGCTCAGTGTTTTAAGAAAAAACAACTTGTTTTCTCTGCTGCATTCTATTGAAATTAATCCCGGATAAAAAGTGGAGTTCAGCACAGGGCGGATCCAGCTTGGGTGCCATTAAAGGAGAGGGTAGCGATTCCTTAAATAATCGACCAACTCCAATCACCAATTCTCTCGAAGAATTTTAATTTATCATTAACTCAAAATTAATGAAGTATCTAGAAAGCAATCAACTCGTCAACAATCGCCAATATATGTAGCTTCTGGACTGGACCCTTATCTGCAGACTTACTGACTTTTCTTACGGAACATTGGGATCGTACTTTTCACAGTTTTAGTGAGTCCAAAATCATTTCCCTAGTTGAAAGGCCTTTGGTCTTTTAGCTAAACTTAAAGCAATTGGTCTATCCCGTCTTCTGCTAATATGGATTGAAAGTGTTTTACCTGGACGCTTAATACGGATTATATTAAATGGCGTTACATCTGAACCTCACACAATAAAACCCGGTCTACCCCAAGGCTCAGATATCTCTCCATATCTCTTCTTAATTTTCATTAGTGATCTGTTTTCACTTACTTTCAATCCCATCCATAGTTTTGCTGATGAGAGTGACCTTGATTTCGTTAACTCCTTTGACATTCTTGCGAACTCCGGAGATAATGCACCATCTATCAAACGAAATTATATGATGAGAACATTTAACGACGACCTTGACAATACTCTCGCTTGGAGAATTCTGCTTCAACTCATTATCAACCCGTGTCTTCTGATGGAACAATAATTTCTAATTCACGTTCACTAAGAATTCTTGGCGTTAATATTTCCAGTAAGTTAAGCTGGACAGATCATATGTTCTTTGCTGCCAAAGAGAAATCAAAATGTCCTACATTTCTAAAGATGTGCAAGAAATATTTCAGCCCATCGAGTCTCGCTCTGCTCTACAGACCTAGAATGGAATACATTTTCCAAATCTGGGCCGCGCGGCTGGTCGAATAGCTTAAATTCATCAACTATCAAGCCCATTGACGATGTGACAATAACTTGACATTCATATTGACTCACTCAAGCACCGCTGCAATGTTGTATGCCTTTCGTTCACTTATCGAAAAATGCATAGCCAATGTTCTGGTGAGATATCCAGTCTGAGCCTTGTAGATTGATTGATTGATTGATTCCTGCACGCAATACTTGCGCTACAAGCCGCACACATCCTTTTGCCCTTCAAAGAACTTTCGGCCATGCAGTAAAATTCCGTGATGCTGCTTTTTTTCATCCCGACCCTCCGTTCTAATTTTGCGGAGTGTATGAAACAGACATCCAGTTCTTTGAATATAAAATTACTTCCATAGGTAATAAATAATTGCATAAAAAATACTTTATAGTAATGTTAATAACAATGCAAAACTTAATTTAAAAACTTTTGGACAACTTTAAACGTCATTTCTCGAAAATGTACTTTTTGTACTTAGATTATTGTTCTATCGGAATTTCGATATTTATAATAATAAAATTATGTACATAAGTTAGAAAGTATTTTAAATTATTAATAAAAGTATTATTAAAATGTGGTGGCTTAAGCAATTATTTTTGCCGTTATACAAATGGGACATAAATTTCATTATTTATTTTATTTATTTATTTATTTTTACTATAATTTAAAAATTTTATAAATATTATTACATGAAGTGGTTAAATCTTATGATCACTTCCACAAATATGTCGAAATGATTTATAATGGTATTAATATTTACTAACAGGTCTGTCTCTTTAAATATAGGAACTATACAGATACCAGAAAGGGATTTGAATTCAATGTAAGTATGTACTTATTGCATTCATTTCTCTTGCAATATCTTCTCACAATTTTTCCACTAGATCTTTCAAATGATGTTCTTTCAGGTGAAAGTCATATATCGCGCTCTTATTCTGAACCAATATTAATAATTTCTTTTCATGTATGCCCATTTTTGCTAAAAGCAAAGAAACTGTCAGCATTGTAAAGTCAGAAAACACACTGAAATCACTCTGTCTTTCATTTTGTTTTCTTCGCTTTCTTTTAAACGTTTTCAGAGCTAACAGCGTCGAGTGTACCCGACTGTGTATTATTCTGACTGAAAGTGTTTAAAAGCTTGTAATTCATTAGTTCGCGGAGCTTATTTGAAATGCGGTCGTAGTATTTTTGTTCGAACATGTTCAGGCATGTTCTAACAGTTTTAGTCTATTAAGAGATTACTAGAAAACTGCATTGCACTGAGTCAAAACCCTCGGAAATACTTCCGAATCCCTCATTACTATATGAGAGCACTAACTTAGTCAGAACGTAGTAAAATATTTCCAGTATTCTTACGTAAAACTGACAAAAGTTTGATTTGTGTAGCTCCTGCGCTACTATTCATACAGAAAACTGGCTTCTGATAACCTTAAGGATATTTTCTTATCTTCCCAACCGTAATCAAATTTTTATATCTTTCGTATCAAAATTATTTAAAAAAAATTATCTTAGTCAAATGACTACGATTCTCCAACCAAAAACTTTTAACTGTGTAATATTTGCATATGCGAATATGCCGTGGTCCAATGAATTTGATTCAATCTGCCTACAGATTCGGTTACGGCCACTGCACTATTACAACTATTACTCAGCTGAGAGCTATTGAGTTAAAATGGTAAGGTTACTTTTTAATCAAAACTATTTTATTATTTTGTTCAGTAACTTAATATAGCATGCGTAGCTTTCGGAAGGTAAGTAGCGAGGCTAAGATTATTGGAAGACTATTTTAGTAGATAAGCTATGGGAGTTCAAGAGCAAAATCTCATGTTATTTCGTATGGAGGTACCCCTTTTCCGCCATCTTGGATTTTGACCGGAAGTAGTCGAAGGGTCTATTATTTTGTCCTACAAGCTATGAGAGTTCTGCGGCAAAATCCCATGTTATTTCTTATGGAGGTCGAAATTTACTTTTTCAAATATCATTCCTCTAACAAATCATCTGTTTCGATTTTACACTACCCGCTCTCAATTTGACCATGAACCCATCCGCCGCGCCCCGCTCGCTTCCTCCGTACTGTGATGTCTTGGAAGATGACCTTGACATTGAAGCCGCCCCGAACATCCGGTTCACGGTTTAGACAACGGGACGTAGTCTTGCACGGATACAATTAAACCTTGGGTGTATCTAGGCCTGTACGACCTTAATGGGGTATTCCGTCTAGTGAGCTACGTCAGTCTGGCTCATGGGGGACTCCTTCGTCTGGCTGACTAAGATATGATGTCACTATATCTGGTTAGCTAACGCTATCTTCGTTCCCTGTCAGTTCATCATCCTCCGTTTTAGCTGATTTTAATCAAATAATGTTGTCTTTTTGCTGGAATCGAACCCAGAACTCTTGGTTTGTAAAATCCAAGTCGCTTTATCAACCGAGCTGTAGTATGAATGTAAATTAGCGGTGATTTAATACTGTTCGACGTACACCCATAGATTTTCCCTGGCGGAAGCTTTCTTCAGTGGAGGAGAGAAGGGAGCGTTCAGGTTTGAGTCCTAGCTTAGTTCGGCTTGTGTCGGTGGGTTGCTTAAGTGTCGCGCCTAGATATAAGCAAAAGCTTTGTTATACTTAGCTAAGGTATCGCCTTCTGTGGGGAGTTGTTGGAAGCTCTTGTATCTTATTTTAACCCTTTCAGCGGTATCTCCGTACATGTACAGCCATCCTCTGGTGTTCCAGATAGAGTATCGCCGTACATGTACGTCCTGCCATGGTTCATTCCATTTTGGGTGGTTTTTTCGTTTTTTGTTTTTTTTTTTACATAATTGTATTAATGAAGTTTGTACATATGTATATATATAATGGTTGAATATTGGTGAAAAATATATATAAATATTTATATTTATACATAACGAATATGTGCAGTCATTCCACACGAAAATGATCAAAAAGTGATTGTTTTGGACCCGACCATCTCCGATTTGGATGAAACTTTCAAAATTTGTAAGGAATACCAAAATAGCTCAAGCATTGGCTGAGAGTGGGTTAATTAAAAGCTTTAACGAAAGAAGATCGTGCTATTATATTAATGCAGGATGATATGTAAAGTAGCCTGATCTGAAAATTTGTGGTCTTCAGGTGTAATGGCATGACTGATAATTTGTTATCACGGCTTCTGTAAACAAATTCTCATTGCCCAGTAATGTAAACAAATTGCGAGATTTTTGGGTTTTGTTTTGTATCTAGTGCTGTGTATTGAAAAAGTTTATCAGCAATGCCGCTTCATATTTATCTCTTCTAAAGTATCATCCAAAATGGTATTGTAGCAGGAAGGAAGAAAAAGTTGATAATTCTCCAAATGCAATAGTGAAGACCGTGATGTTGAGAGTGGGTACTGAAAGTTAAAAGCTATGATGGATGGTATTTGGCACGTTATAATTCTAGTATGATATGGAAGCTCTGGTAAAGACCGTGGCGGTGTTCGAGAGTGAGTAGTGTTATTCACTTATCTTTAAATCTTACCATGAAAGCAGTACGATGGTTGGGACTGGATTAAATCAAAAGTTTTGTTGGAAAAAGGTAGTATCATTATATTAATGTAGCATCATAATGTTGTCTTAGATAAGTAGTGGAGTGCTGTAATCTGTCTGGCTTTAACACAATAGGAAGCTTTAGTGAATACTGTACTTTGAAACCTTCTCACTCTCTAACAATATTTGTCTTTCTGACAAACATGCTTGAGGTGGACTCGGTCATATACTTGCCAACTTGGAGATTGGTATTGTCAGTTGTTTGCTTTATATGCTATGAGTGCAGTATGGCTCTCTCGGTTGTAGATCTTTGGTTGGATATGTATGTGTGCAGCTGAGGTGTATTGAGTAATATTATGAATTAAAATAAAATCATTCGTGGTCGATATGGGGATTAAATCGATGTATGTTGTACGATAAATTGGAGTTATACGTGTTTATTTGATTGGAGCAAAGTATTGTCATGCCTTCCTGACCATGATTGGCAATGGGACGACCAGTGCTTCCACTCAAAATCTTTCTGGAGTAACTTTTTAGTGTACTCAGAAAGTGGTTTGAGTAGTCACACCTAAGAACTATAGAAAATTTAAAACCTTACATAAATATAACTCAATAGAGCAATGCCGAAAGTAGCCATTGGGGGAATGGGATTGAGCTACTTGGCAGCTGAGAGCTTTAGCGACAAAATCTAATCGTTTACTTGCCAGCTTGGCTTGAAGAATTATCATGGGGTCGGTTGCGCTACTTGGTGGACGAGAGCTACAGTGGTAATATTCGATCGTTTATTTGCCACCTTGGAGCTTGTTGTAATAACGGTTGTTTGCTTTATATGCAATGAAAGCCTGAGGCTATCATTCCTGTGTTCGGTTGGTATGTATATTTATTGTTTGAGAGCTTAGCAGCAATATGGAGTGAGTGACTTGTAGCGAGGCACGGGTGTAGATCTTTGGGTGGATATGCGGGATAGAATCGAGGTATATTGTGCAATAGATTGGAGGTATATGTGTTTATTTGTTTGGAACACAGTATTTTCACGGCTTTTGACCAAGATTTAAATATAGTTGAAATTTATTAAACTGTTGAATCGATGACAGGAACATGTTAATACTTGTTTTGAGCATGAGCAGAAGAAATCATGTTAAGAAATTCTATGTATAAAAATAGATCACATAAAGCTGATGTAATATTGGGATGGTAAGAAATATGAAAGCATTAGGTTGCGAGTGGCTTCAACTTAAAGCTTTGATGAAAGAAGGCGGTAGTAGGATATGCTGTTTTGAGGAATATCTTAGATGAGCAGTAGAGGTTGTAGTAAAAGGATGTAGTAAAATTATTTTTTATTAGCAGGTGTAATGGCATGACCTGTATTGACACTCGAAATCTTTCTAGAGTAGCTGCTTAGCGTATCCCGAAAGTGGTTTGTGCACCACACCTTATAGAAAATGTAAAACCTTACTAATTTACAGCTTGGAAAGATTATAGTGCTATGATATTAATATGGTATGATATGTTGACTTAGATGTGTGATGGAAGTTGTATGGGCGAAGTAAAAACCTAATTTTTGGTGATCTGGTGTAATAGAACGATCAGACACTTCCGGTTTCAAAGGTCAAGGTGACGTCAGAGGTTACGGTCTAATTGTAGCCTCCAATACAACGTGTCAATATCGGTTTCAAATGGCAGACACTTTCGACTTTAATGGTCATGGTAATGGTTCTACGCTCAACCACCCGATTAGGGCCGCGCTGTAGTGGGAAAATATTATTATTATGGAATACTTTCGTTTAAACAAAATTATTCCCATGGCAAATTTTAACTTCAGCAAAATTTGCCAGTAAAAATTATTAAAATCGTAACTTAAGTTCGATTTGTTGTGAAAATACATTATGTATGTACTGTACATAGATATAGGGAACAAAAGCTTTCACGATAAGAAATGCGCGCCACGAAAATACATTATATGTATACGCGCGCCGCAATTTCGAGCGACGGAATGGTGGCTGATGTTTATAAAAACATCATATTACATTTTTTTCAAGCCACCGTCCATCGAAAAATATTCTGGACTTATTTAATCAAGTCCAGAATAAATGAAAATTTTTCTCAAGGTAGAAATGCAACTATGCATTTTCTACTCTGAACGACGGCTCTTGATCGCGATGAAAGTGATCAAGAGCGCAATTGAGTTTTTACACGCAGTTGAATTTTTAAACGTAAAGGAGTTGTCTAAATTCTATACGCGGCGGTTCTGGAGTAAAATTTTGAAAAAAGCGGAGTTGATTTTAGTCATCGAAAAGAGAGTTGGATATATTTTTGTTTGAACTTGGCTCGGCGCGGTCCCGGGTTTGAAAATGAAAGAATAGTTGGTGTAGAAAAGTTTTTTGTTTAAAAGAAAAGTGGTGTAGAAAAGTTTTTTGCTAAATAAAAGAAAAGATTGTTTCTGATATATAAAAGAAAAGTTCGTTCAGAAAAGTTTGTTGTAAAGAAAAAAGAGAAAAAGGGAAAAAAAATACAAGTGCAGTGTTTCATTTAAAAAAAGATGGCACACCAAAACAGGGAATAGCAGTGAAAAACAGGAAAGCGAAAGCTGTGAGCAACCCTAACAACTGCAAGTAGCGTATTAGACAGTTGTGATCCGTTGAATCATCTCTTGGCCAAATAGTACTCACCAAATTTTGACTCAACTTTTTATGAGTTTCGATTATATTTAAATAGTTATCAGGAAGCCGTAAAAATACTTTGCTCCAATAAAATAAACACATTCTTTGACTATCAGAACCAGTTTAACACAAGTTCGCTGCAGTGAGCCGTATAATAAATAAACCGGCAACAATATATGCGTTTTATTATTGAGTCGGTGTTAGTATTAGTACGTTAAATTAAACATAAAACAAACACCGGATGAAACTACATGCACACAAACAACAAACAATTTAAAATACCATAAATGGAATAAAGAAAGATTAAATATTATATGGAAGTTTTTTTTTTAAACATGCTTAGAAACGTCAACAGCAAAATGTTCAGCCTTAATATTAACAGTAATGCACATGCGATTAATAGGTTCATACATGCTAAAGTTAGACCTTGAGGAGTTAAGATGCAATAAAGCTAGCCTTCTCAAATTTTGGTTACTATCATGGAAAGGGATTTCATTAAGCAAAAACAGTGAATCAATATGCACATTTAAGGGTTGATGGACGAAATTACATCAGCAACCATGCGACGTTTCTCAAGCGATTGCATATTTAAAAGCTTCAAGCGATCATATTAGGGTGGAAGAATTAAAGAATTATTCCAGGGTAGATGACTAAGAGCAAATCGTAGGAAATTACGCTAAACAGACTCGATACGGTCGATGTGTGTACCGTAAAATGGAAATGGTCTCACAAAGCAAGTTTACAAATGCAATGTTATGGTAGGATTCGAAAACTCTACTTTATATGGGAAACGAAATTCAATCTGTGACCAAATTTGACACACAAGACGCAAACAGAACCCACATGGCGAATATAGGAAATCAAGATCTGATTCCTACGGTAAGTCACATTTGTCAATATTGACTACAAAATTATTGCTCTTGAATCAATTGTACAATATTTTAATGTCACCCTGTACCTGTTCACAACCGCTCACAGATTTAATCTGAGCGAAAAGCTTGACATCATCTGCATAAATCTAGACCTTACCGTACCTCAGAACAGAAACAATGCCGTCAATAGGCAGAATAAAGAACAACGGGCCCAAGCGATTCCCTTGATGTTCGGCAAATTAATTATATTTGGTAGGTTCTGTTACGTAAATAAGACTCCGTCCATTTTAGAAATATTGGGGGAACCCATTTTTTCCATTTTAATCAGTATCACGTAGTAAGATAACTTGTCGAAGGCCTTAGTAAAATCTGTATAAATACAATCTGTCTGATAGCCTTTTAAAAACTCGCCAATGCTATCAGAGACAAATTCTAACTTAGCGGTTGTAGACCTGCCCGAAATAAACCCATGTTGGTTTGAAGAGAGCAAATTCTTACAGAAAATTGATACTTGAGAGTACAGGATAGATTCGAATAATTTTCGCATGCAATTTCGTTTTTACTACCTGATTTTTGGATAGTTATGATAAAAGAATTTTTCCATAGCTGAGGAAAACAACCATTATCGAGTGATTTGTAGAAGATAATTTTCAACGGAGCTGCTAGGAGGGATCACATCAGTACCAGTTGCGAAGTCGCTTGGAAGCCCAATAATATGATCGAGTATATCCTCTTATGAAATTTAAGGGATAGTGAATAACACGTTATGAGAGTAGGATATTTTAAGGTTGAAAATTTGACGAGACAAAGGCATTGTAAAAAAAAGAAACAAACATACAAATTTCGGACGAATCATCACTAGCAGAATTCTTGTACCTCATGGTATTTGGGTAGTTGTTGATTTTTTTCTTTATATTAATAAAATTAAAAAAAGTTGCGTGGATCACTAAATAATTTCGTGCACATGCTTTGAATATACTCATTTTATAATGTAGAGGAAAGTTCTTTGAATTCATTATAGGATGTGAGGAAATTGTTGAGATTTATAATGTCTTTCTTCCTCATATAGCTTTTCATTTAACCATGGCTGTGATGTTTTATGCAACTGCTGACGCTCTTGGGGAACACAAGAAGAAAATAAATCGAAAAGAAATATATAAAACTTAAAAAATTCTCTATCCGCCAACGAGTAAACATTAGTTGATGAGGGGATCGAATACTGGGGAAGGCGTCTACCCTTCGCCTGAAATTGAGTCTAACTTCAGGAGTATTTCGGTCTTGTCAGTTCCCAACGCTCGAGGTCGGACAGCTTCCACTCCCTCTGTTGATAGAAATACGCAGCCACCCTAGCTGCAAATTATTAATCCGGTGGTAAATGAGCGAAGACGGCTTCCACTTAGAAACAGCAAATACCAACACATCAAGTGCACAACCATATTCCTCGTCTGGTGACGGACAGGAAGCACCCCTCCGGTTCACAGGAGGCAACGCAGGAGCAACAGCTACAGTAGAGGGTGCTTATCAAACACCCGCAACAAGCTCAATAAGTAGAGGAGCCACCTTAGGGATTGAAACAATCCCAAGAGATCCCCACCAAGTAAGACTTAATAAGTTAAGCTAATAAGATTATTTAAAACAATTAGAAGGGAAAGTGCGAGAGTTCTCCGAACTTTCTGTAACTCAGTGCAGGTCGCAGAGTCTCGTTATCAAAGCGTCGAGCAAATATCAAAATTCAAAGAAAGTACAGAATAGTTCAAAGGGAACCTCAAGAAGTGTGGGGAAGTCTTGCACCCTCTCGAAGTAATTGGTAAAGAAAACATTGTTAATTTAAGTATATGTGCCATCGTAGACAGTGTCAGTGAGTCTACCGCGACTGAGGTCCTGTTAAATTGGCTGGGTTACTCCCTTATGGAGACCATCATAGACGAATCTAGCTTTATCAAAGTGGCAAACTCTACTGTCGAAATCTTTAATTTCGGAATGGCAGACTACGCAAAAATGGCCCAGCTGGCTCCCATTTTATCTGTAGAGCAGCACCCGAAAGTAAGGCTTGAGCGCCAATTATTCCTAGTATGCTGCAAATAGGTGGCAACAATGCATCTCCGCAGAAGAGCAAGCAGCGTTCCTGCAAATATACCCCGCCCGACCTCGAGGCGAGGCTTATCAGCTTTTGGCCTCCAATATACCTACTACTTTCAAAGGAGTAGAAGGACGTTTTAATTGAACATATTTGCCCAGAGAAACTTACCAAAAATTGTAAACTAACTAACGATTAGGCAGTATCCTCTGGTAAATCATAGGGCCTTCACAGCGCCAGTAAAACAAATGCGGGCGCTCTGCAATGAAGTAGCAAAATTTAATACGGTGCTACAGCTGGCCCGGCTGTTAAAACGCAGCTGGACAAATTTCGCAAAAAATGCACTGAAAACAGGTGTCAATAATCATTATATTTGTCAATACCTGTTAACGATGGACGATGGCACTGTGGGTGAACATATACAAAAAGCAGTTGACATGGAGGGTCTAGAACCATGTGCTGCAACATCCAGGACAATTTCAACCCAATATAGTGCAAAATGCAATACTCCATGCAGTGAGTATAGCATATACAATGTAGGCATTATACCATCCTCAAAGGATTCCTAGCAACACAACATGCCCACGCATTCAAGAAGTCACATATGGCAAAAGAAGTTCACACAGGCAAATACATCAGCAAATATTAAACAGGAGCCAAGATCACAGAATAGAAATTATAATGTAAATAATAGAAACAACTTTTTGAATAAAATTACTTGTAGTTTCTGTAATTTAGGAGGGCTTCCACACGACGACGGTTGTCTCAAGCGAAAATACGCCTTATTGTGTGAACTGCAAAATGTATAATGACGATATACGTGACTGCAGGAGAAATAACAGCAATAACCCAAGACCAAACAAAAAGAATGTACCACCAAATCAACGCTTTAGCTATCCAAAAGGGGCTAATAACTCATGAGTATACAACGTACGAAAAAAATGTGAATTTTGTGGTCACCCCGGTCATGTATTAAATGCAAGTAAACAAAAACGATAGTGGGAAGCCCGAGGACAGGGAAACGACGTACAGTTGACCCAAAGCTCACGGGCTCGACTTTAAATAACCCATCAAATAAAATAGGACCCCTCAGCATCCCGACTCTAGTCTCGCTGCAGTAATACTTCCTTTAAATATAGCCCTGAACGGGCAAACTAAGCTAGTAGTAGACACGAGTATAAGTATAATAAAGAAAAGGTCATTCAAAGCCCTTAAAGTAATTAACGACAGTGAGGCAGACCACATTTCGTACGAGAAAGACGCTGGGGAGTCCAGGGAAGCTTTGTTTCCAAAATGCAATTCCTTAAAAGTCAAGTCGTAAAGAACTTGCCTGAAAACGATCTCCTAACGCACAACTGTAACGTTGATGCTCCAAACAAAGCACGGAGGTTTCTTCGCACGGAAACTAACCCAGACCAATTTGCTTTGACACTAGAGTTTGAAACGCACAAGTTACATTCAAAAACAGCAGTCGAAGTAAGAACACCAGCAGAAAAGGTAGAGCACAGACAGATTGAACTATCCACCTGCCGTGTCTTTAAGGCTTCTCAAATGAGGAAAAGTGGGTGTCTAGCTCCGAAAGAGCCTAAGGAATGTGAATTAAGCTTTCTGGGCAAACAAGACGCCGACGAAATCAGGCAGCAATTGGTTACCTTGAAGGAACCAATATGCAAAGATGCTTGGTCACAAATTGTTGCCACAGACCCCTTGAAAACGAAGGAAGTTGTTCCTTTTATTCCAAGAGATAAAGAGATAAGCAATGGAGACTTCCTGGGAAACAACTTGTTATCATCTGGAGAGCAGTTTAAATTTACAATTGTATCCTGTAAACGACTATGCAACAGTCCCGTTAACAGGCGTAGTAGGCCAAAAAAGCACGCATATTCCCATATTTAATACAAAGGAATTAGGGAGTGCCAATAGATACTGAAAAGAGTTTCTAAAGCCTGCAAAGCAGGTACAACATCTTCATGAAGAACAAGGGCCCTATAAGAACTATAGGGAGTCTCTAAAGCCTATATTAAAGTTGTATATTACTCCACCGTCTTCGAGTATAAAAAATCCTACATAGTCAAAACACAATAACATCGACGCCCATGAGTATCCCACACAACCTAAGGAAATTACCACACAGCTATACCAAACTCAGCCGTAGGTCAAGCAGGAAGCGAATACCCTGGAACTGCAACATGCAAGTTACAACAAAATAAAGCCTAAGAGGCAATTCAATAAAACCAATCCAGTTACAGGAAACAAACTTAAAGGGAAGAATAAATCATCTGAAGGTTCAGCTGAAAAGTCAGCTATACTACAACATGTAATATATTTATACCCAGATTATGAGACTCCGGAAGACCCAACACCATACCCGCGTATTTCTAGGCTAGAGCAAAAAGTCAGCCTATACTCAAATTTGAAAGGTATTAAATTCGCCTATACAAATGCGATAACGCATAATATTCCATTGGTGCAAGATTAAGCACCAATTAATCAAAAAATGTACCGCTTACTTGAAGCTCAAAGGAAAGTAATTAATGAGCAGCTCAAAGAAATGCTAGAAAGTTAGATAGTCCAGTCTGGCATAGCTACTAGCTATCCCTAAGAAGGCGGGACCGGACGTTGAAAAGAGGTGGCGCGTCGTTGTCGGCTTTGATAGGTTAAACGAAAAGACAATAGGCAACGCATTTCCGAATCGAGGATATTCTTGACCAATTAGGTCATGCTAAGTACTGCACCACCCTCGATTTGGCCAACGGCTACTATCAAGTTCTTGTCGACAAGAAAAATCAACACAAAACTACTTTCAGTAAAAGTTGTCTGCACTACGAGTTCAAGCGTATGCCATTCGGGCTTAAAAGAGTCCCCGCACATTTCAACGCCTGATGAATTTCGTATGGACAGGCTTACAAAATCTAGAATATTTTGTTTATTTAGATGACATCGTCATCTATGGAAAAAATTTAAATGGTCACAGCGAAAAGTTGAGAGAAGTCTTCGTCAAGTTGAGAGAGAACGACTTAAAACTATAGCCATATTAGTGACAGTTTCTAAGAAGAGAAGTTGTTTACTTATGACATAAATATTCTAGCGAAGGTGGACTACCAGACCAAGTAAGATGGCCTGCGTCCAAACATTACCTGTTCCCAAAACAGTAAGGCAAGACCAATCATTTTTGGGACTTGCCAACTATTACAGAAAATTAAATCCAGAATGGCTGAAAAATTCACTTGGATCGAGAAATGCCAAGAGGCATTTCAAAGCACTGGTTTTAATTTATCCCGATATTTCAAAATCGTTCAATCTTACTGCGGACGAAAGTAAGGAGGTCTTAGGTGCAGTACTTCCTCAAGGAGACGTTGGAAAGGACCAGCTCATATCCTATGCGAGCCGCACTTTAAGTAAAGCTTAGAGAACTACTCTACAATATACTAGGAATTATTGGCTGTAGTTGGGCAGCAAAGAATTTCAGGTATTACTTTCAAGGTAGGAAATTTACGGTCTATACAGGACATACACCTCTCAAGGGTGTCTTCAATGTGAAATACCCAACTTCCCGTTTAGTGAGATTTCACCACAAGTTATCCGAATTCGATTACAACTTCGAATACAAATCGGGGAAGTACAAAACTAATGCTGATGCAGTAAGTCGCATCCCCCACGCATTAAAAGAAGGCAGTTCAGGCAACATCGTAACGGTAAAAGCGCTAGTCCATTACACGGTGGTCTCAGAAGTGGAGGAATATAATTCCCCAAATAACAGAAAGAAAAAGAAATCGGCTCATTGTTTTGTTCTGTCTCTCACTCAGAAACAGAAAGCACAAGAGGCTAAAATTAGCTCCAACACGGAGACAGAAGGGCACACGAAAGAGGACCAACACGATATTCAAATCACTGAGGCAGACATTCAAAACCCAGCATCGTTTGATCCAAATATAAATACAGGTAAGACACCCTAGGTAATCACGAGACCGACAGAGATCCACACAATCTTGTAAGATTTCCATGATTGTCCATTTGGTGGCCATCAAGGTGCCATCCAAACTTATAAATTTATTAGACGCAGGTATTGGTAGAGGCCATGCTTAGCGACATGAAAAAACACATTAAAAAATACCCGCAGTGCCAAACAATGAAAGCATCGCCCCAATACAAAATGCCAATGGTAATCACGGACATCGCAGAACAACCCTTTGACTAAGTTTACGTCGATATTTTAGGACAACTAGAAGAGACTACGTCAGATAAGAAATATATCTTGATCTTTCAAAACAATTTGACAAAATTTATCGATCGGTATGCAATACCTAATGCAAAAGGAGTCACAGTAGCGCAACTTTTCTTTGATGAAATCGTTATGCGCTATCGCATACCTAAAAATACTCACCGATCAGGGAGCAAATTTCCTGAGTGAACTATTCGAAAAGATATGTAAGCCTCAAAAGCTAAAAAAGTTCCAAACTTCAGCCTACCACCCGCAGTCTATTAGAGCACCAGAGCACGCCCATTTACCCTTAATAGAATACCTGCAAACCATCGTAAATGAAAGTCACAAAACATGGGACCAATACCTGCGAACCGCTGCATTTGTGTATAACAACAGTGTAGATGAGAGAACTAAACTTACCCCAACGGACTGCCTTTACGACTTTATAGCAGATGTCCCCTTCCAATCTAAAATGGAATTCTGAACTCATTTACAACCATAAGAATTATTATCACATACTGAATTATAAGCTCCAAAAACTCTATGCCATGGCACGAAAGATTTTACTAGCTAGCAAACAGCGCACACAGGGGTTCTATAATAAAACAGTATGGCCCCTAACTTTCCACATAAGAGACAACGCTCTCCTCAAGAACGAAAGCAGGTAGCATAAGCTTTCTCAAATCAGGGGAGGACCTTATCGGCTAACCGCTATACCAAGTGGAGTGAACACCACAATAAAGATTGGTAAGCGTATAGTAACAGTACATAATAACCGTCTAAAACCATATTTCGAATAGAAACATGTTGCAACGCGAAAAATTTACACAATATACTTTGAGATCCCTCGGCTTGTCCACAGAAATGACTCTGCAATTCATGGTGATTGCCCTCCTCATCCAATTCACGACAGGAGAATTTGCCGAGAAACCATATGCTATGACATATCTAAATAGCTCGGGGATATTTTTCGATGATCCAGGGAGCCTCATGGTGTACCAAACTACCCAGTGAGAACGTTCACGGAAATAAATACGGATTAGCTGTGTATACAATTAAGGCTACGACCAAAGGACAAAGGGGACCCGTGTAACATACAAGAGCAACATATACACGCCATAATAGACAGTGTCCAAAAGCGAACAAAAACCATTAAGGAATTAATTCTAAGTAAACGAACAACTTGATACCTATCCGACGGAATAGGCAGTACCTCGCATTATTTATTTGGCTCCATGGACAGTAATAACGGGAAAGAAATATACATTAGATTGGACGAAGTTGAATCGAATACACAAGCCCTAGCTGAGCAAAAGAAACAACAAATCAGTGTAGTTAAAATTACCTTGGAACAAATTCAAAACCTTTTGGCTATACTAATGACTCATCAACAAAAAATAGCCTAACAGATTAACGATCTGCATATTGTGACCGAGGACCTAACAAGAAGACAACTGAGAGGGGAAATCCTACCGAGCCTACTTCTCCAAATAATAATAGTCAAGTACCGAAAACATGCCCTTCTGGTCATATTAACGGCTAGTAGAACAAGTTATATTCACCCGCTCGTTGTGTCTCCACAAAACGTGCTAAAAACATATCGAAAGAACACCTCAAATTGTCAAAATTACCAAAATTATCTGTATGTCTTGTATCAAACAGCAGGAACTCAATCACGCCTCATGCAGAATGAATTAGTGGTGAGAGTAACTCTCCCACAAATTCGATGTTTCCCTGTACCAAAGTCAGCGAATTAGTCTTTAATCCTTATGTGGGAAGTAGCGCACAAACACAAGAATTCCTCCTCCTGAAGAATGAAGACATGAACAGGTTCAAACAAATCACCAATAATTTGTAGGAAAAGACATATATGACGAATGAATACTCCGATAATCAAGGCAGCGACCTCGAGCTAATGTGTAGTTAAATTATTATCTAATCCTTTAAATGAAGTACCGAGGTGTGACCTAACAGTGCAGGCTCCCCAAGAGGATAAAACGAACAAGCCCTATACAGGCTATTCTCGCTCATCACCCACGGTAATCTCAAAATTGGAGGGACAACGGATAATTGCTTTCACTCAGCCATTCCAAGTGCAAATAGGAGAAAAAGACCTCAAATGCGAAGTAGAGAGTAAACATTCAATTAAAGCAGTGCAACCAAATATGTTTGCTGAATACGAGACTACTTTACCCGACTTAAATCTGGTAGAAATTGTTCAAAAATCACAGTCTGAGAAAATCCGGGATATTACCAGGGACGACATACATAACTCCATTTATAGGGGCACCCAGTCTTTAGAAGAAATCGAAAACAAGTACCACGATAAGATATCGTATGAGGGCTCACACATCCTGCCCATAACCTCTATATCATTTACGAGCCAAATAGTACTGGTAATAATTATAATTGTGGCAGTAAAATATCTCCACCCTGTTGTCATTAATATTAGACAACAGGCGAACCAACCAAAAGGTAACGCAGTTATTTCAGCAGAGGAAATTCCTTTAACGAACCGCAACTCGTGTAAAGCGAGTTAGGAGTATCCCAAGAATCACGTCAGTCCAAATAGTCCAAAGGTGAGACACCGACACTGTTGATATGGACCACTCAAATTAATTTATAGTTTTATAAATAAAAAGTAGACCTGGTAAAAATGTATAAAACCAAAAATAATAAGAGATAAAAGATACAAGCATAAGGAATTATAAATAAGATCATAACGAAGATTCGACGAAAGTGTATCATATGAGTTGTAGAATAAAATAAAAACAAGAAAATATCGCAAAATGCGTTAGACTTAAATAAAAATAAAAAGCAAAAACGACCAGCTGCTTCAAATAAATACATAAATAAAAGTAAATAGAGAACCTGGTATCACAAGTATCAGACGTACATATAACAGTAGTAATTTAAAAAGGGAAAAATGTATAAAATAATAAATTAAAATTAAAATGAATGAAAAGTAAAAATATAGAATATTGTAAACTATAGAATTAAAGTAAAACAAGGGTACTAATTATAAATAAAATAAGGAAGTTAAACAGAAAATACATTAAAGGTTAATGCTGTTAATGTTAAGAGTAAGGGCGAGTTGGCCTCCAAGACCTTGCGGACACCGCGACCATAGTTGACCTATTGTGCCTTCCTCTATAGTGTTAGACAAATTCGCGCCTTTTAACAAGCACTATTATTGCTTTTGGGGTGAGATTGCAGACATTATCCGGATAGGCAAGTGCTCCTCCAGTGAGTGAAGTCTTAGACCTGCAAGTGCTGGGCTGTCACTTATAACATGCATCGAAGTTTCATCTTCCTCTTCGCACAGTTGACACAGTTCACTATTGTATTTGCCTACCTTCTTCACGAAGTTACGGAAGGGGCAATATGCAGTGACTGTGTTTGCAAATAGCCTGCACGACTGTCTGCTAAGACTAGTAAGTTGGCGCGTCTGGAGATGAGAGGGTTTCAAGAATTTCTTCTCCGGCCCCATATCGGGCGCGCCACGCCAAAGAGATCCAGTAGCCTGTTTTACCAATTAAGCAGTTTCCCCTTAAAGTGGCTTTTTGGTAGGCCAAATGTCAGGTGGGGAACAGTATACGGACACTCAGCTCCGGTTTTAGTCAGTTCATCTGCTTTTTCATTATCGTCCATTCCTTCGTGTCCAGGGGCCGAAACCAAGGTTACTTTTTTATTCCTAGACAATAGTTAGAGCTTGAGGTAGCATCTCCAGACTACGTTCGACTCAAATGCTTTAGAGGAAAGAGCTAGGAGCGCACCTTGGCTGTCTGAACAGATGCAGATGTTGGAGACCTTAGAGCCCTTATTTAGGTTTTCCTGAGCTTCAACCCCTATAGCATAGACTTCCGCCTGAAAAATTGTAGTTGAGGTACCTAGCGGATTAAATTGTTCCCCTTCTGGACCAACCACCCCTGCGCCTGTCTTTCTGTCTTTCCAGGATCCGGCGTTATTCCAGAACTGGGCCCGTGGCGGGAGCTAGAGTCCTCTGTCTGGTATCTGGCTTTTTTCATTAATGGTCACATTGAAAACTCTCTCAAAGGAAAGTTTCTTGGCCATAGTATCTATTGGAGCTTCTAGGTCATTAATGTTTACCTGTTCGAAGATATTGAGAAGACCCGCTCTGGAGGAAATTAACTCATCTGGCCCTTTCTTTCAAAGCATACTGGTCGCTGCTTCCCTCTGAATAAAGAGGTAGAGAGGTTGTAAGGTAAGAATGAGTTCAACTGAGGACATGATGTAAAGGCGCAAGGGGCGGCAAAACATGCCACCCTTTGGGCCTTATCCAGGGTTCTTTTGGTGGTTGCCTGCAATGTTTTAGGCCACCAAACATTTGTCTCATAAGAGTGTATGGGTCTGACTATGCCATGGAAAATCCGTAAAGTCATTTTGGAGTTCAGACCCCACTTCTTCCCGAAAAGCTTGTGGCAAGAGCTGAGTGCCCACATGATTGTGTTAGTTATCAGTTCCATGTGGGGATTACAGGTAATTGCTGTCTAGGATTATTCCTAAATATTTTGGTTCTTTGGAACATTCTCTTGCAATTCCATTTAACTTAGTAGATAAAATCTGAAGACCCCTTTTCCTATCTTACTGGTGCATTGCCATGAATATATATGTATAGTGTTGTAGTTATATATATATATAATAAATTGAAATTGAAATTGAACTACTACTGTTTTATCTGGGATTATTGATAGTCCCATATTCTGGAATCAACTGGTAACGGTGTTAAAAGCAGTTTGTCTAAGCTCGGATAAAGCTGATTCAAGCTTTCTTTTAACACATAAGACAATGTCATCAGCTTATCCTTGGACCTTAAAGCCGGCCACTTGGATTAAGTTGAATAACACATCCACAACTAGGAAACATAGAAATGGTGTGGGCAGCCTCTAGTGGCCATGATTGTCGTGGACTCGCCGTACATTGTAGCTGTTATGCAGCGTTTCTCAAGAGTGATGCCAATTCATCTGACGATGCAGGTTTCTATGCCTCTATTTTAGGATACCCTCTTGATTAAATCAAAAGTAGTGTTACCGAATATGACCTGGATGTCCACAAAGGAATACATGTGGGATTTTGATAGGAATGGGTATCGGACCTTTCAAACGAAAAAGATCAGAATTATTTTATTTCAACAAACTAATAAAAATGTGCTTTATTGGAAATAATTGTTGATAACTTAAGTAAAAGTGAACTTTGACCGGAACTCGATTTAGAAAAAACAAACGTGCCATATACTTTGCTGCGACCTTTTCTCGAACACGACTTACGCTTGACTTGACTCTAACACATGTGCTTTGAACTTCTGTCGAAAAATATGCAAACGGTACCGATGATAACAAAAGAGCTGAGTTTGATACCGTACAAAATTGCATTACCTGTGCGGTGTCGAGATAATTTAGTTTGCTGTGATCTGGTTTGTTTACATCCTACAACTCGGCCATACTGACAACATATTCGGACCCCGACGATGACGTTTCACTATAATGAATTACCCACGGCTTCATTGAATCCGCTGCTGAAGACGTTGAAATTGGTCCTTCATGGTCCCCGATTTTTTTAACGTCATATCGATCTTTCCCTCTTATTCTGACTACTTCATATGGTCCCAAAAAATTTGGAACAGCTTAAGACCAGCTAAAAACTGCGTCGTTCGAACCGCTACCAAATAGCCTACATTGCACTGGTGGACACGTTTTCTTTTTTTATTACAGTTTCTCCGATTTTCCTGCCGAATTTGATGAATCTGTTATCTTGCAGCTTTTGTCGAAGTCTCTCTTTCGTCTTAAAAATTTTGTATAATTTCTTCCTCAAAAGATCGGCTGAATACGCTATCCTCTGGGTTCCGTATGGATACGCCGACCATAGGCTCCACTGGCGTTCCTAGAGTGCTCTGAGATACTGTAGAGTTTAGAAATCGTTGGAGCCTTGGTACATGTTTATACCATTTTCGTGGATCTTCAATGGATAGTTTTGTGAGAACATATATAATGGTGCGGTTGATGCGCTCGATCTGTTCGTTTCCCCTAGGAATACCTGTTGTAACTGAAACATGTCCTATTTTGCACTCTTTACAGTATTATTCAAAAAGCTTTGATGTAAACGCCGCTCCTTTATCAGTAACAAATCGATAGGGATCTCCAAACAGCTGACCTTGAACCTCCAACTTGGTAAGTAGCTCTTCACATTTTGTAGCTCTAAATGGATATATCCATACAAACTTTGTAAAGGCATCCACAGCATTTAATAAGTAGTTATAGGTTTTTTCAGTAGACGGCAATGCCTCGAGATGATCCAAATGTTCTGTGTGCAGCGGGTAGTCTGGTTTTTGAATAGGATTTAGCAATCCTTTTTGCTTGTTTGTTTTCTTTGCAGATAAAATGCAGCTTACATAATTTCCGATGCTAATACCACCTTGTTTGCTAACTTTGGAATAAAATAATCTTTTCTTAGCATCATTTCTGTCTTCTTTGCATTGATGTTCCCTTTCGAATGGGTGTCCATTATGATATCCTTTTGCATTTGTTTCGGTAGTACCAATAAATAATCTCCATCTTTATATTTGTATAAGACATTGTTTCGCAGTAAATAGTCCTCGTAACTTGAAACTCTTTCCAAAATTTTAATAATTAGCTAGCACTCGTCGTGGTCTCTTTGCGCGTTACGAACTCTTTCCAGTATCCCAGATTCAATAGTCATAACGGTAGGTCCTCTACTTAGTGCATCCACATGTCTCATTAAATTTTCCTTTTTGTGTTTCACTGGACAGTGAAATTCTCCAATAATTAGCGCCGACCTAGCTGCTCTAGGGCAAATTTCCTTTTTCCTCATAGTCATTTCAAATGCCTGGCAATCTGTGAAGATGGAAAACCGAATCCCCAAAAGGTAATGTCTTAAGCGTATGAGAGCACGAACGACAGCTAACCCCTCCAACTCATAGCTGGTGCATTTCTGCTCCGTTTTGTCTGTTTGGAAACTGTAGAAAAATACGGAATGAAATGAACAATCTTCTGGACGCTATTGCATAAAAACCGCTCCTCCGCCGAACTTACACCCATCCGTGTGTAACTCAGTCTCCAAATTTGGGTTGTACATCTTGAGGACAGGATCTTTGCATAGGATTTCTTTTAAAGTTGTAAACGCAGTTATTTCGTCAGCCCTCAAATCTAATTTACCAGTCTTCTTTGCTAGTAAGTCCTAGCCAACTTTGAAGTTATTTTGCGGTCTTCAGCACTGGAAAATCTCTTACAGCTTTTGTTTACTCTTGAGAAGGTCTAATATGTCCGAAAAAAAAAGTTTCTTTTTTCATAAATTGACACTTCTCCCACTTAAATAGAAGTCCATTTTTGGCAGCCCTGTGTAAGACACTCCGCAGTACTTGTAAGTTCTCAGAAACGCCTCCGTTGCAATGATCATAATAGAAGCCCATTTTTGGCAGCCCTGTGTAAGACACTCCGCAGTACTTGTAAATTCTCTGAGATGCTCTCTGTTGCAATGATCAGGTCGTCGACATAGACTTTTATAGCACCACTCCTAATAAAATCCTGGAAAACTTCATTAATTAATCTCTGAAAGACAGAGGGTGAATTGCATAGGCCAAATGAAACTTTTAAGAACTCATACTGGCCTTCTGATAACACAAATGCCGCAATTTTCTGCTCCCTGGATCAATATCGACATGAAAAAACTCGTTTTTTAGGTCCATAGTGGTAAATACTTGAGCATTGTATAAAGAGTCCAAGACATCTTCAATTAAAATTAGCGGAAATCTATCTCGTATCACTTTTGCATTCAACCTTCGGAAATCAATACAAAGTTGATAGCTATCGTCTTTTTTCTTTGCAAGTACCACAGGACTAGCATATTCAGAAGAACTTGGTTGAATTATTCCATCCTCCAACCAGACCTTAACTTACGTACGACTTCTCCTTCCAGTGGAGCAAGACGCCTTGGAGGTTGCAAAACAGGAACATCGTCTTCATCAAGTCAATGTGGCTAAGAGGATCAAGTTTGTCTTCATTCGAAGTATTTAGTTTCTTTATGCAGACATGTCCTCGTATTACTGACAATTCCGCTACAGATAGAAGGTCTTTTCCTATTATCATTTCCTTTGTCATCCAATCACCAACATGACAGCTGACATGAAAATTCTCAGAGTCAACAGAAACGTCTGCAATGAAAGTTCCTAGTGTATTGCTTTCCTTACTCCCAAATCCCTTGATTGTAGTTGCTGGATTGGGTAACGAGGTTTTTATTTTTAAACGTTCGTAAAGGCCTTTCTTCATAAGGTTTACATCGCTTCCAGTGTCAACAAGGGCATGAACATCTTCGCCGCCAACCTGTACCCAGACTTGCATATTTTTTCATATAATGAGACAATGTGCTTTTCTTGATTTCGCGTTTCTGATCCAATGTGATTTACCGTCCCACTCCTTAGGTCTATGCCCAAATTCATTACAACTAAAGCATCTCATGCACCTTGACTTATGAGGACAGTTCTCTCTAGTATGTTCAAATGCATCGCAATTAACACAACGTGCTCTTTGCTGATGAGCTGAATTACCTGGTTGATTAAAAGGATCAGATCTACGGAGTAATTCATTTCCTCTCTCTGTGACATTTCCATTGTATGTTCCCCGACGACCTCGCGCACTTTCCCGTAATGTTTCAGAAATCTTAATCTTAATTCTTCGCTTTGTTCGGAATTGAAATTTTGAGACTTACTTGTGACGTTAATGTTGTCTGAGCTCACTTTTTCTGAAACCTTTTTTCATTACTACTCAAGATTTCACAGTCCTTTGTTCCTGCGTTTTCGTTATACTTTTCGCTTTCTTCCATGCAATCACTAAAAGTTTCACTGTCCTTTGCACTGCTATCGAGTTCTACGTTTTCTGAATTCGCGTCGTTGCGCAAAGCGTTTTCGGGCCTATCCACTAAATCTGTTTTTACGCGATAATAGGTTGACAATCCATCGATTTAGAAAAAACAAACGTGCCATATACCTTGCTGCGACCTTTTCTCGAACACGACTTACGTTTGACTTGACTCTGTCACATCTGCTTTGAACTTCTATCGAAAACTATGCTAACTGTAACGATGATAAAAAAAGAGCTGAGTTTTATACCGTACAAAATTGCATTGCCTGTGCGGTGTCGAGATAATTTAGTTTACTGTGATCTGGTTTGCTTACATCCTACATATTTAAGGACCTCTTTTCCTGTGAGGCTTTATAGATACTCCCTGCCAGACTGCTGAGAGCATCCTCGGTGGATTTTCCGGATTTGTAGGCATATTGATTGCCATTGAGTGGACAGCTTTTGAGGGACGTCGTCCGAATATAGTTTTCCATTGTTTTCTCTAGAGTTTTCAGGAGAAATGATGTCAAACTGATAAGGCTGAATGATTTTGCCTCGCTGGGTGGGTTTTACTCAATTTAGGGATAAAAACATGCCTCTTTCACTGCCTCTCCATGCCTTGGGATTTACCCAGTGTGCAGACTGCCCCTAAATATCACGATGATGAGGGGTTTAGTGTGATTCAGTAATTATTACAATAACACCGGAAATATCACCACCGCCAGCAGCTTTA
This sequence comes from Dioctria rufipes, assembly GCA_963924295.1. NCBI lineage: Eukaryota > Metazoa > Arthropoda > Insecta > Diptera > Asilidae > Dioctria > Dioctria rufipes. The sequence goes on from OZ002744.1 coordinate 122,420,572, forward strand.
AAAGGATTAAAGGACTTGACAGCCCATCTCACCTTGGCTTTACCGAAAATCTTCTTTGCTGATTGGTAACCAGTATTTAGCAGCACTTGTGTCACTGAGGATCTGGCGTCTGTGTCCTTCGAAAGGCTTTTTGGAGGCGCTAAGCTTTTGAGGTACTCTCAATTTCTTCCGCAAAATTTTTTCCAGCTCTCTCTTTTGAATCTGCTGAGCTCTTTGTTGTATTCGGTTAGAACTTTTTTATATGCCTCCCATTGTTGAGTGGCCTTAGATCTGTTGCACTCCCAACTTAGGCTATTTTTAATTTACCGAGCTGACTGTTCCACCAAGGAACACCTTTTTTCTTATGGATGGTGGTAACAGGGCAGCTCTCTTTATAAGCTCTAATAAGCTTTGCTTGAAGTTTGTCTGCTAGGTGATCCACTTCTTCGATCGACTTGATCCTTTTTGGAAGGCTTATTAGTTCCATTCGGACCGAGGACCTGTAAGTGGCACAGGTGGGCAAGGCCCACCCTAGTGAACCCGAAACGGCACCGATGCCACCCCCCAGAAACTTCAGGCATAATAAAAAGCTTGCAGCTTAGAAAAAAGTTTAAGAAATCATATTTATTAGATTTATTTGTACTGTTTAATATTGTATAAAAAAAAAATTGAAAAATTTAAAAAAATAAGCAGTTCCAATTATATATAAAAAATAAAGCACACAAAAATATCCGGAATTGTAAAACACTAGAAATTAAGTTTTAATATTTGGTTGGATAACCGTTAGATTTTAATACACTTTTCTGTCTGTTGCAAAAGTTTTTTTGTTAAGTCGGGACCTATTTTGTTCCACTCTTCTTGAAGATGTTGTTTTAACATACTTTTGTTGGAAATGTTATGTTGAGTTAAGGTCCTGTTTAATTCTGCTCATAAGTGTTCTATCAGATTCATGTCCGGCGACTGAGGAGGTGTTCCGAGCTGTTTGTGTACATTATAAAGTAGCCATTCCTTCGTTTTTCTGGCGCAATGTTTAGGATCGTTGTGGATTTTAAATTATGCTTTAAAGTATTGATATAAGCATATTGATCCATCATTTCAGCAATGAAATGAAGACTTCCAACCCCACCCGCCGATATACAACCCCATACCATAATAGTACCACCTCCATGTTTAACGGTTGGTTGCAGGTTTTCTTTGTTGAATTCAATTCCTGGCTTTCTCCAGATAAATTGCTTCCGAGATGAGTTAAATATTTCAAATTTACACTCATCGCTAAAAATGACAGTATCCCAAAAGCTGTGAGACGCTTGAACAAATTTTTTAGGGAACTTGATTCTCTTTTTCCTATTTGTTTTATTTATTCACGGTTTTTTTCTTACAATCCGTCTACGGTATCCGCTTTTCGTTATCGTTCGGCTCACTGTTTATTTTTCCAGTACTTTCGCGAACTTCTGCGCACATCTCTTTAGCACTAATATCAGGATTGACTTTCGCTAGGTTCAACATTTTTCTTTCTTCTCTTTCATTTTTAATCCTTGGTCGCCCCGTACGCGGTTTATTTATTAATATACCGTCAGTTTTATACTTGTTAATAATGTCTTTTACTGTACTTCGCGGTATTCCAGACTCCTTTGAAATTTTTCTTTGCGAATACCCTTTTTCAGAAAAAGAAATAACAAATTTTCTCTCTATTTATTATTGAGTTTACAATTTATTTTTGGGCTTTCATTGTTACTGGTTAATGCCAGCTGAAAGCAAAAACGTGCCTTAGTAGGCTAGTGACAAATGTAACAAATTGATAAATGCAAGAGGGAAAATCATCAGTCTCGGTCCCGTTTTCAAACCCTGGACGAGGCGGTTGTTTTTTTCTTCTTGCATTTATAAATTTGATTTAGAATCATTAAAAATGAAAGTTCTTAAAGTTCTTCTTTCTCTCTCTGGTAAACTCGTATAACGCTTTTTTGGCATTTTGGAAATTTAAATGTTTAAAAGAAAACTTACTTAAACAAAAAATACGATAAACTAATCATTATGCAGGGACGATACTCTGCATGCACATATTTATCCAAATTTCTTGGAAATTTATAATTCGTACATGATCACTTCATGGGCGGATACTTTTGTATGTTTATTTTGTGAGTTGATATATCATTGTTAGTTTTTCGGAATTTATTAATTATATATTGTTTTTAAATGTGAGAAGACATAGTACCATAGATGGCATCTATGATAGTACCATCTATGATAGTACACATGTTGGACTTTATACATGTTTATTCTTTAAATTATTAGCAAATGAACAGTCTAATATATGACATGCAGTTTGCCGGGAAGATTAGATGGGCGGATACTTTTGTGACTAATTGTATTTACAATTCAAAAACGTGGCTATATAAGTGAGATACAAATCCAGATACTTATACCTAAGTGTAAACTCACCATGACAATGATTTGACTTTCTCCACTTCGACCGACTGATAATAACTCCATCAGAATTCGTGTCAACTCAACATTTTTCCATTCTGAAGCCTTGGTTTCCAACAGAATTCGGCTGCGCAATTGCAATTCCGCCGCATTCTCTTGTAAACCAAGACTTTAGCATAATGCGATAACGCTTTGTCTACGTAGAAACAAACACCTCCACACACCGATACTGGCCATGTAGTGGCACTGGGCTGTCCCATACAGCCAGTGTATGCTTGTTTTAACCATATGTGAGGAAATATGCACAATGTGCCTAATGTTTAACCTACAAATTGGGCTCTGTATACTGTTTTTCGTTCTTTTCTATTTTCGCTCGCTTTGCTCATATACAGAAAATACTATGTGCAATATGTATGATGCTTGACCCACATGCTGGCACTACATGATATTTTAGGTTATTGGTCAAGCTAACCAATAGCCTGCGTTTAGTTTTCTTATGCGTAGGAGAAAATGTTCCATTTCTCTTCTATAAGTGAAATAGACTATTTCCAATATTCAATTAATATATAAATCGGAAGACGTACCCGAAATTATATAGTTACGTTAATTTATAAATCTTCGCCCCTTTATTAAATCTTAATGTACCACCACTTATCGAAGAAAATCGATCGACGATCCTAAGTAAAAAGCCGGTGTGTCGCTGTAACCTAGGCAGTAGCTTTTAAAACTATATCAAAAATGAACCGAGAAATCCCTTACCCACGGTAAGGTGTCTTGTTCCGCTAATATAGAACAAAAAGGTAAATTAAGCAGTAACTAAACAAATGTTAAGTCAATAAGTCAAAAATAAAATAATATGAAAAACTCAAGCTCTGAGTTTAGAAAGTCAAACTGTCAAGAAAGAGATCTAAATCGAGGGTGGTGAACTTCTTGCATAAAAGTACCCCCAGTCCTTGCTATAATTGGAAAACGTAACCTCACAGCAGCATTAACTACTGGAAAAAATTAGCAGAGGTAGGGTAATTTCTTGAAAATTCTTTACTTTTCTTGTAAATATGATGACAAATTTCTTAAATTCATCAGTAATTATAAAAAATCTTTAAAATTTATACAGCTTTGGAAGTTGAAGAGGTGGCTATGTAAAACAGGCTTAAATTAAAAAATTATGAGAATAATGCCGAAAATGTAAAAAAAATATTAAAGAAGAGCATAAGCTTTCTATAGCCGCAATATTACTACTCCCAGTGAACTCCGCCGGCTGTGAGAGAAATTTTTTTGCTATGAGGCGGATAAAAACGTTGCTTGTCCGTGGATTAAACGATATAGTACAGCTTGCATGCAAGCCTCCCTTCCAACGCGATTTTTAACTTGAAAGCAGAAAGCAGTTCTGTTGATGTCTTATCATCTTGCATGCAAATTCATTTAAAAGATAGCATTGAGGCGTAAGGTCATGCATATATTGGAAAATTATAGCAATAAATGAAGTAGCAGAATGGTAAAAACCCAAGAAAAAGTTAAGAGGAAGGTGTTGGTAAATGATGTAATGCAAATGATCCCAGAAAATCTTATTCCAGAATAAATTTATCAAATTCTCTCCAGCATTTCTTTTCCGCCATCTTGAAAACTGCATAATGTCAAATGACTATGACCTCACTGTCATGGTTTTTCATCATGCTAGTTCGCTGAAAGCTGAACTGCTAGCATGACAGTAGAGGTTACACGTGCAAGAAGTATGGCAGTGTGGCTTGCATGCAAGCTGTTCTATTACGTGTAAACCCTAGGTTAGAAGCACAGTGCTTCAAGAACGATTTTCTCGCATGTTACGCATGTTACTGCTCAACACAGAGAATACCATTGTTAAAAAAAAGTACAGCTGAATAGGTATTGAGCCGATTTGCAGAAAAAAAATAATAAACTAATACTTATTTAATTGATTTTTGGCGATTTCTGTTATGATTATGACGATATTAATTTAGAAGATAGTGTTGGATGTTGACGAATTCAAATTAAACGATAATGCACTGAGAGAAATTTTCACTGAGAATAAGCTCTGTTCCATGTGTATCAAGGAAAGTTAGGTGCGATTTTGAGAATACCAGATCCTGAATAAAACAAATAGCTTCGTCTTATTCAAATGAAAAATTAGATTAATAGCAGTAAACATATTTTCTCAATTATCTCGGAATTGTGATAATAGCAGAAAATTTAATTACAGTATATGAGAAAAGGTTATATATCCTAAGAACTCAATTGCTTAAATGTAGTCTACTTTTCGTTATTCTAGCAAAGGATTTATTTTAAATGTTCCAAATTAATTTTTAGAAGGTAGGTATATATTATGTTGACTTCATGTAAAATGTTATTTGTTGTAGCAAGTCAGTTTCATTGAACAAGCGATAATTTTCTTATAATAAGAAGAATTTTTCTCGTGTTTCTACGCATATTAATTAAATTTGATTACTATTAGATCAATGGTTTTATTGCCGTTAAAAGGAGTTTTCTTCTTGCTATGGAAGTTTTCTCAATCCAGGAGAAATCGTAATGCTAGTAGATTTGAAAAAAAAATCATACCTGGCGTAACATATACAGGAACTACATAGAAGACTAGTAATTTAAGAATGGAAAAATGCATAAAATAATAAATTAAAATATCATTGTATGTATTTATATTTAAAAGGAATTTATATGTATTTATATTAAGATGATATATACAGGGTGATTCAGAACAAGATACCTTCCGGTATACCACGCGATTCCTTGAGGTAAGCTGATCAAAAAATTGTTCCACATACCCCCCCCCCCCCCTAGAAACCTTCCTTTAGGAGCTGTGGTTAGTTGAAGATTTCGCCAATATTCGTGAACCCTGATGAGACTAAATGAGTATAACTTTTGAACCACACTATAGATTTTGGTTATTGTTGGCTTATTAAATAACCAAGAATAGTAGCTGTCGAGAAGTGTATTGCTCTGTATTTTTTAAGTAAGCATCTTTAAATTATTCTCAAATATTTCCAAAATTTTGATTTTTTTACACACAAAATTTTTGAAATAAATAACGGTATTTATGAAATTTGTGTGTAAAAAAAATCAATGGTTTGGAAATATTTTAAAACATACAGAGCAATACACTCTTCGACTGCTACTATGTTTGGCTATTTAATAAGCTAACAATAACCAAAATCTATAGGGTGGTTCAAAAGTTATACTCATTTATTCACAGGAATATTGGCGAAATCTTCAACTGGCCACAGCTCTTAAAGGAAGGATTCTAGGGGGGGGGGGGATATGTGGAACAATTTTATGATCAGCTTACCTCAAGGAATCGCGTGGTATACCGGAAGGTATCTTGATCTGAATCACCCTGTATATTTACTTTTAACTCATTTTAATTTCAATTTATTATTTTATGTATTTTTCCATTTTTGAATTACTACTCTTCTATGTACTTCCTGTACATGTTACACCAGGTTCTCTATTTATTTTTATTTATTTATTTATTTCTAGCAGTGGCTACTTTCTTGCTTAATTTTTATTTAAGTACAACACATTTTACGATATTTTGTTGTTTTTTTTTTATTTCCTACTCATATTACATACTTTCGTTGAATCTGCTTTTCTTTATACTCTTATTTATAATTTCATATGCTGGCATCTTTCATCTCCTATTTTTTTTTATACATTTTTACCAGGTCTGTTACAGTGACCGAAATAAACTCCAACGAGAAGATCCTGCGTAGAATTGAAGAACATAATGAACTCAGGACTTCTCAATGGAAGGTGATCCATCAGGGCCGTACCAATTCCAATTCCATGGTACAGGTAATTCTCTTTATTGAGTTGAGAGAACAGAGAACGCTCAAGGCAAGATTAACTACCTGTTTCACTACGTCCACGAAAGTGTCGACAGCTGCGGCTGCTGATAAAGTCAAAGCCCCCGATGCTTTGTGAAAGCACGTCGAACACCCGGGGGGGGGGGCATAGGACCGACAAAGCCTGCACCTCTAAAAGGCCCTCATAATGATGGAAAAGCCAACCGCAAACATGGCCTTCCACCTGCCAAAGCGACTGTTCCAAAGCCCCATTCGGCGGCCAGAAAAAATATTGGAAAGGTAGGGGAGAGCTAAGACGCCCCTGAAGTCAATGCCACTGTGTCCTGGCTTCAGGGGCTTATTAGCTCGCCCCGTACCTCAAGAATCGTTGTTCTGGCCTCCGAATGGGGCTTTGGAACAGTCGCTTTGGCAGGTGGAGAGCCATGTTTGCTGTTGGTTTTGCCATCATTATGAGGGCCTTTTAGAGGTGCAGGTATTGTCGGTCCTAGTTCCCCCCCCCCCCCCCGCGTGTACGACGTGCTTCCGCGAAGCATCAGGAGCATTGGCTTTGGCAGCAGCCGTAGCTGTCGACACTTTCGTGGACGTAGCGAAACAGGTAAATAATCCTGCCTTGAGCGTTTTCTATTCTCTCAACTGATGCACTATCAATAGAGAGAATTAACTCTACCATGAAATGAGTACGGTCTTGATGGATCACCTTCCATTGAGAGGGCCTGAGTTCATTATGGGCTCGAATTCTATGCAGGATCTTCTCGCTGGAGTCTATTTCGCTTATTGGGAGCTACATTGTGTAGACTTTGTGACGCGGAAGGTTTTCAGCCTCCAGCACTACAAGTTTAGCACCATCCCACGAGTTAAGGCTTGGAATGATAGCCAGACCTGTTATAAATGTATAAAAAAAAGAAGGGATAAACGATACAAGCATAAGGAAGTATAAATAAGAGCATAAAGAAATGAAGATTCAACGAAAGTGTATCATATGAGTAGAAGAAAATAAAAACAACAATATATCGCAAAATTCGTTATACTTAAATAAAAATAAAGCAACAAACTAGCAACTGCTAGAAACAAATAAAGAGAGAACCTGGTGTAACCTGTACAGGAAGTACATAGAAGAGTAGTAATACAGAAATGGAAAAATGCATAAAATAATAAATTAAAATTAAAATGAATTAAAAGTAAATATATAACGGGCTTTCCAATAAGAGGTGTTATTTTAATTAGCCCGCTATTTCGGTAGATGTCACTTTTGGAGCTGTAATTTTTTGACATTTGACAAGTAGAAACTACGCCATTAGAAAAATGGAACGATACACGATTCAACAACGCATTGAAATTATTAAAATTCACTATAAAAATGGCGAAAATCTGGCAGAGACGGTTCGTAAAACTCGAACATTTTTGGGTCGTCGTGAAGCACCTTGTCGGACCGCAATACAGAAATTGGTAGAAAAATTCGAGCTGTCGGGACAAGTTAGTGATGTGAAGAATAAAACCCGTGCACGTCGCTCAAGAATAGCCGAGAATATTGCTCTTGTAGCCGAAAGTGCTGAAGAAAACCCAGGTTTGTCCATTCCTCGTCGTTCTTTGGAATTAGGCATTCCACAAACGTCATTACACCGTATTTTGCATAAATATTTGGGTCTTAAGGCTTATAAAGTTCAGTTAACACAAGAACTCAAGCCGGCCGATCATCAACAACGTCGAGTCTTTACTTATTGGGTCCTTGAAATGCATGAAAATGATCCGGAATTCCATCGAAAACTCATCTTGAGTGATGAGGCTCATTTCCACCTCTATGGCTTCGTCAACAAGCAAAATTGTCGCATCTGGGGCTCGGAAAACCCAAGACTTATTGTTGAAAAGCCTCTCTATCCTCAACGTGTGACTGTTTGGTGCGGTTTATGGTCCGGCGGGGTCATTGGACCTTACTTTTTCGAAAATGAGGCTGAAGCAACACTTACGGTGAATGTATTGCGCTATCGACAGATGACTAATGATTTTTTATGGCCGGAATTGGATGGTATTGATCTGGACAACGTTTACTTTCAACAAGACGGCGCTACGTGCCATACAAGCAACGAAACCATTGATCTTTTACGGGAACAGTTTCCGGACCGTGTTATCTCTCGATGAGGTGATCACAATTGGCCACCGAGATCTTGTGACTTAACACCTTGCGACTTCTTCCTTTGGGGCCACGTGAAAGAGAAGGTCTACGCCAACAGCCCAGCGTCGATTCAAGACCTTAAAGATGGAATTCGTGAGGCTATCGAGGACATAGGGCAGCCAATTTGCGATTTGGTTATGGTAAATTTCATGAAAATGATATGGTCCTGTAGGCGTGGTCGTGGTGGTCATTTGGCTGATGTTATTTTCCATTATTAACGGCATACCTTCCTCTTTATAATGAAATAAAGACACGATCATTTACCTCAAAAAATGGCATTTTTCTTTGAATATTAAAATAACACCTCTTATTGGAAAGCCCTTTATATATACGTAGAGCGACTAGTTCCAGGATATTTAGCACTCAATTGTAAAATACCAGGACAATCGGTGCTTGCCGGGAGAGGACCGGACCTTTTCTGATATCTATCGAAGGGTTCCGGAACAGTCCTGGAAGTCACTAGTGTGTCAATTGTCGAATTCCAGGTCAGTTCACTTTTCATTCTGGAATATTTAAGAACATAGTGATCTGTGATGTATGTTTGTGGGGGGGGGGTAAGGTGTTTTAAATGTTTTTGTTTGTATCTCCTGAACCAAGAGTCGTAGAGCGTTCGTTGATATCTTAAACTAAAAGTTTCATCTTGGACTGCAAATGGGTGGGATTTCAACTCTGAAGGGGGAGGGGACGAGGCCAAAGGGGGCAACGTCTCAAAAAATGCCCTCGAAATTCTCCATATAAACATTTCCAATCTCGACCCAATCCGATTGGATTGATTTTTTTTTATGTTTTACATAATTATAGGGTGATTTTAATAAGCTATTTTCTTTTCCCTCGTGGGAAACGGTCTGACCGGTTTTCCTTGGATTTTTAGTAATTTTGTGGTGTACTATATTCTGTAATTTATTTTACGAAAACACGTAGGGTAAAAATTCTTTTGCAATAAGTGCCAGTAATTATTGATCGATTTTCGTCAAATAAACTTTATCGGAACCGGAATGACGTGTTTTCCGCTCAGTGGGTCCAGAGAATTTGGTGGGAAGGGCTTGAGGAAGTGGAGGATGAAAACCTGTTTTCCTTTAAATTTGGTATACGTGTTCATCTTGATGCCGCGCAACCTTTGGTGAAGTCCGTTTTGCCTGAGGCTTGATCCCGGCGGGGCGGGCGGATAAAGTTTAAAATGTTTTTGTTTATATCTCCGTATCTCCGGAACCAAGACGCGTAGCCAGGATATTGATATCTTCAATTATCAGTTTCATTCTAGGCTACTAATGGTATGAATTTCCAGTCACAAACAGTGGATGGTTCGGAGCCTAAGGGGGCGAACTTTTTCAAAATAGCCTCGAAATTCTCCATACAAACATTTCCAGTGTGATCTCAAAAGCTCTCAAACAAGGCAGCCGATTGGATTGATAATTTTTTGTGTGATACATAATTATGGCGTTAGTACAATAGGGTACTACGTTTTTCGACAGGGAGGGACGGGGCTCAGTGGTTTTTCGATAATTACTCTGCCACTCGACCTCGGAATATAGGAATATGAGTACTGAACTAGTTACAAAAAAAAAACAAAAACTCGATTACCCTACTGGGGCGTTATTTGGCATTTTTTTCTTTTTATATAAATACAAAAAAACTCTCTGTGCACTCCCCATACTCATTTTTTAGTGGTACTTTGCTCTTTTCCGTTTTCAAACTGAAGTATTAGAGTTTTTTCACACCAAATCGGGGCTATTTCGGTAGAGTTAAGTCCAATCGAAAACGCATTTCACATCCTCCTCACCTAATTACCAGCTACAATTCGTAGAAGAACATTTTGTTATCAGGGTTGTTTTAGGGAGTGGTTAGGTACCCCGGGCTGTAATTCAACATGTTGTATATCATATTAAAAGTTTCGCTGACAATACACGATTGTGAAAACTTAGTCGAGACGTTTTTGCCGTTCAAAGCCCTATTTGCATGCATTATCATATTTTTGGGTAACACATACCCCAGTTTCTACATTTCGCATATATTTCCAAATTTTTTTCTTATGCAAGCATTAGTGCTCTGTTGTAAACATTCTTTTCGTGGGAAGTTATTTTCCCCGAATCGAACAATTCACCGTAATAGCGAGAGAAAAAAAGTTTCACATTTTCATATATAGAACGCTTCTTCAATCCATGTTAATTCCCTCGATGAAATAATAATTCCTAAAAATGAAAGAAAAGATACCCACAAAGTATTTAAACTTTAAAAAATAAATAAAAAGAAAAATACTTATCTAAGCCTGCATGTCATGACATTTCCAATAGAAACTGCCATATTCCAGTGCTCCGGGATTTTGCTGGAAATTCTGCAATAAATCCTCCTGAACACGCCTATAACTACAAGTTCCAGCTGCCATCCAATTATCACGGCACAATTTATTTAAAACTATCAAAAAATCATTCATAAGCAACGAAATATCACATAAATAATATTAAATGCACCAAAGCATACCTACCTCCGTATATTTACATCTTCTGAATGAGAGCAAGTCTGTGGTACATTCAGACGTCGCATCAGTCTTTGCTAGGGCAACGACGAGCCGCAGCACAAAATCATTCTTGGCTCAGAGTTTAAATGATTCATAGACTAATCCGAGTAACAAGGATATTATTCCCAACTTCATTATAGAAGATTAATTCTATATTTCCGAGACTAATCTGAAAGTTACTATCATTTCCTGTTCCTAAGCAGAAGAAAAATTCTGGGCAGAGATTAATCTGCAATGCTCCTGCCCACACCTTTGCAGAAGAATAATTCTGCGTAGAGATTAATCTGCTACTATCGTTCCTACACCTAACCAGAAGAATAATTCTGCGCAGAGATTAATCTGCAATTCTCCTGCCCACACCTAAGCAGAAGAATAATTCGGCCGCAGAGACTAATCTGCGACATTTTCATTATCTACTACACTTGTGCTCTCACGCACTACCAACGAACATTCTGCCACCCTTGTGCACTCACGCACGAGCACAAAGCATTTTCCATCCTTGTGGCCTCTCGCATGAGCAAAAGGCATTTTGCTACCATTGTGCCCTCACGCACTAGCAAGGAGTAGTTTTACTACCCTGCTGCTCACACGCATTAGCAGCATTAACATTTTTTCCCTTATTCTGATGACAGATAATCAATTCTGCTTTTCTCTTTATTTTTGGAGAACTGATGGAACGACATAGGCACCGGAGTCAAACGTCATTAAGTTTTAATTTGTTTTTTATTTTTTATGTTTTGCTTGAAGTATTTAACTGAATTGTATAGTAGTTTGTAGGTTCATTTTAGTTTCGGATTTTTATTTAATTGAATTTACTGTGATATTTAGTTTTAAACAAATGAATTTTAATAAAATTTTGTATTTAAAATTGTAAAAAAACTGAGTTTTCCATTTTACCGGCATCCTCCCTACTACGTTCGAGACTAGATCTCCAAACGCTCATTCCTTAATTTAAAAACGGCACATTTTTCAATTATTTCGACTATTATTTAACGCACGCAAAAAGTAATTATATATCCGATTATGCCACAAAATGTAGATGTGATTTCATACTAGAAACATACTTTAGAGTTCATATTTAAAAACTTCATAGCATCTCTCCAGTGGTGGAAGACGAACAAATCGAGCATTTCTCGGGTCATTTTACAAAATTTCAAAACTACCTTGCCACACAAAAATTGACATTTCTCGTTAAGTATTCCCTGAATTTCCATGATTCCTATTTTAAAATATAGCCAGGACACGCATTAACACTACGAGTATACATTTGAGGGGTTAGCCCTTTCGCGTGGGGAAGGGGAGTAAGAACGCCAAGATTTTCCGTTTTTTTTTACCAAAAAAATAATTTCAAATCAAGTTTTTAGTACTTACCGAAATTAACAATGAGGGCTAAGTGGTTGGGGATTTTCTCAACCCTTATGTTTCGATTGAAATTACCGAACTTGTGATGATTTTTGTAATAACCTAAAATCATAAATTACATTAATTCCAACGCAACCTTGCCGGTCTATTTTGCAACATTAAGCCACTTTGGAACTATTACTATCACCAATCCATTAACTTTCATGTAAAGAAAACCGGAAGTTATTATCTTTATCAGTTTAGGAGCTGGTTACACAAATACATTACGAGGCATGCTAAATCAGATTCAATTTAATTAACCGGTACATATGTAGCTGTGATACTCTCTTAACTATCTTTCTTCAAAATATAGTGTAATAAGTTTGCTTTGATGTCACATAATGATCTATCCATGATTATTTATTGTTATTAATTTGTACCAAAAATATATTGAAAAGGCAGAAGGCTGCCGAACTAACTTTCGATGGCTAGGAAGCCGCTGTTATGATGATATCGGTTGGTACTATTAAATGGCAGAATATGCCGCTATTAGAGTGGGATGGCAGAGTATGCCGATGTTAATTTATACAAAGGCAGAGTATGCCGCTGCCATAGTATGATGGCAGAGTATGCCGATGTTTATTTTGAGAATTAAAAGACGCCTTTTCGATGGTCAGAATAAATCTAATTTTTAGTGAACAATACCTGCTTATTTATATTAAATGATTTCAAAAGAATCAGTATGCCTTTATAATTCTGAAGGGGGGATTATTGCAGAATTGCAATACATAAAATTAAAAATCAGAATTGTAGTGTCAGCATTTTTCATCACACAAATTCTGATTGAATCACAATGTATTGATATGGTAAAGCAATGACCTCAGGTGTGTATATTTTCTCAATCAAGAATTATGCTTGCATAGCGGAAATTGCTTGCGTTGCAAATTCTTTTTGAGGTCGAGCAAACTTTGTTTGTTTTTGTTTGTTTTTGTGAGCGCTTTTTCATTTGATTTTCGTCGTTCATTTTAAGTTGAACGTTGATTTTCTTTCAGGGACTCCTTGCCCGTTATCCGAATTTTGAACGGTTATTCGTCTATATCAACGATTCTGATTTCCTGTTTGTGGAACTCATTTTGATAAGCAGTATTTTTGTAGTGCCCTTTATGATATAATGCCAAATCATATGTGTTTGTGCTCATTGGTATTCCTTCCTGTGACGTATTCGATTCTAGATTTAGTTCTTCGGATTCTGAATCTTCTGTACTGTTTCGATTTTCTTTAGTTTTTTCCTCGAATACAGATTTGAGTTCTATGAACTTTGCATTGAATTTGTGTTGCACCTTTTTTGTTTTGTTCCGCAATTACTGCTTTCGTTTGCGGCTTTCTTCTTTTAGTTTGTTGAGCTTTTGTATTAGTTGTTTCTTCTTCTTCTTTATTGAAATCAAACATATATTCTCTTATTGTTGTTAAGAAGAAAACATTGCCATTAATTATAAGTCTATTTAAAGAAAGTTGTTCCATTGTTAATATCTAATCCTATATAAAATAATTTTATTGCTAACTACCTAGCAGGGTTGTTAAAGAATGCATTATTTCTAAGCTGCATTCCTATACATTTTTTCATTCAAATGAACGAATTGGAAGCTGCAGTCAAAGTATCTTTAAAGAATTGAAATGGAATTAAATGATTTCTATTCCCCAAAAAATAATGCCGAATGCATTCTTTTTCCTTTTAGAAAAAGAGTGCATTACTTTGAGCTGCATTACTTCGGAATGCATTGCATTCAATGAAGTCTGTGTGAATTCACTTGCATTCACTTGAATTCAGTGAAATTATTCCATGAAATTATTTTGTGATTAAGTTTTGTTCAAGAAAGAATTTTTTGGGATTCTCCGGTATATAGCAAAGGCTAAAAAATGTTCTAATTTGTTATTTCATCACACAACCCATTAATTTTTGGTGACAAGTTTCAAGTCTTGGTTTGACTCATCAACAGGTCACAAATAGCGAAATTGTGTGATTTGAAAAACAAATGAAAAAATGAAAAAAGAAGAAAGAAATGAAAAGTTTGAGAAAATAGAAAAAAACAATTTTTTTTTATTTATTAAAAAAATTTAAAAAAATTTAAAGAAACAGATTCCTTCGAAGCGAATCGAACCTGTATACGCCACACAGTGGGCTGAAAAATAAAAAAGAAAAGGGAGAAGAAGAAGCGTTTCGTGTCAGCAGAAAACCTAACACTCATCGGTGCAGCTTGGTTTTCTGCCTGCTACAGACGCTTGAAAATAGATCAAACTGATCTCTTCTCATATAAACTCAGAAATAAATTCTGGGTGTGAATTATATGAGGAAAAAGCACTCCTATACAAGCCCAGGAGGAAAAATGATTAAGAATGGAAGAACAAATAAAGCACCTTTAAGCATTTTTTTAAAGAATTTCAAATATTAATTAATTTGTCGAATTCTACCACATTATTAAAGTAGATGTATTTTGTTCGCATAATTTAATTCATCTGCTTCTCGTCCTTAATTGATTTTTTCACATAACAAATGAAAAATAATTATTATTTTCGGACTCTGGAATAAATACTTTTGATTTGATTTGAAATACTTTAAAAAAATGCTTAAAAGTGCTTTATTTGCTCTTTCATTCTTAATCACAAAATATTTCATGGAATAATTTCACTGAATTCAAGTGAATGCTGAATGCAAGTGAATGCAGTGAATTCACACAGACTTCAATGAATGCAATGTATTCCAGAGTAATGCAGCTCAAAGTAATGCAGCTCAAAGTAATGCATTCTTTTTCTAAAAGGAAAAGAATGCACTCGGCAATATTTTTTGAGGAATGTGGAGTTGTATATACTAATTCCTAATACTGAAGAGGAATAAAAGAATGCTAAATATGCATTCTTCATTCCTTTGAATTAAACCCAAAAAAGGCTGCATTCTTTAACATCTATTCTACCTAGAAACCCATACGTATAAAAAAATATAAATTTATTGTTATAGACCCATGTAAAGAATATAATTTTTTATAGCTATCTATAAACACGTACGTATGTAAAAAATTAATCTGTTAAAGCTATACTCCAGCTGTGTCTATCCACTAGACGCTACGCTTTCTTAACGTTGGTGTCTATGTATTTTTTTAGAAGTCCTCTTCCAACATAGCTTGCAGCTCTTATCAATATTATTTGACAATCGTCACAGCGGTTGGTACGTGCAATACGTCGTGAATTGAAATTCTTTGCACTCCCGGGCTTGTCGCTGGTGCTGCGTTTTGGGCCACAATCACTTCTTTCGATTGCAGTTTTCCCGTTTTAATTGATCAAGCTTTTCTTTATCAGTTCTTTCTTTAAATTTCTTTTTATAGTTATAGGTGTAATTCTTTATAGCTCTGCTAACTGTTGGCAGAGCCCACTGAATTCTAACAATGGACTGAGCGTATTGCCATTTTCCTATAGGAAAGAATGGCACAAGTTTTACAGTTCTATCTTTCGCCCTATGGCAGAGTTGGAGCTCCAACACAAAATATTGCTTACTGAACATTTATTTATGCCCTTTGATGTTGTTATGTTTGCTGCATATGCAATCACCGCATAAAGAATAAGGTAAAGACAGTGTTTACAATGCGCCGTCTCTCTTGCCCATACGCAGGATTCAGTTAAGAATAACTTTTGAAAAATAAAGTCGGAATTAGTTTAATTTCTTATAAGAGTGCTTATAAACGATTAAAATATCAGTTGGACACAAGAAAATAATTTTTTTTTAATTTAATTCGATTTATGGGTGTAAAATTTCATCTAATTGGTTGAGTTTTACATATTTTTATGTAGTAAACGTTTTACAGGGTGCTCTAGCGGTGTTATACAGAAACACAATATTTTTTGTGCCACATGAAATATCAAATCACTCAGTCCATTGTTATAAGTCAGTGGCAGAGCCTAACTGCTATACCACCCTTTTCTTCTTTGTTTGAATAGGTTTTGTTTTCCCTCTTTATTTACTGATTTCTTCTTTTCTTTATATTGCGCGATCGTTATCGCTTTGGGACCAGCTGTGGGATTACTTTGTATTGCTTCTTGTATGCTGATACTTTACAGGTACTTCTATTCTAGATGGTATGAATACTGGAACACTTTTAATTTTGTTTGTTATTGCTGTGGCCGTGTATTTATTTTTTGTGCATGTATGTTTTTGCAATGGCTTGGTGATTGTTTTTATTGCCTTTGGAGTGTATTCCGGAATCTTTGCAGTTGGTAAATTGTTGTTTGTAGTAGGTATATACCCTTCTTCCAATGTAGTTTTTTCTTTTTCATTTACATGTTCCTTCTTCTGTTTTTCTTTTGCATATTACTTCTCCCTTTGCCCGTTTGCTGGTGAATATTAGACGCCTTTGCGCCATCTTCTTACGTTCGGTGGGGTCAAAAATCTCCGCTGATGGTTCTTTTCGTAGGGTCGCCATGTAATAAGATTGCTTTGATGTCACAAAATGACCTCTCCATGATTATTTGTTGTTATTAATTTGTACCAAGAATATATTGAAAAGGCAGAAGGCTGCCGAACTTATTTTGGATGGCTAAGAAGCCGCTGTTATGATGATATCCCTTGGTACTATTAAATGGCAGAATATACCGCTATTACACTGGGATGGGAGAGTATGCCGATATACTAAGGCAGAGTATGCCGCTGTTATAGTATGATGGCGGAGTATGCCGATGTTAATTTTGAAAATTAAAAGACATCTTTCGATGGTCAGATAAATTCTAATTTTTATTGAACAATAGCTGCTTATTAATATTATATGATTACAAAGGAATCAGTATTTGTTTATAATTCTGAAGGGGGGATTAGTGCAGAATTGCAATACATAAAATTAAAAATCAGAATTGTAGTGTCATCATTTTTGATGACACAATTTCTGAATGAATCAAAATGTATTGATATGGTAAAGCAATGACCTTAGGTGTGTATATTTTCTCAATCAAGAATTATGCTTGCATAGCGGAAATTGCTTGCGCTGCAAATTCTTCTTGAGGTCGAGCAAACTTTGTTTGTTTTTAATTATTTTTCGTTTCGATTACTGTTTATAATTCTTGACCGTGGTCATGGCTTTACAACAGCCAGTACGGTTTTTTCAATATCTAGGTCATATTTCAACCAATTTTAATGATTCAAAGGATATGGTGTACGAGTACACCGTTTTGTGATGCAGTCAGTCCATCCATGACGAGAGGAGGAAGAAATGGTTTTCGATCATAGCTCGGCAGGATTGCGTCCGATCACTATTCGACTTACCTGATTGTTGGCTAACAATCCTGAAAGAAAAGTTTTTCTCTGGGGGTATTTATTGGTGCGGGGTAAGTACCACTGCAGAGTGGGGGAGATCCACCACTTCGAGTTGCATATGAAATGAAAGCCCTCGCCGTGTGATATTAAATAGCATGCTTATTTTCCCAATCCACTTCACTTCGGTGAAATGTATTAGGTCCAAAGCGTTATTATTTATTTCTCAGTTTCCGGCATATAGCGGCGCTCCCTTGAATTATCGAGACTTCCAGTAAACGAGAAAATAATGCCCACTTATGTACTCTAATTACTAAAATAGATTTGAAGTAATTAGCTTTAATCGTTCAGGATTTATTTAATTTCAAAGCTCTTAAGTCCACCTCTAATTAGGAAATTTCTTCCTTTTTGTGTGTATGTATATATCTTCTTTATGGAAACTGGTTTTTCTCTCTACAGCTAGACACTATCGGGAAACTGATGTCACTATTCGGCTTATCTAATAGAGCCCTAAAAGCCATGCGAGAAAAGTTTTTCGCCAGGGTACTTATAGGTGCGGTGTAGGTACGGTCGGGGGAGCGTGTACAGTACAGCATGTCGCATATCAAAAGAAAGGTCTTGCAGAATACTATCGGATGGTGTGCTCCTTTTCCCGATCCACTTCTCGCGGTTGAAATAAATTAGGGCCAAAGGTGTTACTTTTTCATTAGCTATCAGTTTCCGCCTTAATAGCGCCTTGAACTATCGGGGCTTCCAATATAGGAGGAAATTCTAGCCACTTATGTACTCTAATTAACAAAATCTATCTAAAGCCATTGGCTTTTATCGTTCAGAAAATATTATATTTCAAAACTCTTAAGTCCACCTATAAATAGGAAATTTCTTCGTGTTTGTGTGTATGTATATATCTTCTTTATGGAAAGTGATTTTTCTCTGTACAGCTAGGTATAATGGCGAAACTGATTTGACTATTCAGGTTATCTAATCGAGCCCTAAAATCCACGCGAGAAAAGGTTTTCGCTAGGGGTACTCCGTGGTGCGGGGTAGTTACCCTCGGGGGAGGGTGCGATTCCAGTACAGCATGACGCATATCGAAAGATGGTGTGCTTCTTTTCCCGATCTATTTCACCTGGTTGAAAAAAATTAGGGCCAAACAGTTACTTCTTCATTAATTCTCAGTTTTGGGTGAAACAAATTAGGGCCAAACCGTTACTTTTTCGTCAATTCTCAGTTTCCGCCTTAAAGCGCCGCTCGCTTGAATTATCGGAGCTTCCAGCATAGGAGAAAATTATAGCCACTTATGTGCTCGCTGTAATTACTAAAATATATTTGAAACCATTAGCTTTTATCGTTCAGGAGATATTAAATTTCAAAGCTCTTAAGTCCACTTCTAATTAAGAAATTTCTTCGTGTTTGTGTGTATGTATATGTCCCCTTCATAAAAAGTGATTTTTCTCTGTACAACTAATTTCTCAGAGTCCATTTTTATTCTTGACGGGGCATGTGCGTTTGTATTTATTTTTCCCTGTTTGTACACAATTACAAGATCGTAATCCATGAGGAGTTGTTTAGACCTCATCATTATTGAAATATTCTTGTTGCAAAAGATTGCTCAATCTGAGTTGTACTACTTACCGCCTCTATCTATGCCTTTGATTGAGATGACATAATAGTCGGCTTACTAAGTCTTCTTTCAAATGTGTTTAGTTCTGTGATTGTTTTAGTGTTTTTTCGAGAAATCCTGAACTTGCATTTTATATTCGTCGTTCACTGTAAGTTAAACGTTGATTTCAGGGACTCCTTGCCCATTATCAGCATTTTGAACGGTTATTTGTCTACGTCAATGATTCAGATTACCTATTTGTGGAACTCATTTTGACAACCAGTATTTTTGTAGTGCCCTTTATGATATAATGCCAAATCAAATGAGTTTGTGCCCATTGTTGTTCCTTCCTGTGACGCATTCGATTCTAGATATGATTCTTGGGATTCTCAATCTTTTGTACTGTTTCGACTTTCTTTACTTTATTCTTCGAATACCGATTTTAGTTCTATGAACTTTGCTTTGAATTTGTTTTGCACCTTTTTTGATTTGTTCCGCCATTACTTCTTTCGTTTGCGGCTTTCTTCTTTTAGTTTGTTGAGCTTTTGTATTAGTTGTTTCTTCTTCTTCTTTATTCAACTCAAACATATATTATCTTATTTTTGTTAAGAAAAAAAAAATTCCCATTAATTATAAGTCTATTTAAAGAAAGTGTTCCGTCTCGGAACAACAAAAAACATAAACTTAAAATTTACTGATTTAAAAACTCACAATATAATAACTTCTCAGGATAATCATAGGCAATAATCCCACGAAGATCTCCCAGTATGATCAGCTGTACTAAAAAAAAACCATTAAAACAAATATATCGTAAATATATATAGATCATTTACGATCTGAGACTTTGATCAAAACTATTTAGAAGTCACGTGACGCAAAGTAAGAACTAGAACGTTGCTACTTTAAATCTCTAATTAAGACTGTTACTTTCTTACATTTACATTGTTTTTATAATAACTAAATTTTACGAACTAATAGTCCAGTCAAATAAGCCGAAAAAATGCTAAAGATAGCATTTAATTTGTTTCAGGCTGCAATTTTGAGGGTTGGTGTAGGGTGGTCCTGGGAGTATTGTGTCAAAAATGCAGCCTCGCAGGGCAAAAAAAAAGGGATGAAAGACAATAAAAACACCCCGAACACGTGACAATCTATTTGCCGTGCGTGCGGTTTGGAAGAGGTAAAATTTTTGAAAAAATTAAAAATGCTATATTATTCAGAATATGATTCTAAATAAAAAAGTCTATGGTGGCCAACCCCTATCTCGTAAGGGCGCGACAGGAAAACCGAAAGATGCTAAGGGTGGACACATCGCTAGATACACTAACATGTGTCCGATTACTTCAATTCTGCAACATTTTCGTTCAAGAGCTAGCAACCAAAAGAAGCGTGAATTTTTCATGGATGGAATGGAAAAACGGGGGGAGTTAAGAAAGTTATCGGATTATATGTTGAGCAATATTTGCGCTCATGTTTTGCTGTGGTGACGTACTTGGAACATTTTTGAATTTTTCTTAGAATTTTGGCTGGTTGTGCAAAGCAAGCCGAGATAGGATGATTTTTGCTTTGAATGTTTTCTTTTTAGTTCAATATGGCTGCAGTTTTGCGCATTCGATGGTTTTTAGGGGTTTAGATGACTGCGATTGCGTAGGCGTGGGAAGAAAATAATCTTATGTGATTGTATGCATTTGTTGTTTGTTTTTAATTGTTGTAAAGGGTAGGATATGGGATTGCAGGCTACACAGGAAGAATGGGATATAATAAATTAATGGTATATACTAGATGGGTGGGATCTGGGTTGGTTAGATGGTTAAAAATAGAAGCGTTACCTTATTTAAAAATTTATTACTGACAAATCATAGTTATATAAAATTCGCACGTGCTTTCTTTTTTTAAATTTAATTAAAAAAAGATTTACTAATTCCCAATATGATATAGTGCAATAATTGTCTCTTGCAATTTTCAAATCAAAAAGTCAAATCAAATTAAAAAGGATTTATTTCATGTACAAGCCATTTTTTAGCTGTACAACGTTGGGCAATAACAATAAAGTCATTAGATTCATTATCTTGACTGGTTGGAAACCAGACCAGACACTTAATTATAAGTAATCATAAGAGTAATATTAGAATACATATAGGTAGTAAAGAGCAAATAAGATAACAGTAAGAGCAATCTTAGACTATGCAACTAATCACTAATCAAAGATATAAAGTGAAATGAGATAAAAAGGATAAAGTTATAATTTCACTACTACTAATAATAACACTACCGTGGTTCATATATTACTGAGAACAGCAAATTACCAGAAGTAAACATGTAAGGAGTAAAATTATGTTTATAATTACTGGGTGACATTTGAAAACTTAAAGGCACACAATACGATAGAGCAACATAAAGAATTATAACTACATAAATAATTGTAACTATATTAATAATACCAACTTCGTGATAAAGATATCAATTGCTTAATCTAGGTTAACATAAATGAGTTTCATAACTATAGAAATTATGTTTCTTAGAATAACCAATAATTGTTTTCAACTATATTACCATATGTGTATCCATTAGAACTATTAGTATGAAAAAATAAATTTTCCGTTTTGATTATCTTTAACATTACCTTTTTTAAAGATATCAATATGACATCTACTATTTAATGTTATATTATTTTTATAATGAAATGGTCAATTACTAAAGACCCGCATGGTGGAATTGCTCTTACTATTATCTTATTTTCTAATCTTTCTGATTTGTTAATCTATAATTATGATCTTTGGTCTCTTATTTCCCAACGTTGTACGTATAGCTATAGCTAAAAAATGGCTTGTACTACATGAAATAAATTCTTTTTAAATTGATTTGATTTTTTGATTTGAAAATTGCAAGAGACAATTATTGCACTACATCATATTGGGAATTAGTAAACCTTTTTTTAATTAAATTTAAAAAAAGAAAGCACGTGCGAATTTGATATAACTATGATTTGTCAATAATAAATTTTTAAATAAGGTAACGCTTCTATTTTTAACGATCTAACCAACCCAGATCCCACCCATCTAGTCTATACGATTAATTTATTATATCCCATTCTTCCTGTGTAGCCTGCAATCCCATATCCTACCCTTTACAACAATTAAAAACAAACAACAAATGCATACAATCACATAAGATTATTTTCTTCCCACGCCTACGCAATCGCAGTCATCTAAAACCCTAAAAACCATCGAATGCGCAAAACTGCAGCCATATTGAACTAAAAAGAAAACATTCAAAGCAAAAATCATCCTATCTCGGCTTGCTTTGCACAACCAGCCAAAATTCTAAGAAAAATTCAAAAATGTTCCAAGTACGTCACCACAGCAAAACATGAGCGCAAATATTGCTCAACATATAATCCGATAACTTTCTTAACTCCCCCCGTTTTTCCATTCCATCCATGAAAAATTCACGCTTCTTTTGGTTGCTAGCTCTTGAACGAAAATGTTGCAGAATTGAAGTAATCGGACACATGTTAGTGTACCTAGCGATGTGTCCACCCTTAGCATCTTTCGGTTTTCCTGTCGCGCCCTTACGAGATAGGGGTTGGCCACCATAGACTTTTTTATTTAGAATCATATTCTGAATAATATAGCATTTTTAATTTTTTTCAAAAATTTTACCTCTTCCAAACCGCACGCACGGCAAATAGATTGTCACGTGTTCGGCGGTGTTTTTATTGTCTTTCACCCCTTTTTTTGGCCCTGCGAGGCTGCATTTTTGACACAATACTCCCAGGACCACCCTACACCAACCCTCAAAATTGCAGCCTAAAACAAATTAAATGCGATCTTTAGCATTTTTTCAGCTTATTTGACTGGACTATAAGCTACTTTGCATGAAAAGAACTTAATGAAATACACTTAATGAAGTTGTCAAGTAAGCAATATTGTCTCGACTTCAATAAATTATTGTGAGCAATTGCTTATTTTGCGCAAGTTGCCTAGTAAGCAAGAGTTCAATAATTATTGCAAACAATTATTGCTTATTTGCGTTATGCTAGGTTTTTTTACCTTTTTTAGATATCTATACGCAGAATTATTTAATATGGTTTTATGTCAAATTTTATGTTCGCGTTTTTTATGTTCACGTTTGAACAAAAACAAAAACTTACACTACATGTTGCGTTCCAGTACTCGCACGATGTCTTACATAGTTCTAAAGGATCAAAAATCTGAAAAGAGGAACAAATTATTAATTTAATAAATAAGATAAACATTCAAAATGTAAACATTTACCACCAAAACAGCTTCCATGAACATGCGCGTAGTTAAGTACGGGTATGGGTGGGCATGGCCCAACCCAGTGAATCAGAAACGGCACCGGTGCCCCCCGCCCCACCGGCCCAGAAGCTTTAGACTGAATGAAAAATTTACAGCTTAGAAAGGATTTTGAGAAATCATATTTATTAGATTTATTTGTACTGTTTATTATGGAATAAAAAAAAAGAGCACGTTTGAACATTCTGCCGGGGACTAGGTGATGAGTAAAGATTGAACTCTGAGATTGCGTCTGTATGGTCTGCTCTTGGTGAGTCATTGGCTGAGCTTTTAGTTGTTTTCATAGCCATCCACCTTTTCCATGTGAACCTTCCTGCGAAGACTAGTCCTATAATTGTACCTATCGCAAACGCGCTTAGACTTGTGCCAACTGCGTGTGTGCGTGTGTTTCTCCAGTGACTGGTGACTTGAATCCCTAGTCCTTCTTTACGTAATCTGGTGTATATTAGTTCGGATGATTTGATTACCGGGTCCACATCTACTTTTGTGTCCAGAACGATCCGTTTTGTCATGCTGGTTTTGAAGTTTACTTCTAATAGTTTTATGAAGGATGCTCTTGCGGGTACGCTTATTGACACTTCTGATTTGAGTATATTTCGTTTAGTTTGGACGATACAATTTTGTGGTACTTTTAGTATTCCAGTGCCCTTGAGACTTATATCTTCTCTGATGCCATTGCACTGTAGTGCCGCTGTTACTGGTGTTCGACCAACCTACAAAAAGAAAAATTAGAATAAAAATAAATCAAAAAAATCTTACCAGCATCTGGAGATTCACAGATGTTTATGGTCCCACGACGACCTGAAATAAACAAAATGAACTAAATATAGAAATAAATGAAATAAACAGAATAATAGCAACAAAATGTTGTTTACATAGCACCATGTAGGCAACATTCAAATCTAGTAAAACTTTATGTTCTACAACATAAAATCACACAAATAATAACGTACTAGGTACGTATACATGATTTAATCACATTTTACAAAGAATGCACAGATACCTTCGGTGAGACTTCGCAAAATAAATTCACCTTGACAGGTATCTATGCCATTTGCAAAAGGGCAGAAATTATACCTAAACAACACAGAAAACTAAGAAATTTATACACTCACCTGTAGTTAAATGTATAATTCCCCCGCTGAATAATTATTATACACATAAACACTGAATTTAATACTTAATTTAACGGAAAACAAAACTCACGCGCGACTGATATTTCGCGTATAAACAAGACATCGAACTTCAATTTATCGCGACGTTTGAAATGACACCCCGGGGTAAAAGAGACGCAGAATCGAATGGGCGCGTTCGCGTCGCGTAATTTTCCACGGTTTACGGAATAATAGCGAATTTTCGAAATTCCCTTTACACCAATGAGTGCGAAAGAGACACAAAGGTGTGAAAGGGACAAGGATGAAGACGAACAAAATCAATTATGAGAGGAATTTTGTAAATTGACATCAATGATGGCGAAACGGTAAGTTATGGCAATATTTAGGAAAACTTATCATAATTCCCCGAAATTAGAACTAATTTTTATGGGAAAAATGTCAAAAAATGGAATTTGTAATTTGACATCAAATGACTACAACAAAATCATATATTGTAGTCAAATTAAGCCTAAAAATTGAAAAATTCATTTTTATAGATAAGAAATCGGAACAAAATTCTCTATAAAAAGGGGTTCATTCTTCATTCTGTCTTCTTATTTTCAAAGTTGTCAAGGTGCGAGCATATGTAATAGCCTTCCTCCCACTCATTTGCAATTTTAATACAGTGTCATCAGCAATAAAAGAGACAGAATTTCAGCGAAACTTAGAGCATTTTTCAACTGCAGAAACATAAATTTTTGCAAATCAATTGGCAAACAGCAAGGAAGTTTTTAATCATTTTATTTGTGGAATTTAATCAGCCACAAAGTTTTTAAAACAAATTAAAGGTAACTTTGCGAATTATTCATTTTTTTTTCAATTTGAGTTAAATTTCATTGTGTTTGCATGCCAGGTGTTGGTTATACATATATATATGAAATTAACAAGAACGATTGAATTCTCTTTAAATAATTTCTTCCTTTCAGCCATTTAACTATTTAACTCAAGTAAATCGAAATTTCAAACAATTATATTATATACATAATAATTGGAAACTAGATCTACCTTGAGTTCTAATCATTATTTACTTTCAGCCATTAGTAAATATCATAGGTAAGATACACAGAAAGGCAAATTTTTCTTTGCCTTGCATATATGAAATATTAACGTAACATTATTTTTTTCTAATTTGTCATTATTGAAAGAAAAGAATAAATTCAAGTAAGATATATTTCTTTTTGCACATTTAAGTTTCTTTTAGTTATTAAATACATATAAAAATACTGTGAATCATTGAATTAAAAGTGAAGTTTATAAGCGTACACGTGTAAGTTAGTGGACGTAAATTACACATAAGTGAATTTGTTCGAATTAATTTTCGCATAAGATTAACATTTGTTTATTAAATTAGTATTTTCTTGCAATAAATAATTGAGTGAACAATTGAGTGACAAATTTCCTCTATTTATGTAACCGCTACACTCCACCAGAATATTTTATTTCAGCATACGTGGATTTTCGTTCGTAATTGTATTTTATTCGAAAGTCAATTATAAGAATTGACAGATTTCATTGAATTTGTACTTTGCGAACGCAGTTCTTTCGTAGTTGTCAATAATTGGAATTGACACAACAGCTGTGGTAAAACAACTGTTTTTTTCGAGATGAATAACCATGTATTAGTCATGCATAATTGTTTCCATATGATTTCGTCTAACTCGACTTCCCTTATTATACACCGATGACCTTCCTGTCGTTGGTATAGTTCATCAATGACGCAGATGGGGTTGTTTTCTATACTCCGTACAACCGAGGGTGTGCACACGAAGTCGAGCTTTTTTTATTTGCACACAGTGAGCGAGCTTGTCTTCCCTTAGCATGAAGTAAGTTTGCATGTTGTAATAAATTGCAAAGATTGATGCAGGTACTTCCATCACAGCGTATTTTTAGCCTTTGTAGTATTGCGGTGCATTTTATCAGGGTGTACCTGCTGTGTTCGATGATGTGAAGGTAACCATATATCTTAATTTCATCATTATAAATCTTCAGCTCTAGGCGTCTTAAAATAGTTCAGGATGTCTAGGTTTGATGGTAGTTTAGCTTTTGCGTTACCGATGATTTTGAGAAGATCTGCAGGTTGCAGAAAGTCTAACAAATTTCCGCATTGGGTGTATGCATTCATTAGCTTGTTATATCTTTCTCCAAACTCCTCGATGTAGTTTGTTGCCGCGTGATATACTGTAAGGAAATGTATGTTTAATTTGTTAGCATCTGGTTGCTGGTTTTGTTCTAAGTCATTGATGTCTTCGTATACTTCGTCATTCACTCCGAACACCATCTGCAACATATTACCAAGAACTCCTCTTTTCCTTCTTTCTCTAATTGTTTCAGCCTGCAAAGTCTTTATATGTTTATACAACTCGATGTGGATGTCTGTCAAATGATGAATTAATCCATCGCAGTGTGTCCCTTGATATCTTAAGTGTTTCATCACATAGTATGTTTACTTCCTTGATCGTTTGATTTAACTTGGTTATATCGGTTTTTATTTCGTCAGCAGTGAACTTGAGTTCAACTCTGAATGTTCCTCGTTTGAGTTGGATTTCGCCAATGTCTTCGACGTATAGTTCTGGTTACGGGCGTGTAATATTCAGAGAGTTATGAATTTTGTGTTAAACCCTTTTTTCGGTTTCTATACTCGTTTAGTGTAATACGCTTCTTTGCAGCTTGCGCAGAGTCTGTATATATCATTCGAGCTCTATATTTTTCTGTTAGTTGCTTTTGCTTTCCTATGGGTATAAGACAGACATATTTTGTAGTGAAAGGGTGAATGCGACAAAGTTTCGGGTTCAATTTTTTCGCTTCCTGTTTTACTTGTTCAATCCGTCTTCTATACGCTGTGGTTCTATCTTCAACTTCAGGATCCGACTCCTTACGTGCTCGTTGTGATGGTGATGCAGCAACTATTGTCGGGATGGTAATAGAGAATCCTTATGGTGTATTTGAGATTCCTGTATCTCTGAGTCTGGTTCTGTTATAGCGGCACAGGCTATTACGTTTCCAGTTAGCTTTTCTTCATTACTTCCTATATTACTATCTTCTGTTTCTTGAGGTTCCGGGAGGTTGATAGGCAGAGGACATATATTTGATATTGGTCGTTTGAGCTCATTATTTCCCCTATATTGCACAGTTACGACTCGTACTAGTCCATCTTTACATGGGTGAACCTCAATATTTGCTAGTGGCCAATTTGTTGGTAACAAATTTTCATCTCTCAGTAAAACTATTTGCCCGATTTGAATATTGTTAGCCCGGTTTCTCCATTTTGGTCGTTGTTGTAAGTAATTTAGGTAGTCTGTGGACCACGCCTTCCAAAATCTCTATTCATTCTTTGACTGTGTTCCCCTCGAGAATGGTAGTGAAAAGATTCAGTCGGATCCTGTGGCTCAGGAGGACCTATTAGAGCTTCACATATTAAAAAGTGTGCCGGGGTTAGAATGTTAAGATCCGATGGATCTTCTGTCAGGGGACATAGTGGCCTCGAGTTGAGACATGCCTCAATTTCACAGAGGAGCGTTGTCATTTCTTCAAAGGTAAGGATTGTTTCACCTAGGACTCTTTTTAAATGGTACGTAAGGGATTTTACTCCAGCTTCCCATACACCTCTAAAGTGAGGAGCTGCCGGGGGTATAAAATGCCATTCTGTGCCTTTGCCTGCTAAAGTATCTGCTAGACTGTTGTTGTTTTTTATGGCTTTCTTCAGATCTTGATCAAGAGTCTTCTATGCACCGACAAACGTTGTTGTGTTGTCGCTGTATATATGTGTGCACCTCCCTCTTCTGGCGAAGAAACGTCTGAGTGCTACCAGGAAATCTTCTGTTGTAAGGTAACTTACTAACTTCAGATGTATTGCTTTGGTGGCGAGAAATATGAAGACTTCTATGTAACCTTTGTGCGTTGTATTTCCCCATATGCTAGATGCTTTAGTCTTTATAGTTCCGGCGTAATCAAATCCAGTATGACTAAATGGTTTCGATGGTGTTACTCTCGGTGAAGGGAGGTTTCCCATTTGCTGCGTTGGAATTTGCGCTTTATAACGAATGCATCGAATGCATTTGTTTATTACACTCTTAACCGCACTTCTAGATTTTATGATCCAGAACTTTCGTCGTATAAACGGCAAAGTTACTTGGGTGGATCCATGGAGAGTACTTCGTGAGCTTCACGTACAATTAGTTCTGTTATGTGGTGATTATGTGACAATATGATTGGATTCTTTTCATCGTACGATATATCTGCGTTCCCAATGCGTCCTCCTATTCTTAGAAGACCTTCAGGGTCTACAAAAGGATTGAGCGCTGCGATACTGCTTTGGTTGTCTACTGTTCGACCCTTCTGGATTCTTTTAATTTCCAACGAAAATTCTTTTCGTGGAATCATACGTATGACGATGTTCAAGGCCTGTATTTTTTCAGTTATTGTCACATGCGTTTTGGATATACGTTCCTTGCAACAGGCATTGATAAATCTCAGGCAATATGCCCAGACTTGTAGTAACTTGGGATGTTTGGAGTACCGTGTTATTATCTCTTCACAAAGATTATTGTTCGAAACGGTGGCTCCACATATGGTTTCATTGCGTTTTATTTCTTCTGTCGTGAGTACCTCCCCTTCTAAGATAGGCCAATTCTCCTTCTCTCTTTAAGCCAGTGTGGTCCTGTCCACCACAAATTTGAGTCGTGTAATTTGGAGGGATTAATACCTCTAGATGCCACATCAGTTGGATTGTCGTCTGATCTTGCATGACACCACATGTTGGGAGTAGTTAAGTCTTGTATTTCCGATACTTTATTTGAAATAAAACTCTCCCATTTTTCTGAACCACCCCTTATCTGAGCTATTACAATAGTGGAGTCTTTCCACGCGTATGTTGTTACATCACGGAACTCCAGCGCAACTTTTACCTGATCCAGTAGTTTCGCTAATAATGCTGCACCACATAACTCGAGCCTTGGTAAAGTCTTTTTCATTTTGATTGGCGCTACTTTGGTCTTTCCTGTTAAAAGAGTTGTATGGGTTTTTTCTTCCTTGGTCGTTGTTTTGCTATACACTGCCGCAGCATATGTTTCCTCGGAAGTATCACAAAATCCATGTAATTCGATATCCAGGTTACTTTTTGTGTGATTCATCCATCTTGGTATTATTATTTCTTTGATCTGTGGAAGCTCTGTTTTGAAATTGTGCCATTTTTTGCTAAGTCTTCTCGTATTTGTTCTTCCCAAGGGCTTCTTTCAATCCATAGCTCTTGCATCAATCTTTTCGCAGTTACCATTATAGGCGAAAGCCACCCAAGCGGATCAAACATCTTGGCAATATCAGATAAGATGTTTCTTTTTGTTGGCAGTTCTTTGGTGACATTAGTTTTGAAGTGAAAAGTATCCGTCGCTGGACACCAATAGATACCTAATGTCTTAATAGAATCTGTACCATTATTTTCGATTTGATCCTTTTCTCTTAGTTCAGTTGGAATCATACTCAGAAGCTTTCTACTGTTACTTGCCTTTTCTGAGGTTGAATCCGCCACTTCGTAGTAGATTCAATAGTTCCATTTGTAACATTTTGCCTTCTTCCATCGAGTCAGCTCTAGACATTAAGTCATCTACATAGAAGTCTTTCAATGCTATATCTGCGGCTTTAGGAAATGCGTTTTTCACATCAATAGCTAGTTGCTTCAACGTTCTAATGGCCAAGTATGGAGCTGATTCTGTACCATATGATACTGTTGTAAGAGCATATTCCTTTATTTGCTCATTATTTGAAAATCTCCATAGTACTCTTTGTAGGTTTTGGTGTTCATCTGCGAACTTTATCATCCTGTACATCTTTTCTATATCAGATTTAAATACATATTTATACTTCAGCCATCTTAATAGAATATCTGACAAAATTTCCTGCAACCGTGGTCCTGTGTGCAGCGTGTCATTCAAACTGTAGCCAGTACTAGATTTCGCAGATGCTTCAAAGACCACTCGAAGTTTCGTCGTGGTACTATCATTTTTAATGACCGCTTGATGGGGTAGGTAGTAATGTGGTTCTAGATATGCCTTCATAAATTTGGAGTACTCTGTCTTAAGTTCGGGATTTACAAGAAATCGTTTCTCCAGGTCTTGCGGCAGCTATTTTGTGAGATTCTCCTATTTTGTTTAAACCTTCTTTTAATGGAAGGTGTACTGTATAAATTCCATTCTTGTCTCGTCTATATGTGTGTTGGTAGTTGTCTTCACATATTTGATCATCTTCAGAGAGTATGGTTTTTTTTGTGACTTCTTCTACTTCCCAGAATTTCTCAAGTTGTTTATTTAACTCGGTTGTTGAAACCATGCTTATTATCTTTGAAGGACTAGCTATATTTATTTATGGTCTTCCCGTGAGTATCCACCCGAAATCTGTCTTCTGAGCTAGGAACCCTTCCGTCGGTCGTTTTACATCGTTCATGACGATTAAACTAAAGACATCTGCTCCTATCAACGATTGGACCAGGAACATCTAATGTGTGATCATCATGTTATCTTTATGTTGCATATCCAGATATGGGATAGTCTCGTTGGGTAGGAGCTTTGTTAAACTTGGAAGAATTAACGCTTCAAGTCGTAGTTGGAAATCTGACGGAAATCTGGGCGATAATTAAAGAACTACTTTACTTTTAGATTTCTCAGATTGTACGTTGCCTACTCTTGATTTCGCTTACTCCTTTGACACTCTTGCGGACTCCAGGGGGAATGGCGCATGTGTTAAACGAGATTGCATGATTAGATTATTGAATAACGATCTTAACAATATCCTCGCTTGGGGCAAAGCGAATCGAGTCGAATTCAATGCATCTAAGACCAAAGCTGTCTCATCTCATTAAAACAAGATCATAAATTAACCACACCCGTTTCTTTTGATGGAGCATTAATTTCTGATTCACCGTCACTAAACATTCTAGGCATTCATACTTCCAGTAAGTTAAACTGGATAGATCTCATCTTCTCTGTTGCCAAAGAAGCATCGAAATGTCTTAGATTTCTGAAAAGGTGTGCGAAGTATTTCAGCCTTTCAAATCCAGCGCTCTTCTTCAAGTCCTGTATTAGACTTAGAATGGAATACAACCCCCATATATGGGCCGCGGCTGGTCGCACAGACTTAGCTTCATTGGATATTGTCCAAAAGAGAGCCTTCAAGCTCATTGGCGATTTGGAAATAACTTGTCATACCGACTCACTGGAGCACCGCCGCAATATTGGATGCCTTTCGCTCCTTTGCCGCTATATGCATGGTCAATGCTCTGATGAAATATCTAGTCTAATCCTTGTAGAATGATTTCTGCACGCAATACTCGCGCTGAAAACCGCGCACATCCTTTAACCCTTCAAATTGCTCTCGGCCGTACAGTAAAATTCCGTGATGCGTTTTTATCCTGAACAGTGCGAATGTTGAATAGCTTACCATCTTCTGTTTTCCCTCCGGCATACAATCTGCGGAAGTTTAAGAGCGAATTACATCGGCACCTCCGCCACTCACCTCATATCCCCTAATCCTTTCCATATATCCTTCCTGCCATGCTGTGCTTTGCATCATAGGTGTTCAGAAAATTATTAAACACTAATTCTGTATTTAGGATTACTTGAACTTAGAAAACGCTAAGTCAAGTATGTAAAAAATCACTCGTACTGAAATGAGGTTTCACTGATTCCAGTACTTGGATAGGATTGGATAGAGGATTTGAGCAGAAGACAACTACAGCCGATTAGATTATAATAAAAACTGACTTCTTTATTCCACAAATGTTCCCTATATATATATATAACAAAATTAATAAAAGTAAAACGGAAACAAATAATCAATATTCATTGTCAGCGATAACTGCTGACTTATACATAATTTTTTTACTTTCATTCAATATTGCAACAAGCAACAACAGTCGGGTCACCGTACTACAAAAAATATTAAATTCAACAACAAGTGCAATTGCTTCGTAAGCAAAAACACAAAAGTGAATTTACGGTAATTACGTGTAAGGTGACTGACCGACCAACTGCTCGTGAATTATGATGTCTTATATTAAATTATGATTATTTCTGTTTTTTTTTTTATGCTTGAACATCCTGGGCCCCCTTGAAGTCTCCAACTTCAAAGCTGTAATCTGGAGCTTCTGGGTTCCTTCTGGGTAGTGGGATTGGTTTACTCTTAAGCATCATGGTCCGGTTGTTCTTACAGTGCGTTAGGCTTAGATAGATGATAATAACACTGATGATTCCTACGGTTACGTATCCTATGGTAAATTGATGTACATCATGTGGTTGGAGATCTTGTAGTTTAGTTTGATGTGCTTTGATGTTCTTGATTTCCTTGATTAAGTTATCAAACTCCTCTCCATGTGTTGTTAACCTTAACCGGTAGAATACTGGTGTTGAATCTCCCTCAAAATTGTCAAGATCATCTGGAGTAATATTAAAATTCGGTTGAAATGACTTCTTATCTGTCCGAGTTTGGAGATCATTAGATGTTTCGATTAGCAACTCATCATCTTTCATTGCACATCCGTGTTGCATGGATAATATTCCAGTTCCATCTAGAGCTTTATGAATGATACCATTGCCACAGATGAACGTGGGATTGTATTTCTTATCTAGGCAAAATAACCATTGATTTGGTGCAGCTAGTTTAATCCATATATTTGTTGGTTTTGTAATCTTTAATGCGCATGTTCTAGGTAGTGTTCTACGTGTGAATAGTTCTACCTCGCAGATATTTGATGTCGTTGTCTTAATATGAAGTGGACGCCGTTGTTCACATAAATGATAGTTTTTCCCAATGTCAAAACATTGCATTAACTCAAATTTGTTCATAAAATAAAACCGATCTCTGAACAGGTTCGTCATCAGGAACTCTGTTGCCGGCGCTACAGATACAAATGTGTCGTTCACTAATGTTGGCAATGAAATTAGTCGGTATAACTCAAAGGTTGTGGACCGCACCAATGGTACAATGAGTTCAAAAATAATGTAATCGTTCTGAAGTTGGCATTGAATTTTCATTAGTTTATATACTAACGACACACTAATTTGTCCATTGAAGGTAGGTAGCTGGATTCCTGATGGCAAATTGTCCTTGATAATTGATAATTGCATTCGAAGTTGCTCAGGAGATATGACTAAGGGGCTTGATCGTCCATGATGTGTATCTGTAACTACATCAAGAATAGCTTCTTGCATGAACTTGCATTCGTTAACAAGTGAGGCGACTAAAACTGAAAGAGTGTTGAAGGTCTGGATACTTCTCTGCTGCTTTTGTTCTGAACTCATATTGCGCATTTTCTCATATGCAAGGTCCAGTGCTTCTTCTATCCTTTTTGTCTGCTTATATCTGTCTTCTTCAGACTTTTTGATCACATTGACAGTGGTTTCAAGTACTGATGTTCGATTTTTTATTAGTTCATGCAAGTGGTCTTCATTATTTTTTATTCTGTTAATAGTTTCAGTCATTCTCGATGCATATTCATTGTCTAAAACTCCAAATAATTTGTTTGCTAGTGTACCAACTAGATCCAATGGTGATCTCTTGGCCCTTGGTTTTGTCGAATTGTTACTCTGGTCCTTCAGTAATACATTATTATTGTTTAATTCTTCAAGTTGATGATAATATTGAGATACTAGTTCTATGTAGTAATCATTGTGGGTGATGGTACGAGAGAGACGTTCTAAATGTTTTAGTGCGTCATGAATAATGTTAATAGATGCCCAATAGCCCCTCAGATCATAGTATACTAACAGATTCCAGTTGCTAGCCGTTAATCTTGAAGCTCCTATGTTTTCAAAGTATATCCCGGCGTTGCCGTCAAGTTTGTGTACCTCTACTTGAGTTTCTGACCAAACTGCCTTCGCAGAAAGTGGTAAAAGTAACATTGTTAATAGGATGACCTTTAAAGCATTAATTGGTTTCTGCGATTGCTTTCTTTTCCTTGTATTTCTAGACACTTCCTCTCCATCTACCTCCTCTTCATTCGAGTAACTATTTTGTCCTTCATCAACTTCTATCATTTCTAATTGATTTGATGTATCTGTGTTATCATTTCACTCAACTGGTAGAGGTGCTAGTTGATGTATGGCTCTACGAAATATTCCTGTGGCAGTTCAAGCATAAAAAAAAAAACAGAAATAATCATAATTTAATATAAGACATCATAATTCACGAGCAGTTGGTCGGTCAGTCACCTTACACGTAATTACCGTAAATTCACTTTTGTGTTTTTGCTTACGAAGCAATTGCACTTGTTGTTGAATTTAATATTTTTTGTAGTACGGTGACCCGACTGTTGTTGCTTGTTGCAATATTGAATGAAAGTAAAAAAATTATGTATAAGTCAGCAGTTATTGCTGACAATGAATATTGATTATTTGTTTCCGTTTTACTTTTATTAATTTTGTTATATGTATATATATATAGGGAACATTTGTGGAATAAAGATGTCAGTTTTTATTATAATCTAATCGGCTGTAGTTGTCTTCTGCTCAAATCCTCTATCCAATCCTATCCCAGTACTGGAATCAGTGAAACCTCATTTCAGTACGAGTGATTTTTTACATACTTGACTTAGCGTTTTCTAAGTTCAAGTAATCCTAAATACAGAATTAGTGTTTCCTAATTGCGATCCGGAATCTAATAACAATCTGCATTGTATTGATTTTCCATCTTTGTCGATGACGTCTGCAAGAGCTGTTCCCAGGAATACGTATCCAGCGTAAGCGTCCCGAGTTTGAGCCGCTAAATTGGTTGCTGTCGTTGCCTGACTACCGGATGGCTTCATAATCTGAGTGCTAGCGTGCTGATTTGTTTGATAATGGAGCAACGTGTAATGCCTTTTGTTGCATTTTTGGCAACCTCTTGACCTGCACTGACTGAAATTGTGACCACTCTTAAGGCAATTTAGGCAAAGATTTAGTTCTTTAGTCTTTTCTTGACGCTCGAATGCTTGCATTCTCAAGAACATTTCGCAGAAGTATATTGGATGATTCTTCTTGCATATAACACATTCAATTTGATTTGTCTTGTTAGTTTGGTTGGTAATGAAGACAGAAGGCTTGCTTGATTTCTGTGGATATTTTGAAATCAATAATTTTTGGCCCAAGGTTTCTAGTGCTTGGAACCGCTTTTCTAGAAAGCTCAGCAATTTTTCTACTGACTGTAAATCTCGTGGCGATGACAATGATTGTTCGAATAATGCATGCGTGTTTTTATCCAATTTTTTCAGTAGCATGTGAATGATGATCGGGTCCCAATGCTCCTTTACTGAGAGTCCCATGTTTTGTAGAGTAAGCAGACATTCTTTTGTAGTATCATGCAGATTTTTTAACGCTGACGCAGATTCTGTCGTAATCTGAGGTTGTGCCATTAATTTCTCTAAGTGCGCTGTTACCAACAATCTTTTGTTTTGATATCTATTCTGTAGCATATCCCATGCAATTTCATAGCTGTCTTCTGTCAATGGAAGATGTCTGATTAATTTTTCAGCTTCACCTGAAAGGTTCATCTTGAGGTACCACATTTTCTGTGAGTTCCCTATTGGTTGATTATGAACCAATTGTGAAAACAGATCAAAAAATTGCTGCCACTTTAAGTAATCCCCATCGAACTTGGGTAGGGTTACTTTCGGAAGTTGTAAGCTCGATTGATTAGTAGGCACGGTCGAGCTTGTATTTACGTTATCTTCTATATCTTCATTGATTTTGATTAATATCTCATACACCTTCTCCTGAAGTTGAAAATATTCATTCATATTATATCCGCAACTCGTAATATCATCTGTATTTTCCCAGATGCTTTTATTGTTGTCTTTTGTTTGTTCCCAATAATTTGTTATTGTGCTTCTTTTTAAGTCGTAATATTGTTTGGTTTGATCTTTACTGATTTTAATGCCAGCAATAATATTTGTGAGCGTAATCATTACGCTCTTTTGTCTTCGTAGCAGACGAATAATAACGTCGCCATTTCCTATGTCCGTACAGTCAGTATTGCTATTTGCCCGTGATTTTGGCAAATTCTCATGGGTTTTTAGCTTTGAAGTGTGTTTTTCTCCTTGCACGGATTTTGCTGATGCACCTTTGGATGTGCTTGAACTTGAATGATTAATTACTGTTGTTAATTCGGTTTTGAAGTCATCATATCCCTTTTTTACTATTTGATAGTAATCATTAGCAAAATATGGGTGACCGACAGTTGATTCATCGTATTGATCTCTAATTTGATCATCGTTTGCTTCAAATTTGGTCCAGAAATCTTCTAATGCTTGAAGTTTAGCTTGAAGGTATTGAAGACTCTTCTTGTCCGGAGATTCGCTTCGGTACTCGTGTGCTAATTTTTCAATGTCTTTCCCAAGTTGTGTTTGATTGACCGCTAAGGCTTCCATGATCAATATTCATTGTCAGCAATAACTGCTGACTTACACATAATTTTTTTACTTTCATTCAATATTGCAACAAGCAACAACAGTCGGGTCACCGTACTACAAAAAATATTAAATTCAACAACAAGTGCAATTGCTTCGTAAGCAAAAACACAAAAGTGAATTTACGGTAATTACGTGTAAGGTGACTGACCGACCAACTGCTCGTGAATTATGATGTCTTATATTAAATTATGATTATTTCTGTTTTTTTTATGCTTGAACAATAGGGTATCCCCTGAGCTTGGCTTAATAATATAAAAAAATAAAAAATAAATCGATATTAGTTTTTGTTTTATTTAGTCCTATAGATTGAGCTGCTCTCTCGGTTATGAATGATGCCTGAGAGCCCGGGTCGACTAATGCTCGTAGTAGGTCTTAATCACCCAAAACTGTTTTCACCTTTACCAGCGCTGTTGCTAAATTCACGTGCCTAGGAGAATTTGGCGGTTGTTCTGTCCTCGTCATCACGCTATGATTTGCAACAGGTTTTTGTCTGCTTATTTCCTGCTCAGTTTTGTCTTTATTTAGATGGAGTAGTGTATGATGATAGCCTCGACATACTCCACAGCGGTGCTGACTGGAAAATTTTACGTCCTCTTTGTGGTTAAAGCAATTTAGGCATATTTTGCTGGTTTTTACGAATTTATATCGTTCACCAACTGCTTTGGACACGAATTTTTTACAGTTATAAATCAAATGTGCACCATTACAATACTTGCATTATGTCTATGTGGAATGAAAGATATTTGCAGGGAACCTTGTGTTAAGCGATGGTTTTATAACATCATTATTCCTTCTCTGTTCTTTCAGATTTTCTAGTGACTGAAACCGTTTTTCCAGCAGTTTTAAAAATTCTTTGAGATCTGGAATTTCTCTTGGTTCTTTAAATGCTTGCTCATACCACCTTCGGGTATCTGTGTCCAGTTTTTTTATTAATTTGAACACATTAATCGATCCCAAGGTGTCTGTCTCAATTCCTAGATCCTGGATGGCATGGATGCATTCACGTGTAATACTATGAATGCTTTTTAACCCTCCAGAAGATTCCAAGCTCTGATTTTGTTGATTGAATAATAGATCTAGTTGAGCAAATAACAGTGCTCGTTTGTTGTTGTATCTATCGTTAATCAGACCCCATGCGCTAAGTAATTGGCTTCTGAAATCTGTATGTGTTTGATAAGCCTTGCTGCTTCACCTCTGAGGTTTGGTTTTAGATATTGTAACTTTTCTGCCTTACATAGGCGAATATTGTTATGAATGACTTTGGTGAATATGTCTCGAAAGCCTGTCCAGTCATTATAGTTCTCTTCGAATGTAGGTATTGTTTGCCCACGTAATCGTGTCCAAGCATCTCCTACTGGCTGTTGAATACCTGAGTACTGTATTTCATGTAGCCACACCATTATTTCTTGAATTACTGTTTCAAGATATCCAAATGCGTCTTGACGAAAATAAGAATCAATGAATTCTTGTAAATGCATAATGATTTCTTCGTGTAATGCGACTACACTGTTAAAGTGGTCGTTTAAAGTCCATATTTTGTACTCATAGTACATCGTTGGGTGCGATTGGTCTTTATGTCTTATTATGTCGTTCATGAGCCTAGTAATCGTGCT
Source organism: Dioctria rufipes (assembly GCA_963924295.1). NCBI lineage: Eukaryota > Metazoa > Arthropoda > Insecta > Diptera > Asilidae > Dioctria > Dioctria rufipes. The sequence continues at coordinate 122,459,237 of OZ002744.1, forward strand.
CATTTTGACCATTTGTCTCTTCAAACTTAACTTGTACTTATCGTTATTCATGTTATTGTGAATTGTGAAATCACTCTATTCATGGTTACTTGGTTACTCAGAGTCCGATTTCCTCGTATTTTTGGCAGTACGCGAGTCTGAAGATGTCGTATGCTCCAAGCCGCTTGTGGTCTCTTTATCAGGCATTTTTCCCCCTCCTTGGTTTTATCCATTTCGTTCGTAGTCTGTTGAATAGGTATCCCAGCACTTTCCTTCATTGTCTTGCTTGGGTTCGTTAATCTTGTCGTCTGCTTGACCAAATCATCCTCATTGAACCAGTTCTGGTATTCATCCAATAGCTGTAATGCCTCTTCAAGTGTGGCATTTACTTGTTCGTAAAAGCCTTTCTGAAAATATGCGTGCTCTGTGATATTCAGCTCTTTGATTAAGTGGTCTCGCTCTTCAAATTCTTGCCAGTATTTCAAGAAAGTTTCTTTTTTCTCGTCAATGTCTCGTTGCATTTTTCTGTTGGGCCCATCTTTCTTCATGTTTTCCAGCAACCTGGCTATCATTTTTCCAAGTTAGAATAGCTCCTTTATGAGCTGTTGAAGTTCTTCCATTGTGGTCATCTTTTGGCTCAGTTTGTCTCGAAGGACCAATGTTTAGACGTCACGTGACCACGGGTGGAGGCGCAAAGTTAGAACTAGAACGTTGCTACTTTAAATCTCTAATCAAGGCTGTTACCTTCTTACATTTACATTGTTTTTATAATAACTAAATTTTACGAACTAAGCCACTTTGCATGAAATGAACTTAATGAAATACACTTAATGAAGTTGTCTAGTAAGCGATATTGTCTCGACTTCAATAAATTATTGTGAGCAATTGCTTATTTTGCGTAAGTTGCCTAGTAAGCAAGAGTTCAATAATTATTGCAAACAATTATTGCTTATTTGCGTTATGCTAGGTTTTTTTTACCTTATTTAGATATCTATACGCAGAATTATTTAATATGGTTTTATGTCAAATTTTATGTTCGCGTTTTTTATGTTCACGTTTGAACAAAAACAAAAACTTACACTACATGTTGCGTTCCAGTACTCGCACGATGTCTGACATAGTTCTAAGGGACCAAAAATCTGAAAAGAGGAACAAATTATTAATTTAATAAATAAGATAAACATTCAAAATGTAAACATTTACCACCAAAACAGCTTCCATGAACATGCGCGTAGCTAGGTATGGTTACGGGTCGGCATGGCCCACCCCAGTGAATCAGAAACGGCATCGATGCCCCCCCCCCCCCCACCGGCCCAGAAGCTTTAGACAGAATGACAAATTTACAGCTTAGAAAGGATTTTAAGAAATCATATTTACTAGATTTATTTGTACTGTTTAATATGGTATAAAAAAAAAAGAACAAAAAATATCCGGAGTTGTACAACACTATAAATTAAATTTTAATATTTGGTTGGATAACCGTTAGATTTTAATACACTTTTTAGTCTGCTATGCATTGAGTGCAAAAGTTTTTGTGTTAACATACTTTTGCTGGAAACGTTATGTTGAGTTATGGACCTTTTTAATTCTGCTCAGAAATGTTCTATGGAATTCATGTCCGACGAATGAGGAGGTGTTCCAACTGTTTACGTACATTATAAAGCACCCATTCCTTCGTTTTTCTGGTGCAATGTTTAGGATCGTTGTTTTGTTGGTAGACAAAATAATTTCCAAATCCTAACTTTTCTGCAGTGAAATTTAAATTATGCTTTAAAATATTTATATAAGCATATTGTTCTATCATTCCATCAATGAAATGAAAACTTCCAACCACATTCCCTAATAGCACCACCTCCATGTTGGTTGCAGGTTTTCTTTGTTGAACTGTTCCTGGCTTTCTCCAGACAAATTTTCTCCGAGATTAGTTAAATATTTCGAATTTACTCTCATCGCTAAAAATGACAGTATCCCAAAAGCTTTGAGCCTCATGAACTCGATACTCTTTTTCCTATTTGTTTTATTTATACACGGTTTTTTTTCTTGCAATCCGTCTACATTATCCACTTTTCCTAATCGTTCGGCTTACTGTTTCAACACTTATATTTTGGCCAGTACTTTCGCGAACTTCTGCGCATATCTCTTTAGCACTAGTATGAGAATTCACTTTCGCTCGCTTCAAAATTTTCGTTTTTTCTCTGTCATTTAGTATACTTGGTCGCCCCGTACGCAGTTTATTAATAATGTCTTTTAGTGTACTTCGCGGTATTCCAATCTCCTTTGAAATTTTTCGTTGCGAATACCCTTTTTTAGAAAAGAAATAACCAATTTTCTCCCTTGTAAACTCATTTCACGCTTGTTTGGCATTTTGGAAATTTAAATATTTAAAAGAAAACTTACTTAAACGAAAAATACGATAAACTAATCATTATGCGTGGTGGATACTCTGCATGCACATATTTTTCTAAATTTCTTGGGAATTTACGCTATTTCGTACATGATCACTTCATGGGCGGATACCTTTGTGTCTTTGTTTTGTGAGTTGATTCATTATTGTTAGTTTTTCTATGGAATTTATTTATTATATATTGTTTTTGAATGTGAGAAGACATAGCACACATGTTGGCGTTTATAAATGTATATATTTTAAATTATAAGCAAATGATCAATCTTTTAAATTATATGCAGTGTGTCGGGAAGATGAGATGGGCGGATACTTTGGTGACTAATTGTATTTACAATTCGAAAACGTGGCTATATAAGTGAGATAAAATCCAGATATTTGTATCTAAGTGTAAACTCACCATAACAATGATTTGACTTTCTCCACTTCGACCGACTGATAATAACTCCATCAGAATTAGTGTCAACTCAACATTTTTCCATTCTAAAGCCTTGGTTTCCAACAGAATTCGGCTGCGCAATTGCAATTCCGCCGCATTGTCATGAAAACCAATTCTTTAGCATAATGGGACAACACACTACATTGTTTACGTATAAACAAGCCCCTCAACACACCCATTCTGGCCACATGGTGGCACATAGTGGCACTGGGCTGTCCCTGGCTTACCGTACAGCCAGTGTATGCTTGTTTTCACCATATATGCGCAATGTGCCTAATGTTTGACGTAAAAATTGGACTCCGCATATTGTTTTTAGTTTCTTCCAATTTTCGTTCGCTTTGCTCATATATACAAAATACTATGCACAATATGTATGATGCTTGACCCACATACTGGTAGTACATGATCTTGTTGGTTATTGGCCATTGTTCAGCGAACCTGAAAAAGGAGGAGCAAATTAATTCCAGAAATGAATAACAAGATACATAAAAAATTACCTCCACTTGGAGTTTCCACAAGTGAAAGGAAATCCCACGAAGATCTATAATGAAATAAAAAGAAAATGAATTAATAACAAAATATATTAATAGTTCGAAATAGCTAGTAATTTTTCTAAGCATCTATTAACACACAACATAAACACAGTCAAGAGCATGACTGTAGGTATGTATGCCGTGTACAACAACAATTCCATGTAGTTGAGGAATTGTGTAAAAACATATGTAACTTCATGTTTTACATATGTATTTAAGTCACCATAAAACATTCGATTACACATTAAACTACATAATTTTTTCGATTATGTTAAATGGTTGTGGACAAAAACGGTGAAAAATGCCACGAATGCACTCACATGACATTTGCCACAAATTTACAAAAAATCGTAAACTGCACGCTAAATCAATATAATGAAAACATAATACGGTTACCTGATATAAAAAGAGTAACCGTAGTGATGAAGATACCTGAAATCAAAAAAAAAAACAAACCACTCAAAAACACATTAAAAATAAACCTGACACTCGCGCGCGAAAGTGTCAAAACAGATCAAACTTTATGTCACCGCGACGTTCGACATATTGAGACCGGGTAAACTCGAACCGCGATCTCGATGGAGACGTTCGTTTCGCGATATTTTGCGCGGAAAACGCGATATTCGCGATTTTTTGCAAATGTATTTCCCACAATGAGTGCGAAAGAGACTCACAGTGAGAAGAAGACAAAAAAACATTACAAATTGACAAGAAAATCTGCTACATCGAGATGAAACATTGCGAATCGAGATTTTATAGCAAATATTCCAAAAATTGTAAGAAATGGATAAAATCATCGAATTTACAATTAATTTCTACAAGAAAATTATCAAAATATGCATCAGTAAACTGGCTATCGATTGACAATAAGAAAATCTCACTCTTTTGTCATTTTCAGTGAAAATTTCGAATATTTCACTTTATAGATAGCGAAAATGGAACGAATTTTTCTATAAAAAGGAGGCCATTTGTTCATTCTGTCTTCTATTTTCGACAAATTGTCAAAGAGAGTACATATGCTATGTAAGCCATAGTATCCTCAATTTGCAATTTCTACAACAGTTCAACTTAGAATTTTAGTTCGGATTTCATCAGTGACATTTTGGACTTAGAGTTTTTTTTTTTTTTTTATTGCATCAGTTTATCATTTTTATATAGTTTTAATTCTCGGTTTTCTTTTCATAGTTTATTGGAGTTCGGTCGTTTAGTTTATTTTGCTTTTTTTTGGTACAATAAAATCATTTTAAATTTTTCATTTTTTTTCTGAACGTATACGGGAATTATGGAGATTTCGACGTGGTTTGACATTTTACAAGAGATTCAAGGTATTTTGTTTTTCATATAAATCTTTGGTTAGGTGACGGGTATTAAGGTGTAAGATTGCATGCCAATTGTCTATTGGACATATTACACAAAATAACATCACCAAATACTAAAAATTTATTGAATATTCATAATTTTTCGTCAATTAATCATTTCATCAAGGTATAAAACTCTGCCCACACGGGTCACCTTTACACCACATGAGAATTGATTCATGATTGACATTTAACAATAATTTTAAATTTTCAGCATTAAATAAATTACAAAATATAGGAAGGAATTTTAAATAGTTTAATATAAGTTTAGTTGAGAAATTTGAGTAGAATTAGAAAAAATATATAATAGTTAAATTGAATTGCAATTAGGTTAGTTTTTTATGAAATTATTTTTTTTTTCTAGTCTAATTTTAATAATAGAAAGAAATTTTGCTAAATAAATCTAAATGAATGAATAACCGGATGATTCTTTTAATTACCGCTACATTGCCGCCATCTAAGTGTGATTGTGCTCGGCCATCGTTTTTCACTTTAGGTTTCTACGTTGATTGACACTAGACAGTAGGCATTGGTATCGTGATAGCTTATTGGAAGCTACACGCATCGCCTAGACGTGGCAGGTTTTAGGTGGATCATTCCAATCTCGTTGTTATAAACCACACGCGTCACCCAGACGTGGCAGTTTTTGGGTGGATTATTTAAATCTCGTTGTTATTGTCCACACGCTGCAGATTCAGTGTGTTTGAGTCACTATTTCACAAGAGACGTTCACACTAGCAGTAACTTATAGGAAGTTGCACTAGTGCGTAAACGTCAGAAAGTCAACTCATCGTTTCATTACCGGTGACCACTGAGTATTCATCAACAAAGCTCTAATTTATGAACGTACACAATTTCGATTCTATAAGAGGAACATCGAAATTGGGTAAAGTTCAGAAAATAGAGCATTTCAGATTCTTTTGTTTTCAGGACGTTAGTTGTCAGTCAAGTTTTCAGTGAAGCACCAGACATCACATTTTAACATTTGGTGGTTCCATTCAGGATTCATTCGACTCATTCATTTAGGTTAGAGTTTTGTAGGGAGTAAAATTAGATATCGCAATTCATTTATTTATCGTAGTCAATTTAAAATTAGTTTTGACTTATCAATTTATATTTGTTTACTGCTCAGATTTCTTAATTAATTTAAAATGACAGAACTCAAAAGTTTGTTAAATAAGGAACAAGCTTTACGGAATCGCCTGAAGAGAACCATTGCTAATGGACAAAAAACATTGACAGAGAAACCCTCAAGGGATTTGTACGAAGCAAAACTTTGCGAGATCAGGCGAACATGGGCTAATATGTGCAAATTGATCAGCTGATCAATGAGCTGATCATTGAGACACCGCCCAAAAATGAACCAAAATATATCACTGATGACACATACTGTAATATGGAAAATACATATTGCATATATACAGGAGAATAATACGATTTGATTCATTCAACAACAGAGTTGGCAGATTCCACACTATTGTTAGCACAACAAACTCGTGTGGAACAACAACAACAACAAAACGTCCTACCAAAAATCATGTTGCCAAAGTATAATGGTAACTATAACAGCTGGCGCTCATTTGAAGATTTATTCACGGCCGTAGTACACAACAACACAAACTTGAAGGATGTTCTAGAATTGTACAACTTGAAAGGCTCATTACTAGGCGATGCGAAGGAATTACTACGTCACACTCCCATCACAAATGAAGATTATATACCCGAATGGAACAAATTGAAGGCAAGATACGAGAATAAGAAGATTCTCGTAAATCATCATATTCAATTAATACATAAATCGGAATACGTACCCAAAATTATGCACTTATGTTAATTTATAAATATTTGCCCCTATACTAAATCTTGCTGGATCACCAATTATCTTAGAAAATCGATCGATGATCCCAAGTAAAAAGCCGGTGTGTCGCTGTAACTTAGGCAGTAGTTTTAAAACTAAATCAAAAACGAACCAAGAAACCCCCAACCCACGGTAAGGTCTCTTGTTCCCTCAATAAAGAACAAAAAAGGAAAACTAGGAGTAACTAAACAAATGTTCAGTCAATAAGTCGAAAATAAAAAACTTAAAGTCTGAGTTTAGAAAGTCAAAATGTCAAGAAAGAGGTCTAAACCGAGGCTGGTGAACTTCTTGCATAAAAGCATCCCCAGTCCTTGATATAATTGGAAAACGTAACCTCATAGCAGCTGTAACAACTAGAAGAAATTAGCAGAGGTAGGGTAATTACTTGAAAATTCCTTAATTTTCTTGTAAATATGATGACGAATTTCTTTAATTCATCAGAAATTATAAAAAATCTTAAAAATTGATACAGCCCTGGAAGCTGAAACGATGGTCATGTAAAACATGTTTAAATTAAAAAATTATGTGATAAATGTTGAAAATTTGAGAAAAAGTATTAGAGAAGTGTATAAGCTTCCTAAAGCGACAATATTACACCCAGTGAACTCCGCCGGCTGTGAGAGACGTTTTTCTGCTATCAGGCCGATAAAAACTTTGCTTAGAAGCACAATGCTTCTATAATGTTTCTCTCGCATGTCACGCGTGCTACTGCTCAACACACAGAATGCCATTGTTAAAAAAAATTACAGCTGAAAAGGTATTGCAGATTTGCAGAAAAAAATAGTAAACTAATGCTTATTTAATTGGTTTTTGACGATTTCTGTTATGATTATGACGATATTAATTTAGAAGATAGTGACGGATGGTGACAAATTCAAATTAAACGATAATGCACTGTGAGAAATTTTCACTGAGAATAAGCTCTCTTCCATGTGTAGCAAGGAAAGTTAGATGCTATTTTGAGCTTAAGAAAACAAGTTGCTTCGTCTTATTCAAATGAATATAGAAAAATTAGATTAATAGTAGTAAATAAATTTTCTCAATTATCTCCGATTATGATAATAGTAGAAAATTTTATTACAGAATGTGAGAAAAGGTTATATACCCTAAGAATAGAATTGCTTAAATGTAGTCTACCTTTCGATATTCTGGCAAAAGATTTATTTTAAATGTTCTAAATTAATTTTTAGTAGGTTAATATTATATTGACTTCATTTAAAATGTTCTTTGTTGTAGCAAGTCAATTTCATTGTATAAGCGATAATTTTCTTATAATAGGAAAAATTTTCCTCGAGTTTCTACGCATATTAATTGTTGCCGTTAAAAGGAGTTTTCTTCTTTCTATGAAAGTTTTCTCAGGAAAAATCGTAATGCTAGTAGATTTGAAAAAAAAATCATATGTATTTTGTATTCGATCTAAAAAACAACGGTAATCAATAAAATTGTTTGCTTGATGTAACGAAACTTGGTGTTAACACTGATTAACGTCTTAGAAACTTTTACACATTTTTGAAAAACAATACTTGATTGAATAATATTCTTTTTCAATTTTTGTATCAAACTGGGCCCCTGCTAGGACCACCCCACAACAAAACCCTGGCTACGCCCATGGCCATGTACTTTTAACATAATCAAAATGCGGCTCTCAGTACATAGAAAATCATTCTCATTAGTCTACGATGTGACGTCATCGTGACTAAATGCATGAAGTCTCACAAACGACGCGGGCGTCATGGCAACGCCACCGGCAGACACAATTCCCGTTGTGTTTCTGCCTATAACTAGCGAGCTACTGAAAGTAGCAAATCACTCAAGTTCTGACTAAGCACCAAGACAGATCGGCAGTGGAAATTGAAGCCATTTGAAGTCTTGCTTAACAAATTAAACCAAGGGAAGTATATGAATCCCATTTTACTAACAAATTAATCAGTTATATGACGTTCGCTCTGTCATCCAAAATCCTACCCCCTTTAATTTGAGTTTATTAATGATCGTTCCTTTTTCTATTACAGACTAAGGCTTAAAATCGCCAGTAGAGGCCCAAAAACCAAAAACATATTTTGAATTTGTGCTGGATTACAGGTTTAATTGTATTAAAGTAGATTAAGGGAATTTTGAATAGAATTAGAGTTAAGTACCTCAATATCCTAGCTTTTAAGGAATATTTCGTGATAAAATAAAAAGGTGAATTTTTGTCATTATTTAAAAATCAACCTGTCTTGTCATTTCAAAACCGGCACCTGCCTTCATTTATGATTAAACCCATATTGGGATTTGACATAGGTCCTTCAAAGCCGGATAAGACAGGAATATTTTCAAAATGGCAGATATCGCTTGTTTTACATTGACACTATTTGCTCGAAACGATCAAATCAAAAACGCCACCATAAATCACTCCAATGCGGGTAGTGATGCGAAACAAGGCAAGAAATACTATGCAGCACGCATAAAATCACTTGAAAAACTCTGGAAATCTTTGTCAGATGCATGTAGCAATCTGTTGCACAAAAAATGGCGCTCAAAGTGAGGTATAAAACTATGCCCATACGGGTAACCTTTACACCACATGAGAATTGATTCACGATTGACATTTAACAGTAATTTTTATTTTCAGCATTAAATAAATTACAAAACATAGAAAGGAATTTGAAATAGTTTAACATAAGTCTAGTAAAGAAATTTGAGTAGAATTAGAAAAAATATATAATAGTTAAATTGAATTGCAATTAGGCTAGTTTTTTATGAAGTTATTTTTTTTTCAAATTATTTTTTTTCTAGTCTAATTTTAATAATAGAAAGAACTTTTGCTAAATAAATCTAAATGAATGATTAACCGGATGATTCTTTCATTTACCGCTACACTACCGCCATCTAAGTGTGATTGTGCTCGGCCATCGTTTTTCACTTTAGGTTTCTACGTTGATTGACACTAGACAGTAGGCATTGGTATCGTGATAGCTTATTGGAAGCTACACGCATCGCCCAGACGTGGCAGTTTTTAGGTGGATCATTCCAATCCCGTAGTTATAAATCACACGCATCACCCAGACGTGGCAGTTTTTAGGTGGATCATTTCCATTGCGTTGTTATAGACCATACGCATCGCCCAGACGGGCAGTTTTTAGGTAGATTATTTAAATCTCGTTGTTATAGTCCACATGCTGGAGATTCAGTGTGCTTGAGTAACTATTTCACAAGAGACGATCACACTAGCAGTAACTTGTAGGAAGTGCGTAAACGTCAGAAAGTAAACTCATCGTTTCATTACAGGTGACCACTGAGTATTTATCAACAAAGCTCTAATTTATGAACGTACACAATTTCGATTCTATAAGAGGAACATCGAAATTGGGTAAAGTTCAGAAAATAGAGCATTTCAGATTCTTTTGTTTTCAGGACGTTAGTTGTCAGTCAAGTTTTCAGTGAAGCACAATACATCACATTTTAACAGCCATGCTAGCCAATAGCCTGCGTTTAATTTTCTTATGCGTAGGCGAAAATGGTTCAGTTCGGTTGTATAAGCGAAATAGACTATTTCCAATATTCAATTAATATATAAATCGGAATACGTACCCAAAATTATGCACTTACGTTAATTTATAAATATTCGCCCCTATACTAAATCTTGCTGGATCACCAATTATCTTAGAAAATCGATCGATGATCCCAAGTAAAAAGCCGGTGTGTCGCTGTAACTTAGGCAGTAGTTTTAAAACTAAATCAAAAACGAACCAAGAAACCCCCAACCCACGGTAAGGTCTCTTGTTCCCTCAATAAAGAACAAAAAAGGAAAACTAGGAGTAACTAAACAAATGTTCAGTCAATAAGTCGAAAATAAAAAACTTAAAGTCTGAGTTTAGAAAGTCAAAATGTCAAGAAAGAGGTCTAAACCGAGGCTGGTGAACTTCTTGCATAAAAGCATCCCCAGTCCTTGATATAATTGGAAAACGTAACCTCATAGCAGCTGTAACAACTAGAAGAAATTAGCAGAGGTAGGGTAATTACTTGAAAATTCCTTAATTTTCTTGTAAATATGATGACGAATTTCTTTAATTCATCAGAAATTATAAAAAAATCTTAAAAATTGATACAGCCCTGGAAGCTGAAACGATGGTCATGTAAAACATGTTTAAATTAAAAAATTATGTGATAAATGTTGAAAATTTGAGAAAAAGTATTAGAGAAGTGTATAAGCTTCCTAAAGCGACAATATTACACCCAGTGAACTCCGCCGGCTGTGAGAGACGTTTTTCTGCTATCAGGCCGATAAAAACTTTGCTTAGAAGCACAATGCTTCAATAATGTTTCTCTCGCATGTCACGCGTGTTACTGCTCAACACACAGAATGCCATTGTTAAAAAAAATTACAGCTGAAAAGGTATTGAGCAGATTTGCAGAAAAAAATAGTAAACTAATGCTTATTTAATTCGTTTTTGACGATTTCTGTTATGATTATGACGATATTAATTTAGAAGATAGTGACGGATGGTGACAAATTCAAATTAAACGATAATGCACTGTGAGAAATTTTCACTGAGAATAAGCTCTGTTCCATGTGTAGCAAGGAAAGTTAGATGCTATTTTGAGCTTAGCAGACATTTCCTGCATGTAAGAAAACAAGTTGCTTCGTCTTATTCAAATGAATATAGAAAAATTAGATTAATAGTAGTAAATAAATTTTCTCAATTATCTCCGATTATGATAATAGTAGAAAATTTTATTACAGAATGTGAGAAAAGGTTATATACCCTAAGAATAGAATTGCTTAAATGTAGTCTACCTTTCGATATTCTGGCAAAAGATTTATTTTAAATGTTCTAAATTAATTTTTAGTAGGTTAATATTATATTGACTTCATGTAAAATGTTCTTTGTTGTAGCAAGTCAATTTCGTTGTATAAGCGATAATTTTCTTATAATAGGAAAAATTTTCCTCGAGTTTCTACGTATATTATTTGTTGCCGTTAAAAGGAGTTTTCTTCTTTCTATGAAAGTTTTCTCAGGAAAAATCGTAATGCTAGTATATTTGAAAAAAAAAATCATATGTATTTTGTATTCGATCTAAAAAACAACGGTAATCAATAAAATTGTTTGCTTGATGTAACGAAACTTGGTGTTAACACTGATTAACGTCTTAGAAACTTTTACACATTTTTGAAAAACAATACTTGATTGAATAATATTCTTTTTCAATTTTTGTATCAAACTGGGCCCCTGCTAGGACCACCCCACAACAAAACCCTGGCTACGCCCATGGCCATGTACTTTTAACATAATCAAAATGCGGCTCTCAGTACATAGAAAATCATTCTCATTAGTCTACGATGTGACGTCATCGTGACTAAATGCATGAAGTCTCACAAACGACGCGGGCGTCATGGCAACGCCACCGGCAGACACAATTCCCGTTGTGTTTCTGCCTATAACTAGCGAGCTACTGAAAGTAGCAAATCACTCAAGTTCTGACTAAGCACCAAGACAGATCGGCAGTGGAAATTGAAGCCATTTGAAGTCTTGCTTAACAAATTAAACCAAGGGAAGTATATGAATCCCATTTTACTAACAAATTAATCAGTTATATGACGTTCGCTCTGTCATCCAAAATCCTACCCCCTTTAATTTGAGTTTATTAATGATCGTTCCTTTTTCTATTACAGACTAAGGCTTAAAATCGCCAGTAGAGGCCCAAAAACCAAAAACATATTTTGAATTTGTGCTAGATTACAGGTTTAATTGTATTAAAGTAGACTAAGGGAATTTTGAATAGAATTAGAGTTAAGTACCTCAATATCCTAGCTTTTAAGGAATATTTCGTGATAAAATAAAAAGGTGAATTTTTGTCATTATTTAAAAATCAACCTGTCTTGTCATTTCAAAACCGGCACCTGCCTTCATTTATGATTAAACCCATATTGGGATTTGACATAGGTCCTTCAAAGCCGGATAAGACAGGAATATTTTCAAAATGGCAGATATCGCTTGTTTTACATTGACACTATTTGCTCGAAACGATCAAATCAAAAACGCCACCATAAATCACTCCAAGGCGGGTAGTGATGCGAAACAAGGCAAGAAATACTATGCAGCACGCATAAAATCACTTGAAAAACTCTGGAAATCTTTGTCAGATGCATGTAGCAATCTGTTGCACAAAAAATGGCGCTCAAAGTGAGGTATAAAACTATGCCCATACGGGTAACCTTTACACCACATGAGAATTGATTCACGATTGACATTTAACAGTAATTTTTATTTTCAGCATTAAATAAATTACAAAACATAGAAAGGAATTTTAAATAGTTTAACATAAGTCTAGTAAAGAAATTTGAGTAGAATTAGAAAAAATATATAATAGTTAAATTGAATTGCAATTAGGCTAGTTTTTTATGAAGTTATTTTTTTTTCAAATTATTTTTTTTCTAGTCTAATTTTAATAATAGAAAGAACTTTTGCTAAATAAATCTAAATGAATGATTAACCGGATGATTCTTTCATTTACCGCTACACTACCGCCATCTAAGTGTGATTGTGCTCGGCCATCGTTTTTCACTTTAGGTTTCTACGTTGATTGACACTAGACAGTAGGCATTGGTATCGTGATAGCTTATTGGAAGCTACACGCATCGCCCAGACGTGGCAGTTTTTAGGTGGATCATTCCAATCCCGTAGTTATAAATCACACGCATCACCCAGACGTGGCAGTTTTTAGGTGGATCATTTCCATTGCGTTGTTATAGACCATACGCATCGCCCAGACGGGCAGTTTTTAGGTAGATTATTTAAATCTCGTTGTTATAGTCCACATGCTGGAGATTCAGTGTGCTTGAGTAACTATTTCACAAGAGACGATCACACTAGCAGTAACTTGTAGGAAGTGCGTAAACGTCAGAAAGTAAACTCATCGTTTCATTACAGGTGACCACTGAGTATTTATCAACAAAGCTCTAATTTATGAACGTACACAATTTCGATTCTATAAGAGGAACATCGAAATTGGGTAAAGTTCAGAAAATAGAGCATTTCAGATTCTTTTGTTTTCAGGACGTTAGTTGTCAGTCAAGTTTTCAGTGAAGCACAATACATCACATTTTAACAGCCATGCTAGCCAATAGCCTGCGTTTAATTTTCTTATGCGTAGGCGAAAATGGTTCAGTTCGGTTGTATAAGCGAAATAGACTATTTCCAATATTCAATTAATATATAAATCGGAATACGTACCCAAAATTATGCACTTACGTTAATTTATAAATATTCGCCCCTATACTAAATCTTGCTGGATCACCAATTATCTTAGAAAATCGATCGATGATCCCAAGTAAAAAGCCGGTGTGTCGCTGTAACTTAGGCAGTAGTTTTAAAACTAAATCAAAAACGAACCAAGAAACCCCCAACCCACGGTAAGGTCTCTTGTTCCCTCAATAAAGAACAAAAAAGGAAAACTAGGAGTAACTAAACAAATGTTCAGTCAATAAGTCGAAAATAAAAAACTTAAAGTCTGAGTTTAGAAAGTCAAAATGTCAAGAAAGAGGTCTAAACCGAGGCTGGTGAACTTCTTGCATAAAAGCATCCCCAGTCCTTGATATAATTGGAAAACGTAACCTCATAGCAGCTGTAACAACTAGAAGAAATTAGCAGAGGTAGGGTAATTACTTGAAAATTCCTTAATTTTCTTGTAAATATGATGACGAATTTCTTTAATTCATCAGAAATTATAAAAAAATCTTAAAAATTGATACAGCCCTGGAAGCTGAAACGATGGTCATGTAAAACATGTTTAAATTAAAAAATTATGTGATAAATGTTGAAAATTTGAGAAAAAGTATTAGAGAAGTGTATAAGCTTCCTAAAGCGACAATATTACACCCAGTGAACTCCGCCGGCTGTGAGAGACGTTTTTCTGCTATCAGGCCGATAAAAACTTTGCTTAGAAGCACAATGCTTCAATAATGTTTCTCTCGCATGTCACGCGTGTTACTGCTCAACACACAGAATGCCATTGTTAAAAAAAAATTACAGCTGAAAAGGTATTGAGCAGATTTGCAGAAAAAAATAGTAAACTAATGCTTATTTAATTCGTTTTTGACGATTTCTGTTATGATTATGACGATATTAATTTAGAAGATAGTGACGGATGGTGACAAATTCAAATTAAACGATAATGCACTGTGAGAAATTTTCACTGAGAATAAGCTCTGTTCCATGTGTAGCAAGGAAAGTTAGATGCTATTTTGAGCTTAGCAGACATTTCCTGCATGTAAGAAAACAAGTTGCTTCGTCTTATTCAAATGAATATAGAAAAATTAGATTAATAGTAGTAAATAAATTTTCTCAATTATCTCCGATTATGATAATAGTAGAAAATTTTATTACAGAATGTGAGAAAAGGTTATATACCCTAAGAATAGAATTGCTTAAATGTAGTCTACCTTTCGATATTCTGGCAAAAGATTTATTTTAAATGTTCTAAATTAATTTTTAGTAGGTTAATATTATATTGACTTCATGTAAAATGTTCTTTGTTGTAGCAAGTCAATTTCGTTGTATAAGCGATAATTTTCTTATAATAGGAAAAATTTTCCTCGAGTTTCTACGTATATTATTTGTTGCCGTTAAAAGGAGTTTTCTTCTTTCTATGAAAGTTTTCTCAGGAAAAATCGTAATGCTAGTATATTTGAAAAAAAAAAATCATATGTATTTTGTATTCGATCTAAAAAACAACGGTAATCAATAAAATTGTTTGCTTGATGTAACGAAACTTGGTGTTAACACTGATTAACGTCTTAGAAACTTTTACACATTTTTGAAAAACAATACTTGATTGAATAATATTCTTTTTCAATTTTTGTATCAAACTGGGCCCCTGCTAGGACCACCCCACAACAAAACCCTGGCTACGCCCATGGCCATGTACTTTTAACATAATCAAAATGCGGCTCTCAGTACATAGAAAATCATTCTCATTAGTCTACGATGTGACGTCATCGTGACTAAATGCATGAAGTCTCACAAACGACGCGAGCGTCATGGCAACGCCACCGGCAGACACAATTCCCGTTGTGTTTCTGCCTATAACTAGCGAGCTACTGAAAGTAGCAAATCACTCAAGTTCTGACTAAGCACCAAGACAGATCGGCAGTGGAAATTGAAGCCATTTGAAGTCTTGCTTAACAAATTAAACCAAGGGAAGTATATGAATCCCATTTTACTAACAAATTAATCAGTTATATGACGTTCGCTCTGTCATCCAAAATCCTACCCCCTTTAATTTGAGTTTATTAATGATCGTTCCTTTTTCTATTACAGACTAAGGCTTAAAATCGCCAGTAGAGGCCCAAAAACCAAAAACATATTTTGAATTTGTGCTAGATTACAGGTTTAATTGTATTAAAGTAGACTAAGGGAATTTTGAATAGAATTATAGTTAAGTACCTCAATATCCTAGCTTTTAAGGAATATTTCGTGATAAAATAAAAAGGTGAATTTTTGTCATTATTTAAAAATCAACCTGTCTTGTCATTTCAAAACCGGCACCTGCCTTCGTTTATGATTAAACCCATATTGGGATTTGACATAGGTCCTTCAAAGCCGGATAAGACAGGAATATTTTCAAAATGGCAGATATCGCTTGTTTTACATTGACACTATTTGCTCTAAACGATCAAATCAAAAACGCCACCATAAATCACTCCAAGGCGGGTAGTGATGCGAAACAAGGCAAAAAATACTATGCAGCACGCATAAAATCACTTGAAAAACTCTGGAAATCTTTGTCAGATGCATGTAGCAATCTGTTTCACAAAAAATGGCGCTCAAAGTGAGTATGCCAAAGGTGAGCTATATGAGGAAACTGAACTCATATATATATAGAGCTCCTCTCCACTCTATTATAGGAACTAGAGCAGTCATTTCCAGCACTGCCTCCCAACACAAATACAAATGATACCACACTTCAGTCAGTACGACTCTCAAAGCCAGAAACACGGCTTCCCCCAATTCATATACCGACAATTGACGGTAACTACAAATCATGGCGGACATTCCATGATTTATTCAATTCACTAATTCACAAAGACCAAAATATATCCAAGGTCCAAAAACTGCATTACCCCAAACTCAGCGTCTCTGGCGAAGCAAATTATGTCAAGACATGGTAACTATTACAAAAAAGATTTAACAACACAGGGCTTAAGTCAACACACATTTAAAAGTTTCACTAAGTCAAATGTCAATTAAAACAGAGTCTGTCCATGTCATTCGCTCTCTTCTAGACCAGACAGAAGAGAGCCTCCATGACCTAAAATACTTAGAACTACCTATCGAGCATTGGGATGCAATACTAATTTACAGCCTTGTTCAACGCCTCCCATCAGAAACACATGAGCTATGGGAGCAAGAACAAGGCAGCAAGACCGATCTACCAAAATACGCTGATCTGTCAGCCTGTCACAAATCTATCTCCAACAGCGAGAATACAATTCTTGTAAAAATATGAACACAAGACACTGTTACATACAGTGCAGCAATCATCCGAAGCAGACAGTAGATCAACGAATGGTGAGCAAAATCAGAGGCAAGCAGAATTGAAGCTTGACACTTCCAGTGGCAGTAATCAGCCAACTACGACATCATTCTTTACGACACATCACAATGATGCATTACTGTCAATTGCATTAGTGCAAATCGAGGGCCCAGATGGACAGAAACACGCAATGAGAGCACTGATAGACTCATTCTCTCATACGTCCTTCATTACGAAAGCTGCAAGTAGATGGGCTAAACTACAGCTAAAATCCAAACATATGAAAATCACAGGGTTGGACCAAATTCCAACAGCATCCACAAATGCTCAAACATCATTTACATTGAAATCTCTTCATACGAGATTTCAAACCAATATAGAAGCTCTCATATTGGAAAAAATTACAGACTATGTTCCAGCTGACACGATAGACACCAGCAAATTGCTTTATCTGTAGCATTTGCTCCCAGAAGATCCAAGGTTTTACGCATCTGACCCGATCGACTTATTACTAGGAGCTGACGTCTGTGC
Source organism: Dioctria rufipes (assembly GCA_963924295.1). Lineage (NCBI taxonomy): Eukaryota > Metazoa > Arthropoda > Insecta > Diptera > Asilidae > Dioctria > Dioctria rufipes. The sequence goes on from OZ002744.1 coordinate 122,476,854, forward strand.
CGACGTCATAGAGAGCGGAATTGTTAAGGGTACACCAGGACAACTCATAGATCAACACACGCAGCTGGGTTGGATTTTACTAGGAAAAAACAAAAATAATGACGAAATCACTGCAGTTACTGCACAGATAAGCAGAAACCAAAACCCAAACCAACGAAGAAGAAGAAGAAACGTGCATTACAGTGAGAAAATCTGGAAAAATTCACACCAAAGCCTAAGCCAATGCACAAAACAGCACCAGAAATCATATAAAGAAGCCACTGTCAAACGAAAAACATGACAGTAAAACTGTCTGGACAATTCCAAAACCATAAGGAAAATAAAATAAACAGATACAAAAATCCGACAAGTCGAATTAGCCCGAGACGGAACGAAACCAAGTCAACCAAGTGCTACTATTCTCAAAACCAGACAGTCTTGCAAAGGAACATCAACACCAAAATTGATAACAAATGCCAGAGTTACAATCAGGCAGCAAATTTATCATGACGCAGAAGATTTTCAAACGAAGACAGTTCAAACAACAATGAACTTGCCTACTCCAAAAACAACGCCATCTTTGGCATCCGACCACAACGAAGTAAAAGGTATTTGCTTAATAATCGGAGGGCATCCGCAAATGTATACCTATACAAGCTATACACGCAAAATAGTTGGGACAAAAGTCACAATTAGAACAAGTGCCACTATACAGAATGTAGCACCAAATTTATCAACATCAGCAAAACCTATCAAACCAATATTTTACATGACAGTCTACCCCAGATCCATCTAAATTGGGAAATTAAAAGCAGACTCAAGTTGCTACATATACGCAACATCAATTTGAGACAAGATTTCAAAGAAAGCTGCTACATATCAGTTCTACCACATCAAAAAACTGTTATCAGACAAAATGATTACTGACAAATATCATCTAAATTAATACATGGAAACTGACAACCAAGTCAGACTCACGACAGCACCAGAGCTTTAGAACTGACGGTCAACATTTACTTCGTCAACCACTTCAGTCATTATAAACGTATTACGTTCGATCCACTGACTAGTCAGCAAAAGTTCACATTAGTCAGTATCAGGGTCAGTTCTGCCGACTTATATAAAACAAAAAATTGCCAACCAATCATAAGGTTATTTAAACTACCAATAGCAGAAATGTAACACATATCAGCAAGAAGCAGAAGCATTCTGCCACCGCCCACACGCTCCAGCTCGAAACAAATGAATTCCGCTGACCTTACACTTAGATGTACCATCACATCACTCTGCTTTAATACAAAATAATTATGTACATGTTCAAATCGTTATAATCAATAACTAAACACAAAATGAGCAACCAAACTGAAACTTGTGAAGCTCGACAACAGAATAATTTATTTCAGTAAACTGTCTGCAATACAGTTTCAATTAAAACCTAAAAGCCATGCGAGAAAAGGTTTTCGCCAGGGGTACTCCGCGGTGCGGGTAGGTACCCTCGGCCGAGGGTGCGATTCCAGTACAGCATACCGCATATCGAAAGCAACTGCTTCTTTTCCCGATCCACTTCACCCGGTTGAAACAAATTCGAGCCAAACCGTTATTTTTTCATTAATTCTCAGTTTCCGTCATAAACAGCTGCTCGCTTGAACTATCGGAACTTCCAGCATAGGAGAAAATTATAGCCACTTATGTGCTCTAATTACTAAAATATATTTGAAGCCATTAGCTTTTATCGTTCAGGAGATGTTAAATTTCAAAGCTCTTAAGTCCGCTTCTAATAAAGAAATGTCTTCGTGTTTGTGTGCATGTATGTATCTTCTTTATGGAAAGTGGTTTTTCTCTGTACAGCTAGGTACTATCGGGAAACTGATGTCACTGTTCGGTTTACCTAAAGGAGCCCTAAAAGCCATGCGAGAAAAGATTTTCGCCAGGTGTACTTCGTGGTGCGGGGTAGGTACCTTCGAAGGAGGGTGTGATTCCAGTACAGCATGTCGCATACCAGAAGAAAGGACTTGCGGAGTACTATCGGGTGGTGTGGTTGTTTTCCCGATCCACATCACGTGGTTGAAACAAATTAGATCCAAAAGCGTCACTTTTTCATTAATTCTCAGTTTCCGCCTTATAACGGCGCTCCCTTGAACTTTCGGAACTTCCAGTATAAGAAAAAATACAGCCACTTATGACCTCTAATTAGCAAAATATATTTGAAGACATTAGCTTTTATCGTTCAGAGATAACAAATTTCAAAACTCTTAAGTCCACCTATAATTAGGAAATTTCTTCGTGTTTGTGCACAGTAGTTTCGAGACTTTTGCTGTACAAACATCATTGTAATGGATACATGTTTCCTAAAAAATACAAAAAAACTGATCCATGCTTGTAAAGCTTTTATTTACATGATTCAGTTAAAAAAATTAAAAAAATTTATCATTCAACAAATAAATAGAACAAAAAATTTTTCACAAAATTAGTTGTGCATTCAATTTTCTTCACAAAATTATTTGTGCACACATAAAAAACAATTTTCACAGCGTTGTAACTATTGTAATTCTATACAGGGTGGCCCGTATGTGGTGTTACACAACGAATTGTATTGGTGGGGGGGGGGGGATCCTAACGGTTACCGAGAAAACGGGACTTAAAAAATATATATGTATGTTTTTTTATAGATTGCCCTGTAACTTCTGTACGTGGCACCCTATGATGATGCTTTAAAATTTGTTTGAAATTTGTTTGATTGACAATCGTTGGATCTTTCCAATGATCTATAAACTTTTCCCCTCCTCCTCTTTTTTTTTTTTTTTGAAGTTATGGCTCAACAAATCTAATATTTCGGACTTTTAATTCGGTGTTCTCTTATTGAACTACTATTATTATCAATAAACACGTCAACAACCACAACTTTTCATATCAGATCTAAAATACGAAAAGCTTCGCTTCAAAATGTGTCCAAAATGTACCCAAAATGTAACCCTTTCTACGTTTTTGCACTTTTCCTTAACCCTAGCCATTGCCATAGAATTGGAGGCACAACCAATTTGATGAAAAATGTTTTTGTTTTATTTATTTGTTGAAGGATAAATTTTGGTTATTTTTTGTACTGAGTTATATAAGTAAAAGCTTAGAAAAATGGATATATTATTTCCAATTTTTTTAGAAACCGCTCTGCGTGTTTTTGCACTTTTTCTAGAGCATATCCATTGAATATGCTTAAACAGCTGATTCCCAAAAGATAATTGCATACTTTCTGGCATTTATTGAACTTTTTCGCGGCTATGGCTAGGGTTAAGGAAAACTGCAAAAAACGTAGAAAGGGTTACATTTAGGTACATTTTGGGTACATTTTGAAGCGAAGCTTTTCGTCTCTTAGATCTGATGTGAAAAGTTGTTGGTGATGACGTGTTTATTGATAATAATAATAGTTCAATAAAAGAACACCGAATTAAAAGTCCGAAATTTTAGCTTTTTTGAGCCATACCTTCAAAACGTAGAGGAGGAGGGGAAAAGTTTGGGCTCGAATTAATTTGAGATGATCATAATATATTTTTATGCACTCTACACTAGACACTACACTGAGCTTATTGACGAGAGCCCGCCATTGCGCCCCCTTGTCTCGACCTGCCCTGAAACTTAAGATCAGCACAAAATCACTAAAAAGGACTACTCTCTAGGAGCGCCAGTTAACGACTCTTTTCAACAAATTTGTTTGACGCTTCAAGACACTCAAGACCACAATGACGTGCCACCACATCAATAACTATGTTATTGATGGACAGTGGAGTGTTAGTTTGTTCACATGCATGTAGGATTTGTAATTTGACGCTTATATCTCGGCCACCCTGCAAGATCACTGTACTCAGTGATCTACCACATTCAACCATTCTATTCCAAACTACACCATTCATTCTCATTCACAGCCGGCTACACCACATGCATACTTTGTTTTTTTCCTAATTGGCATACACAAACGCTCGCACAATTTCTGAGTCTTGAGCTTGTAAACATCAACGTCACATCTGCTTTCACCATTTATAGCATATTACGTCTATCGATTTCGCAATGTTCGAGGTGGGCACACAGTAATTTGCAAGTAATTTTTTTCCATGGATTCATGCTCAGTCCATCCCACATGGGTGACTTCAAATTCAAAGTTCAACACATTTCGCGTTATTCCGGGGAGACGCTTAGAATCATAATCCAAGGACGAAGCCCGACAATACGCCTCTTATTATTCACATGATCATATATATATGTCAGGAATTCAGCATTCCTTTACTCGTAATCAGTTAATTCGTCGCCTTGGGACGTCAACTTATCTCCTCTCTCCATCTGTCTTAAGAATAATCGATATAACGCAAGAAAAGTAGGAAAATGCCTCAGTTTGTATATTAACAACAAACATTAGTTTTTTTTTACATAATATGGTTAAATTTTATTTCTCTTTAGTAACTAAGTTTAAGTAACTATCCTGATTTTTATTCTAGATCGACTCTTCATCATCTTCCCTTTCAACCGCAATTCCCTCTCCGCTGAGTGCCAGTTCTTGCAAACTCCACCACGGTTTCAAGCGATCTGCCGCATATACGGAGGTAAAAGCCTTACCAGTAATTTGAAATCTCGGCGGGTCTTTGATCAAGTACCTCGCCTTCCCTAAGACCTTTTCAACGATTTACGGTTCTTTATATTTTGGTAAATATTTCCTAGGTTGGCCCGTTGCACCCTGTTCACTCTTAATCAAAACAAGTTCACCTTGGCTGTATTCGCGTGGAGACGGTTGTTTTCGGCTGCCAGCCAACGTAATTCTTCAAAGATACGTTTTAATGAGTCTCTTCTGCTTCTGCACATAAAGCTGCTGTCATCTCGTTATGTAGAAACCGCCTTGGCTCATATCAAAGTAAGAGTTTTTGTGGACTTTGGGCGATTACTCGATGAGGTAAACAGTTTAAACCCCATTGGATGTCCAGAATATGAGTGTCCCAATCTCGCCCATCCGTCCTATTTGTAGTTGCTGTGATTGCTGCCGAAACGGTTCAGAAATATCGTTCCGCTTGCCCATTTGCTTTTGGTGTCTGCACTGCAGTTTCTGATAAGTGATGTGATTTTCCTTGCAATACTGATGAAATATCTTGGATGTGAACGCTGTCCCTCGATCAGTAACAATCTTGATAGGCCACACAAAAAATTCTGACAACTCTTCCAGAACTCTAATCACATAATTCGTTTTAGTGTTTTTGACTGGTCTCAGTATTACGAATTTGGTAAAAGCATCTATGAGTCCTATTAGATATACATTTCCCTTACTACTTTTTGGGTATGGGCCCAAGTGATCCATATGTACAGTATGAAATAGTATCGTTTCCGTTTTAAGTAATTCAGCTGATAACGTGTTTCATCCTCACCTCTTTTATTATACGCACATGGTATATAAATACTTATATTTGTCTCAAGAATACATGCATTTCGGGGAACCGATAAGTTTTCCGAATGTGTTGCAAGGTTCTATCTGCTCCTAGATGCCCTAAACCATCGTGAGATGCCCTAGACCATCGTGAGATGCCCTAGACCATCGTGTGATGTCCGAAGAATATGCCATTTGATACCTTTCGGTACGACGAATTTTTAATCCGTCGGTGGTTTTGTAGAATAACTTCTCGTTCTTCAGTTCGTAGTTCCTGATCATATGTTTATCTTGCTTGTGTTTCTAATCAGAGATAATATCGATAATCTCCATAATTTCCGCATCTTGCCTTTGCAACGTCACAACCTAATCGCTCTCCGTTAATGTAACTACAATCATATCTATCGCTTCATTATTATCAGTACTCCCCTCTTCTCGTTTTTCCTCAGTTACAGCACGACTCAAAGCATCTACATGAGACATTCGATTGCCACTTCTATATTCCAGTTCGAAGTCAAACTGCTTAATCTTTAACCACCATCTAGCGACTCTAGGTACAAGATTCCTTTTTGCTTGTGTAGTCTTCAGAGACGCGCAATCAGTCACCACCTTAAAATGTTTTCCCAGGAGAAAATATTTGAATCTCTCTAGACTCTCAACCACCGCAAGCGCCCCGAGCTCATAACTATGATATTTTTCTTCTAGTTCTGTTGTAGCTCTACTGAAGAATGATACTGGCCGTTTGATTCCTTCCACAGATGTTTGAATTAACATGTCAGCTAATCCTTTTGAAAAAGCATCCTTGTGAACCTCGTGCTGTGCATTTGGCTCATATGCTGCTAAAATGGGCCTGGTTGATAATTTTTCCTTTAGTAAGTCGAATGCTAATTGTTATTCTGTGTCCCATGTGAAAGTTACGTCCTTCTTCTATAATGTATTTAATCGTGTCGCAATACGCGCATCACTGTCGACGAATCGTCTAAAATAGCCTATAAAGCCCAAAAATTGTCACCGTTTTCGGGACAGGGTATTCTTGGATCACCTCATATTTGACTTTTCCCGGTCGAATTCCGGCAGCATACACTTCATGTCTTAAGAAGTGTACCTTTCCTTTGTAAAAGGAACACTTTTGCGTGTTTAATGTTAAATTTGCTTCTTTGATGACTTTCAACACCTTTTCCAAAAGTTCCAGTCCCTATTCATTTGTCTCAGTTACCTACAACAATCGTCTATATATATTAACATTCTCTTGTCCTGAACTTTTTGTGATACTTTATCCATTAATCTTAAAAATACTGCGGGAGCGTTAGTCAGTCCAAAGGGCATCCTTTTGAATTTATATAACCCGAAAGCAGTAACGAAAGCCATGTAAGTCCTTGAATCCGAAGATATAAGTATTTGGTAATACCCGCTCATTAGGTCCAAATATATGAAGACCTTTCCGTTGGTCACTTTATTTAACGATTTCTCTAGATTTGGTGTCGGGAAGTTTTCCCGTTTTGACAACTGCATTCAACTGCCTATAATCCACACGCATGCGGTATGAGTCATTCTTCTTTTTCACAAGTATAGCTGGACTGGCATAATCTGATTGCGAATTTTCGATGATATCGTTTTCGACCAGGTCTTTAATGATTTGCTGTAATGCTTTCTCCTGATGGTAAGGTACTCGATATGGCTTATAGCGAATAATAGCTTTATTCTTTAATTCTACCTTCATTCCAATTAAGTTGGTTTTCCTTAAATCGCTCGTCTGCGTCGCAAAACTTTCCCTATATATATTTATGAGTTTGATCAGCGCTTCTGGTTGGACTCCGCTGTTCCCAATTCTCCGATGTAGAGGTCGTCACACGTAATAGTCATTCTAGTGATCTTCCTTTGTTTGTGCTCGTCGTATTTAGTTTTTTTCCGGTGGTTGTATGGAAATATATTTCCATCAAAACTGTCCTGCAATATATGTCACTCTTTCCATATTTTGGTTACTCCTGCTCCGGGACGATTTGTGAAGATTTGGCCGATTATCACCGATGTGTCCTGAAATCTGTCCTGCACTACAGCGATTTCAATTAAGACCTGTATCTCACCAATTCTGACAGTCTTTTCTAAGATCCCAGAGATCTACAGACTCCCCCCCCCCCCCGAATCCTCTTAATTTTATTCTTCTTTTCTCCTCTGGCTTCCATCCATGTTGATTGCAATCCGACAGACGTATCGTTTACCACTCACTAACTAAGTCAATGAATGCTTTCAAGACTACGCCCTCAACTTCAATATCTTTATACAGTTCGCCCTCCTCCTCCCTTAACACCCGTATTCCTTTGAAGGTCGCCTCCCTTCGTCCCGCTTCTTTGTGCTGCGTGACTATGCACTCATTGGATTTGTGTCCTACTTTTCCGCATTTGAAGCAATTTCCAGTGAATTCTTTCATATATCTAACCTGACGATATGGTACTGTTACACTTTTTTTCCGTGACATTGATGCAGATGTTTGCATATTCATTCTTGGCCTGCCATTGCTGCTGTTTAATTTTCGATAGCCCATTTCCCGGTTTCTCGTGGCTTGTTGTTCAATAATACCTTCGTACTCTTTAATTTTTCGTAGTAGTTCCGTTGGTGTTCGGCAGTTAGACGCCGTAAGAAGTATTTGTAGACATTTATCCCCAATACCCGAGACAAGGTATTTCATTATTGATTCGTTATTTAACTTACCGCGTTTTGCTAATGCCATAACCCCGTAAAAATAGGTTTCGACTGGTTCATTCTCCTTCCTTGGCAGCTCATTAATTTGGCGTGAATTGCAGATTCATCCACTGCGCTTGGAAACCCGTTGATAATATTTGTTTTAAGCTTTGTGCACGTATCATCAGCAGAATCTCTGGTCTGATTCCAGAATTGAGCAGCTCGGTTTAACCTTAGTGAGGAATATAACAGCGTAGTTCTCTCATCCCATCCATAAATTTTATTTTTCTATATTATCTAGTTACTCAGAGACACTAAGGCTATTTGGATTGCCTGAGCTAAAATTCGGGGATCAGTGCAGTTATTTCAGCCATTCCCATTCTAAAATGATTTAACTGACACCCAGTAGACGACTGAGAGATTACGCTAACACCGTTAGATTGGCTAACAAAACTCTCTTCTGTACGTGACTCCAACGACATACTACCTCGCGTATCTGGCCGTGTACGTCCGAATTGTCATTTATTCAATTGGGCACTCATACTTAATGAAAGTAATGACCACAAAATTGTTAAGCACTGAAGTTATTTCTTCATATTCCATATAAGCATATATAATCCTAGTTAGCCCTCCTATATTTATTTCTTTTTAGTCATGTACTGAAAAAATATATATACCTTCAACCTTGGAAATGATTTGCCTATATGGCATATATTTTACGTATATGTATATATTAAAACGCACAACAGCAAAGCATATATATATATATATTTAATTAAATGGTGAGTAATAACAAAAAAAAAAAAAATGTTTAAATCAATCTTTATGTTCAAACCAATTTGAGTGAGAGAAGAAGACAAAACAACTATCACACTCAGCCAAGCAAATTGCAGCTTTTCTCCACCATACCAATCTATAGCGATTTTTCCATTTTTATTCAATCCCACTTGATCTTTTCTGCTTTATTTTTTACCTAATATTGTCTTTCGACCATAATTTATTTGCCGATGATTCAAATGTGGAACACTTTTATATTATTAAAAATATATTTTTGGAACGTAATAATATAATATGAAAATAAAGTAAATTTATCGATGCTATTTATTAGTAGGACACGATATTGGTCATTTAATATTATGTAGTACTTGACAGAATTAATAAATTTGCTTACAATAAAACGTACACTGTACCCATCTGACTACTTTAGTGGTTTTTCTTTACCAAATTAATTTATTCTCGCACCGGATAAAGCTTGCCACTCACTTTCTCCTTGGCTCACCGCTTTATTTCACCATCAGGTTATAGCCTATCGTCAATAATTTAAACAGAAGCACTTTTAAATTTACTAGAAATATATTCTTCTCCTTTTCTCTTTTTAATGAGAATACCATGCATACGAAGAAATATATATAATGTTATAATAATAACGAAAACCATAATAGTATCGAGTTATAAATGGCTGTTACTTACTCACGTCGTAATTGAAAAGGACAATCAAATTAATCAAAACAAAGCTTATAGTTAATGTACTTATTCGCTCTTAATATTTTCTTCCCAACAAATTTGTGGTCCTTCACTTATCCTTCACTTCTGGTTTTATTTATCAACTATTTAATTTCACTTATTGACTTTTCTTGAACACTTTTTACTAGTAAATCTAACACAAACTATTCTCGAATTTTCTTTATCACTAACCCACTGTCGCACGTACTTTCCGCTTTCAATAATTTTAAACGAATTCCCTTTCCCCTTTCTTCGATATCCCAAATTCAATCAATTGATTTTTGTGTCGTACATATATCAACTTCTTAGAAACGAAAGAAACACCCGCATATCCGTTTCTATCAATGCGGACAGGCAAAATTCCTCGAATCCTTTCTTCAATACTAGTTAATCCAAGGAAAAAAAGGAAAATTTTAAAAAGGTTACAAGTATATTTTCTCCGTTGCAATTAAAACTACTCGGCTTAGAATTTACTCAACATGAGTGTACCTGGAATTTCACGAATTTAGCACAGAGGTAAAAGAAAACAGCACACAGATACAGATAGATGCAATTAAACCCCTGGTAGCCAAACCATCATGAGTACGTTAATGAACTCATGATGAGTACTTAGATGAACGTCATGATGAACTTTATTCTAGCTCCGGGACTGAACTCACTTATTTACTTTCCCCCCAATAAATGAGCTCTTCAATGACTACTCTGCAGTGCCTCATTGATGATGGCATTACGAAAATGTGTGGTAAACTCATTAGTACGTAATCAGTGACATTTTGAAATAAGGTACTAATGAAAATCTTGATGAGGTAATTCAGTAATTCATAGACTAATGACATAATGAACATCAGTGATGAACTCATTGGTGCCTCATCAGTAAGAGTAAATGAGAATATCAATGAGCTCACTAAATAATTCATCAAATAATTAAATTATGTTTACCAGTGATAATCTCATTGGTGCTTCATCAGTGGTAATAGTTGTAATTTTCGCATATGGAAACAGATCAGGAGTAGCAATAATTTTTCCCATTTAATTTCTTCTCAAAGAACTATATCTTGGGATATTTTTGACGAAATGCGAATCAAAAATCATATTGCTATTCACGTTACTATTTAAATGCAATTTGATTTGGAATTCGCTTTTTGTCACATACGTATGTATATATCCTAAATTACGGCTTTATCAGAAGTAATTAACCACAAAATTTCCTACTGACAATGACCCCGATCTATTCGTGAAAAAAATCCATGTAATATAAACCATGTAATTCATAAGAAAGTATATGAGTATATAAAAATATATAAATTTACGGATTCCAATGTTGCAGACAGTAAATATTTATCTTTAATTATATTATTATGTTCGAAGTTTCTATTATAAGATAAAAGGTGTCTCATACGTAAAAATTGAGTAAAATAAAAAATCATTGGCAAAATTCAAGATTCTATATATATTTTTTTATTTTAATTCACAAAATTAAATGATAATTATTCTCAGTAATGGGTTTCAGGTACCTAGAAATAGTAGGTGCAAGATTCACTTTAAAAAATCATTGGCAAAATACAAGATATTATATTTTTTCTTATTGTAATTAACAAAATTAAATGATAATTATTCTCAGTAATACAGAGGTTTCAGGTACCTAGAAAAAGTAGGTGCAAGAGTTCACTTTAAAAAATCATTGGAAAATTACAAGATTTTATATTTTTCTTATTTTCATTCACAAAATTAAATGATAATTATTCTCAGTAATACATAGGTTTCAGGTACCTAGAAAAAGTAGGTGCGAGAGTTCACTTTAAAAAATCATTGGCAAAATACAAGATCTTATATTTCTTCTTATTGTAATACAGAGATCACATGAAAAAGTAGGTTTACTTTAGTTTTGTTTTTGCCTGGAAATATATCAAATATATTAAAAATAGTGATAAAATTAGAGTTAAGGTGTATACCTAGCAGTACAGTTTGATCTATTGTAGCGGTTATGAGACCGTAGGATACAACAACGAAGCTCTTTTTCATATGATTTTCTGTTCAAAATTTTAAAATCTTCAAAATGTTACCAACATATTTTTCCACGAATCACTTACTGAAAAGAATTTCATCAAATATTTTTAATGCTAGAAGTCTTTTTTTACCACAACGTCCATCAAAATTAAAATTAATGTAGACTTTGTCAGCAGCGATTAATCGAAAAATGGATTTAAATTTTTTTTTCGATTAATGCCTTCTTAGTTTTTTTTATCTATATAAGGTTTAGAAATTCAACATTAGTTCTTTAAGATAAGATTACTTTACTTACAATAGCTAAGGAGAAATTATTAGTTACGTTTAAGCTATCAGCTCTTCCAAATTTTGCAGTGGCAACAATTACCTTATTTCTTCTCCAAATTCGTTTGTTTTTTCTCCAATTAAGGAATTTATATTTTTGTATATTCTTTTAAGAAGGACCAAGGAATTACGAGTCATTTTATTATTCTCATTTTTCGTTGCATTCCTTTCGTTTTCAAAAGTATATATCTAAAGACATTAAAAATAGTTTCATGGCAATAGCTCAGGAATAAATGGAATTTATTACCTTATAGAATAGCATTTGTTGATTTATTTTTTTATTTTTGCTAATTGTTTATTAATATGATCAAATTTTTGTAAAGTAATATCTTGAGTTGCCATTTCCTCTTCCACGCTATCCTCAAGATTAGGATTTATTTCAGCCTATTAAAATTAAAAATGCTTGAATAAAATAAAAAAGTATGTTGTGAAGATTGTTAACAGATCAACAAAAAATATGAAATATGAAAAACATGAATTTTATCCTAAGTCTATGTTTTCTTCAATACTTTTCTTACTGAAGTCGAGACTGAAGTATTAATTTTATTTTATTTAACTAACATACTTTTGACGGCTATTGGGCTTTTATTCCATGGTTTGCCAATGTGGGTTCTAAAATTAAATTAAAGTTTAAGCAAAAATTTTGCATTTACATGCAAAATGCACCTACCGGCATTGCTATAGTGTTTTAATGTACACTGATGTTGACTCATGGGAGTGGAAGTTGCAAATCCTTCACTAAAAGCTTCAGCCACAGAATTAAAACATAGGTGACTGCTCTATTTCCTGATGGAGATCGTGGGTAATTGAATCTGTTGTTTATTTAATGTTGAAAGCGATTAAAGCAAGTATGTAATAATGGTATTAATACACTTTCAGAATTTGAATTTATATTCGATGTCGTCTATGTTGAAGAATTTGACTCTAATTTTTGTCCTGCACAAAGTAGAATACCTAAAGCTTCAGAGGTTTTAACTGGTTCTTCGAAGAAATTTGAAGTATTATTCAGTTCGTATCCCAGTATTGTTTCTCTCCCATTTTGAAATCATGGCCAATAACTTTAAAAGGAATATTTGGCCTAATTAGGCAATAAGAATCCGCTTCTCTTTTTGATATTATTTCAAATCTGGAGTTGTCCTCTGCATATAGGAAATGCCCATTGCTAATACCTTCTGATAACCTCCTATATAGTTGCTGCAAGATATTAGTTAGAGATCTTATTAGTAGTTTAATATACTGCATATAATTCTCAAATGTATATGCTGAGAAATTATCCAGGACTCAATATTGCTGAACTGAACTACATATGTGTAAGAGGCAATGCACATTTTAGCTTACGCTGTCTTCGCCATAGAGAATTGGAAACATTTTTACGAATTCCTGAAACATTTCTATCGCTGTGGATAAATTAGGATTATACGACTTTTTACAAGCAATGGTCCTTATGGCTGAATGTAGCAACAAATAATGATAATATAAATCTTCATGAATTGTTCCTTCAACAACTGTTATGCCAAGGTACAAAAGGAATGTTCTAAATTCCGTTGCTTCCACAAGGCTAAATTATTTAACGTTCTAGAATTTCGTGTAAATTCATAAGGCATTTGTAATGAAAAGTTTTGAATCCTTTCATTTATTTCAGCCAAGTTGCTGGAGTATTTTCTAGATTTCCTTTTCATTATAGCCAACAAAATTTTCTTAACCACGCCCAAATCTATGAGGTGCATTGGGTCAATTGGAAATTGAGAGTGCCAGTAGTTTCTAATATATTTTGTTTTCTTATGAAATTATGATGATGATAGGCTGGATCTGTTCTTTTAGTGAAGGTTTCATCTGTTCTCAGATTTTCTAACTCAATTTTGAATACCACCCTCCGGTTATAAAACGTTCCTACCTGGGTGCACTTCGGACAGCGATTTTTCCCTGTGTGGTATAAAGTGCTGGTGATAAAAGCCCTGGCTGGTGCATCACAAATGAACGCACGAACTTTAAAAATTTTTGTGCGCCCTTCTAGTCCTAACCCCATTACTTTTAAGCAATTTTATTTCATCCACTAAATCTTTTAAATACTCATTAATATCATCAGGTTTGGCATTTCCATTATAACATTCAATTAGAAATAAGTATGAACTTTTGCTTCCAACAAATGCCCCAATAATTGGCCATAAAACATTTTCGGAACTTTTGAAGAGCGAGAGTCCATCAATTCCGATAACTATTTCTACAATGTCGACTTTTTGAAGATGTTTAAATTGTTTCGAGAGAAAAGCAGCTTGAATTCCATAGTTATAGTGTCAGTGTGCACAAGCCTAAACCATACCATTCAACCAACACCCAGTGAAGATTAACCCTTACTAACTATCAAGGGCGCAAACCCAACTAACGTCATCCTTAGAAGTATAGAGAGGCCAAACAGAGCACAACTCAATTAAGACTAATAAAGTTAATCATTATAAATAAACGTAATCTTTTATTTACATGTTGTCAGAAGTTAGATTAATTTATAAAACCAATCAGTTAAGAAAGTGTACAGAAAAATTTTACAGAACTTCAAGAAGATGGCCGAAAATAATGGAAATAATTTTGTTCGCCCACCAAAGCCACTAGTAATCGACAATGAAAAGGACTTGGCTCGAGAGTGGAAAATATGGAAACAAACATATGGATACTTCGAGGTTGGATCGCAAATCGATAAAAAACCACAAAATATACAAATTGCTACATTCATGTCCGCAATCGGACAAGAAGCAATCGAAATTTTTAATGTAATGCCGACCATGACCGGAGACATCACTACTGACGACATAAAAAACGCATTCGAACAATATTTTAGTCCAAAATTAAACATAACGACGGCGAATCCGTCGATGAAATAATGGGAAGATTAAGAAAGCAGGTAAAAAAGTGTATTTATGAACAACTGGAGGACAGTTTGTTAAGAGACCAATTAACAATTGGAATCAAAAACGAAGAAGTTCGTAAAAAACTCCTCGCAGAAGGTGTGTCGCTAACAAAGGCAATTCAAATCAGCAAGTCAAAAGAAATGACTACCAAACAAGCTGGCGAAATCCAAGCGGACGCAGAAAAATCGGTAAATCGAATTCAAGCAAATCTACCAAAGATGTTTAAATGCAACAAATATGGTACAGTACACAGAGTACGTAGTTGTCCCGCTTACGGAATGCGCTGTTACAAATGTGACGGATCTAACCACTTCAAACAATATTGTAAAGAAACAAGAGTACCCATAAATAGTAAACAACAAAAGAAACAGAAAAATATCAACCAATTTGATGCAGATCGTGATTCAGACTACGATTATTCAGAAAGTGAATTGCAAATAAATCAAGTGGAGAGCTATATATAGGCTCAATTGAAACCTACTATAACGATCAATGGACAGAGAGCATAAGCATTAATGGAACGATACATAAAATAAAACTTGACACAGGAGATGAATGCAATGTAGTGTCAAAGTCAATAGTTGAAGTAGCGAAAGGTAAGATATTTCCATCTAAAACTAGAACTCTATTAAGTTTCAGCAAACACCGACTTGATGTTTTGGGCGAAACAAAATTTCCCTGCGAAATTTCAAATAAAAAATGCAACGTCACTTTTAAGGTTGTAGCAGAAAACGTAAAACCCATCCTAGGAAGTTATTCTTGCGAGAAACTCAACCTAATCAAGAGAGTTCACACAGTCAACATCAATGATGAAGTGTTTACAGGACTAGGATGTCTGAAAAACTTCGTTTACGACATCGATATAATCAAAAACTCATCATTCGATGTTTGTCCCACAAGGCGCATTCCTTTCAAAATACAAGGAGAAGTAAAATCCGAATTAGACAAAATGGTAAAGATGGGCGTAATCGAACGTACTAAAGAAGCAACAACGTCCGTTTCTCCGCTTGTCATCGTAAGACAAAAAGGAAAGATTCGATTATGTATAGATCCTACAACAGTAAATAAAAACTTAATGCGGAGACATCATCCTATGCGAACGGTTGACGAAATAACTACTCGACTAGTCGGCTCCAAACACTTCACATTGCTGGATTTTAAAAGAGGATATTGGCAGATACTACTCTCAGACCGTACACAAAAAATCCTCACCTTCGCAACACCTTGGGGTAGATACTCGTGCAAAAGAATGCCTTTTGGAATCAGCTCAGCCACCGAGATATTCCAAGAAGTTATGCAGACACTATTCCAAAAGATTCCCAACGTAGAGGTATATATGGACGATATACTAATTCATGGAAAATCAGAAGACGAGCTAAATTAGACCACAGAAAAAGTCATGGGAATTATCAATTAGAGCGGGCTCAAATTAAATAAAGAAAAATGGCAATTTAACCAAACAGCAATTAAATTTCTAGGCCACATCATAAGCCAAAACAAGGTCACAGCTGATCCTGACAAAACGGAAGCCATCAGTCGCCTGAAATCTCCTAACAATAAAAAGGAGCTTCAACGAATTCTGGGAAAATTCACTTACCGAAGCAAGTATATAAAATTTTTTTCCAAACTAACAAGTCCTTTGCGAATTCTTTTAGAAAAAAGTACGTCCTGGCAGTGAAACCTCTCCATTCATCGCCAGCCAGACTGCAAAACATCCGTCTCAAATTAATACAATACAGCCCAGAAGTAAAGTACAGGAAAGGAGAACAAACCTACCTAGCGGATCCACTGAGCAGGGATTGTGAAAACTCACCCCCGAACAGCGAAGATGCAAATAACGACCAGGAACTACAAGTTCAATGTATATTGTCGATATCAGACACAGAACTTAGCCGGTTGATAGATTTAAAAAAAAACGACAAAATATGTCAAGAAGTAAAAAAGTTTATAATGAACGGGTGGCCCACAGATTGTACAACACTAAGCCTCGAAACAAAGCTGTATTGGAATTTTCGTGATGAACTAGCACTATATGACGATATCATCTTCAAAGCACATAAAGCCCTCATACCAGCAAAGATGAGACCAAGCAGCCTCAAGTATATTCATGCAGGACATTCCAGTTACGAAAAGTGCATACATCGAGCAAAAGACTACGTGTTCTGGCCACACATGAATCATGACATACGAAAATACATCGACCAATGCAACGCATGCCAAGTACTAAAGAGAAGCAACAATAAAATACCAATCAGTAAAAAAAAAGTACCCAACTACCCATTTGAGATAGTAGCAACCGACCTATTTCATTTCCAAGGAAAAGATTATATAATACTCATCGATAGTTACTCTGGATATATAAACTACCAGAGCTTATCGGAAACAACATCAAATAAAGTGATAAGCTTTCTGAAAAAAGAATTTTCACTTAACGGTATCCCGAAAACATTGGAATCAGACAACGGTCCTCAATATACGAGCGCAAAATTCAAAGAATTCGTTAAAGACTGGAAATTTAATCCCAGTACATCAAGCCCCCATCATCCGCAAGGGAACGGCCTAGCCGAGCGAGGAGTACAATTATTAAAAAACATATTAAAGAAATGTTCATACGATAAAACTGAAGTGGAGCTTGCAATCCTGAACTATCTCAATACACCCAGAGACAACATTGGCTCACCAGCGCAGCGCCTTATACTCCCGAAACCTACGCACACTATTACCAATCAGCGAAGGCTCACTCAAGCCTAAAGTTCAAGGAAACGTTCCAGAATTTTTCAGCAAAATACGTAGAGAACAACGGTTAAGAGCCAACATAAAAATTATCGACAATCAACCAAAAAATATTTAACATTGGAGATAGGGTTCTTATTCGAACTGACAAGGGACAAACACCCAGTGAAGATTAACCCTTACTAACTATCAAGGGCGCAAACCCAACTAACGTCATCCTCAGAAGTATAGAGAGGCCAAACAGAGCACAACTCAATTAAGACTAATAAAGTTAATCATTATAAATAAACGTAATCTTTTATTTACAGATAGTACTTTCCAGGGCTAACTTTACGTAAGGGCAATATATGAGTTGGGGTTTGTAAAAGTTTTCTGACTTAAGTTGGCAAATCTTTAACACCAGTTTTTTGAAATGTTTTAAGAATATCTGTGATATGAGAATGTGGAACTTTATTCCTAACTGCCCATTTGGCAAGACCATTAAAAATCCCATGACGTGAGTTTTCTGCGATTATTACTTCTGAAGAAAACTCTAAATGGTCTTCAATATGAAAAAGATCGTGTGATACATAGTTGCAATCAGTATCGGAGTCATATTGAAATTGTAGGTCTGTTTTTTTTTTTACAGTAACATCTTCCTTAGCAATAGTACCTTTGTTATTTTGCTGCTGAGGTCTAGCAAAACGATCTATATTTCTGTATCGTTTCACACTCTTATTGAAAGCTATTAATTCTTCGCTCATCCGATTGTAAATTTTTTTTGTCTTAGTCTTGACATTCTTAAATAATGGAGTTACAAACCCGAGGACCCGAGGTTCATATAGAGATAAAATGACACAATCATTACATTGTTATCTATTTTTACTCAATATTAAAAGCCAACTGAGAACTAATGGCATAATCGAAATCACCTAAGATCTGAAAAATTACAAAAGCGTGTAAAATTATGAAACTGTCAACGTGAATAAATTGAAAGCAAAAATTATTGCATTAGTGCGTTCCGTTAATATCAAATTTATTCACTAATATCGTATGTTATGGCCATACATAAATTATTAATAACCATGTCGATGAGCTCATGAATTTTGTCACCAAATAAGTATATTTCTAGAAGGGTTTGTCGCACAGAAAAAATGATTATAACCAATTTTATAGAATTTCGTATTCTGAAGAATTTTTTAGTACAATAACATTGTATTGGATTGATCGTTTTCAAAGTATGCGTAAAAAACCTAAATTTTTATACGACAACACCAAGAAAGAGTTGCTCGATTTAGTCCATTTTTGATTTTTTTTTTGCTAGTACAATGAGAACACCATGTACCAAATTTCAGCTGTCTACGTCGACTCGTTCTCAGGCAGTGTCCAAGTATACATATAGTGGAAAACGAAGTTTTTTTGTGGCAACCCCACGAAGGAGTTGCCCGATTTGTCTCAGTTTCGAACTTAATTTTCCTTTTTTTTTTAAGTTAGTGTAAAAAATTTCAGCTCTCTAAGTATACGCGTTTACGCGTTCTCGAGTTATCGTGCTCACAGGCGGACGGACGGACGGACATGCAAAAATCAAAATAAATTTTAATATTATGCATGGGTGTCCAATCCATTTTGCTCTACGATCATTATTTCGAGGTGTTACAAAAGTAGGTATTAGGGCGGTTTAGCCAGACAAAATTTTTGTTTCTATTGTTGTGGTGTTGATGTCCTGGTTGGTTAGCCCGACATCTCTGTCTCCCTCCCTCTCTCTCACTCTCTTCTTATAATCCTCTAACGTCATAGTTTGGCCGGCTGGTTGCGTTGACTATCTGGCGTGACGTGTCGGCTGATCCGCCTTGTATTGGCAGATAGAGATTCCTGTCACATGTCAGGCCATCAGCTTATCAGCTCTGTCTTAGCTGATTTTACCATTTTAATTTTCCAGGAAAAAACAAAATCGTCTTTGCTGGAATCGAACCGAGAATGATTGGTTTGTAAATCCGGGGCGCTCTAGTCATAAGGCCACGGATGTATTGTAGCAATGATGTTTAAAGTTGCTATATAAGCGGAAAATGACTGCATGAATATGGTCATCAGAAAACTGTCTTGTTCGTAACCCCCACAAATGTTTGGTGGTACGGCCCCGAGAATATACTTAATTTACTTTACAAATGTTTCTTGTGTATACAAGTGTTTGAACGGGTGGTCGATCTAAAAATAGAATAGCCTTTGGTAATAGTTCATAAGAGATAACAGGTGTATTCTTCCAAGGAGGGTCTCGTGAAAAATTTTCAAATGTTTCAGTTTTACACGAAATTATTAAATTGATTATAATTTAAAATACTACGAAAATCGAGAACATTCGCTGTTATGAGATCATAGGTATGTTGTAACATGTTATGAAATTTGACTAGGTACATGATCAATAACGAACACCTCACCAGAGATAATTTCTAAAAAATGTTTTTTCGGCATAATGACGTTTTATCGTTGATAAGAAGTGTGCCGGCAGCATAATGTGTTCGTACGAGAATATTTCTATGACCGCAATATGCGGCTGATAAGAAAACTGACCCCAGACTTTTCGAATAATAAATTTAGCGTAAAACCGACCTTGAAATTCATAATGGTGATAACGTGTGTGTGAAACTGACTCGATGACCAGAATACGAGACTGATAAGAACATGATGAAAATTTATCTTCTGTTATGTAGGTAGAATAATCTTTTAATACGCTGGGGTAGGACAGCTGTGACGGAATTTTAATTGCTCTCAACAAATATAAAACAAAAGCTCGAAATGTAGAATCTGTATAGAATAACAACGAATATGTATGTATGTATGTAGAGGTTCAGATGGGAATAGGACTGTTACTAGAAGAAGAGGATAAGGATCATTACGAGTAGTTCAAAAGCCCCAATCCCAACTTTTGCGTAAAATTGGCCTTGGAAATTCATGCAGATGATAACGTATTCACACCCGTACAAAAATCGCAATTCATAAACGCGATGAGATTATTTTTCTAAAATTTTACTACCAGGTGAGCATGAATTTTAATTATATAGAAAGCATGTTTTCCGTGGTCAAGAACCTCCCTGCAGCCCTTTTTTTTCCTTTTTGTTTTTGTTGCCATACTATGATCGCTAACATAAGCGCAAGAAAAATCGACTGATAACGGCATAGCATTTATCCTGTTGGTGCTATGTTATGCGTAAAAACGAATTTGGCTAGACCATGCTTAAGTCTAGCCGGCCTTATCGGGTAGTGTGTACAGTAATTTTTTCTGTTTAATGGATATTCCAGGCCAAACGAGTTTTTATTGCAGGTGGTTATGCTCGCCGAGGTATTGAAGGTGATGTCTCGGGCCGTCCAATTTACCGAATAATAGCACTTAAAATTCAAACTATAAATAAAAGCACCCATAAATATTTGTCGAGAATCTATAGTGGGTAAAATTGTAATTAAATCAATATCGATAGCCTATAATAAGCAATTTCATTTAGAGAATATTTTTTTAATCGTAAAGTAGACAAATATCAATACTAATTTATAATCGTTACACCTCTAATCGTTTCTATCCACGATCGCGAATAAATTTTCGTGAGGGGTTAATACAAAATATACCTATACGGTGGCGTACGCCCATTCTTAAATGAATATTTCAAGTGTTCGGTCGTAGCAATTTATTGAAAGATGGAAAAATTCATTATTACAAAAGACAACATAACCTATATCAAAAGGTTCAATATACAAGGTCGTAAAGTAGAGTTTAAAATCACACTGGACTTCAGTGGAAGACATTATTCAGCATGCCGTAAATCGGCTCCTACCAAACGATCAGTTTGGGTTTACTTTTTGCGGAAACAGTTTCAAGGAGAGGGGGCCGGGGTGGATGAATTTTAGACCGGCTTCGGAAATTACAGTAGAAGATATCTGGGAAATGATTTCGAAAATATTTCAAAGCAACTCTGAAGGTCTGTTTTTATATTTGTGGGTGATTTGGTCGAGGTTTTCTACCAACATTTTCTATTTCAGGATTAAGTACACATACGTTTTATTTGGGGGTGACATCGGTGCGCTTACCAGAAGGGCGAGGAAATAATCGCTCTAATAAATATAATACTTTTATTGAAGAGTGCGCTACGAGGTAGGGTATCGTAGTGATAGAGAATAAGAACAACCTGTGCTTACCTCGAGCACTGGTGGTTGCAATCGCAGGCGTAAAGAAAGGTATCGACTATAAGAAAATTAGAAGAAATATTGGAAAACTACAAACTCGCCTTATTTCAAAATTGTTAGCAGAATCAAAAATGCATATTCCGATTGAAGGCGTGGGAATTTCTGAACTACAGCAATTTCAAAACCATCTGAAAGAATATAATATTGTTGTTTATCAGTAAGGAACTAAAGGGCGAGATGTCACTTTTGTAGGACATAGCGATGGCCCCAGACTGAATCTGTTATATCACAATAATCATTATAATGTTATAACATCCGTCACCGCTGCATTTTGTTGCAGTTATTATTATGAAATATGTCATATACCGTATAATACTAAAAACGACCATAGATGCGGAGGAACATGTCCCTGCTGCCAACAGTCACCAGCCCGCGCCAATAAAAATATAGTCGAAATGAAATGTTCAAAATGTAACCGTCATTTTAGAGGCCAGCAATGTTTCGATAATCACAACGCGTCTGGATCATTAAATAAGAAAACCATCTGTGAACAGATTAAAAGATGTATGGATTGTTTGAAACATACAAAGCTGATAAAATTCATGTATGCGGAGAATATTTCTTTAAAATATGCAACAAGCATGTATCACAAGGGCATTTATGTTTTATTCATCAGGATAATCGTAAACCCTCCATAAAAGATACTCTTTTTGTTTTCTACGATTTGGAGACACGGCAGGAAAAAGTCTTGGGAGAAAAAGTTGATCAAGAACGATCAATAGGAGAAATTAAGCTGCATGAGCCAAATTTATGCGTTTTTCAACAGCGATCCGACCACTGTATTGAAAAAGATCTGCGCATATGTGAAAAATGTGGAATAAGACAGCAGGTTTTAAAACCTCGGCCCGTTCAGAACTTTGTAGAGTATTTACTGAATCAGAGAAAATTGTTCAACAAGGTAATTTTTATAGCGCACAATGGCCAAGCATTTGACCATCAATTTATGTTGAGTCATATTTTGCATAATACCAATTTAAAACCTGAATTAATTATGCGAGGTACGAAAATAATCATGATGCAGCTGAGCAACATGAAATTTATAGATTCTCTGAATTACTTCCCGATGGCTCTAGCCCTATTACCACTTATAAAAAAGGTTATTTTCCACATCTTTTCAATACTGTCGAAAATGAAAATTATACTGGCACACTACCGGCAATAGAATATTATGGCCCTGATACGATGAAAACAGAAGAACGAGCTATATTTCTGAAATGGTATGAAGAACACAAAAACGACGAATTTAATATGCAGCGTGATATTGTTGAATACTGTGTCGCAAAATTAATATCTTGCATGCAGCTAAACAACGAGAGGGTGTGCTAAACGGGGTTAAGGTAGATGGATATTGTCCAGAGACAAATCAGGTTTTCGAATTTCATGGTTGCTATTATCATGGGCACAAAACATGTCTAACACATATCCGCGATGCTCCGCTGTATGACGACCCCAACGATACTTTAAATAGGAGATATGTAGCTACTGTGGTAAAACCCGAACGCTTACGATCTTATGGATAATAATAGTAATAATAAAAAAAAATTTTACCCCCCGGAAGAGCTATATCATCCAGTTCTACCAGTTAAACAAAACAATAAGTTGATGTTTTCATTATGCCGCCTCTGTGGTGAAGAGAAAAATCAGCCTGAAGAATGTCCTCATACAGATGAAGAAAGGGCATTAATAGGCACATGGGTAATTGATGAAGTTAAAGAGTCCTTAAATCAGGGCTATAAATTGCTGGAAATATATGAAATATGGCGTTATGAAATCGACCAATACGATAAACTAACTCGGGTGGGCGGATTATTCACGGGGATATCAAAATGAAGCAGCAAGCGACAGGATGACCGAGCAGTTGCCAATCTCAGGAAGAGAAGAACCACTATATTGACGCCTTTCTGGAGAATGAAGGACTAAAGCTGGGTTTTCATGAAATTACAACCAACCCCGGACTAAGATCTTTGGTCAAGTTAATATTAAATTCCTTTTGGGGAAAGTTTGGCCAGCGTGAAAACCAGCCGAGGACAACTATAGGGTTTTCCAATAAGAGGTGTTATTTTGATATTCAAAGAAAAATACCATTTTTTGAAATAAATGATCGGATCTTTATTTCATTATAAAGAGGAAGGTATGCCGTTAATAATGGAAAATAACACCAGCCAAATGACCACCACGACCACGCCTACAGGACCATATCCTTTTCATGAAATTTTCTATAACCAAATCGCAAAGTGGCTGCCCTATGTCCTCGATAGCCTTACGAATTCCAATTTTGAGGTCTTGAATCGACACTGGGCTGTTGGCGTAGACCTTCTCTTTCACGTGGCCCCAAAGGAAGAAGTCGCGAGGTGTTAAGTCACAAGATCTCGGTGGGCAATTGTGATCACCTCTTCGAGAGATAACACGGTCCGGAAACTTTTCCCGTAAAAGATCAATGGTTTCGTTGCTTGTATGGCACGTAGCGCCGTCTTGTTGAAAGTAAACGTTGTCCAGATCAATGCCATCGAATTCCGGCCATAAGAAATCATTAATCATCTGTCGATAGCGCAATCCATTCACCGTAACTGTTGCTCCAGCCTCATTTTCGAAAAAGTGAGGTCCAATGACCCCGCGGGACCATAAACCGCACCAAACAGTCACACGTTGCTTGTTGACAAAGCCATCGAGGTGGAAATGGGCCTCATCACTCAAGATGAGTTTTCGATGGAATTCCGGATCATTTTGATTCATTTCAAAGACCGAATCGGCAAAGACTCGACGTTTTTGATGATCGGCCGGCTTGAGTTCTTGTGTTAACTGAACTTCATAAGCCTTAAGACCCAAATCTTTATGCAAAATACGGTGTGATGACGTTTATGGAATGCCTAATTTCAAAGAACGATGAGGAATGGATAAACCTGGGCTTTCTTCAACACTTTCGGCTACAGCAGCATTATTCTCGGCTGTTCTTGAGCGACGTAAACGGGTTTTATTCTTCACATCACTAACTTGTGCCGACAGCTCGAATTTTTCTACCAATCTTTGTATTGCGGTCCGACAAGGTGCTTCACGACGACCCAAAAATGTTCGAGTTTTACGAACCGTCTCTGCCACATTTTCACCATTTTTATAGTGAATTTTAATAATTTCAATGCGTTGTTGAATCGTGTATCGTCCCATTTTTATTAATAGCGTAGCTTCTACTTGTCAAATGTCAAAAAATGACAGCTCTAAAGGTGACATCTACCGAAATAGCGGGCTAATTAAAATAACTCCTCTTATTGGAAAACCCTTTATAATAAATAACCCAGCAGAATTATATTCACTGTTTGCTAGCCCAGCCACTGCAGTCTACCATATCCTCCCACTCAGTAACGATACGGTTATCGCCAATTGGGGTTACAAAGAAGAGGTTGCCGAATCTTTATCGACTGTAAACGTCGCATAGCTGCTTATACTACTACACAAGCGCGGCTTAAACTGTACAGCTACCTGGAAAAACTTGGAGATCAAGCTTTATATTATGACACCGATTCTGTCATTTATGTTAGCAAGGAAGGAGAATATGACCCACCAACAGGGGAATTCGTGGGCGATATGACCGATGAATTGGAATGCTTTGGCAGAGGTAGTTATATAAGGCGGTTTGTGAGCGGAGGCCCTAAAAATTATGCGCATGAATACTTCAGTGCAAAAGAAAACCAATTTAAAGCAACAAATAAAGTAAAGGGTATACGCTTAGATCATAAGACTTCAGAACTTTTGAACCTTAACTCGATGGAAAATATGATTTAAACTCTGAGGAAAACGGCTGCATCCCCATAATTTTGCAAAACATACGACGCACAGAAAATCACGAGGTAATATCAACCCCCGAAGTAAAAATATACAGGCCTAAAGCAGAGAAGCGCACATTTTTCAAAGATTATAGCTCTATACCTTACGGAAAAAGCCCGCCCGCTTGGTCACAAAAGAAAAATTGCAGAGAGGATCAGAATGGAAATCTTTGGTTTAAAGTGAGACATAGGTGTAGAGGCTTCAAAATATTGAATTTTTTGTCATAGAACCACTATCAAAAACTTCTTCACAAAGAAGCTGTTGTTGTTGTTTCACGATATCAATAAATTATATGAATTCGTTATGTGTGAAAATTCGTGAAAATCGCTGCAAAAACACTATGTAGTTGTTGTTGGATGTGCAGTCAATAAATTTTTCACTAACCGCAGAGCGGCTGTCCTGAGTCTTAGAAGGCGAAAATCAAAAAACTACTGGTTTTTAATACGCATCTTTATTTACAGTCATCATCAGTTACATATGTCTATAACCTGGTATTTCTTCTTCTTTCGCACGAATAAATGTTAGGTTGCAGTCTTCATCCATATTGTACTCCCCATTATTTATGTGTACATGTCTAATATATGTTTGTGATTCCGGAGGTTGTAGATTTTCGAAAAAGAATTTAATAAAGCACATATGCATTATTATGGCTGTTTTTTCTGCCGCCATTTCGGCCATTTTCCGCACTATAGGGCTCGTAACCTTGGTAATATACTCCTGCTTAGAGTTTTCCCCATTCAAAATCGTATTAAATTCTACCATTTTAAACAGATGTTCATTTAATTGGTTGATGTGTTTGAACCGCGCAATAATTTTAACACTTTCATCTGTCCTTTTTTCCTCCAGTAGTTTTTTACAGGCCTCTTCACACTTTTCAAAGTACAGCTCTTCTAATAAATACTATTGTGCTTTTAGTCCAAAGGGTAGTTTATTATGTATCCCCAGCAGCATTTCGTCCCATGTAGGATTGAACTGTATCTTAAAGGTAAACTGCTCCGTCATTTTCTTACGACTTGGTATCTTCAAAGTAAGTTGCTCTGCCATTTTCTCTGGGGCTGATGGTGAGGGTTGTTCTTGTGTCGTTGTATTCTCGGGGTTTGGTGCCAAGGCTTGTTGTTGTTCCTCTGTTTTCTTGGAGTTGGATGCTGAGAGCTGCTGTTGTTCTTTTGGGGTTGCTGCTGAAGAGGGCTCTAGCATTTTCTTACAGCTATATTTTTGATGTCTTTTTAAGCCACCGGCCCTTGTAAAAGATTTCTAACAATTTACACAAATGAAACTCTTCATCTTGCTGCTGCCGTTGTTAATCGTTTAACACCACCGTTTTAAATGAGATATACATGCTATGATCACCTCCCTTTTATGCCCCCAAATCTTTGGGCGTTCAATAACACCAAAATTTATTACCACTACTAGCGTAGGTTCTTCTTCATCTTCATACGAAGTAAAAAAATAGATGCTTAGAATCTAAATTAATTTCTACTTCAAATTCAGATAAATTTCGAGGGGTTTTCATTATTCTAAAATTTACGCCTGCCTTCGATTAATATATATTCAAACTAAATCCATGATCTACCGCAACAAACAAAATCTCTACGCGGTTATCTTTATGTGATTGAATATGTGTTAACATTCTCGAAAAGCTTTTTTTTTAAAAATTGCAAGGTTAGATTCAATATACTCGGTCCGAGTTATTAGTACAAATTACTACATTTTTATCATTTTCCCCTTGTAGTAAAAATTCGCGGTCAAGCTCACTCAATAAGAGTAAAACAAAAACTAGCTCTTATCACTTTCTGCCTATGCAACAATAAAGAGCTATAAATTTGGCACGACTTTTGGGGGCAATGTATTGTTTTCAGATAATATCATTGAGAGTCTTCAATTGTTTTTTTAATGATTTCCAAAAGTTCTTTTGCTTGTTTTCTGCTCGATAGTCTTTCTTAATTCATTATAGAGGTTAAAAGTATATAGACTAGCAAACACCGTGGAGTATCCTATATGAAGTAAATGCTTTACTCAAATAACACCAAAGTAACACCAAATAACACCAAACCAACACCAAACCAACACCAGAGTAGCACCATATAACACCAAAGTAACACCGAAATAACACCAAGTAACACCAAAGTAACACCAAATAACGCCAGAATAACACCAAATAACACCAAAACAACCTCACTCCCTCCTCCTTCCCTCTTTACTCCTCCTCCTCCTCCTCTCTACCCCTCTTTACTCCTATTCCTCCTCCATGCCCCTCTTCCTCCTCTTTGCTCCTCTTATCGGATACTTCATCTCCTCGCGTTACAATATAAGTCTATACATACTAGGTGATGGTGTTAAAAGCATATACACCAACAAGCACCATTACTCGTTGGGATAACTTCTTATGGCATAAAAGAAATATCCATGACATGGGAAAATCTGTGATGAAACAGGTACATTAAAAACTGTTTCGGACGTTGAATCTTTAGGCCATGCTGATGATGATGAACGATTAAATAGTGTGCGAGAAGTTTTCAAAACCAAAATTAACGCATTAAGAAGATTCTCTGAGAAAGAAGATAAAACAGCACCTGCTGATACCCTTAAAGGCTCGACATACTATTCTTACGAGAGTAGAGAGATTGTCAACGAAAATTCTCCTGCTTCTGAAAAATATAACGAAAATAACAAAGACTTCTTTTGTCTCTCTCTGAAGCTTGTCACATTTTCATCAATAGGAAACACTTAATCAACATCAGACAAGATACGGAATTTATACACAAGGATTATTACACAATTCTAAATAAAATTAACAGACATACACACAACAATCAAAGAAACACACATCAAAACCAAGAAATCTACAATAACACCACTCACACAAACCAACAAGCACACACACCGGCACACACGACACCACAGCCAACATAACATTCAAAAACAGCTGATACAGCTCAGTATCTCTCTAGGTTTTAATTGTAAAACGTTTTTATCTGTTTTTTTGTGTTAATTTATTTATTTTTGTCAGTTAATTTATTATATAAATGTAGTGTTTTTCGTCATTTTTATAAATAGTTTTGTGCATATAATATTAGAGGTAATTCAAAATAATTAATATATTCATATCCAAACATTTTTCAACATGCTAGACGAATAATTGTATTTCTACAGATCCCTTGAAAAGGACTCTAAAAACCCAGAGTCGAAACGTCGGAAAAATTCCAATAAACTACTAAAACAAAGTTTCGTAGTTTTTTTCAATGATCGGAGATCCCCAAAAAAGATCACATCGTTTTTTATATTACTAAACCCCGATCAAAAACAACATAAAATTTAGTATACATAAGGAGTACCTGCAAAAGAAAGGTCAGGCGCTAGAGAGTTTCTGGGAAGAGTTCAGCAAACTACACAAGGCAATAAAAAAGCAAGTTGCTGAGGATAATCCATATATCACAGGAGAGCTTTATGAAAAAACAAGAAAGATATATGATAAAGCGTTAAAGAAAATAACGGATCACCAGGGCGAACTAGCTTCAAAAGAAGTTCCTGTGGAGACACCAACATCAGCACCTTCAAACCCACTGACATATGATCGTCAAACTGAAAACTGGGATAATGCTACAAAGTTTACTCCGCAACAACAAGCCTTATCATATCAAGACATGATCAAGCATAACAACCTACCAAAACTTCCACCAATCAAGATCCCAAGGTTCGCTGGGGATTATAAAGAATGGAAGTCTTTTTTTGATTTATTCACTAATGTGATTCACAACAATCAATATACATATTAGTGACGTGGAGAAAATGCAGTATTTGTTATACCACTTAGAAGGGGATGCTAGACGTGTAATAGGGCATCTTCAGATTAACAGCAAAAATTACAATACAGCACTGCGTTTAATAAGTGACAGATTCAACAACAACAGGAAAATCATAACAACATATGTAAATACCATAATTGATGCAAAGAAAGCGGAGTATAGATGCCAGGAAGATATCATAATGTTGTATGATCTTATACGTGAATGCCTTGAAGCTCTAAAAAATCTCAGTTGCAACACAGATGAGTGGGGTCCGATAATAGTGTGCTTATCAATGAGAAAGTTGGACACAGAAAGCTTGAGATTATTTGAGGAAGGTCTCTCCAACCCAAAAGAAATGCCATCGATAAATGAACTGTTGAAGTTTTTAGATAAACGCCATCAAGTGTTGGACTGTATCAAGAATTCCAAGCAACATAGCTTTGATACAGCCACAAAACACTCTAAAAAGTTATATCACATGACCATGAAACACTCATGCAGTTTGTGCAATAAAGATCATTACATCTATCAGTGTGCTGAATTTAGGAAGAAGGATGTAAAAGATCGAGCTGCTTATGTTTCCAAGAAAAATCTTTGCCAAAATTGCCTGCTCCATAACAAGGCAGAAAGGTGCAAATCAACAAGATCATGTGCTTATTGCAAAAAAAAAAGCACCATACATTTGTAATGAAGCGCCACTCATTAAGCGGCATTCATCACTTCCCCAAATCAATCAAGCGTTATCAATATCAAATTAAATGAACGAAGACCCCATAATTCCAATGTACATACGTACCTACATATTTCTGAAAACATACATACGCCCATGCATATCTTTTCGTACGTACATACATATTCCAAAAGCATATGTATGTACATACATATCTATTGTCATACGAGTATTCCCGGCAAATTACTTACAAAAATTATGTAACAATTTCTTCTTCAAAGCCATTAACTATTTCTCTCTGAAGAATACTCAAATTACAAAACATTAAAAATATTTTCTTTTTCAAGTAACAATGACTTGACCTTTTCAATTCATATCGATTGACAATAATTCCATCAGAATTATTGTCAACTCAGCAATTTTCCATTTTTAATACAATAGCGGCATTGCGCTGCATTGTTTACATGAAACAAACCCCTCAGCACGAGACCAATTCTAGCCATATAGCGGCACTGGGCTGTCCCTGACCTACCATACAACCAGTGCGCGCTTGCTTTAATTGTTTTTTTCATATGTTGGGAAATACGCGTAATGTGCCTAGCGTTTGACCCACAAATTGTGTTTTGTTGTTCTTCGTCTTTTTTTTTTGTTGTCACTCGCTTGCTCATATGTATATAGGAAATACTTTGAGCAATGAGTATGATGAAAAAACAATACTATGTGTAATATGCAAGAAGTTTTGACCCCTTTTCTGGCGCTACATGAAGTTCCTGGTCATGTAAATTCTATTAGCCAATAGAAGACCTTTAAAATTCTTATATGCAGGGGAATCGTTCAAGAATATTGCTTAGCCATACAATATCGATATTCGCCGTTATATATTGATGCAATATCGGTAGGCGTACCCAAAATTTCCTCGCACATTTAACTGGGGAAATAGTTAGAATAGTGCTAAGATTGCTGATACTCACTATATACTTTAACCCCACTATGAATAATTCAGCCTTTAGCTGATTATTCAAAATTTGGAACCAAAATTCCAAATAAAAAGCCGATGCGTCGTTAGCCAGAGGCAGTCGTTTTTGAACAGTAATTTTGTAAAGGAACCAAGTGACCCCCGACCCACGGTAAGGTCTCTTGTTCCGTCTAATTAGAAAGTTTAAATTAAAATAATTAAAAAGTAAAAGGCAAAGTGTAACGAATGTTAAAATATATATAAATTCTATAAGTTTTACAAGAAAAGTGAGTTTTATTAAAAAAAAAGAAGAGATCATTTGTCAGGGCTGGTGAACTTCTTCTTTTAAAGCACTCCCAGTCCTTGCTGTAACGATTGCACAGCAAAAAGTTGGTGGCAGCGGTGGGATATTAAAAAGGCTATATAAGCGCCTATAAGTCCCCAAAACAACAATTTTTAAAGGTAACTGCAGCCAGGTGCTCAGCAGATTACCTAAATTCTGTGAGAAGCGTACAAAAGCCAGTAACACCTCTCAAGAATTTAAAAAAAAAAATCAAAAAAAAGGGAAGGCAGACCCTAATTAATGGAACCCCAACAAGAAGAAAAAGTCTCGTACGGACGCACCCGGAGCAGTACTCAGAGGATCCAAGAAGTAGAAAAAGAGATCAGCAAGTTCACCTCACCCGCAGGACCAGACGACGACACCATGGACTTCAGCTATTTCTTAGAGCTCAAGGAAAAGCTCGCTAAATTAAAGTAATTGTTTTCTTAACTATATTGTGTAAAAACATATAAAATTTTTTTTATAAATTTCAAAATTTCAATCTAATCAATCAAAAAAAAAACACAACAAATATATATATATAAAATTACAATCAAATTATATCCTCGTTAAACACAACACAGTCCTTTTATATACTAGATTGTTCTTGATATTTCACGCGACTACGGTAACTTGAATTAGTGAAGTGAAATTTTGTG
This sequence comes from Dioctria rufipes, assembly GCA_963924295.1. Taxonomy (NCBI): domain Eukaryota; kingdom Metazoa; phylum Arthropoda; class Insecta; order Diptera; family Asilidae; genus Dioctria; species Dioctria rufipes. The sequence continues at coordinate 122,508,805 of OZ002744.1, forward strand.
AGAGATTATGGTCAAAACCTTTTCCTACGTTGTGCAAAGACATGGATTTTTTTTTTGGAAAACTTCACTAAAGTAAATCTCCGTTGTCTATTTTTGCGACATTTTAATTAATTTTATTGGTTCAATAAAGATCCTTCTACGTTGTTGTGCTAAAAAAAAAAGAACGGTGCGAAAAGAAATTTTTTTTCATGATCATTTAATTCGTTTTCTTATACCATGTGATATATTTTTTTTTGTATCACTACAAGGTGAATATAGTTTTCCTTAAAGTATCTACGTTGCTTATAGTTTAGTGATAATTCTTTTGGATTAGCGTTGTCATTATGTGAAGTCATTTTCGAATAGCAATTTGTGTTATCTTTAGAAACTAACTACAAAGGCGTTTCTCGAATTATTGTGCCTTCCCTTATTTAAAATTTTTTTTAAGAAGTGCGTGCTAATAGTCCAGTGCATATAATAAATTTTTTTTTTTGCGTAAATCAATCTTTCGCTAAGCAATTATTCAGTTGTGTTTTCTTTTATAAAGAAAGCTATCTTGTTTATTGTGGTGAGTGAAACACAAGAAGGCAAAATAGTAAACACCAGGAATAACCGGTATAGCCTTGTCACAATGGCTCCAACAACGCCACCTCCGCCAGAAGCAGAGTACGTTTATAAAATTAGCTTGGCAGACGCACGCAGCCTAATTCCTGAATTTGACGGGAATTCTGCAGATTTGCATAAATTTTTAACAAGCTGCGATGCCCTATTTACAACTGCAAAAACCCCTGCAGATCTGAGCTTGTACCTCAATCTCCTCAGAGGCAGATTGATTGGGGCAGCTTATGATGCATTAAAGTATGAAAGCTTCGATACATGGGAAGCAGCAAAGGAATTAATAAAGTCCCAATTCCAGGAAGAAAAGTCGCGCATCACTGCCCAAAATGAGCTGATGCGTCTTAGGCAAGGTTTCAAAGAAGAAATTAAAGATTTCGCACAGAGGGTATCTAAGGCATTATCAGAGCTGAACGAAGCTACTCATAACGAGATATCTGATACTCAGGCGCGAGCTTTGTTAATCAAAGAAAATGAGAAGGGAGCTATTCTTATTTTCGAAGACGGATTACGCGACGAACAGCTAAAAATTATAGCTAAAACAAAGAATGAAAATAGCTTACGAAAATTAATTGCATACGTGACTGTTCATGCAACTCGCATAACAAGATCTACTCCCCAGTCACAAAATTTCCAAAAAAATTTTCAGAAACCAAATTTTTCTAATTTTTCTAGAAATATTCCTTCTTGTGACATTTGCAATAAGAAAGGTCACACTAGAGCAACTTGCTTTAGGAATAGAACTATTCCTTCCTTCACACCACAAACTCAAATTAAGAAGGAAATTAATCATTTCTATTGTGCTTACTGCCAAAAACCTAATCACCATATAGGTGAATGTCGAAAAAGACAACGAGATGAACAAATCCGCCGACAACAACCACAAAGTAATGCAGTACAAGGTACTGGTAGTAGATCCCCACGTAACCAAATACAGCCTGATTATGTACGGCAGGTACGATGGGCCCCTGTTATAACGTCAGCGGAAAACGATGTTGTGCGGGAGGAAGCTCACGGCAACCTCCCCCGCCAAATCACAACAGAAGCCGTGATACACTCTCAAACAAATTAAATAGACCCAAGTCTTTAAGCATTCGTTTACCCATAAACATAACAAATAACTCCATTACAGTGAATCTTCCTTTATCAATATCCAATAGGAAACATTCAACTCTCTTGGTCGACACAGGTGCCGAGATAAGTTTATTAAAATACGTTTCCACTACCGATAGTTGTCTGGTACATGAAAATCAAAAGTGTACAATCACTACCTTAACCGGTGATTTCATTGCCTCTGTGGGCACAGTATACGGTAGAATAGGAATTGATTTAGCAGAAGGTCAACTACAAATCGACCATCCATTTCACGTAGTAGAGAAGAATACAAATCTGAGTTATGATGGCCTCTTGGGAAATGATTTTCTCAGACTATACGAATGTTGCATAAATTATAAAGAGAAATACTTGGAAATTAATGTAAATGATATTAGTGATACCTGTTTGGTTGAAAATACTCCGATTCAAGAAGAAAAAAAAAATAATAATAAAAATTATATAGCTAAAGCAGGCGAAATCGTAATTAACGAAAATAAAAAAGACAGTGAGATAAATAATCCACTGCACAAAAATAATAATAAAGACAGTGAGATGATTAATCCACTGCACCAAAATAATAATAAAGACAGTGAGATAAATAATCCACTGCACAAAAATAATAATAAAGACAGTGAGATAAATAATCCACTGCACCAAAATAATAAAAAAGACAGTGAGATGATTAATTCACTGCATACAGATAAAGCTACACGACGCTACGACTGTGGCCTAAATCTGAAAAATAAGAGTTCCATAAATAATGGAAATTATCTAAAAGAATCTAAAGAAAAATCAATAAAACAAAATTTGCAAAAGGAGAATACGAAGTATCCTAGTGATCACATTCCTAATGTAGACACAGATACTAGCCTGTTGACAAATTTCAAAGTAATTGAAAAGGAATGTCAATTAAATAAACATTCTAAAATTATAATACCCCCTCGAACGGAAGTAGTAATCAAAATTCCAACTCCAATGTCTGAAAAAGATTTGTTATGTCTTCAGAAGGAAGTCGCACCTGGTGTATTCCTAGGTAACGTTTTAACTCAGTCCAATGATAATCAAGCCAAAGTGCTTTTGTTGAATATAAATGAGTCCGAAATAACTCTAGATCTGGAAAATGTAGTACCTATTTGGGAGAATCCTGTTGATTACGAATTGATCAAAGACTCCGAGAACCAAATTGAACAAAGATTAAAAAAATTAATGAATTCAATAAACCTTAACCACTGCAATAAGGAAGAAAAAGAAGCTATGACTTCAATTTGCCGGCAATTTAACGATCTCTTCTATCTTGAAGGCGATCATCTCACTCATACCGAGGTAACTCAACATAAAATCCCGACTATGGTAGACAAACCTCCAATTTATGTTAAACCTTATAGGCTACCAGTATCTCAAAGAGACGAGATTAATAGCCAGATCCAAGGTATGTTGACTGATGGTATCATTAGCCCCAGTAGAAGTCCTTGGAATTCTCCTCTTCTGCTTGTACCGAAAAAGGCAGATTCTACCGGAACAAAGAGATGGAGAATAGTCATAGACTTTAGGCGATTGAATGAAATAACTGTTGGTGACGCTTATCCGCTGCCTAATATAACAGATATATTAGATCAGCTTGGCAGATCCAAATATTTCACTACACTCGATTTGGCTAGTGGATTCCATCAAATTCCTATGCATGAAACTGATAAGGAAAAAACTGCCTTCAGTACGGCTTTTGGTCATTATCATTTTAACCGAATGCCGTTCGGGTTGAAAGGAGCACCAGCCACTTTTCAAAGGCTGATGAATTCGGTTTTAACTGGATTACAAGGAATACGTTGTTTTGTCTATCTCGACGATATAGTTATCTACGGATATAGCTTGAGAGATCACAACGAGAAGCTCATAGAAGTATTTCAGCGACTAAGAGATAGCAGACTGAAACTACAGCCTGACAAATGTCGCTTCCTACGAAAAGAAATTACGTATTTAGGACACGTAGTAAGTGATAAAGGTGTTCACCCTGATGAATCCAAAATACAAGTTGTAAAAACTTATCCGATTCCGAAAAAGGTTAAAGATATAAAAGCTTTTCTAGGATTCGTTGGATATTATAGAAGATTTATTCCTAACTTCGCCAAATTGGCAAAACCACTCACAAAGTTACTCAAAAAGGACTGCCCATTCATCTGGGATGAATTCTGCGACGAATCATTTCGGACTTTAAAGAAAAAGTTAATCGAAGCTCCCATATTGGCATATCCTGACTTTGACAAGGAATTTGTAGTCACGGCCGACGCCAGCGATTTGGCCATAGGTGCAATACTCTCACAAGGTAAAATCGGCGAAGATAGACCGATTTGTTTTGCAAGTCGAACACTGAATCAAGCCGAAACGAGATATTCAACAATCGAAAAGGAATTACTCGCAATAGTATATGCAATAGAACAATTCCGCCCATACGTCTATGGAAGAAAATTTATCATCATAACCGACCATAAACCACTGGTTTGGATGATGAATCTGAAGGATTGTTCCTCTCGCTTAATGAGATGGAGAATCCGTCTAGAAGAGTATGACTATAAAATTCTGCATAAACCAGGGAAATTGAACGCTAATGCCGATGCGCTCAGCCGATTAAATCCTCTTGAAAATAAGGAACAAAACGATTCTAAGCAATCTGTAAACGTGGTAACTAGAAGCCAAAAAAGGAATAACAAAACAACTACTACCAAAGATTTAGAGCATTTTTATAGCGAATATTTAAATTCAATAGTCACCCCAATAGAGATAAATTTAGAGGAAAAAGTACCTCTGTTGCGTGATAAACGGATAAAAACAAAATGTTTTCTTTTACCTAGATCCGAAAACGAGATCGAGGATATTCTAAAAGAGCATACATCCAAGCTGAATGCCACATACGAGTTGAACAAAGTCTCCTATTACGAAAACTCGAATTTCAATTTCTTAATTGCCAAATGCATAATTCCAATGCATACTCCTAAAGAGCATCAACAAGTCTTAGGGAGTATAGAGCAAATAAAACAAATTTGTACTCTCCATGGTCATCAGAACATAGCTATTTCCATTCCTCCGCTAGAATTATCTGTATTTTCCGAACTTAAAAACATGATTTCATACGTATTCAAAGACGGAAACATTCGAATCACTATCTATGTAACCAAAGTGCAAGAGTTGGTCGATGACAGGCAAATAACGGATGTTATAAATGCATACCACGTAAGCCCTCTTGGAGGTCATCAAGGTATCACTCGTACCGTAAAAAGAATTCAAACTGCTTACAATTGGTCAGGAATAACCAAAGACGTCGAAAACTTTATAAAAAATGTCCTTCTTGTCAGAAAAATAAACTTTCAAAAAATCCTAAAATACCAATGAGAATAACCACTACCAGCTCGAAACCATTCGAAAAAATTTTCCTAGACTTAGTAGGACCTTTACCCATAAGTTATGACAACAATAAATATATATTAACTTTTCAAGATGATCTTACGAAGTATTCAGAAGCTATTCCGCTCCCAAATGCTGAAGCACAAACGGTAGCTCGCAAATTGGTCGAAAATATTATTTGTAGACATGGCGTACCTAAGACAATCTTAACTGACCAAGGCTCAAATTTCCTGAGCGAAGTTTTCACAGAAGTGTGCAAACTCCTAAAGATTCATAAACTCCAAACTACACCATATCATCCTCAGACTAACGGTGATTTAGAACGAAGTCACCGAACACTAGCTGAATATCTCCGTCATTATGTAAACAAAGATCACTTGACTTGGGACACATGGATCCCATATGCAATGTTTGTGTATAACACAACTCCCCATTCAAGCACTAAATACACACCATACGAGCTACTCTATGGTTATCAAGCAGAGATTCCGACCACAGTAAAGAAGGAACCTACGATATGTTACTCATACGAGAATTATAGTAACGAATTGAAAGCACGGTTACAACATGGTTATCAATTAGCCAGAGAATCCCTCATTCAAAAGAAAGAAAAATCAAAAATTTCCTACGATGAAAGTACTCGTGTAAAACAGTTTAATTTAGGCGAAAAAGTTCTCTTAAAGAACCACCAACGGAAAGGAAAACTTTCCCCGCTATGGTCTGGACCATATGAAATAGTAAAATTAAATTCAGCAAAGAACACCACAATAAGAATAGCAACAAAAATAAAACAGTTCATAATAATAACATCAAACGCTTTATCGATTGAATTCTAAAGACGACAATAATTGCAGGTTACTCACTCTCGTATTTTTAATAACTGGCATCGTACCAGGATACGTTAATGCAGAAGAAGCTGTAGCAGTGACAGAATTTATCAACAACCCAGGTATATATTTCGAAGGTTTAGGAAATGTAGGTCTCTATAGCAATCATTGGAAAATAATCATATTCTACGACTTAAGAAATTTTAATCTCGAACTAGAAAAACTAAACACTTACACAGAAAAAATACAACGGTTATGCACAACTATTAAAGCTCATAGTTATAATAGTGACACCAAAGCATGTGAGGATATAACAGTACAACTACATGCTATCATAGGTGACATCAACCAAAAGCAATCTCTTCTCAGTCCCCACGAGACGAGACATAAAAGAGGCTTATTTAATATTGTAGGTACTATGAGCAAAACTCTATTTGGCACTTTAGATGCAAAAGACGCTGAGGAGATCAATTCAAAGATCTCAGAACTAAAAAATAATGATGAGTACTTATTAGAACTTATCAAAAACCAAACCATAATTGTAGAGAGTACAGCCAATATATTTAACAAATCTGATAGCTCCATTAATCAGCAGTTCACACACATTGAAAACAAAGTGACCACTATAAAAAAGGTCGTAAACCAGATAACTTCCGAGATTAACCTTCAACAGATGCACCTTCATATAGAGACTTTGGTCTCACTTACCACCCTAGCACTCATAAGGTTTCAAAGTACGCAAGAAACCATTATAGATCTTGTTACCAAAGTAAGACATGGTAAACCACATCCCTCCATATTAACTCCGAAACAAGCAGAAGAATTGTTGACTACAATCCAAAGAGAACTACCTAACACTCTTGCGTTACCTATTCAACTCAAAACGAGTAATATAATACAAATTTATCAACTCGGAGAGGTCCGTACAGCCATCCTTAATGACAAAATATTATTTGAGCTCAAACTCCCATTACCTTATAGGGAACACTATCAGTTATACAAAGTAATACCACTACCAATCCAACAAGGTGGAGTTTTTGCATACATTTTACCATCCGTAAATTTTCTCATAGTAGATCTAAATCGTGAACACTACTATTCAATAAACAAAATTGATTTGAGTAACTGTCAAACAACAGACCTTGAAATTTACCTCTGTAGAATTATCTACCCTATATTCAATGTTCATTCCGGAAACAACCTATGTGAAATAAAACTACTTAAACATAGCGCACAAGTCCCCAAGGAATGCAAAACACAGATGGGACCACCTACAAATTTTTGGGTGCAGCTCGCACAACCAAATACATGGTTATACTCTATACCAAAATTATTAACCATTGACGCCATCTGTGGCACTAAAATAAAGTCTGTTAAATTAAAAGGAACAGGTCGTCTAACATTAAAACAAGAATGCTATTTGAAATCCGATGACATGATAATACACTCACATAATTCCAAAACAACAGAGATAAATAATTTCTACTTACCCTCACTAAATCTCTCCTTAGAATTACCTGAAAATAGGATACCCAATTTGTCCACTGAAAACGAAACTCGAACACACGTAGTTAAATATTTTGATGATCATGAACTAAGAGAATTAAACCTAGCCATAAATAAACAGAAAAGAAACGAAGAAAAGGGTTTATCCAAAGAGTCTGCACACACAATTCACCACTACACTATTAGCTACATACTTCTTTGTTTAATTTTGATAATCATAGCGATTTTTATAAAAAATAAAGTACATAAAACAAAATCTCCCAAAACAGGAGAAGAAGTTCAAGAACAATCTGGAACTTATGTAATTACGACAACTGCAAAATAATAAGTAGTGAAATACAGACATAACAGTAAACAAACAAAAAAAAAGAGAGAGAAAAGATTTTATTTTTTGATATATATATATATATAATTACTAGAATTTGTGTAATATAAAAAAAAAAAACCCAAATAAATATAATTAAAGTAGCTAATTCGTAATCTAGATAATAATAAAAGACATATTTTAAACAGTTATATTTAAAGAAATAGATTACAAAAACATATTAAGTGTAACCCATAAGAATTGTAATATTACTAGGGGTAACTATCAATACTACCCAATTATTCTTTAAGAGATATAAATATATATGTCTATACATATCTAATGTAACTAAAATAAAATCATAAAGTAGACCATAACCATAAAATAGATCATAACCATAAAATAAGATCATAACCATAACATAAGATCATAACCATAAACTAGATCATGACCATAACATAAGATCATAATCATAAACTAGATCATAACCATAACATAAGATCATAATCATAAAGTAGATCATAATCAAAAAATAAGATCATAATAAAAAAAAAAAATAATTCTGGTATGTAAAGCGACCATCGGCAACACTTCATCGAAAAACACCTTCAATCATTTCTTTCTACACTCATTCAATTGTTTTTTCCTCGAAAGTTCAATACGTCCTACTCCATGAACTTTCTTTTCTAAGGGGGATGGTGTAATGAAGCGCCACTCATTAAGCGGCATTCATCACTTCCCCAAATCAATCAAGCGTTATCAATATCAAATTAAATGAACGAAGACCCCATAATTCCAATGTACATACGTACCTACATATTTCTGAAAACATACATACGCCCATGCATATCTTTTCGTACGTACATACATATTCCAAAAGCATATGTATGTACATACATATCTATTGTCATACGAGTATTCCCGGCAAATTACTTACAAAAATTATGTAACAATTTCTTCTTCAAAGCCATTAACTATTTCTCTCTGAAGAATACTCAAATTACAAAACATTAAAAATATTTTCTTTTTCAAGTAACAATGACTTGACCTTTTCAATTCATATCGATTGACAATAATTCCATCAGAATTATTGTCAACTCAGCAATTTTCCATTTTTAATACAATAGCGGCATTGCGCTGCATTGTTTACATGAAACAAACCCCTCAGCACGAGACCAATTCTAGCCATATAGCGGCACTGGGCTGTCCCTGACCTACCATACAACCAGTGCGCGCTTGCTTTAATTGTTTTTTTCATATGTTGGGAAATACGCGTAATGTGCCTAGCGTTTGACCCACAAATTGTGTTTTGTTGTTCTTCGTCTTTTTTTTTTGTTGTCACTCGCTTGCTCATATGTATATAGGAAATACTTTGAGCAATGAGTATGATGAAAAAACAATACTATGTGTAATATGCAAGAAGTTTTGACCCCTTTTCTGGCGCTACATGAAGTTCCTGGTCATGTAAATTCTATTAGCCAATAGAAGACCTTTAAAATTCTTATATGCAGGGGAATCGTTCAAGAATATTGCTTAGCCATACAATATCGATATTCGCCGTTATATATTGATGCAATATCGGTAGGCGTACCCAAAATTTCCTCGCACATTTAACTGGGGAAATAGTTAGAATAGTGCTAAGATTGCTGATACTCACTATATACTTTAACCCCACTATGAATAATTCAGCCTTTAGCTGATTATTCAAAATTTGGAACCAAAATTCCAAATAAAAAGCCGATGCGTCGTTAGCCAGAGGCAGTCGTTTTTGAACAGTAATTTTGTAAAGGAACCAAGTGACCCCCGACCCACGGTAAGGTCTCTTGTTCCGTCTAATTAGAAAGTTTAAATTAAAATAATTAAAAAGTAAAAGGCAAAGTGTAACGAATGTTAAAATATATATAAATTCTATAAGTTTTACAAGAAAAGTGAGTTTTATTAAAAAAAAAGAAGAGATCATTTGTCAGGGCTGGTGAACTTCTTCTTTTAAAGCACTGCCAGTCCTTGCTGTAACGATTGCACAGCACATTACTCCATCGGAATAACGAAGAACCTTCCGGTGCAAAATCAAAGACAACCGAAGCCAATAATCTCAATACGACCATGGCAGTACATAAACATGCTCAACAGCAGTCCACTAAAGATGTATTAGCATTTCACGCAAGTAACACAGCCATTGTGAGAATACAATCAGACCTATTCACAGCGCTAATCGATCCTGGATCGCAAGTATCGCTAATAACTGAAGAAGCAGTTCAAACATTGAAGCTAGTGAAACAAAAGGTGAAGGCAACCATATTAGGGGTCGGAGAGTCAGAAACAGCGAAAACATTTAGCAAGGTGAACGTAAAAATACAACTACGTTTTCAGAATTCCTATCTATCTGTCGAAGCCTTTATACTACCCAAGCTCAACTCTCTTCTTCCGGAAACAAATTTAAATGGAATAGACATGAATCAATTCGGCGACATCGTATTAGCGGATCCAACATTCGACACGCCAGGTCGGATTGATTTGCTCTTAGGAGCTGACGTCTACGCCAACATAATTACAGACGGATTTAAATGAAAACAACCTGCAGCTCAAAACACAAAACTCGGATGGATTCTCTTTGGAGGCGTTTCTCACTACTATAAAGAAACGACAAGGGTATCAACTTTCCTTTCATTGGCTGAGTTAGATCAAAAGCTTGAAAGCTTTTGGGAAGTCCAAGAAAGCTCTACTCCTAATCAAGATGAACAAACTTCTGACATCCATTTCAAAACCACATACAAGAGAGATCAAGAAGGGAGAGACATTGTCCAGCTTCCGTTTATACCAAATAAGGGAGAACTAGGAGAATCGAGAAATAAAGCCATAGCCCGTTTACTGCAGATAGAGAAGAAACTAAAAAACAATCCAACTGACATGGCCGAGTACAACGGTTTTATCTGCGAATATGAAGAATTGGGACATATGACCCCAGTAAAACCTTTTGAAGGTGATCTAAAAAGAATCTTCTATCTACCACATCACGGTGTATTCAAAAAAGACAGCACTACCACCAAATTACGTGTGGTGTTCGATGCATCATCTAGAACCACTTCGTTGAGTTTGAACGACTTACTGCACACTGGGCCAAGGCTTCAACAGGATCTCGCGCAAATATTGCTGCGTTGGCGAAGATATAGGTATGCCTACACAGCCGACATTGAAAAGATGTTCAGGCAGATCAAAATTTCTGAAGAAGATAAGAACTACCAACGAATTTTATGGCGAAGAAAACCATCGGAACCCATTCAGGAGTATCAACTAAATACCGTCACGTATGGCACCGCTCCAACCACATATATTGCAGTAAGAACATTAAAACAGCTTGCTGAGGATGAAGGAGGCCATTTTCCTGTTGGAAAAAAGGCTCTCGTTAACGATTTTTATGTCGATGATATGTTAACAGGAGCAGACACAAAAGCAGAAGCTAAGATACTACAACATGAAATAAAAGCCTTGCTAAACAAGGGCCATTTCAACGTCAGAAAGTCGACTTTGAATGATGAAGAGTTACTAGAAAACATTCCTGGAGATATAAGAGAAAAGGGAATATTGGAGATTAAAGAACAAGACACAATAAAAACTCTGGGAATACATTGGAATCCCAAGAGAGATGAATTTCAATTTAAGCTCAAGCCAGAAAAAATTGAATCAAGACTAACCAAACGACATCTCCTATCAAACATATCTACAATTTTCGATCCTCTGGGATGGCTAGCACCTGTATCATTTTCAGCCAAATTATTAATGCAATCTCTCTGGAAGACCGGTACAGATTGGGATCAACAACTTCCGTCGGAAATACTAAGTGCTTGGGAAAAACTCAGAAACGAACTAACGAAGCTTGAAGATTTAAGAATTCCTAGATGGATCAATTATAGAGAGACACAGGAGATACAAATCCATGGATTCTGTGATGCCTCAGAAAAGGGTTATGCAGCAGTAGTCTACTCAAGAACAGTAGATTCGTTCGGAAAAAGCCATACAACACTTCTTACGGCCAGAACAAAAGTGGCTCCACTAAGGCAAAAAATTACGCTTCCTCGGCTAGAGCTTTGTGGAGCTCTCTTGTTGGCACAACTAATGAAGGCAACAGTCAACACATTAAATTTAAAGCCAACCGCGTTGACTGCTTGGTGTGACTCAGAAATAGCATTAGCCTGGATTGCAAAGGATCCCAATAAATGGAATTCTTTTGTAGCTAATCGGGTATCAGAGATACAAAATTTGACACCTAAAAACATATGGAGGCACGTATCTTCGCACGAAAACCCTGCAGACATCGCATCAAGAGGATCGACTCCAACAAAGCTTGTAGCACATAATATATGGTGGAAGGGCCCATCATGGTTATCTCAGCCTCCGGAAGCATGGCCGACAAATAAATTCAATATACTAACTAATGAAGAAGTTAAGAAGACAGCGGTTACGCTAAATACAACAATATTTACAGGATCCTCCGAAATATTAAATTGTTCAACCTACACTCGCCAAACTAGAGTAATAGCATATTGTAAAAGATTCGTACAAAACTGCAATCATCCACGATCTGCTAGGAACATTGGTAGTCTAACATCAGACGAGTTACAAAAGGCAAAGGACTGCACTATCAGAATTGTCCAACAAGAAACATTCAGTGATGAACTAGAGGCTCTAGGAAAGCAAAAAGCCATTAAAAAATCGTGCAAAATTTTTTCGCTACATCCATACTTGGACACAAGAGGCATCTTGCGTGTAGGTGGCAGAATAAGTAACTCGAACCTATCTGCAGACGCCAAACACCAAGTACTGTTGCCACAGAAACATCATATTACAAACTTACTTATTGACCACGCTCATCGCCAAACTCTTCACGGAGGGACCCTGCTAACACTCAATTATATCAGAGCGCAATTCTGGATAACCAACGCCAAAAACATCATACAAAACAGGACCCGGAAATGTATAAAATGTCTCAGATACAGACAAAACTCAACATCACAATTAATGGGTAACCTTCGGACAGTACGTATAACACCTTCACCTCCATTTTCGCACTGTGGAGTTAACTATGCAGGGCCCTTTCTAACAAAAATCTCCAAGGGAAGAAGCACTAAAACAATGAAGGGCTACATAGCACTATTCATATGTATGGTTACGAAAGCGATTCATCTAGAGCTTGTCAGTGACCTAACAACAGATGCCTTCTTGGCTGCCTACAAAAGGTTTGTGGCGCGCCGGGGAAACTGCAAGCAGATATACAGTGACAACGCCACAAACTTTGTCGGTGCACGGAACAAATTAGAAAAGGAATTAAAAGGTGCCATAAATTGCGCCAAAAAACAGGCAGCAGAAATTATTGCAAATGACGGAACAGATTGGAAATTCATTCCTCCTGCCAGTCCACACATTGGAGGACTATGGGAGGCTGGCGTTAAATCAGTCAAGGGACACCTAAAACGTGTTTTAGGAGAAACGCTTCTCACTTACGAGGAGTTTACTGCAGTGTTGCACCAGGTAGAAGCATGTCTGAACTCACGTCCAATCGGTCAGCAATCAAGCGATCCTAACGATCTGGAACCCCTAACTCCTGGCCATTTTCTAATCGGGCGGCCTCTAATAGCACCTCCTGAACCTGATGTCAGCGATAAAGAAATACATCAGAGGTGGAAACTTCTCACGAGACTACAGCAAGACATTTGGAGGAGGTGGTCAAAGGAGTATTTGTCACTCTTACAACAACGCAGTAAGTGGATGTGTCAGAAGGGAAACCCAAGAATAGACGAGCTGGTAATTGTTAAAAACGACATTCTACCCCCTAAAAGATGGTCTTTAGGACGGATTCAGGAAATCCATCCCGGAGAAGATGGCGTTGTGCGAATAGTGTCTGTCAAAACCCAGAATGGTACCAAAAAGGTTCCCGTAAATAAGCTCTGTCAACTTCCTATCAGCATCACTAGTACCGAAAATCCTTCTACGGAATGTAATACAGTGGTAACGACAATAAAAGGAACTACCTCCAGAGCACTGAATAAAAATAAAAATCGTTCAGTTGCGAATTGCGAGCAAGAATAAAAGGGCTAAGTAGTAAAAGGAAGGCCAGCTCATCTCCAAATCGTCAACTAAAAAGGAAGGCAAGAGTGGCGCCCTGCACTTGGGCTTCCCATTTATTGAAATCAGTACTAGTTATGTTATATTTCCTACAGTTGGTCTTTGCTCAGGACTACACTGTGCTACAGCCAAGGTCAGGACTTTACATAGAAAGCTTGGGTCATGCACGAATTAAGCGAGGTGAGCTCCGGCTACAATTATCCTTCCCAATAGAGGAGATATTTGAAGATCAAAGAATGATCAACAACACGTGGAACCAGATCCAGCACATGTGTCAGGAAACAAAGGAGCTCACTCAAATCACCCACTGTGACGTGCTGTTCAAGCATATGTCCTTAAGAAAAAGCCATCTCCTAGAAGCTACTGATGAAATCATCTAAACGGTCAAACGCAAGGACAGGCCAAGAAGAGGTGTCTTAGGAAATTTACTAACTAGCATCTTCGGAGTGAATGACGAAGTATATGCAGATTTGGAAACGCTGCAACACAATCAGCAAGGACTGCTACATTCGTACAATCAGCAAACGCTATTTTTCAACACCAAAATAAATCAATCAGCAAGCATCACTTGGGAAAAGTTAAAACAGTTCGATTCCAGGCTATCACAAGTCATCGCCTCAATAAACGAAATGAAGACCTGGTATTCTCAGTCAGACCACAATAGAATTAGTGTCGAGGTCATATCCACGTACATTAGCGCCGAGGAATACTGCACAGAATTACAGGACAAATATGAAAAGTGGCTCAAAGCTATTCATCAGCATGGACATCTATCAGAGTTCATTACTTCGCGTCATATCAACGAAATAGCGCAAAACACTTCAAACTTATTAGGACCCAACCTTTTTGTTCAAAGTTCACCACAATTACACTTAGACATAGCCGCAGAAAATAATACAATAGTGCTGGATGGGTATCTAAATATAGTAGAGATTAATGTTTATGATTTGATACACCTCACGCCAATACCAAGGAAGACTAGCAATAACTCCTTTACAACTATAAACTTAGAAGTTTCAACTCTTGCGATCGATTACAATCAGCAGTTATACTTAACTCTAGAAGAACAGCAAAGGAAATCATGCTCTATTGTAAGCAAAAATATCTATCTTTGCACACCCACCATTGTGTACAACATAGAAGATAGCCCATCCTGCATTGTCGATATAATTTACGATCGCTACGAAAAAACAAAATGCCAGACGAAGAAGTTTCATCTATTTGGTACCTCTTGGAAGGAACTTACAACAAAGAATAGCTGGCTATTCATCGCAATGAGCCCGAAGATCGTGGCAGTCATTTGTAAGGGAAAAAGGGTCGATTTACAACTCAACGATACTGGAATCATACATCTCAATAATCAATGCTATTTACAAACAAAGGAGCTAGTCTTAAAGGCCACTATGGAACAATCAATAGAAGTTGTAGCCAGTCACCTGAGAGAAGTACCTCCAACAATTGCTGATATTCATTTTAATGAGCCACCATTAATTTTAAAGGCAGGAGCCTTAATACGAGCTGACGAACAACTATTAGAATACACCCAGCCTCCTGAGGTACCACACATCAAGAGCTTGAGGAGGGCTGTCGCCATTTACTCAATCACATCAGCTTCAGGAATACTACTTGTACTTGGACTAGGAGTACTGGTATTCAAATATCGCTTGAGCATCATAAGGATTTTCAAGTCACGGCAGAAAAGCGAACAGGAGCAATATGAAGAAAGTCATTCCACTAGCCAGATTGGACAACATTTTGACCGAGTTTTAGCTTCCGCCGCCCCCAGCATGTTCACACGTGAACAATTATTTTTCATCGTCATATGCTTAAGCTTTCAAAATACTTCAACATGTTTCTATTTTTTCTTTTTTTTTGTTTAACTAGCATAAGCATTTCTTTTGCATGCAATTGACTCATAACATGAAAAGAAATTTAATTCGATTATGTTTTGCAACAATTTCTGCGGCACAATTTGCTGACACAGCAAGTGCGCAATAAATGTTATTGCATTAAGCAATGTAATTGCATTAAGCAATGTAAACAATCAAACCAATTTAATTTCTTTCGTAAACAATTAGTTCAATCAATTATTTACCTAACCCAGCAAATTTTTATGTATATAAATAAGTGCACGAAATAAAGTTTTTCAGAGTTCAAAAAAACGGAGTGTTAATTTAATACTACGCGATCTCTAACATACAATTTCTCTTCGAGGCGTCATACACTTACCTTAATAGAATTAACTTAAGGTTGATTCTGGTAATTATTCATTCTGCTAAGTCGAGAATTGTACAACGACCTTTTGGGGTAACTGCTCAAAAGTATTTATTGAAAGAGTATTTACGTGGGGTTTTTTACAAAAAAAAATAATTTATACGAGATACATAAATAAAATTAAAATTCCTAAGGCAGTATCAGTTTAACAACTTTTAATTAACTTTTGAAAAGTTCAATTTGTAGCGGATACATAAGTCAAATTTTGCATAAAAATAAAACCCCAAATTTTTACAAAAGTTCATATTCTATCTCGTTTTTACAAATGCAGCATTCCTCGGGAAAGTATATCAGAAATTGTCTTAAATTTGGAAAATTTTCGATATGGTTTATGCCTATTATATTTATATCGGGTTCTATTGCGTTTATACACCTGTCACAATATATTTCTCCGACGTATTTGAAATACCGCATTTGAATGCTTATTTCAGGTTCAATATCGCTGCCGTCACTGTCCATGGTGTCTTCGTAGCATTTGTCACTATCCAGGATCTCTTCAGCGCTGTTGTCCCCAATCCTATCTGGGGTAAATGCTTTACTCAAATAACTCCAAAGTAACACCAAATAACACCAAACCAACACCAGAGTAGCACCAAATAGAACCACAGTAACA